>CM076685.1:90632717-91232717 GCA_038501925.1 Xenopus petersii
ATTAATTATACAATCTGTAAACAATCTGTTATTCGAAAACCCATTATCTAGAAAACTCAGAATTACAGAAAGGCTGTCTCCTATAGCCACCATTTTATCCAAATAATCAAATAAATAAATAAATGATTCCTTTCCCTCAAATTATGGAAAGATCCATTATCTGGAATATCCCTGAGCATTCTGGACAACAGGTCCCATACCTGTACTTGATTAAAATGGAATCTATAGGAAATGCCCTTACTATTATTTGGAACATTCTGGATAACATGTTTCCAGATAAAGGATCCCATTCCTAATGTAATAAAACTCTTAGGTTTACCCACATCTAGTGACCCATAGCAACCGAGCAAATGTTATTTTTAGTGATGGGCGAATAAATTTGGCAGGCACGAATTTCCGCATTTTCGCAGCTGTCAAAGCGAAAATTCACCAGTGAAAAATCTGTTGCGTCAAAAAAAAATTCGACCGCCTATTGACTTTAATGCATTTAGACAAAATAGGGGCGCGTCAAAATAATTTTGACATCCATTAACTTCAATGTGTTTTTTAAAATTTTTTTTGCTGTTTTGCGAATTTTGCTGTAAATTTGTGAATTTTTCTGCAAATTCACCCATCACTAGTTATTTTTTTTTTAAACAGTAGCAGATTTAAGAAATTGTATAACATTACTCCCAAAGTGCATACAATATCTAAGGAGGTACAGTATTTAAATGGCTGTGCATCTTGAAAGCTACTTTGAAAGAAGAACTAAATGCACAAATGCAGGATACTTAGGGGGTAAGGTATAATGGAGACCTAAGAGAGCTTCCCAGAATTCTCCCCGAAGCCTTGCCATTTTGGAAGCAAATAATTCAGTTAGTGTTCCCAGCAAGAGCTAAGTGGCTGCTAATAAAATGCCTCAATTTCCCACTTGTTCTGGATTGATTCCATCCTGATCTGTACTCTACACATAGTGACTACAAGCCCTCGCTTACTATTTTCCATTTCCTGCCATGCACGACCACAAATCAATATTTCTCATCAGAAATCCACATTTTTCATTAAGGGTCCAGTAAATATTATGGCCCCTGTGACATGTTTTTTAAGGACCCTGCTAATGACAGCGGCCCCTACATTTGTATTAATGTACAACTGGGCCTGCCCCTTTACCCCCTAAGGCTCCCCCTGAACCCTGAACCTAACATACAAACTATAAATATATTTGTGTATATAAACATCAATATTACAAAGAAATATTCAGTTGCATTACTAAAGAAAACCCAAAATATTCCTTCAATGTTGTAATGTCAGCATGCTGAGCAGTCTTATCTATGGTTATGCTATTTTTGTGACAAATCCCCACTGATAAAAATCCAGTTGACATACCACAGTGTGTTTTCTCACACTATCAGCAAGTTAACAAGAAATATATAAGACTAACTTTTTTTTTCTGTTCTACTGTGAATATAATAAAATCACGTATCTCTAGAGATGAATTAGCTGTGAATACAAGCTCTTCTGTGTACACAGCTATTGGAGTATTTTGCCTACAGGTCCTTCTATTTATTGGACCACTCTCCATGTGCCAAGCTGTTGGTTCTTTAGAATTCCTCTTATGACTCACTTAGGGGCATATTTATCAATGGTGGAGGACAATTTTAGAATTAAAAAAAAATAGAATTTGAGCTATTTTTTGAGTACTTTGACTAGGGAATAGTCCAAATTCGATTTGGATTTGAAAACAATTCGAAAAACGGTCTAAGGTTTTCTGGTGGTCCACTGGCATCCCAGTCCGACACTGGGGTTGCTCATAGTTCACAATATTTGAATGAACAAATAAGGGACACATCCATACCCAGTTATGACTGGACACAACCCAAATCCACCCAATGTTTATCCACATAGTCATGCTCCTTGAGGGGTGCATAATGCAGGACTGTCTGCAGAAAATGAGAGGTTTGCTATGGTACTGATTTTCCCTTAGTTCACACAATTTACAAAAAACACAAGTCCTCTACAGTCCTCTACTGCAGTTGTGTTTACGTAAATTTCCTTACAGTCAGTTTCAAGTAAAACCTAATTAATTAAAGGCATGTGCATCAAAATGCGCTCTATGTGCTTCTGTATAGTTGCAATTGACGCCACTCTGTGCTTCCTACCTTCCATTTCGAATCTAACGCAGATGCACCTTTTCACACAGAGGAACCCTGGAGCTACTTCCACCTCTGTACAAGGCAGTATCTCCAGGATTCCTTTAGTGTTGTGTGTCAATAGGGGCAATGCACTTGTATCTAGAGAACTGGGCTCACAAGTCACTCAACAGATATGATGGCAACAGATTTTGATCCTCCCGTGATCCAATCAGTGCACATATGCATCCACTATTGATCCACCATTTATTGTCTCCTCTGGACTGAGCAACAAAGTCTTTGTAAGTGTTTTTAGGTGCAGGAGTTTAAGAGGTAAAGGGTGAAATTAATATTATACTACTGTATATACTGATATCCCAACTTTCTTCCAACAGCATATACAGTATGGTTCAGACTTTTTTTTACAGATAACAAAGCTGACATGCAAAAACAATACAAATTATGTTGTATTTTCAATTATCACGATTCTTTAGCAATATTCTGTACTATTACAAATCTAGTTAATTTGTTAATGCATTTCTCCATAATGCATCCTAGTAAGAGATTATTTTTTGGGTTAGTATTTCAAGTTTGTGGCCAGGTATATGCTGAGAACTACAACTTCCAGCGTCCTTAGCACCTCACTAGATAAAGGACTTGGAACTGGCAAGAACAGGAGGCTTGTAGTTTTAAATTCCCTGCACAGCACTATTCTGCACATCATGTTTATATTGAATTTATTTTGTAGTCACTTTGTTTTCTGAATGAGTGCGCCTTCATTTCTATGTTGGAATACCCTAAATTTCAAAAGGAAATACAATTTTCTATGTCCAGCTCATTAATTCTGCATGCTCATGACAGAATTAACCTTGGCAGGCGTTCTAGAGGAGAGAGTAATTCTAACCTTAAAAAATCTGCTGATTAAAGTGGGTTTTAGGAATTCGATTTCACTTAATGTCTTGGCTGGGAGCCCAGCCAAGCATTAACATAGACACAGACCTGGAGTCTTCCGCATTTTCTAGCTCTCCAATAAAATAACAGCTAATGAAACCCCACCTTTACATGATAGAAATGAGAATTCATTTAACTGTTTTAACTGTGTCATAGTGGCTGGATTAGTACACTGCAGACAGATGCAAAAAAAAAAAAAGAATTTACATTAATCACCATGATGGAAGATGTTCCTACGGTATTAGCAGCCAGCTTGTCTGAAGAAGGAAAAATCTAGCATGATTCCAGCCCCACAAAAAAGAAAAAGGTTCAGCCAAAAGTTCTCTTAAATTAAGAACTGCATTCATCATTGATATAAGGCACATAACATTTTTAACCTAAAAATGGAACGTGTTGGGACTAAATGCATTGATATTGTAAAGAAAAAAAATATTAATGTTGAGGAGTAAAAGGTTTATAGCAACAAGCTTATATGGCAAAAGCTTTACAACCTTACTCTTTTAATTGTAAAGCTGGCCATATACATGAAGATGGCAACCTTGTGTTGGGTGGTATCAGGCTGGTCAATTGGATCATAGTAGGCAGGTCATTTGGGAGAGGGCCACATCAACGAGCCAATGCATTCCTTGCCCCAACAAGATTTTTAAGCCTGTCTGATAGACATCTGCCTGATATTCAGATATTGATTTTGTATCAATCAAATTGGCCATTGGAGATGGGCAATACATTTTTCAGATTGAAGGGGTTGAATTGGCAACTTAACTCTGTCTGTGCATGGCCAGATTTGGGTCAGTCTTTTAAATATGAGATTTCAGGTACAAGTATAGGACCTGTTATCCAGAATGTTCAGAATCTGGGGCTTTCTGAATAAAGCTGGCCATAGATATTGAGATTTTTAAAAGATCAGATCCTGATCGTGAGACCACGATCTTCTCGGAATGATCGTACGATCGTACGAATTTACCATCAACTAAAAAGACCAATTTGCCAGTAAAACGAAGGGGAGCTGCCTGCTTGGCCCTCCAAACATAGATAGATTGCACTGGGACCAACAAAGATTTTTTGACCTGGCCAATTTCCTGACTGATGTCGGCCAAAAAATCGTAAGATGTACGATCGTTCGAATCCCACTAACCGCACGATAATTTCGAAGGATTGGTCAGCTTCCCTAAAATCGGTCATTCTGCAAGAAGAATCGTCGCATCTATGGGGAGCTTAAGAGATCTTTGGATGTCCATACATTAAGGGGCAGATTTATCAAGGATCGAAGTTTGAGTTCATGGGAGTTATTTTAAACTCCCATGAACTCAAAATTCGAACAACTGCAATGTATTAAAAAAATCAAATTTTTTTTATACTCTGGTGAATAGGACCGACCCGCAAACTTGAATCAAATTCAATTCAAGCTTTTTCTACGAAAAAAACCTCGATTTTCAGGAAGACAGCAAACAACTCCAAATTGATCCCACGACATCACCATAGGCTAAAACAGCAATTTGGCAGGTTTAAGGTGGCAAATGGTCAAATTCGAGTTCTGAAAGGGCTAGTGTATGATAAATTTCAAAAATCAAATTAGAATTTTTAAAAAAACTCAATCCCAAATCGAATTTGGCAGTTGTGGCCATTAAAAAAACTCCAAAGTTTTAATTCAACATTCGAAATTCGAATTCAATTTTCACTTCGACCCTTGATAGATCTGCTAAGTCAGCTAAAAATCATTTAGATTTTCCCACCACTGTGGATTAATTACATCTAAGCAGAGATCAAGTACAAGGTATTGTTTTGTTATTAGAGAAAAGAGGAAATCTTAAATTTTACTTGATTTCATTAAAATGAAGTCTGTGGAAGATGATCTAATAATTCGGAGCTTTTTGGATAACAGGCTTCCAGATAACAGATCCTATACCTGTATTTAGAATTAGTCAACTGATTACTGCAGATACTATAATCCTATGAATGAATTGCATTAGAAAAAGTAATTTTTTACATAACCCTTTAGGTATGTAATTTTAAGATTAGTTTTATTAGATTGTTAGTGTTGCACCAACCGAAAATAAAATAAAGGTACTGACAGAAGATAAGTTAGGTTTATGCTTGTATTCTTTATAATAAAGGGCACATTGCCTCAAACCTGTTGCATATATGCACTCAATGAAAACATAAGTACTTTACAATATTGCCTTACACGGTTTCTTCAGCACATCTATATGGTAATGAGGTGGCATGGGACAGAACTGACTATGGTAATAAATTCACACTGTTTTGGTCATCTGCACATGAAAGTAAAATATAGAAAATATAGACAATAAAAATAGTAAAATATAGAAAGCAAAGGGAAAAGTTGTGCACACTTATTGCAAATAGCATTAGATGTTTAACACTCAGGACAGAGTTTAAAGCCATGGGGAAGGACTCCATGAGTTGGATTGTGGAAGGGTGAGGAAAAGATGCCAACATGAGCATAGATTTTAGTTATTCAGTCATTTTTAATGTTAACTACCGGTAATCGAGCTGTCAGATTAATTTGCCTTATACTTCTCCCCATGGTTATGTATAATGAGATACAATGAGCAAAATAATGGTCACCATGCAATATATAGAAAGAGTTTTCAGTAAAAAAAAAAATGGTCAGATACTAAGATGAGCACATAAATTGATTTTATGACAGTACAGCTACGGGAAGAAGCTCGGCGCATTCTATTTTTAGTTATTATGTCAACAATTACAAGGTTTTTGTGGTTAGAAAGGACAGGAGAAGTTCAGGGCAATGTTAGGTATGGCCATTTTCTGTTCAATATACAGTAAATATAATATTACTAGACATTAAGCCCGTTAAATTAACAGGCGCTAGAACATATGTAGTCAAACATTTATAAAAACAGAATTGTTCTAGTCTAAAAAAAATTCACCAGAGACGGTCCGTGGGGCACATGCGCAGTAGCGCAATCCCACGGACACAGGGACTGGACTCAGAGACACTTCAACTTTATTATATCCGTGGGGCACATGCGCAGTAGCGCAATTATTATATCCGTGGGGCACATGCGCAGTAGCGCAATCCCACGGACACAGGGACTGGACGCAGAGACACTTCAACTTTATTATATAGGATATTGCATTATGTTATATTAGCACCATGTCAGCATGGGTTTAAAAATAAACAAGTGCTTTTTTTCTAGGAGTGTTTTTTGATAAAAATAAAAGCTCACCAATTTTTTTATGGCAAGCTTTTGATTTCTATTCAAAATGTACTTTTCGAAAGAAACACGTTTGGTTTTTCTAGACTGTAAGCTCTTTTGGGCAGGGCCCTCTTTAGCGATTGTATTTCTTATTGGCTGCTTTGTATGTAAATGTGTACACCAATGTATTGTACAGTGATGCAGAATATATTGGTGATTTATAAATATGTTGTGATAATAATAATACTAATAAAATGCATTCCACAGCAAGGCTAAGCAATCGCAATGCTAAGCAGAATATGCAAGTGATTTGAGAAAGAGTTTCTTCAATGGTGGGCCTTGCACTTACAACATCCATCTATGTACTGTATGTATTAAATTGCAGATTGCATTTTCCTGATAAAAATTTGAATTGTATGGAAATAGTCTGGCCAACTAAAACTCTATAAAATGTGGCGAATATCAGCATTTATCTAAAGCACAAGGGAGCGCAGGTCCAGTTGCAGTCAATTTTTCTTTAATGGAGCGTCCTCACGACGCATGTAAGCACCGAATGCAGGAGGAACGCAGGTGTGTAAAAGCCCTAACAAATATTAGTACTTATTAAATCATTTAATCCAGTATTGGAAAAATACATTTATATGTGCAAAAAAAAAAAAAGTTGGTAAAGCGAGCCATGTTCAAGTAGTTTTATAATACAAGCATGGGATCCATTATCCAGAAGCCCATTATCCAGAAAGCTCCACATGGACTCCATTGTATCCAAATAATCCAAAATGATCCCAACTAAGATATTATTAATCCTTATTGGAGGCAAAAACAGCCTATTGGGTTCATTTAACGTTTACATGATTTTCTCGAACACTTAAGATATGAATATTCAAATTACAGAAAGATCCCTTATCTGGAAAACCCCAGGTCCTGGTCATTCTGGATAAAAGGCCCCATAACTGTATAGCAATTTAGGAAATTAAATTTCCACATCATTATTACTAAACAATACTAAATATTCATTTTGGGGCCGATTCACAAAATTCGGGTGAAGAATTAGAATGAAAAAAATTAGAATTTCGAAGTATTTTTTGGGTACTTCGACCATCGAATTGGTTAAATTCATTCGAATTCGAACGAAATCGAACGATTCGAAGTAAAAATCGTTCGACTATTCGACCATTCGATAGTCGAAGTACTTGCCCTTTAAAAAAAACTTTGACCTCCTACTTCGGCAGATAAAACCTACCGAAGTCAATGTTAGCCTATGGGGAAGGTCCCCAAAGGCTTGCTAAGCTTTTTTTGATCGAAGGATTTTCCTTCGATCGTTTGATTAAAATCGTTCGATCGAACGAAAAATCCTTCGATCGAACGATCGAACGATTAGCGCTAAATCCTTCGACTTCGATATTCGAAGTCGAAGGATTTCAATTCGAGGGTCGAATTTCGAAGTAATTTTAACTTCGAAATTCGACCCTTAATGAATCTGCCCCTTAGTGTTGCAATTTAACATTGGTGTTACCCTTGTCCAACAACATATACAATATTACAGTATATAAGTAAAAACTTTTACATGCACATGTAAGAATATTTCATCTAGGAATTAATTTACTGACTCTCCAACAAAAGATTTTGCAGAATATTGGATCAATTCCAAACTCTTAAATTCTGTCTCAAAATTGTCACATAACATTGGAGACCCTCATTCTGTTGGTCTGAAGCGAAATATTTTTTTTAAAATGCAAGACCCTGGTTTCTAAGAATGCCAAATGTCTACATGCTCTTTACACACAAGGGCATCTTGTAATTTAGACATACTATTCTTTTCACTTAACTGCGTATAAAGCAATAAGTTGCATTAACAGCATCAAACTGTGTGCTGATTAGTTCTCTTATTTTTGCACCATGTTCAAGGCTTATTTGAATGTTTTATTCTGTCTAGAGTAAGTTTGAAATCTACTGTATTTCTCAGAAGCCTCTGCTTCTCATTGCAGCTGAAATTCAGTCTCTCATTAACTCTTCCCTCTGAGAGCCAAAAAGGTAGTGCTGTGCCAAAGTGTGCTCTGCTGTGATAAATGTTTCACATTCTGATCTTGTTGATGTTTCATGTTCAATCTGACCCACTCATAGATCACATTGGGCTTTCAAACAAAATGCTGATTGAAGGTATTTTCAACTTTTTTTGTACTCGCTTTTTATACTTCTCCCCTAGAGTCTACAAAAGATGATATCGGCTTCCTCTCCAGCATCAAGGCACGGAGATGATTTTCCATTCCTGACTTATTGCTCCTAAACTCTGAGCAAGTCAAGCTCTTTATTTCAGTATATTATCAGTGGGGTTAAGTAATTTTAGGGCTGAAATCTTTAGTGGGGATAAGTAACAAGCAGCTCTGTGATTGTCCTATGCAGGCTCAAAACGAGAGGCTACATAAGTTCCTTAGAAATCACATACTGTAATATTTATACAGAACAAGGTGTACATTTTTTGATCTATTTATAATTTCCCAATCACCTATAGAAACTGCTTAGGGAAATAAAAAAGCAGGATGGTAGCCATTGGCTACATTATTTCCATGCAAAAAAGCTGCCACAAAAAGGGTTTACAATACTTGCAAAGGAAGCTGCAATTGGCACAACCATTAATGGTTCTCCTATTGTTGGCAAGAGCTAAAGGATGTTGTCTGGGGAATACATTTTGCAGATAAGGGATGGTCAACCCCCAACCCTAGTTTTTGTCTGCACATGGGTGCTGTAAATTGTTTTTTATTAGCAATTGGAGAGCATCTCCAGTGTATATACCGAAAGCTTTGCTCTTAGATATGAGTATTTTTGTACTTCTTGATTCCTTTTATCATTCCAAGGGACTGCTTGGGGGTTTCTCCAGTAGGTTTCACCTTTTCCAAGACCTGGAGTGGAAGAAAAAATGTTGAAGAACACTTAAATTCCCTGCCCTAGGCATCCCACTGTGCATACATCACATCCAGGGCTGACCATGATGGAGGGACCCATACTGTAAATTATTATTATTATTAACATGTATTTATATAGTGCCAACATATTGTGTAACACTGTGGTAAATATACTGGAAGGGTGGTTGGTGATTGACTTAACAGACTAGTGGAGCAGCACCATAACCGAATCAGCACTAAAACTGAGTTTTATTTCCCCTCTTGAAC
Source organism: Xenopus petersii (assembly GCA_038501925.1). NCBI lineage: Eukaryota > Metazoa > Chordata > Amphibia > Anura > Pipidae > Xenopus > Xenopus petersii. Next base: position 90,642,123 of record CM076685.1, read on the forward strand.
TTAAACTGGAATCTCCATTTGGTTACTGAACAATTTTAATCTACAAAGAGAAGAGCCTGGTCTTATTATGCAATACCTTCTGACTATTTATTGTGTATCTTAAGAGTGTCATTAGAGTGGACAGTTCCCTTGATAACCATAGCTCAGCCCACCAACAAATCTCATTATCTTGTAGGTTATGTCTGAATTGCTATTGTTACTGAGGCTGCACTGGAGGAAACTAACTCAAAATATCTTGAATGAACAATCTTGCATAAATTATACTGTGCCACAAGGTACCATAACTTTGCACTCATCTTTACACCTGTCTACTTTGCTGCTTTTATCATCTGCCTTATTTACAAATATCACTGTCTGCTGGGTTTATGACTCTCAGAGCACTGAATTATCCCAATTATTGGCTGGATGCAGGTTTGCCATAGTATTTCATTTGTTTACTTCTTTGTTAACTGAGCATTGGCTGCAAAAAGACATGTTGTGTTTCATTAACTGCATACATGCATGTTGGGTTTTTGTTTGTCCTATTCTTGTTAGTTACATCGCTAGTTCCAGTTGTTGCTAATATTTATTTATTTTATAGCTTTCCAATGGGCTTTTTATGATTTCTGTAGGGTATTTCTGGACCTCTATACAGGATCCTAATTTGTATAGTTTGTATTAGGATACCAAATCCTAATTTTAATTGGCCCAGTGCATGCTAAAATGTGTCCACATTTATTTCAAAATAAACATGTATATGTATGTGTATGTGTAGTTCTTTCATTTCTCACCCTTTCAAGTATCAAAGCTATAGGTTTATTATTAAGATCTTTTAAAAACTTGATTAAATGTGCTGCCATTTTTATACATATTCCAGCATTTCCCTTAAGTGTTTAACACTTGTTCTGAGTACACCTAGCAAACTAAACTGCTTGGCTGTCAAAGAACCTTGGCTCATTCTCACATAGTTCTCCTTTTTACCCTTTCCCATAGAAGTCTTCTACTTGGCAATGCTCCCAGACCTGGAATAAAAAGTGAGAATGTGTTTTTATAGTATCCCCCACATTGCTCATTCCAAAACACATAAAAGTTGACTCGGCTTGTCTTTTTGTTGCTTTCTCTAAGTTTTGCAATCTCTCTGCATCACTAGTGTGTTTATAGGACAAATCCCTTCTTACTGTCAGTGGCATAACTATAGAGGAAGCAAGATGGGGAGCGGGCAGGCAGGTGAGCAGGTAGTGGCGGGAAGTTTAAGAGTAGCTGTGTGCGCCAGGCCCCTTTTTAGACTTTGGGGGGGAGGGGCTCGTTGTTATGCAGCTTCCTATTGCTTTTTATTTCGTCTTAAAAGTGCAGTCTTGTAGGCAGGGTCTGTACTTCATCGCTTTTCTTCATACCTGACACTTTGTAATTTACATAAATTCTGGCTTCTTATAGTCTAAATGTAATAATAACAGCAACATAGTATGAACCAGGCAAATTCATATAATTTCCTACAATTTTAAAGGTCATCTGGTATAAATGTTGACCTTACAGCATGAAGGTAATGAAATACATAATATATATTGATACAAGGTGCCTGTAGGGTTCCAAATAATTTTGTGGTGCCAAATGAACTGCAGGCAGAGCCCTATGTCATGCCCAAATGACTATATACTTGTAATAAATAGATTAGATGTGTTCAAACTCTTCACCTACTTTTTAGAAAAAAAGTGAAGCAATTTAAATTGATTTGTTAAAATAACCACTTATCATATTATTGGGTGGGTCCAGGTGCAAGTGCCCTGGACCTTTCACTTAAACAATTGCTATCACAGGCATTACTTTACAGGTTACTTACCGTCGGGAATCCATGGCCCCGGTGCAATGCCCCGAACCTGCAGTTTAGGGAAACTTAACAGACAATGTATTTCCAATGTTGCATGCACTTCCACAGACCAGCAGATGATGGTGGTTAAAAAGAAATTTTATTTCCCTAACACTCCTCCTAACCCGTTTTGTGTGGTATCACACATACCACACCAAACGCGTGAGTGTTGGGGAAATAACCACCTTTTTAATCACTGTCGTCTGCTGGTCTGTGGAAGTGTATGCAATATTGGAAATACATTGCATGCCCAAATGAAGCCTGTAATGATGTTGATGCAATTTGTAAATAAGTGCAACAACTAAAGGGGTAATTTATTATATGTAGAGCAGTTTGAAAATTTAAAACTATTGAAAAATATGGGTGCAAACCCATGGGTGTACTTTAAGCCCTGCCTTGCACCTTAAAGTCCCCTAAGGAACAAAAAAGCTGGTAAAAAACTTTGCATTGAATGTATTTCAAGCTGCCTATACTATCCCTTTAAAAACAGTACATCTATTGAAAGGTGTCATAGTCACTTTACAGTTCTTAACCCAAGGAAAGCTTTTACATTTCAACAATATTGATAGTGGGGGAATAACTGCATTGCTTTCATTGCATGTATACTGTATGTTTATGACATCTCCTAAAAATCAATGTGGTTATTACAAACCATCGAGGCTATTATCAAGTGATCTAAAGAAACCATATTGTGTAGAAATAGTACGTGCTTAGGGAATTATAAAGTATTCTGGTGGGAAGAAAAAGATAACCAATGTCTCAGAATAGTTTCTATGCTACTGAGTATCACCAATATGCTGTTTGGATAGACCCAATGCATGATTCAGTAAAAACAAGTGATATTGTGTAACTTTGTAAACAATGAGGTTTGCTTATTGTATTGCTTGATTAAATTGAATGAGAAAAAAAATGTATGTTTTATAGTTGTAAAGTCTTTGGTGAAATCTGAAGATAGGTTGGGCTATTCAGCCTTTTCAATCAGGACCAGAATATGCAATATATTGTTCAATATTTTTTCTTTGTCTAAAATATTGGACATTATTTTAGACAAACTGTCAAGAATCTTTCTTATAAAGGTCTGTGCAACAAACACATTTCTTCTTCGTATCTGTGCTCTAAAGGTGATCAAACAGTGAACCATGATTTGTGCTTTGTTTAAACATTGGTGCAAGGAAAAAGTATATTTAATGGATTTTCTGAAAATCTCCATTTTTTTAAGGTATATGGTAATATCAGTTGAAATGAACACGAATACTGTAGAGTGGATGTCTCAAAGTCAAAATGGTCTAGGCTACTAGGCTCTAAGCCTAAAAGTAAGATATGTCAAAATGAATAATGGCAAAGATAGCAAAAGAGACAGGAAATAGCACCACAACCCCTCCATGGACCCATTAGAATAGAAAGAACAAATGGAATCCCTGCTATTTATGCAGTGGACCATTAAAAGCCATTGGACTTTCTCATGCATGTATATGTAGCCATCTTAACCACAGCCGCTGACCAGCAGAACAATGTTACTTTGTAATCCTCTCTCTCAGCTGGGCTCTCACAAGGTGTTGGAAAGAAAGTTTGATGTTGCTAAACTATATTTCTCAGCATGTATATCATATGGCTGGTCACAATAGGGTTCAAAGTTTGATAATAAAGCCTTATGTTTCATGTTTTCACCACATCCACCCCTAGTAATGGGTGTAGGCTATGGTGTACCATGTGCCATGTGCTTCCATAAGGTTTACCGTCCCATAAGGTTTACCGTGGCTGAAATGCTCAAATCGATTCCTATTTTGTAGTTTGTGCCTATGAATAGCCCAGTCTATTAACACTAGTGCTAGTGGACGAGCACACGTTAAGTTGGTTACTGTGAGTTAGGGAGAATCTTCGTCACTTTGATATATTGTTTCCTGATTGATTTAAATGCCATTAAGGTGTACTGATTTCATCTAGTCCTAGTAATGCTATAGGCCAGCTGAGCCAATCTCTGATTTTGCTTTATTGTATCACCCTCCCCCTAAAAAAGAAAGATTTGTATATTCTTTTAGTTCTAGTCATAGTGAAGGACCACCAAAAAGAACAGAGCAGCCTGTAGCATTCACAGTCAGGCAGATAGACTCATGAAATAACAGCATGTGACCTCAGTTGATCTTTTTGCTGTACAATTTACAGTAAAAAATACTGGCTGCCTCATTGATTCAGATGTGAAAATAAATACTAACTTCTCATTAGTCTCCTTCGCTATTTATGTTAACATACTGGAACGCTCATAACTCTGTTTTAATAAATACTATTCTAATGGTTCGCTTATAATGAATGTTTCTGCATTTTTACGTGTTCCACTTTCTGCAGTGCTTTTTACAACCTAAATCACACACACATATATATATATTTCTATTTCTATTATTTCTAGAGAACTGGTAAAGTCAGGGATTTTGGCTAAACTGATGCCAGCAGTTGATCTGAGAGAACGTCATCTGATGACTTTTAGATCTCAACTCATGGGAGGACCCAGAGTCTTGATTAATTTCTCATGATTCACATCTAGGGATGTAGCGAACCGCCGCCGATGTGTTCGCGAACGCCGTTCGCGAACACCGGCAAAATTTGCGAACAGTTCGCGAACTGTTAGCGAACTTCGAACATCCGAAAATCGTTCGATTCGAACGATCGAAGGATTGGAATCGTTCGATCGAAGGATTTTCGTTCGAATCGAACGATCGAAGCCATTCGATCGAATGATTTCATTCGATCGAATGCTTCGATCGTTCGATTCGAACGAAAATCCTTCGATTTTAGCGGTCGAATGGTCGAACGATCGAACGATTTTGACGCGAACACCTATTGGCGAACGTCGCGCGACGTTCGTGAACTTGCGGCGGACGCGAACAGTCGAAGTTCGCGCGAACTAGTTCGCCGGCGAACAGTTCGCTACATCCCTATTCACATCCAAGTTTTTGACTCAGACCTCAATATCAGCTGAATACTCTAGGGTACTCCCGGCAGGAGCTGGTTTTTCATCTGAAAATATGCAGCTTCAAAGAAAAAAAGTGAGTTTTTTCCCTGAATTGTTGGTTTTCCTTTTTTACTCTTCAATATATTCACACACACACACACTAGATTTCTATAAAATCATATTATTATTAGGACTTATGTTTAGTTGAAAGTCAGGCAACCAGAAGTTATACATTTCAATCTTTTATCCCATGGCTGGCAGACAATTCTGGGAGCTGTTGTTCGGATTTCTTTTGTATAAACTGTATAACAGATCCCATCATAAATTATCATCCCCAGTTGAAATGGAATGTATATACAAGTATTGGCTCTATTATGGAATTGTTTATTCAATCTAGGGTAGCTTTATTAAAAAAAAGAAGAATTATACTCCACTTTGACACGATTACGGTCACAGTTCAATTTTTCTACTTTCCTTGTTCATAATGGAATTTGCACCCACATAGTAAGGGCAATAAACAATTTATTTGTTTTAATAGTTATTACTGTGGGTTGAGGAACTTACACTTCTGTTAGCACCTATACAATGCCTGGGATTGCTAGAAGCAAAGAGTTGTGAGCTTGAGAACAACAGTTCACCCTCTGGGGAAAATTCACTAAGATTCGTAGTTGCGCCAGGTGTAACTTCGCCACACTTCGCCACACTTTGCCAGGCGTAGTTTCACCAGCGAAGTTACGCTAGCGATGGTTAATTTGCATACGGCGCCAAATTCAAATTTAAATTGAGGAATACGTAGAATCACTACAAATGCCTGGGAAACCTTCAAAACATCAAATCATTTTTTTGCCCTACACATGTGCCCACTGTATAGTTAAGGTGCCATGAGTTAGGAAATGTAGGGGGGAAGGAGGGGAGCCCCAAAAAATGTTTTGATCTTTTTTAGCCTATCACCCATAATATAGATAAAACGCCAGCGTTTTTTGGGACTTAGAAAAAATTTGTACTTTTTTTTTTAAAGCAAACCCTATCTACTCTATTGTGGTTCGCCTGGTCTGAGGTGGCGAAGGAAGTCTAGCATAAAAGGTAGCGTTCAGTACACTGCACGCGTAAGTGAATTTGTGTAGTTACATCCGTAGCGAAAATTCGCCAGGCGTAAGTGTGCGAAGTAACACTAGCGAATTTACGCCAGCGTTCATTAGTGAATTTGCGAAGTAACAAAAATGCCCAACGCTAGCGAATTGACTCTAGCGTAGGGCGGTTAGTGAATTTGTCCCTCTGTACCTCTTATCCCTGATCAACAAAATAATAGAAAAAGAATATTATAGTATGGGACCTTTTATTTAAGACTTTTGAAGGATCAATATTGTAGTCAGTGTTTCTCACTCATTTGTGTGAAGGAAGTAAAAGTCATTTGAATCTCCAAGTTACATACAGGTGAATTTAAGGTAACATAATTGAACACAATTTTAGACCAATGTTTGTGATAAAAGCAAAGTGCAAGGCAAAGACTTGCTTGTATGTGTAGAATAAGTGGAAATGAATAAAACAAAATAACAGTACAAGTAAGCAACACTATAAGCAAGTATGGTGCTCACCGGCTTAAACTCACTGTTGTGTTTTTTCTTATTTTTGTCATATTTTAGAAGGATGCTGATCCCTACCTGACCAGACACATAGAGGTATCATTTTGAGACACCACAGTATGCTGGTTGGATTTTCAGAGCTATTTAAAGGGGGCCTATCATATGAAAACCATATGAAGGTGCAGGCTAAAAAAACTTGTGCTCCGGCTGGAAAAAATAGGTGTGCTGTGTCAAGAAAGAAAATATTGGTGCAGGCAACTATGTTGGGCACAAAGCCTCAAGTGGGGAAAACAATCTTTTTATGATTTGTGCCCTTCCTGGTGCAAATGGAAGGTTGTTTTTTTCATATAATAAAAAAACAACCAGAGTGCATGCTCTATGAGCCTGTTCACTGCCCTTTAAATAAGTAGAAACTCTACTTGTGATGGCAGCTGTATAGTATAGTAAAGGTGGAAAACAATTTTTTTTTAATTTCTGGTCATATTTTAATTTTGGTAAATTTTAGACTCTGTGTCTGCCACTAGATGTTGCATAAAAGTGAAAACTAATAGCATCTAGATCTGGTAGTGGTAACGCTAAAGCAACTGGAGTTGTTAAGTAATAGGCTAGTAGATATTGTATCAACCAGTTCAATGAATACATTCATTGACATTATAGCAGATACAAATGTCCACTAAACTGCATTGCTTCAGATTATTTAGCCATCATTAAGCTGAATTCTTGTCAAAGATAAGCAACAATACCTTGAAGCCACTGTAGGCTTCTAAATTTAGCATCAGACCTGCAGAAGTCTATTGGCTGGAGAATGCAGACAAGAGAGAGACCTAAAATTTGTTGTGGATGCGGAAAGCAAGCCTATGCCCCCTTAAGCAAGAAAAAAAATGCAATTTTTAAACCAGAACAAGAGAGGTTGTATATGTACTTTTTAGTTGGTTTGATTGAGGATAGCAAATCAGATCATCGGTGCTGTATGCTGAAAGAACGATGCAGTTTCGCATTATTAAAATGCTTGCAACATTGGCTTACATGCAATCCGAGAAGACGGAGGAGAGGAAATCCCATTTGCGAAAGCATCTAGTTCTAGTCCAATGTACAATGGAGAAACAACAGTCTATTAGGGACCCAAGCTCCATTGAATATGCAGCAGGATCTCCCTGGATGGCACATTTCCCAGCAAAGAAGCTGCATAATAACAGATCTAGGAAGTCACTGTGAATGCTACACTGCACTACACTGATTTCACTTTAGTGGAAAGATATTGAACAAAATACATCTGAAATGTGTCCTAACACTGTGCAGGATTTAAAGTGTTTTTAGATTTATTAAGTGATACTTTCCTTGTTTCACCTTCACCCTCGTTACAGTTAAATACCAATATAAATACTAAACTTATATTTGAAAAAAGGCTTTTTGATATGATGAAATATTACTGCTATTTTCTTTTACTGGTTTATTTACTGAGGTGCCCTCTACGCTTAGGCCAATAAACCCTCTAAGCATTCATTTCCTTTTTTGCTCCTACCCTGGAATATACCATTAGGTGTGACTGACATCTTCCATTTCTGCTTTGCCAACCATCAGAAATCACTGCAGTCTTATTTCAGACACATATTATCAGTCCCAAATCTAACATGGCGGGAGGATAAATTGAACCCATCACCTTGTAGATATACAGTCATCAATTTCACCTCAGTGCCACACATTCGGCTGGATTAAATCCAAAAGAAAAAATACTTTGTGATACTCTTTGAAAAAAGGACTGGTTTGATGATTTATAATACCACAAAAAAGTAATGCAAAGTATAGATATTCCATCCTCTCATGTACCCTTATAATTTGAAATCAAGCATTTAAAAGGATAATAGAAAAAAAATGAGTGAAAATGGTTTGTTGGTTGCTTTGTTATGAACATACACATACAACAACATTATTATTATTATTATTAACATGTATTTAAGAGCACCAACATATTCACAAATAGTGATGGGCGAATCTGTGCTTTAAAAATTCACGAAACACATTGAAGCCAATGGATGTCAATTTTGATGCAAGCAACAAATTTTATACAGGCGATTATTTGGTCCAAATGCATTAAAGTCAATTGGCGTCTGAATAATTTTGACGCACAACAATTTTTCTACACACGTCAATTTTGACACGCTGCAATTTTTTTTTGTGATGCAGCAGAATTTTTCGCTGTGAATTGTCACCAAAGTTTCACGAATTAATTTGATTGCAGTGAACAAGGAAATCCGCCGCAAATTTGTGTCTGGCAAATTTATCGCTCATCGCTATTCCCAAACTTTCCCTTAATATACCTGTATACAAGCATAGGAGGTGAGATTACAGAATACATTTATGTTAAATAATAGAAAGCAGAGCTGGTTTGTTTCATAGAGTAATGATTTTTTTGTACCTTATATACTCGAGTATAAGCCGAGGTACCTAATTTTACCTCCAAAAACTGGGAAAGTTTATTGACTCGAGTATAAGCCTAGGGTGAGAAATGCAGCAGCTTCTGGTAATTTTCAATCAAAAAATTGAGTGTTCCTGCTCCCATTGGAGGTGCCGGCATCTCGTTTTTGGATGCCAGCGACCATTCTTGGACGTCGGCGAATATTCTTGGAGACTATTCTTGGATGCCGGCGACTATTCTTAGACGTTTTTGCCCTTGACCCGAGTATAAGCCGAGGTAGAGTTTTTCAGCATATTTTGGGGGCTGTAAAACTCGACTTATACTCAAGTATATACGGTATGTTATGTTACTAGGTGTAGATACCAGACATGAGGTCCATCCGCTATTACTTGTAAATCTGTAAATCTAAAAACTCAGTAAGCCACTGCTTGGTTAATCCTTAGCTATAGGCCATAGCACTTACTATTTATATGTAGTGATGGGCGAATTTATAATTTATTTATTAAATTCACGAAACCGCAGTGAAAATTCGCCAGCATCTAAAAAAAATTGGACGCCGGCGTCCGTTTTTCTGGAAAAAAAAATTGCGAATTTTTCGGTGAAGCGAAACGCCCAAAATTCGCCCATCACTATTTATATGTAGTTACATGGATTGAAGGTCTTGGTGCTATTGGGTCTACATAAAAATGCTTGACTAGTGACAGTTGCAAAATGACAGTACTGGATGTCAGTTATCACGTACAGCACATTAGCGCAATGCATAGTACAGATGTTCAGTATAGCTGGGCCAAAGATTCTATTCCAGTCAGACGTATTTTTTTAAAAAAAGTCTGTATGTTCTCTCTATGTTTGTGTGGGTTCCCCACCCCACACTTCAAAAACATACAGATAAGTTGACTGGCTCTTGATAAAAATTGATTATAGTATGTGTGAATGTGATAGGGACTTTAAGCTCTGCTGGTGCAGGGACTCCTGTGAATGATGAACAATCTCTGCAAAGTGCTGCTGACTACAGTATATGAATGAATAATAATAACCAGAAACCAGCTGCAGCATTTCTATCTAAGGTTGCCCTTAAATGTAATCTATATTTTCATAAAATTGTTATGATGTATTGAAAGAGTTGATGCATGTATTTGGGCTAATTTGCGATAAACATCCAAATGTTGTATGTAGTACACACAGTTAATATTTGTACCAATCCAATAAGCCATAGAATCCAATCACCAATGCAAGATTACACTGGGACATTAGAATAAAAAATCTAAATAGAAAGACATTAGGAACAATGATGAACACAACTGCACTTGCAATCACATCAAAATAGACGTAGTTGGTGCTGTATTTATGGCATTTATTAAAGATACTTGCATTCAAGCTCACTCCTTGTACTTCTGTAGAGTTGCTCTTGACACAGTGGGGCAGATTTAAGGGAGACGTGGCGATCGCTTACAAAAATCTGCCAGAAATCCAATCCGCAGGGACTTCGCCAATTTACCAACAGGCTTAGAGGAAAATTTGCTAGCAGAGGAGCACATCACTAATGAAATTTCACACTCTTTCAGGTGAACACTTTTTCAGGTTTTTGTAGATAACAAGTTGTCTAATTCTGGGCAGTGTCATTCTGTGGCTACTAAAGCAAATAAAGTTCTGTCTTGCATAAAAAAGGGCATTAACTCAAGGGATGAAAACATAATTCTGCCTCTTTATAGGTCCCTGGTGAGGCCTCATCTGGAGTATGCAGTGCAGTTTTAGGCTCCAGTCCTTAAGAGGGATATAAATGAGCTGGAGAGAGTGCAGAGACTAAGTGCAACTAAATTGGTTAGAGGGAGGGAAGACTTAAATTATGAGGGGAGACTGTCAAGGTTGGGGTTGTTTTCTCTGGAAAAGAGACACTTGTGAGGGGACATTACACTTTACAAGTACATTAGAGGACATTATAGACAAATAGCAGGGGACCTTTTTACCCATAAAGTGGATCACCATACCATAGGCCTCCCCTTTAGACTAGAAGAAAAGAACTTTCATTTGAAGCAACGTAGGTGGTTCTTCACAGTCGGGACAGTGAGGTTGTGGAATGCACTGCCGGGTGATGATGTGATGGCTGATTCAGTTAATGACTATAAGAATGGCTTGGATGATATTTTGGACAGACATAATATCAAAGGCTATTGTGATACTAAGCTCTATAATTAGTATAGGTATGGGTATATAGAATTTAATTAAAAGTAGGGAGGGGTGTGTGTATGGATGCTGGGTTTTCATTTGGAGGGGTTGAACTTGATGGACTTTGTCTTTTTTCAACCCAATTTAACTATGTAACTATGTAACAATCGTTACTTCTCAAATTCACTAAAGTGTGAATTTCTATTACGTTACCGCCAGAGTTTCTGTCACCAGCTTAAGGTGGGCATACATTGATAGATCCGCTCATTTGGCGATGTCGCCAAATGAGCGGATCTCCCTCCGATATCGGGCAAATCCGATCTTGGGCCCTAGGGCCCAACGATCGGATCCTAGCATTCGCAAATGGGCGGTCGGATCGCGGGACCGCATCAACGAACAGATGCGGCCGCGATCCAACAGGGTTTTTAAACCCATCCGATTGAGATCTGGCCGACTTTCGGCCAGATCTCGATCGGGGAAGCCCGTCGGGGCCCCCATACACGGGCCAATAAGCTTCTGACACAGTCTGTCGGCAGCTTTTATCGGCCCGTGTATGGCCACCTTTAGACCTGGCGAACTGACAAGATGAAGCTACATCCTCCTCAATCTTATGTCAGTGACATCATAGACTGTATGCTGAAAAGTTATAAAAATTATTTTAAAAAAATGCTGGCGTTTTTCATATTTTAAATTGTATTTAAAACTTCTGAATGTTAAATTTTTTTGTTTTAACGTTTTTCTTAAATCATTTGAGAGGCATGCCACATTTGTTTTAGGTTGGGGAGAATAGAGAATCTCTTTTGCCTTTATTTTGCTTCTTTGAACATTTTTAATAAGTGGCCACTTCAAGAATTTTCACCAACATCTCTTATAAAGACATCTATATGACCTATATGTACCAGCCCTATGCAATTGACCTAAGCGCAAGTGTACTAACAAAGTTTTGCTTGACAGATAAGAACATTAGCAAAAGGTCGCTATGAAATGCGTGCACTGGCGACTTAACGACAGTGAAACGTCACCAGCTTTCAGCTGCCCTGACACAACTTCATATTTTAGTAAATTGGTGTAGTGGTAGTGAATTAGCGCATAATAAAGTGGCAAATAGTGATGGGCGAATTTATTCGACAGGCACAAATTTGCGGCGAACTTGTGCCATTCGCCGCTAGCGAATAAATTCGCAAAACGGGCTCAAAAATTAGCTGGCGCCATTTCCGGAATTTTTCACCGCCAAAGCGTAACAACGCAAATTCGCCCATCACTAGTGGCAAAACCTTCGTAGCCAAATATTCATCCTTTAGTAAATTTGCCCCGGTGTGTCCATCCTACCTACTTTTCTGAATATTAAGCAAGTGCGCGTATTAAGGCAAGAGAAATCTGTAACTATCACCACCTTCAAATGTGATCATCTCTTACCATAGTGGGTGTCAATAAACAGTGTAAAAGTGTCCAAAAATTTGCGCACACAACCTTTTCAGTGCAATGCATCTGATTTGCCGCAAAACACAAATGTGATTGCTTGCATTTAAATGCACTGTTTATGTGTGATGATCTATGCTATTAAAATACCTGAGCCCTGTTCTCTCTAATGTATTAGCGATCACTGTCTTAGGACCATTTTGTCTTCGCTTGATATTCTAAGTCTTTTTATAAGCTCCTGTAACAAGGTTCTACATAAGCAGGAATATATAAATATAATCCACTATCATTAATAATGTTATGCATCGCTGGCCTAATAAGGTTGCTCTAAACTTCCACGTTGTATAGCTTGCATGGTATATCTACACCAATGATTGCCCTTCAACTCACCTCCTGCTTGACATTTTCCTCAGTAGAATTCTCGCCTACTTAAGGATTTTCTTCTCTCGACATGCGAACTTCCCCTACTCAGCATTCATCAACCTCATTTTTCATTTCTTGTTTTATGTCCAGGAAAAAAAATCAGCTCATCTGTTTTTAAATTTGAATCTATGATCCATATTGACAATGCTTTTGACATTGGTGACTTCCACAGTTACTTAAGACTCAAGTACTATCCTTATATTTTAACCTCTTTGGAAGGTTCAGTATCTTCCTACAAAAAGTTTTTTTAAAAATTTAATAGGCTTCTTTTATATTTACCCTGGTTGCCTTTTAGTGAAGGGAGTATATTTGCTAAAAGAAAAGTGCAAAATGATGTCATTTTCAGATGGAATCTATCAGCATCAGATTTGGAATCCAAGATTGAGTTCAGCATTAAAATATATTTGCTTAAAATGATTACTGTCTGTTGTAGACGGTCGTTTATTTAAGGCTTCATGGTTACCTACTTAAAAAAGATCAGCAGGGTGACCCAATTTTGAAATGGATTCATTAATCCAGTGCAGTGGAAAGATCCCGGACCTTACAACCTTTCTTGAAAAGATCTAACTGAGGAGACTCTGTTATGATATATTCACTTATTCCCAATATGTTTATACTTTCCAGAAACCACTTACCAATCATAGATTTAGATAAGCTGTTTCATATTACTATATTTGCAATACTGTGTAAAGCTAAAAACTATATATATTTATAAATAATATTTAATTTTGCTGCTAAATACCTTATGTATAAAAGAGAAGTGAACATAACTGGATCTAAACTAATACAGGTATGGCACCCATTATCCAGAAAGCTCTAAATTAGGGCAAGGTCAACTCTCATAGACTCCATTTTATCCAAATAATTAAAAATTATTCCTTTTTCTATGTAAGAATAGATTGGTTATCTGTACTTGATCCAAATTGGAAGCAAAACCAGCCTATTGGGTTTATTTAATATTAACATGATTTTCTGGAAGACTTAAGATATGAAGATTGAAATTACATAAAAATCCCTTATCGGGAAAACCCCAGGTCCCAAGCATTCTGGATAACAGGTCCCATACCTGTATATAGACCAAATGACTGATTACAACTAGTGATGAATTAAAATCTCAAGATGAAAATAGCCTATTTGCTTGAACTTGCTTGAAAAAAGTTGCCTCTCAGAAAAAAAAGCTATAGACTTCAATGCATATTGCAAGTTTACACCATTTTCCTGCAGTTTCACAGATTAGCTCATAATTAATTACAACATTAATAAAATAAAATCACACACCTACCATGCTTATTATTTATACAGTACAGTACCATTTTGTTTTTCCTCCCTTGTGTTTTATTACCTTTCCAACACATAGAGGCAGATTTACTAAGGGTCGAATATCGAGGGTTAATAAACCCTCAAATTCGACCCTCGAATTTAAATCCTTCGAATTCGAAGGATTTAGCATAGATCGAAGTAAAAATCATTCGATCGAACAATAAAATCCTTCGAATCGAACGATTTGAATGATTTTAAGCAATTGATCAAATGATTTTTCTTTGATCAAAAAAGCTTAGTAGGTCCCCATAGGCTAACATTGTACCTCGTTAGGTTTAAACTGCCGAAGTATGTAGTCAAAGTTTTTTTTTTTTGAAGAGACAGTACTTCGACTATCGAATAGTCGAATGATTTTTAGTTTGAACCGTTCTAATCGAAGTTGAAGGTCGTAGTAGCCTATTCGATGGTCGAAGTACCCAAAAAAATACTTTGAAATTCAACGTTTTTTTCATTCGAATCCTTCACTCGAGCTTAGTAAATGTAAATATTAAAAAAAATCACTATTTAATAGGATCGGCGACAAACACAAAAAAAACTAGCCAAAATCAGAATTGCGCATTTGTTTTGGATTTTTCCCCTGAAATAACCCCCTACAAGTTTACTCTGACTACTTTTTTAGTTACTTTAATTTCCATTTCTTGACTGTTCATAAGAATTCATTAGTGATGGGCGAATTTGGGGTATTTTGCAGAAATTCGCGAAAGGCGAAAAATTTGTCTCGTTTTTGATGCCAGCATCTGTTTTTTTTATGTCAGCGAAAATTCACTGGCGAAAATCCGCCCGTAACCAAAAAAAACTGACTCCGGCGCCCATTTTTTTTCACATCGGTGAATTTCTGCGGCGGTTTCCCGAATTTATTCGCTGCGAATCCGCGCCTGGCGAATATATTCGCCCATCACTAGAACTCATGCATCCCATGCTTCAATATATTTAACATTTACCACACCCTGTAAATGACAGATCATTACTACTGGACAATAAAAAGAATTTTATAACACTCAGTTTTGTTGAAGCTGACTATGGACCAAAGTAAAACTCACAGTGTTCACTGGTCACAAGGGAGCCATATGTCAAATATATTGATTATTCCATTTGCTCATAATTCCTACCTTGCTACTTAAGGATAGGGATGTAGCGAACCGCCGCCGATGTGTTCGCGAACGCCGTTCGCGAACACCGGCAAAAAATGCGGACAGTTCGCGAACAGTTTGCGAACTTCGAACATCCGAAAATCGTTCGATTCGAACGATCGAAAGGATTTTAATCGTTCGATCGAAGGATTTTCGTTCGACTCGAACGATCGAAGCCATTCGATCGAATGATTTCATTCGATCCAATGGCTTCGATCGTTCGATTCGAACGAAAATCCTTCGATTTTAGCGGTCGAAGGAATCGAATGGTCGAACAATTTTTGTTCGAATCGAACGCGAACTCGTATTGGCGAACGTCGCGCGACGTTCACGAACATTCGGCGGACGCGAACAGTCGAAGTTCGTGCGAACTAGTTCGCCGGCGAACTGTTTGCTACATCCCTACTTAAGGAGAGAGTGAAAAATACACCACAGAAGTTGCACTGTGAGATGCAGGAGATAGGTGATCTATAGCGCATATTGAATGGAAAAACTTACTAAAGATGCTCTTAGTGAAGCAAGGGGACAAATTAGTCACTTAGACATATGTTTATTGTATCAGATTCATTTATTCTGACATTATGAAATTCTTGATTTGGTTCATTCAAAGGCTATCGGCTCCAATGTATTTTGCGTGAAAGATACTGTGAAAAAAAAACACTCATTTGACTCCAAAGTGTTTTGCATGAAAAAAATTACTGCTAAAATAAATGACCATCGACCTCTATGTGTTTAGTAATGGGTTTACCTTCGTTTGATACTTTGTTATGTAACAGAAGGAGTTAAACATGCCGTCTGGTAATGATCTTGATGAAAACAATCTTGAAAACAAGATTATATTATAAATCATTTGCTGCCAAATTTCCACTGCCTTTTCTTGATTAATTAAAACAATGTTTCATACTGAGGTAATCTCCTTGTAGACTTTACATTCCCATATTTGGAGGCTTATTTATTAAAGGTCAGATTTTCATGGTTTTTAGAGGTTTTTGAAACCATGACTAAACGTACACGACCTAAAACCATGAGTGTCATTGATTGTATTAAAAGTTCTGATTATATAAAGTACAAACAAAAAAATGCATGGAATGATCCAAAAAATAAATCTGAATACCGCAGAAAAAGCACAATCAATTAAGAGTTTTTTGGACATTTTGTAGCGAAAAAATCCAAAAACCTCTAACATCCTGATTGGCTTAAAAATGGTACAATAGGATCATCGCTCCTCCCATTGACTTCTACAGTACCTTGACAACTTTTACTTGGCAAAGTTTGGCATGAAAGGCTTTTGATGAATCTTTTTAAAAAAATATTAAAGGGGACCTGCCACCAAAAAATATTCAAAATCCTATTTTATCACATAAGTCAAAAAAATGAACTTTAATTACACTACATAAATTATTTGAATCTTGTTTCCTTCAGTCTGGGACTTCAAAATGAGATTTTCAAATGAGCTTACTACATCTATGAACTCTTTAATAAAAATAAGAAATGGATTTCATGTTTCATTTGAAAAGGACTTTTATTATACAGATTTTCATGTCTGGATGACAAGTCCACTTTAAAAACACAATTGTTAGTAAATGGGCACCATAGTACCCAACGAAACCCCCTCATATTTAAACCTGATTTTCACTCTACAGGTGTGCAACTGAAGGGTAGGGGGCACAACAAGAATGTATCTGACTACAAGATAGAGCTACATACCGATTAATTGCACAGTCATTAAAGGGGATATTCACCTTACAATTTCATTACGAGGTAGAAAATAGTATTTTACATCACTTTGAATTGGTTTTCAGTTTTTATTCTTTGACATTTATAAATGAATAGTAGAGGAAGGGATACATAGAAAAACAAGTAACAAAAATAATATATTTCATACAATTTAGAATTGACCTAGAATATGCATACAGTATTTGTTCTCCAAATAAGATATTTTTATATGGTAATAATATTTCCGTTTAGAGAGAGGCAAAACTAAAACATAAACCTAAAAAGAAAAAGACCAGTTGCAAATAGCTGCCAAATATAAATGTATATGACATACTACAACTGAATTTTGAGGTGTCCCCTTTAAGAATTTTTGTACTACAAAATATTACTAAACTGACACTACTGTCGGATGCCATAAGGAATTTTGCATAGTTGCATATTTCCATCAGTCAAAAATATTGCAGAAATTATTACAAAAGTCTATAATAAAGCAAAGTCAAATAAAAATCCAAGATCTAAAATATTCAGTTGCAGTATTCAATGTCTCTGAAGATAAATGAAAAGCAAAATAGGTTAGGCAGAAGAACCATTAATCACAATACGAGTACATTTGTCATGGATTTATTTGAGATAGGACTATAGATTGTGATGTTGTGGGGGGAGGTATATAAAAATGTATGCATTCTCTCTTCATGAATGTTATAGTGTAACGCAATGTAAAATGAATTATTGTGGAAGATTTATGACATTTTGCAATTTTGTGCCAATGACAAATAATTAACTCTTGGACGTAGCCAGCAACTCCTGTATCTAAAGATATCCCTCCTGCAAAGTCCTTATGCTTAGGCTGCTTATATACAGTAAATACAGGTATAGGATCTGTTCAGAATGCTTGGCACCTGGGGTTATCTGGATAAGGATCTTTCTATAATTTGGATCTTCATAACTTAAGTCTGCCAAACATTTTAACATTAACGAAACCCAATAGGATTGTTTTGTCATGGATGCATGTAGCTTAGTACAAGGTATTGTTCTACTATTATAGGGAAAAAGGAAAACATTTTTGATTAATTGAATTATTTGTTTAAAATGTGGCATATGGCCTTTCCATAGTTTGGAACTTTTTGGATAATGGTTGCGCAGGTAATGTATCCCACACCTGTATAAATATTAATATTTCAGTGCTGCAGGGAATGAAATAAAATGTTACATTTTAAGCATTACCCTAACCACTTTGCACCTCGCATCAAATTAAAAATCCAATGTAGGGTGTGCAGTTGCAGCAGGGTCAAGGCACCCTGCACCCACCAATTCTCCATAACTAGTTTGTCTAAATGACATGCAAGTTAAGGGACAAATTGGGACAGGAGGCCCCTTATGATACAATATTGCCAAACACATGTAGCCCAGTATTCATGGAGGAAAGTAGGTCATTGTTGATCGCTGAATTCCAAACCCAGATAGCAGACTGCTTAGTAGCTATCTCTTCCTGGATGAACCAATGCCACCTCAACCTCAACTTGGCCAAGACTGAGCTCATGGTCTTCCCACCAAAACCGAGCCCTTCTTTTACTTTCACCATTACTATTGATGGCTTGACCATGAACCTGGTTAACTCAGCACGCTGCTTTGGGTCATCTTTGACCAGTCCCTCTCCTTCTCTAATCATATTAATAATACAGTCAAAACCTGTTGTTTCTTCCTCAATAAAGCCAAGATACACCCTTTTCTTTCGCAAACAACAGCCAAAAAACTAATGCATGCCCTTATCTTATCCCGTTTAGACTATTGCAATCTCCTCCTTACTGGTCTTCTTGACTCCCATCTTTCTTCCGACCAATCAATCTTAAACTCTGCTACCAGGATCCTTCTGCTCTCTCCTAAAAGGGAACCTGCTCAACCCCAACTAAAATCCTTAGGCTGCCTGTTAAGCAAAGGATAGCATATAAAAACCTTCTACTAACATTGAAAGCCCTTCACTCCTCTGCTACATTTCTTCTCTTGTCTCGCTATATATTCCTGGTCATCTTCTCCGCTCTTCTCAGAGCCACTTCTCTTCACACCATCCACATCCCTGCCACCTCTCATCTCAAGCCCTTCTATATTTCTGCTCTTTACCTCTGGAATTCCATCCCCTCTCAATCTCTTCAAGAAAAAACTAAGAGCCTACCTTTTGGAGCACTAGAACATTAGCCGAGTCCTGTGCCTACTGACTATGCCTTACCTTGTGCACTTTTTCATCTCCAATTTGTGCCTGTATGTTAGTTTCCCATCCACTGTAAGCTCTACAGGGCAGGGACCTCCTTCCTACTATGTCTTTTACTGTACAGCGCTGCAGCTCCTCCTAGGGGTATGCAAAAGAATCATATGCTGAGGGTGCAAATGAATGGGTGGCATGTATTTCTTTTACCCTTATTCAGCTTTCTGAAATTTCAGCTCTTAGGCCGGCTGAGGAAACTTCATGATAGCTAATTGCTTTTACTTTGACATGGAGGCTTGCACTAGTGTGATAGTGTGCCATACATTAAGGATAGCCTCAAGGATAGCACTTTTCTCAGTAAATATGCCTTTTTTTCTTCAAAAATTGCAAGTTTTGAATATTAAATGTATCTTTTTATACCGTTTGTTTCTGATATAGCCATTGTGTGGTTACAACAGAATCTTCTGTTGCTTGTAAAAATAGTTACTAGTGTAAGCAGTTGGAGGATGATGGGGGAGAAATGGTATTTTTAGCTAAATTGGGTTGATCAGTGATTCTAAAGAAAACATCAATTTCAGGGGCACAGCTTCAGGTCTCAAGAGTCATAACAGGCCAGGTTTAGGTTTACCTTTAATTAACGAAGGGTGATCAGTCAAAATGACAATGCTATACTCAAACAGGGATATTTTTAAATTCTACCTATGCTATGGCCCATGAGGTTTCATGCAGTGCACCCTAATCTGCTTCAAAGAAAATATGCAATATGAAATGTGTCCCAGATTTATAAATGTGTTAAGTAGAATGCACAGGTAAATATGCATGCTTTTAATGTGAATATATACCCCATATTACCCATGAACAGACTGGAAAATATACATTGCATTTTATTTATTTAGGACCACTATAATATTAGATGATTGCCCGCCCACCCCCTTAAATATTACAGTTTGATTTATACTGCCAAATAACTGTAACGGGCCAAAATAATTTATTCTATTTGTATTTCTGTCATGTAAATAAAAAAAATTAAACTTTGACTACTAAAAATGATTGAAACAAGACTTATCTTCAGAAGTGTAATATTTCACATATGGAGTCATTCCTTGAAGGCCTGTTTCATCATCTTACTATATGCCTATCCAGAAATGAGAGGAGCATAATGCCCCACAGTCAACCTTTATGCTTCCATTTAACCACAAGTTCTGTTCCAAAGAGAAGATGATATTGTGGTGGAATTTCTTCTCTGGTAGCTCGCAGAGGAATTTCCGTGGTGGTACAAGGAGTTAGGTAAAATATGGATATGTTTCAGAAGGTGAAATCTGCAGAAAGAACATGAGAATAGAAGAGTTCAGGAGAGAGTCTTGGCTTAGGAAGAGAAGCAACAGAATACATTGGGTGTTTTTTGCTGTTTTATAAAAAATATTCACAGTTGGTGAATTCTAGATTTTTGGCACAAATCTATACCTGGTGAAAAATATTGCTTTTTACTACATCACTATTCATCATGTGTGCAGGCAATGGATCCATTATCTGGAAACCTGTTATTCACAAAGTTCCAAATTACCAAAAGGCCATCTGCCATATACACCATCTTCATCAAATAATTCAAAATTTTAAAGAATATCTTCTTTTTTGTAATAACAAAACAGTACCTTGTACTTGATCCCAACTAAGATATAATGAATCCATATTGGAGGCAAAACCAGTCTACCGAATGTTTTAATAGTCAAGTGATTTTTTTTGTAGACTTAGTAGTGCTTAGTAGTAGTACAGTGATCCAAATTACAGAAAGACCCTTACCCAGAAAACCATAGGTGCCGAGCATTCTGGCTAATAGGTCCCATACCTGTACTTGATTTTTACTTGAAGAATGCATAGTGCCCTAACTGTATCTAATTTTGCTACTTTCCTATCTACCTTGAAACTCTTTTATTCAGTCTTTTGCATGCCGCCAACCTTCAATGGAAAATGTGTTCCACTGCATTCACTATTCCCCTTTTACTTCAGTCATCATGGATGTGCTTATATGACAAGGATTCCATTAAGTTTTTTCAGGCCCTCTACAATGTCACCATGCCATTTTGATACTGTGGAGATCAGCACATTCCTGTAGGTTATAAAGAGCTGCAACTAAAGGTGCATTTTATATGCTAAGGTATTTAAAGTTGTATTTCATATATTTTATTTGGAAAGCTTGTTTTCTCATGCAAGTAATCTGAATCAGTGCAGCAAATGTATTGCTGTCAGAGGCATACAATGCTTAATGCTGAAGCCGCCCTTACTACCACAGACTGGCACAAAGCCAAATTCAAATTGTACACACTAATAAGAAACTTACTTACAACTGAATTTAGCCAACAGAGTGAAGTCAAACCAATGGTAATTACTATGTAGATAAGAAGTTCTACAGTTGTATTACTTTCATGTTAAGTGAAAATGCAAAGGGCTACTAGTCTACTGCCATAAAGAGTATTCCCTTTTCTTCTCTAATAAGCCTGTAAACCATCTGTAATTAGTTTTTTTCCATCATTAGCACATCATTATCCAAAAACAAAATTCATTTTAAATTAATTCAGATAATCAATCAAGAAACACTTTATAATGTAAGTAACACAGTATTTTCGTCATAAAACAAAAAAAATGCAAATGTGTGAAAACTATGTGAAAGGCTTAATAAAATAGTGTAGTAGAGTAAAAACAGTACAGGATTGATCACAATGTTTGGGTATTTTGTAACCTTAAGTGAAGATTTTTCTCAAACATGACAATCACACGTGGAAAAAAAAATATGCAAAACTTTATCAATGTTCCCCCAATTGCTGAAAAATCATTAAAAGTCAATTGATTTCTCTCCAACTCCAATTGTGTCAATATGATGGTGAAGCCCCAAATAATATAATCAAGGTACCAAAAAGATACTATGATACAGAAAAACTCGCAAAACGCATTGAAGTCAATGGGCGTCAAAAATAATTTTAAAGCGCCTCAATTTTGACATGAGTGACAATTTTTATACGGGCGATTATATGATCCAAATGCATTAAAGTCAATGGGCGTCCGAATAATTTTGATGCACGGCAATTTTTATTTGCGCGACCATTCTGAAGCACGATAATTCTTTTTGTAGCGGTGGATTTTTCAACGGGTGACGTGAATGTAATCGCTGGTGGAGAAAACACGTAAACTCCCTTGAATCCATGTTTTCCGAATTTATTTGCCCATAACTACTGAAAATGTCTCTGTTACATTTCTATGTTCTTCTTAATATAACTGCCAGTATTTCAAACTACTTGCTTAACTAACTTATTTTGTTAGCATCAACCCAGCAGAACAGAAACAAACAAATGAATTCTAGCCCCAAGCCAATATTATTGCTTTTAGAACTTCCTATAATTACTTCTGTTTCTACAATTAATGTTAAAAAAAAATACATTTTAATCTGATTTTGCCTCTAGCACCCCACTGTTAGCAGTATTCCTTTATGTTAAGGTATAAGCTGACCAGTTATTACATCAAAAACAATTTTTTTTCTGTGTGTCAATATCCTTGTATACTAAGATGTCTTTAATTTATTGGCTATTGATACTGCAATTTTTTTAGTGAAAAAAATGGAAAAATGATTATCATGACCAAGTTTACTAATGGGATACATTTGTCTTGTGAAAGGTAGCACTGGTAACGCAAAAGAGCTATTGCCAACATTATTTAAGCAAGTACTGGTAATTAACTTCTACACCATTTCTGCTGTAAATCTTGCAATTTATTGGCGCAAAATTGCACCAGAAGCAGCTACAGCAAACAACACTGTCAATCAATTGTATAATAAGGTCATTATTAGAAGATATATGCATTGTCAATGAATTTTCAGTTATCAATGTATTATGGCCTATCAATGAAGATAATGTGTCAGATATTTTTATGTAAAAATATAAAGAATATTACATTACTTATAAAATATGATCAATTTCCTATAAAGAAATGTTCATGTGTCATTCTTCCCCCCACCAATGTTCTATTAAAAACATCCTAACGACTTTTTTTTTTTTTATAAATTGGAGTTCCATTCACATTAACACCTAACTTGGAAATAAACTTGGTGCTGCACAGTCAGTGTCAGACTGGGACACCAGGGACCCACCCAAAAATCTTAGGCCAGGGGCCCACTCTCGGTACTATTATTCTTAATCTTCTCACTCAACCTCCATTCATCTAGTCACTTTTCTTTTACATACTATAATGCTATAATCTATTATTTCATCTATTAAGACGCTTTGTTCTCAAAGAAATAGGGAATGGCCATGAAATAGGCCAAATATTTAGCAGCATGAGGGACCAAAGACACCTGGGCCCACCAGGAGTTTTCCTGGTATCCAGATGGGCCAGTCTGACACAGTAATAAACATAGTGCTAGACTTTAGGTAACCTAAAAACATCTTAAGGTGGCCATACACGGATAGATCCGCTCGTTTGGCGACATCGCCAAACGAGCGGATCTCCCTCCGATATGCCCACCTTGAGGTGGGCAATATCGGGCAGATCGATCGTGGGCCCTAGGGCCCAACGATCGGATCCTACCATTCACAAACGGCCGGTCGGATCGCGGGACCGCATCAACGAACAGATGCGGCCGCGATCCGACGGGGTTTTTAAACCCATCCGATCGAGATCTGGCCGACTTTCGGCCAGATCTCGATCGGGGAAGCCCGTCGGGGGCCCCCATACACGGGCCAATAAGCTGCCGACACAGTCTGTCGGCAGCTTTTATCGGCCCGTGTATGGCCACCTTTACTTAGGGGCACATTTACTAAGGGTCAAATTTCGAAAAATTTTAAAAAACTTCGAATTGCAGTAGTACGATATTCGAAGTCGAAATCACAGGTTTTTTTTTTTTTTGATCGAATATGGTCATATACAATCAAAGTAATTTAAAGATTACCTATACAGCTTCGTTAAAAGAAAGGAAAAAAAGAAAGAGAAATGAATTATAAAAGATAAAATCCTTCTAACAAGAAAAATTTAATTTCACTAGTTTGCATCTTCCAGCACTTCATCATCTGCCTGCCTCTGTCATCCTTGGGGAATTCAATAAATAGCTCAAGAGGATTGAAGGGCTTTCCTGTGTGATTTTTGACTGCATTAAATGCATGCGGAATTCTGGATAGCCTACCCATAATGATTTAGTTAGCACTGTAACATATTGATGAATTTCAGGAGTGTGCTTTAAAAATAGATAAACTGAGCTATACTTGGCAAATATTCTCTCTATTGTAGGAAATCCTGTGACATAAAAGGACGATAGAAGGTTATTAGCAGACCAACATTGCACTCAGTATAGCTGTTCTAGTCAACTGATATCTCTTTTGTAGAAATGATACTTGAATGGCAGGTGAAAAGACACCCCAGTAAGCAACCCCTTATATCTCCCAGCATTACATGTTACTGGCTTGTCCAGCCCAAGTACAGGTCCTTAAATGATTTCCATAATGTCCCACATACTGTATAAACAACATTATTTAAAGGCCAGGTGTTAAGTCTATTCTTTTCTCTCTAAAATGGCCATTAAGAACTTGTAGTTATGTAAAATATATGCAATCTTTTTTTTTTTTGCATTGCTACAGGTCTAGTCACCTAAAGCAATTATTACGGAATTACGGCAATTATTACGGAACATTTATTGGTCATCTGCTTAAAGCAAAAATCTCATTGACTGTTTGGGTTACTGCACCATGGGCAATATATAGGGGAATCAGTTTAAAAACTTATTGCAGATGCCACCCATGCTTGAGGACATAAAAACAACATACATTAAGATGAGCTGCCAAAATGCCTTTCACCTAGCACCAGTAAACTAGTGCACCTTTTAATGTGACTAAGAGATGGACAAGTTACCTTTGTATGTCTATACTTCTATTGACCATAGATTTGTACAGAGCTCTGTTTGCTCATTGTACCCCCTAGCTACTCCCCCAAAAATAAAAATTCTGTGCAGTTGACAGACATGCAAACATTTTCAGATATTTGTGAGAAATGCTGCATTGTGGGAAAGTAGTGCAAGTGATGAACTTCTTTGCACTTTTTACTACTAAGCAAGGATTTGTTCCTCTTAAATAATAAAAGAAAGAAAGAAAGAAAGAAAGAAAGAAAGAAAGAAAGAAAGAAAGAAAGAAAGAAAGAAAGAAAGAATGTGCAACACACAACACAGAAGTTTCTATTAAATAAATAAATTTGCCAGCAGCAAATGTGCCGTGAATTTCTGTGTTTTGTCGCAAGCACATAAATTCGCAAAACTGCAGCGAAAATTCGCTGGCGTCAAAAAATTTTGGACACACATCGGAAAAGTCACTCGTGGCCAAACCTTTGCGTGTCAACATTATTCAAACGCCCATTGACTTTAAAAATTTAAGCGAACGTCAGAATTGACATAGGAAAAAATCTGTGTATCATTCTTTAGGTCCTAGTTTCTAATCTATATAGAACAGAGAATACAAACTCACCTCATGTCTCAATGGCCCTCAAGTTGAAGTCACCACCAGGAGCGATCCTGGTCCCTTCACTGCTTGAAGCAGCTTGCTGTCACTGACACCCCAGTCGAGGGGGGGTCCACGAAGGGGAGAAAGGGGTCCAGGGGTGCCAGGACACTAGCATAATTGCGCTCTCTGTGCTAGTAGAGTAGAATTCCCGATTTCTGCCGCCACTGGTAACTAGTGAGGCACTGCCACATGAGGTGTGTTTCTCAACTAGCCTCATTGGCGCAGCACCCCTGGTCAAGACAAACACCTACTTGGATATATTTATAATTTATTTATATAATATATATGACCACTCTATATGAGATATTTTTCTCAAAAAGAAGTTCAGCTAAGCAGATACAATAATAGGAAACTGGTCAAAGTAGACTGGGGAGCAAACTTTTCATTTATGAACTACACAGTCAAACAACAACAAAAATTTACATAGTACATGAAATAGTGATATTCCCCCATTATATACCATGTACCTGTATGTGATGCATCTGGTGGTGAGAAAAACCTTCCCATTTCTATTTTATTCTTAGAGGTTCTTTATGGACCGAGGGGGTTTATCAGACACTTTGATAAAGAGGCTTCTATAGTTTCATCACTCCAGAGTGTATCTTCCTCACTGTATGATATGCTCAGTCAGCTATTCATAGAACCAAGTACAAAATACAAAAAGTCTGTTCTAAGAGAAGGAATCAGCAACATTGCATTGTGTGATGAAAATTACCTGTTTTTACTCAACTATAAGATTCATATAGCTTTATGAAGCACTCATTTAATTTGGTTTAAGAACCTACCAATATATTTATTTATGATATTTTTGAAGGGTTCAATTATAGTTGTCCTGTATTTTGCAAATATTTCGGTTCATGCCCTAATTTTTATTATTATAGTTCTAATATATCCTACAACACTGTACAGAAAAACACTAATACTAATACACACATAGTATGATAAAAGCAAAATATTTACCACTGAAGGAACAAGCAACATCAGGGGCTGTGTTTCTAAATGCTTACAATCAGATATATGGAAGCTATACTAATGTTAATAAATCACAGTCACATATTATTTGGGTTTTGTTGCTTCCTTAGGCTCTTTTGATGAAAGCATTAAAAATAGCACCTTATGTACAAAAGCATAATGTTGTAAAACTACACACCAATTGTCCCTTATGCATCAAAGAATAAGCCTAATTGGAAATAATAGCAACTATGATTAGTACTGGCACTGAACTAATTTCTTTCTGTTTTGTCTGTTTTATGCTCAGCATAAGAGCAGTTCGGCATATTTATGTTAAGAGGTTGCTACAAACTTGAATTCCTTGTAAAAATGTTAGAATTTATTGTTATTTCCCTTATCCCTCACATTGAGAAATCAGAAACAAAAGGAAGGGTATACTTTTCTTCCATGGGAATTGGCATTTTAAAGTCAATTAGGCAGCAATGCAGAAACATTTTCCTAGGTTAGATAAGCCACAGTAATCAATCAGCATTTTGCCTGTCCTAGTCTTGCTCCTTAAATGTAAACGCATATTATACATATATCTATGCTACTGGAGATGGGCAAATAGTCCTATGATAAGTCATGACTAGGGATAGGCGTCAAAAAAAATTGTCGCCCATAGGGGTAAATTTATCAAAGAGTGAAGTTCCGCCACTAGAGTGAAATTCCGCAGCTCTCAATTCATTTCTATGGGATTTTGAAAGGCGTATTTATCTAATGGGTGAAAGTGAAAGTTCACCCTTTGATAAATACGCCTATAAAAATCACACAGAAATTAATGGAGAGTGGCGGAATTTCACTCTAGTGGCGGAACTTCACTATTAACTTAACTCTTTGATAAATATACCCCATAGACTTTAATGCATTTAGCATTAACATTTTTGGCGAAGCGGGTCAAATTCACCCATCCATATGAATGACCTGCCACGCATTAGGAAATTATAGGAACTAGGGAGTATAGTAATAAATACTTATCTAGTAACCCATAGCAACCAATCAGCAGGAAGCATTTACTGATCAGCCATTTAAAAACAAATATCTGACTGGCTGCTTTAGGTTAC
The DNA here is from genome assembly GCA_038501925.1 of Xenopus petersii. Lineage (NCBI taxonomy): Eukaryota > Metazoa > Chordata > Amphibia > Anura > Pipidae > Xenopus > Xenopus petersii. The sequence continues at coordinate 90,669,870 of CM076685.1, forward strand.
TAGATTTTGGCAAATTTAAGACATTTTATTACATACATTTTTAAAAGTTGGGGATTGGTATATGCTAGTTGTTTACGCAATTTATTTGTTATGAGGACTTGACACCAGGCTAGAAATCAGGGTAATTGATAACAAGTCTTGTGAAAATGGATAAACAAGATGCCACCTTTTCCTTTTTCTTGCACAATATTTGCAATATACAAGCCCAGACCCCCAAAGTAACGAAAAAAAACTAATGAGATAAATCCTCCAGCATTTTGGCTGTTATCAAGGGGCTCTATTATTCTACATTTTTAAAGTGCTCTATTATTCTACATGTTTAAAGTACCTTGTTAGCAACTCTCTCATGTACTAAATACATGAACACTGCTATATTCCACTGACCCACACAAAGTGAACCATCTTAAATAAGTAAAGCAGCCTTTTCTTTAAAATTCCCCTAAAATTAAACCATGGCCAGAATAAACATACATTTCTCCCTGCATTCAGATATTTATTTTCTGTATTACAGCCAGTTTAACTGCAGTTCTTTTAGTTACTTCCTTGTCTAGTGTAAAGCTCCACCCCTTTTCTGAGCACTCCTTTTCTATCCAACTATGAAGACCTCAAAGAAGTGCTTATTGGACATACTCACTGCCTCTGCTCCAATGGAAAACAATTAGGCATGCACAGTAGGCATATCTTTGAGGTCTTCATGGACGGAGAGAGAATGGTTGCTTATATAGCATAATGGGCGGGGCTTCACATTAAACAAGGAAGTAGTTAAAAGAGCTGCAGTTGAACTGGCTGTAACAGAGAAACAAAAAATCTGAATGCAGGAAAAAGGGTTTCTGGGTGCTGTTACAATTAAGAGATAGAAAAAAATATATATTTTTCTTTACAGGGATTCTGTCATGATTTTTATGATGCACATTTTATTTTTAAATTACACTGTTAACACTGCAAATAATTCACTCTACAATATAAAATTTAATTCCTGAACCAGCAAGTGTATTTTTTTAAGTTGTAATATTGGTGTGTAGGCAGCCATCTCAGGTCATTTTGCCTGGTCATGTGCTTTCAGAAAGAACCAGCACTCTAGGATGGAACTGCTTTCTGGCAGACTGTTGTTTCTCCTACTCAATGTAACTGAATGTGTCTCAATGGGACCTGGCTTTTTCTATTGTGCTATTCTTAGATCTACCAGGCAGCTGTTATCTTGTGTAAGGGAGCTGCTATTTTGTTACCTTTCCATTGTTCTGTTGTTAGGCTGCTGGGCAGGGGAAGGGAGGGGTAGATATCACTCCAACTTGCAGTACAGCAGTAAAGATTTACTGAAGTTTATCAGAGCACAAGTCACATGACTGGAAGCAGCTGGGAAACTGACAATATGTCTAGCCCCATGTCAGCTTTCAAAATTAAATATAAAAAAAAAAATCTGTTTGCTCTTTTGAGAAATGGATTTCAGTGCAGAATTCTGCTGGAGTAGCATTATTAACTAATTCATTTTGAAAAAAAAAAAAAAACATTTTTTCCCATGACAGTTTCTTTGTTATTTGCACAAATGTAGGAAGTATGCACAGATGTGCTGATCACTGTGACATCATTAATGCAGGAGTTGCTACAAAAGTTCATGTGCTTCCCATGCCCTTCAAATACAGGCATGTTCAGGAAGGCAGAACCACTACTAAAAAGTACCCATTGTTTTTGTTTTTTTGTTTTTGTTAATTAGTTGGAATTGGCTCTCTGCATTCTAGTCTTAAATCCATGTTACCTGTTGTACCCAGATACAGTAATACACCCACAAAAGTAAGTGAAACATAAAAAACAAAATTGTGTTTTGTGCAAAAAGCATGACCTGTACATATATACATAAAAATCTCAGAATCTGTCCTCTATTGCTTTCCAAAAACAATTTAGGACATATTAAATATAACTATTTTTACTTTTTGGCAACCTCATCAGATTGAGATTTATGATATTCTGTTGTATCAGATGCAAAACATTTTAAAGGAGCGAAATGAATTTATGTATGTAAATGCGTCCTTCAAGTTTTAGCTTTGTGACTAATAGGAATATTGATAAATCCTGAAGTTGCAAAAATGCATATATATTAAGAATGAGGTCATGCTTGTTACTTCCTTATTGTGATCCATGGTTTGTAGCAGAAAGGTTTTATGAGTAGAGATGGCGCGAACTGTTCGCCGGCGAACTTGTTCGCGCGAACATCGGGTGTTCGCGCTCGCCGGAAGTTCGCGAACGTCGCGCGACGTTCGCCATTTTGGGTTCGCCATTGTTGGCGCTTTTTTTTGCCCTCTCACCCCAGACCAGCAGGTACATGGCAGCCAATCAGGAAGCTCTCCCCTGGACCACTCCCCTTCCCTATAAAAACCGAAGCCCTGCAGCGTTTTTTCACTCTGCCTGTGTGTGCTGAAGAGATAGTGTAGGGAGAGAGCTGCTGCCTGTTAGTGATTTCAGGGACAGTTGAAAGTTTGCTGGCTAGTAATCGTTTTGATACTGCTCTGTTATTGGAGGGACAGAAGTCTGCAGGGGTTTGAGGGACATTTAAGCTTAGGTAGCTTTGCTGGCTAGTAATCTACCTTCTACTGCAGTGCTCTGTATGTAGCTGCAGTGGGCAGCTGTCCTGCTTCTGATCTCATCTGCTGACTGCTGCAATAACAGTAGTCCTTGTAAGGACTGCTTTTATTTATTTTTTTGTTCCAATACAGAGCAGTATCAAGCAGATTACTAGCCAGCAAACTTACTATCATCTGTCCCTGAAATCACTAACAGCTCTCCCCCTACACTATCTCTTCCAAGCACACACAGGCAGATTTTTCAGATACATTTTTGCCCTTGATCCCCCTCTGGCATGCCACTGTCCAGGTCGTTGCACCCTTTAAACAACTTTAAAATCATTTTTCTGGCCAGAAATGTCTTTTTTAGATGTTAAAGTTCGCCTTCCCATTGAAGTCTATGGGGTTCGCGAACCGTTCGCGAACCGCTCGCATTTTTGCGCAAGTTCGCGAATATGTTCGCGAACTTTTTTTCCGACGTTCGCTACATCCCTATTTATGAGTATTTACTTTTTTTCTACTGGTAATTATTGTTTTGCTTTGGACATCAACAGCACTGACTTTTCTCTAAATAATCTCATAAAAGGCTAAAATAAGTAGTTATTCATATACATGATTTATAGGTGTAATGGCATATGTGTGCAAGTCACTACAATAGTGTTGCTAACTCCTAAAATAAGCCTCCAGCAAAACACTTACTTACTATACTAAGGGACAGATTTACTAAGGGTCGAAGTGAAATTTCAAAGTTAAAAACTTCGAATTTGAACTATTTTTTGGGTACATCGGCCATCGAATAGGCCTAAATTCGACTTAGATCCGAAGTGAAAATACAAGGCACAGTAAACAGCCCTATGGGTGCTAGAAACCCGTATTCATTCACTACAGATTTTTTATATGCTCTCTGAACACATGGAAAGTTTTGAAATTTGCACCTTGAGTGTGCAGTTAGTAATTGAGGCTACCTGTGTTATATAAAGCTGACGCTGAAATGTACAATATTCTGGCCAGGTATATTTTATGTAGATGTCTTGTGTAATGCTTTTACATATATATATATATATATATATATATATATATATATATATATATATATATATATATATATATATATATATATATATATATATATATATATATATATATATATATATATATATATATATATATATATCGGGGGTTCTTAGCCTCAACTAAGCCCTGCCCCATATACTAAAGCCTACTAGTGATGGGCGAATGTCTCGTCAAAAAAATCGCTAATTTACCTCAAAATTCGTGAAACTACGAAAAATTTGCGAAACTCAAAAATTTACGCCTGCGTCAATTTTGACGGCAGCGTTAAAGTCAATGGGCATCCGAATTTTTTTGACGGCGGCGAATTTTCACAGGAGTTTTGCGAAATTAATCAAAATTTGCAAATTTGCGCCGGGCAAATTTATTCACCCATCACTAAAGTCTACACATATTTTACAGATGTCAATAGACTGTCTGTGACGTTTCTGCATTATTCATGTGCTTCCCAGGCCTTTCAAATAACATCAATGATCCCCAACTCAGGCATGTACCGGGAGCCAGAACCACTACTTTTATAAGTATACATTGTTTTTTGCTGGAAATGAATTTAGTGGTGTTGGCTCTCTGCGTTCTAGTCCTAGCTCTACATTACCTGTTGTACCCAGATACAGTAATACAAACACAAAAGTAGCTAACACATAATGCCCCATAGACTAAAGCCCACACATATTTCACAGAAGTCGGTAGCCTGTGCAGTTTCTGAATCATTGATGTACATGCAATTTTGGATTAAGTCTGCTTACTAAATGTTGAAGTATATAACGTAGATGTATGCACATTATCATTACTGAAATATATAACATTTCCCTTTCATGTCAAATTTTGTCATGGTCTTATTATTGGTATGCCATTTCCTTTCATGTAAAGAGATTAATTTCATAGGCCAGAGCCTACATATGGTGCCTAGCTCCTTTACATATTAATGCGCAGAATCACTCAGCCTGGAACACTTGCGTGACACTTTCACAACGACTCAATACGTGATGGATAGGGATGGCGAATTAATGCTGCGGAGTTAATCCGAGACATTATCCTCATTTGAAGGATGAATTTTACTTGTGTTTTTAATATACAGTGTTGTATTCTTATTTTGCTTGATTTGTAAGAATTGTGAGAGCTGGCTGAACTGCTTTGACAAGCCCTCAAGGGGAAAAACAAATATAAACATGTGGTTTGACTGCCCCAAACTCCCCATTCGAGAAAAACTTTTCTCTTGAGAATTCCTACTTCACAGACACAGTTATTTAAAGAAATGTAAAAAGTACACAGTATAGAAATGTTAACACTTCAGAGTTACTAAATTCTGAATGCAATGATTTTTTTTTTATAAAATTGGACTTTTAAAAAATCATTAATTTTTTGGAATTTATTAAACCTTGAGGATGGAAAAGTTAGAATCTGAAATTCCGGCATCTCAGAACTGTCGAGGTTGCATATAAGTCAATGGGAGAAGTCCCAATGATTTTCTGATGTGTGCTGGGTTTCGTGCAATACCTTGACGTTTTCAGAGTTTTCGGGTGAAAATTCCGAAAAAATCTTGAAAATATGTTTTTTACCCCCGCAAATTTTCGGGAAAATGTAATAATAAATAAGCGTAGAAAACCCAAGCGGATTTGATCTGAGTTTGTAGCAGAAAATATTGAGATAAATTCGGACTTTGATAAATAACCCCCTTAAAGGTTTAGTTTAAACCTTTGTTAATCATGAGTTCACTTAAGGGCAGATTTATCAAAGGTCAAATTTCGAAGTGAAATATACTTCGAAATTCGACCATTGAATGGATATACTTCGACTTCGAATATCGAAGTCAAAGTTGTTTTTACTGAATTTGACCATTTTGTCGTCGAAGTAAAATCGTTCGATCGACGATTAAATCGTTAAAATTTTAACCATGTGAACGATTTCAGTGATCGATTGAACGATTTTGCTTAGACTACAAAAAACATAGAAAAATGCATTAGAAGGTCCCCATAGGCTAACATAGTACTTTGGCAGGTTTAATTTGGCGAACTATTGAAGTCAAAGTTTTTTTTAAAGAGACAGTACTTCGATTATCGAATGGTCGAATATTCGAACGATTTTACTTTTTTAAAAAAAATGGACAGCGGCGTCCGATTTTTTGGACGCCGGCTTAAAAAAATGGATGCCGGCATCAAAAACGAGACAAAGTGCCGTTTCGTAAATTTTTCGCCCGCAGCATTGCACTTGCTTTAATGCTATATCCTATAAATGTGTTATCTCGATAAAAAAAGTATATGCCTACCCTCTTTTCTGATCCTTTTTGTATATGATCTACTTTTTCTTTATCAAACGTGAACAAAAATCATATTTTAATGATCTTCTGCCCTAAAGAATGCTATTAGTTGAATATGTGATTTCATCCGTTTGCCAATAAAATAAAGCAAAGAAGAGAATAATAGCGAATATGTAGAATAGACAAAAAATATATATTTTTTAACATTTAGAGATAAAGGAAGCATCTTGTGCAAATAAATGTAAAGATAAGGCTGCATGAAGCCCAGCTGGAAGGAAATATTTACCCTGAGCTGAGCAATAGAATGTTGAATGCCAGATATGATTAATGATTTTTCTGTACAAAATTTGAAAAGCCAAGTTTGTTCAACTGCAAGTTTGATCTGGATTGCAAGTTGGAAATCTGTAGGGAAATTGAGCTGGAGAGGAGAAAGGGCAGCAGTTCAATAAGTTCTCTGCTTATGGTAAGAAATATATGTCTGCGTTATAAATTTGCGCTGCCACCTACATGCATTACTGAAGGTCATGAGTTTACTGTTGGACACCCTAGACATATCACTGTGGTTTAGGTAGAGCTGACAAAGAGGTAAATCTATCAGTGCTATTTTTATTATCATTTAAAAAAATTTAACACTTTTAAAATGTTAAAAGCACATTTTTAATGCAAAATAATAATGTAAAAAATAATAATGCAAATTGCTTGTTCCTTATAATCTGTCCTTGTTACATAGTTAGTTACATAGTTAAATTGGGTTGAAAAAAGACAAAGTCCATCAAGTTCAACCCCTCCAAATGAAAATCCAGCATCCATACACACACCCCTCCCTACTTTTAATTAAATTCTATATACCCATACCTATACTAACTATAGAGCTTAGAATCACAATAGCCTTTGATATTATGTCTGTCCAAGAAATCATCCAAGCCATTCTTAAAGGCATTAACTGAATCAGCATCACAACATCACCCGGCAGTGCATTCCACAACCTCACTGTCCTGACTGTGAAGAACCCCCTACGTTGCTTCAAATGAAAGTTCTTTTCTTCTAGTCTGAAGCGGAGGCCTCTGGTACGGTGATCCACTTTATGGGTAAAAAGGTCCCCTGCTATTTGTCTATAATGTCCTCTAATGTACTTGTAAAGTGTAATCATGTCCCCTCACAAGCGCCTTTTTCCAGAGAAAACAACCCCAACCTTGACAGTCTACCCTCATAATTTAAGTCTTCCGTCCCTCTAACCAATTTAGTTGCACGTCACTGCACTCTCTCCAGCTCATTTATATCCCTCTTAAAGGAGAAGGAACCCCCTGGGCGCAAACCCCCCTCCCCCCTCTCCTGTGTTGCCCCCCCTCCCTCCTCCCCCCTGGCCTACCTGTCCCCCTGGGCAAATGCCCCTAACTTGTTACTCACCCCTCTGCGCAGGTCCTGTCCACGGAGTTCACAGTCGCCATCTTCTCCCATGCGCGTCTTCTTCCTGCTCTGACCGGCGTTTTCTGGTGCATGCGCAGTAGGGGTTTTGCGCCCTGGGGGTTTCCTTCTCCTTTAAGGACTGGAGTCCAAAACTGCACTGCATACTCCAGGTGAGGCCTTACCAGGGACCTATAAAGAGGCAGAATTATGTTTTCATCCCTTGAGTTAATGCCCTTTTTTATGCAAGATAGAACTTCATTTGCTTTAGTAGCCACAGAATGACACTGCCCAGAATTAGACAACGTGTTATCTACAAAGACCCCTAGATCCTTCTCATTTAAGGAAACTCCCAACACACTGCCATTTAGTGTATAACTTGCATTTATATTATTTTTGCCAAAGTGCATAACCTGCATTTATCAACATTGAACCTCATTTTCCAGTTTGCTGCCCAGTTTTCCAGTTTAGACAAATCACTCTGCAAAGTGGCAGCATCCTGCATGGAACCTATAGTTCTGCACAATTTAGTATCCTCTGCGAAATAGGAACAGTACTTTCAATGCCCACCTCCAGGTCATTAATAAACAAGTTGAAAAGCAAGGGACCTAGTACAGAGCCCTGCGGTACTCCACTAACAACACTGGTCCAATTAGAAAATGTTCCATTTACCACCACTCTTTGTAGTCTATCTTTTAGCCAGTTCTCTATCCAGGTACAAATACTATGTTCCAGGCCAACATTCCTTAATTTAACCAGTAACCTTTTGTGATCAAATGCTTTAGCAACGTCTATGTAAATCACATCCACATTGTGTATCCCACCTATACTTTAAAAAGAAGCAGTGTTAACCTTTAATAAAAGCATTTTTGAATTTAATTCCTGAGAATCACTATGTATATTTGCCCTGGTTTATCTTAAAACAGAAAACTGCCATTATTATAAAACAAAACACCTGTGATGTAATGAATGCGTAATACATTGTAACAAATCGATTTATCATTTTGTTTTAGGTTTTTGAGAAATAAATGGTTAATGAGTGTGCGTCCTCAACCTAACATTTTTCCTGCTGAAAACAAATGTTTGTTAGGGCTCTTACTGACGAGCGGTTGTAGCTGCGCTCCCCTGCGTTTCGTTTTTCAGCGGTCAGCCGCAAGGGAGTGCAGGAATAGACGCATTACGTTTTTTCCAATGGGGCTGTACTCACACAGGCACGTGTAGGCACCGAACGCAGGAAAAATGCAGCATGTTGCGTCTCAACCTGCGTTCGGCGCCTACATGCGCCTGTGTGAGTACAGCCCCATTGGAAAAAACATAATGCGTCTATTCCTGCGCTCCCCTGCGGCTGAACGCTGAAAAACGACACGCAGGGGAGCGCAGCTACAACCGCTCGTGAGTAAGAGCCCTTAGTGCTGAAAGCAGCCAATTAGACCAGGTGAAATCTGTCTGTGAACCACAGCATGTGTGTTGTTGTTGATTACAGCTGCTTAAGAATGTTGGCTGACGCAAATCACAAATAAATCCTGAAATACATAAAGCTATATATGTTCCCCGTCATCGACTCATTTCTACAAACTTACTTTTGAAATAAATATGTTTATTTATGATAACTGAAGCAAAGGCAGGGTAGAAAGTGGTATTTGCCCTTGGTCCCAATGCAGTTTTGGTCTGAGTAATGATATATTTCTTCAAATTAGTGGGTATGAAATGGCTGCCTGAAAGCAAATTGTTTTTCTGAGGCAAAGTTATTATTTTTTAAATATAAATCTAAACCCTATGGCAATGGCAAAGCTTCCAAATAACATTCAGCACAAAAATACAATCAAGATCAATATATGCAAAGTAATACAAGCCATCAGGTTATTTTTATGCATTTCTAAACGTCACAGTTGCATGGTGGGCCCCATGGCAATGCATTTAATTAGTTAATTTTATCATGGCAGCTACATAACATTATGATGTGGCAAGCTTAATTTATTTTATATTCTCATAACCGAGGCATTACACTAGATAAGGAAATGAGAAAGGTCAGATGTATGTCATTATAAGAACATATCACAAAGCAAGAGACCTGCGGCACAACTGTTGCAGTTGAATAAGTGATTAGTATTAATTCATCTCATAAAAAAGGGCAACGTTTCGGGCCTCCACTGGGCCCTTTTTCAAGCCTTATTATAAGAACATATAACACTAATTATGACAATCACTTTGTGATTGAAAGAAAACGAGAAGACAAAACAATTTGTATGGAAGACGTTTTAAGATTAGTGATGGGCGAATTTGCGCCGTTTCGCTTTGCCGGAAAATTCGTGAAATGTCAAAAAATTCACGGCGTCTCGGCGTACGTTTTTTTTATGCCAGCGAATTTTTTCGGGCGAATTTTCACGGGCGTTTTGCGAATTTATTCGCTGGCGGCGAATCGCGTAAATTCGTCGTGGATTCGCGCCTGGTGAATAAATTCACCCATCACTATTTAAGATGTTTTAGTTCCAACATATTTGTGAAAGATTTACCTGCTTAAATTCCATAAAACAAGCTTTGCTGTGGTGCCCAGTAACTTGATAATTCCTTGTGTGTCTGTTTCAGTGTGTTAAGGCAGTACATTTTTTTACATTTTGAAAGAGATGACCCACAATTGTCCATCAATAACTAATGTTTTATAGCTACTGTAAAGTTTCCAACCCAACCAAAAATATTTTTATAAAGACTGATCTAATATTGTATCATTATTATAAAAAATTAATATTACATTTAGGGATGCACCGTATCCACTATTTTGGATGTGGCCAAACCACTGAATCCTTCGGGAAAGAATCAGCCTAATACCGAACCAAATCCTGATTTGCATATGCAAATTAGGGGTGGGAAGGGAAAACCCTTTTTTACTTCCAGGTTTTGTGACAAAAAGTCACGTGATTTCCCTCCCCGCCCATAATTTGCATATGCAAATTACGATTCAGATTTGGTTTCGCTTTCCATAAGGATTCAGCCAAATCCGAATCCTGCTGAAAAAGGCCGAATTCCGAATCCTGGATTCAGTGCATCCATAATTGAATCAATTCATTGGTTACAGAACTAACTGAGATCATGCATCTTGCTTACATTATTTAACATGCCCTCTTTTGTTTGTTCTTCCAGTGTCTCTATGGCTGCTATGTCCACTCCTCCATCATACCAACTTTCCACAGGAGGTGTTATTGGCTTCTTCAGGTAAGGCTAATGGTTGACTTACTTTCTTCTCAATTTTGTTGGTAATTTTTGAAGACACTGGCATAAATATGTAGCTCAATGCCATAAGTTAAAGATTCATTGATTCCAGGTTTTGATATGGTATTTAGGGTTTTTGATGTGGTTTTAGAACGGATGAAAGTTTAGCTTGGATTGGGACATTCCAGTATGATTACATCAGATTATGGGTCAATAATGACACTTCAAGTTGTGCTTAGCATTGTTGGTACTTTTAATTCTCCCTGTTGTGAACTACATCTCCAAGTGTAGTTGAGCTGCCATGCACAGCCAAAGCATGTTGAAAGTTGTAACTCACAGCACCTAGACTAGTGGAGCTCCTGATTTCTTCTTGTCTTTACCATAATCAGGCATTTGAGTGTATATATATATCCTTTAGCAATTTATGGTTGATCAGAATCCGTTTGGACTGTGATGATTTCTTGTACAAGTGCTCCACTGTAAGACAAAGCTACCAAAATGGGGGACCCTATTTTAGATCTTTAAAAAATGCTTTTACAGTAAAACGTCTGTGTTGTTATGTTGGTTCATGCAGAAGGTCAGTATTATGATCAAACAAGCGTACTATCTTCTGAGAACTAAAACCCTGTTAAAAAAAACTGTATGGGAGGCATTGTAGAATATGTTTATGTTAAAAAATGGCCAAAAACTCACTGTAGAGACCATGCCTGCAATGAAATTTAAATTCTGATAAAGAATTTGCACTAGGATTGCCCACTTACTAATAACCGAACCAGTTGGTTACCGCTGTGGTTGTGATGCTACATATTAAAAACCCATAAAGTTCTATACTGAGGGTTCTGGTTCTCGTATTAAAGAGACTATGTGCCTTATTCGAAAATAAAGTTTATCCTTCATTTAGGTATAAAACAAACCGTGGATCAGTTGATCATACTGCTTACCTGGTATGCAAGCAGTGTGTTTATAACAGTAAGTAATAACAAGAGTGCAATGAGTATATGTAGTGTTTATCTATAGAGAGTGCCTCAAATGGCAGCTAAATAAATGGCACCAGCAGTATGTTGGTGTATTGTAAACACAGAAATAACTTGGGTTAATAGCAATAATGTTATGTTTAGGATTTTGGATTACTATGGTATGTTTGCAGTAAATCCAGGTCCCTTACATATTACTGTATCTGTACTACAATATTCAATGCCTTTGAGCTTTTCTTATGAAAGGAAAGTAAATGGATGGTAAACTTATTTCTAGGGCCCATGCTTCCTATATGCTCCATTAAGGGTGTAGAATAGTATGATGCAGTATAATGGCTAAAAAATACTCTCTAATCTAATTTAAAAAGGCAAGTAATACCAAAAACAAAGGCTTAATTAGATTTAAAAATTATATTTATTTTAAGCAGTATTAGTTTTGATATCTTTCGTATCAATGTCATGCTTTTAGTGAGCAGCTACGTAGGGAGAAAGTTGCAGAAAGTTTTTATAGGAGTTGCTCCTGCTGTGATATGAGTTATTTATGTTATGCAATCGTAACAACAGTTCATTTTTTCAAACCCATTTTAGACACACGGGGGTATATTTATCAAAGAGTGAAGTTAATAGTGAAGTTCCGCCACTAGAGTGAAATTCCGCCACTCTCCATTCATTTCTATGGGATTTTTATAGGTGTATTTATCAAAGGGTGAACTTTCACTTCACCCATTGATAAATACGCCTTTCAAAATCCCATAGAAATGTATTGAGAGCTGCGGAATTTCACTCTAGTGGCGGCACTTACATTAAATTTACCCCATTAATTGTATTTTAGCCCTCAGGTGATGAGAGCAGGGTTGTTACAACAGAAACACCGGGGACAGCAATTGCTGGTGAGTTATGTAAGTCTTTAAAGAGATGTGTTTTATGCTAAGCAGATACATTTCTGGAGAACTGGAACAATATAATAAAATGGCTACTGCAGATTTGACCTATAATAGGTTGAATTTGTCAATTAGCAAACATTACAAAAAAATATCTTTATTTTTGGTAATACTTGTACTTTCCGTTACTGCCTGTCTGATATTCTTGGTGACTATGCTCTGTCTGATAAAATAAATACCTTAAAAAAGGTTTCTGCTTGTTAGTAAATGTTCTTTGCTAAGGTTTCTTTCTTATAGATAGAATTTGATCACATATTTGTTTTATCAAGCGCCATGCTTTGTATTAGAGATGTAATGCAGAAGCAAATGGTTGTAGTGAAAGCTTTAACATGAGCCAACTCAAGATAGATAGTAAGTATAGAGGCACACAGTCTCACTCTCTCACTTTTGAGGAATCTTTATATAAAATTCAAAGAAATCTGTGTAATATAAAATTCAATAAAAATCTGCACATGATTCAGATATTATAGTATTTGTATCACTTTGATGGATCAAAGGTTTCAACATATAGGTGTGTGCATAGTGGCGATAGATAGATACTGTAGATAAATAGATAGATATACAGACAGATAGGTAGATAGATAGATAGATACTGTAGATAAATAGATAGATAGACAGACAGATAGGTAGATAGGTAGATAGATACTGTAGATATATGATGTATATACAACTACAACTAAGATATCCTTGGTATACATATATCTCTGGTGTATACTAAAATACAGCAACCACCCATTAAGGATCAATATGAAAGAATGAAGCAGACAAGAGATTACATGATCTGCATTTGGTGGAGGTGGATAACTCTCCTGGTAAAGGGAGGGTTACTTTCCCTTCTGCAGAAATCATGCCCTACTGTGATGGTCTTTATTATTGTTCCACACTATTATTGTACTGTGTAAAATAGAACCCACTGTAATAGCAGAAACACCCCATCTGTACTCAGCTCTGAGCATGTTCTAGCCCAGTGATCCCCAGCCAGTGAGTTGTGAGCAACATGTTGCTCACCAACCCCATGGATGTTGCTCCCAGTGGCCTCAAAGCAGGGGCTTATTTTTTGAATTTCTGGCTTGGGGGGGACGTTTTGGCTGCATAAAAACAAGGTGTATAGCCAGAAACAGTGGCATAACTATAGAGGAAGCAGAGAGCTTGGGAACAAGGGGATCCAGACCTCAGGTTCTGCTTCCTTTAAAGCTGCTCTGCTCCCTGCCTACAGTGGCATACACACACTTACACAAGTATGCTGGTATTACTGTGCATGCTGGATACAAGGGATCATATGAGGATTATTTTCACGTGGGAGGGGCCAATGCCAACTTGGCTAGCCAGATAGAGCCTCCTGTAGGCTGCCAGTCAACACAGGGCTATCAAATAGCCCCTTTCCGGCACTACAAGAACTTTTGAACTTTTTGAAGTTTTCATGCTTGTGTTGCTTCCCAACTCTTTCTACATTTGACTGTGGCTCACTGGTAAAAGATTGGGGACCCCTGTCCTTGTCAATGACAAGTTTTTGTTTTCTACTCTCCAGCCAGAGTTGGACTGGGAGGCCTGGGGCCCTCCCCCACAGGAGCCAGGGGCCCTCCCCCACAGGAGCCAGGGGCCCACCAGGTTTTTTCCCGGTGTCCCGGTGGCCCAGTTCAAATGCGTTTCAATGCTTTTTACAGCCATCTTAGATTTCCAGATTAATACATAATTCTTTGTGATATAAAAAGTTTTTTCATAAAAACAAAGTGTTTTGAAACCAAAGAACTTTTTTAAGTTGTTGCTCATGGATTTCATCATACACATAAGCCCTTTTATGTTCTTCAAATGAATGGATCAGCCCTTTGAGCGACTCTAGACTTGAGTTTGTGATTTCACAGTATAAAGAAAACCAAACAATAGTAGTGTTTTTCTGTGGTGTACAGTTACTGATCTGAAATTCTATTCTCGGCATTACAATCCAGCAGCATAACTTTGGCATTGTAATTTGTTACACTTTTGTGTGCTATATCTCACTAAATTCATCTCCACACCCCAGTGCTACCAGCAAGGAAAAATGCACTCAAACCTAATGGAAAATGTAAAATCACAAAAGAGAAAAGTTAATGGGCACAACCAGTATTATTGTACCCAATCCCACAGACGCTGAGAAATCTGTTATATCAGCCGAACTGGAGTCACAAGAGTGTAATGTAGCTTCTACTTGTATAGTATGGTATTTGCAGAAAATGCCACTGCGTTTTAGTCGGTGGGCTTCACATGTACCTAAATAAGGAAATCTAATTTGACAAGCGATAACAAAAAAAAAATTGGTAGATCCTCAAGAAATTACTTTACTGTCTTACTAGAAAATATATTTATCTAGTGATTAATTAATTTAATAGTTCTAAGGCAGCAGTGAATATGGTATGGTTGTTTGGTTTGTTCCTAGAAACAAATGATCAGCACTGTCTAGAATGCCATCTATGGTTGGAATATTTATTTGTACTTATTTTATTTCACAAGGCATGATCTATTATCAGGAACTTTATATTTATATTCAATAGCATTAGCACATGGTGCTAAAAATCACAGATGTTTCTTTTATTGAAAAAACCCTGTCCCAAGTTTTTCTAATAATAGATGTTTATCTGTGCTACTTTCCTGTGCATTGCAGATTCTTTAGTTGACTCTGATCCATTCATTTATAGACAATGCAATACATTTCCATCATTAAACGGAACCAATGCAGTTGCCTATTGTAACCAATCAACAACCTGTACATAAGCCCTCTGTATAAACAAACCCCCTTTGCCTAACCAATGCCGTTTTTAAGCGTTAAATAAAAAAAAGCTAATTTCTTAGTGAACTACATGACTTACTACGTTACTAACAAAATAGAAAGGATGGCCTATTACATATTGCATTGTATTGTCAAAGTCTATCCAAGGTCAACTACTTTTTAAAATATTGATGTCAATCTCCCTTGAAAATTCATGTCTATGTATGCTCATCACTGCTCAACATACCAGAATTTTAAAAATGCCCTGATTTTATAAGGGGAAAAACATGCAATTTGAGGAACTAATGGATAAGTATATTATCATAGATAAATGATAGCAAGTAAACATGCCAATAAATGGCTATACTAGTCCTGAATAATGGGCAAATAAAACAAGATTTCCAATAGAAGTCATTTAAGCTGTTAGCTGCAAATGATTATTAGGTGCCCCATAACAGGTTTCTTTTGTGTTTCAACCTACGCTAAATATTAGTAAGGTGGAGAATTTTTATGAACTGATTCATCTGTATCTTGTTTTCATAATCAGAAGAGAAATGTCTTCATTTGTGTGGTTATTTATTTTTTGGAAGATAATTTTCGTATCAGAATGAACTTTTATGAGACATTTGCTTCAGATGATTTTTTTTCTACAAATTATTCAATAAAGCAATGTTGCAAACAAACAGTCTTATGCCTTTCAAAAGGCAGAAAAGGATGGAAAAGACTTCTGTACTTTTCATTGATAACACATTAAGGGAACACAAACTAAGAAAATATGTTGTTAAATCTGTTTAATAACAGATGAAGCATCAGATAGCACCAGTTAAACTTTGCCCTCAAAATCTATCACTGTAACTCAGTTTACAGATTGTTCTCAGCCTTATGTCACTGCTTCTCTTTGACATTCTTGTAATCTTTTTCCAAAGTAATAGGATACATAGGCAAATAAATGTCACATATCTTGTAGCCTTAAAAAATGACATTCTCATTTGTATGCAAAGCAGAAGGAATTCTGGGAATAAGCCCAGGAATATTCCTAAAATTTCAATTTTCCCTTGAGATTGAGCCTCACCCGTTGGGTTTTTAAAGGACAAGGAAAGTCTAAAATAGAATAAGGCTAGAAATGCTGTATTTTGTATACTAAATATACGCATGAACTTACTGCACCACAAGCCTAATCAAACAAATGATTTATGCTTTCAAAGTTGGCCACAGGGGGGCTGTCATCTTGTAACTTTGTTAAACATCTTTGCCTGACCCTGCACATGCTCAGTGTGGTCTGGGCTGCTTAGGGATCGTCATAAACAAAGCAGCTTGAATTCTGCATGGCTGGTAAGTAAGGCGGGGGCTCCCCCTACTGTTCATAAGTATGATTGTTTCCCTATTCAGCGGTTAGGGGCCATCTGACAATTCCTATCCACAGCTGTAAATGAAGGGAGAATTGCACTGCATACACTCAGGTTTCTTATACATTTTTACATGGTACACATTTTTATAGGAGTATATAGGAGATTAAAGAAAGTAAAAATGGGATTTTATTTTTTGCCTTTCTTTGTCCTTTAAGCACAGCCTGGACATTATGTTGATTGGATTTCCAAATGCATACTGGTTTCCTCCTCATTGGGTCCATCAGTGCAACACAGTGTTTTTCCAATCAGTATATGTAAAGTGAATACGCTAGTAAAGCATTTTGATTGAGAGAGAAGCAGGAGGAATTCTGGGAAGGATTGTTCTCAAAATTTCCATTTAATTGCAATACCCTTGTGACTGAGCCTCACTCTCTGTGCTAGACAGAGTTCCATAACAAATTATTATAAAGATTCTATAAGTTCAGGCTTATGTTGCATGCATTTAACATGTTTCATGGTTACTGCATAACAGATTACAATTTTTTGCACTTCTGTCAACAATGCAAAAAAAAGAGCAATGGCAATATTGCCCTTTAATAGACGAACTCCACTCTGTTTACAACAAATGTGCAAAAGCTTCATTCGAGTTTCACTCAGTTACATCCAATAAAAAGGTAAATATATACTCCTGTATAGTTGCAACGAACTGAAGATATACATATTAGCATCTACAACAAGAAAATGCATCACTGTTCTGTCTGACAGAAGAAAATGCCACTTCATGCTGTATAATTCCGTTGACTGATTTGTTTTTTCCGCTTGATAAACGTGCCTTTACAGAATAACACAGTATGGTGAGGTATTATCCCACATGAGATAAAAAACATAATTTGATAAAATCTTGGCTTGTGTATTGCTACGCTGCATTTATAATATTGATATTAATGTTTTTTTCCTCTGAAAGAAAAGTGTGTTACCCGTTTGAAATAGATAAGTGCAGTTTTTGACTTTTATGTGATGTTTTCCATCTCTTATTTTGAATTATTTTCCTTTGATTTCTTTTTTTGCTGTGAAACTATGCTCTTGTCTTGTATTATTCAACAGGCTCAACATGGCTTTTTTGGAGGTAAATATGTTGTTTTCTGGTCTTGAAGAACAGAAAATTCAGTTTACATATTTTTTTAAAGGAGAAGGAAAGGTTAAAACTAAGTCAGCCTTATCAGAAAGGTCCACCAAAATATACCAGAACACCCTCAAAGTAGTGCTGCTCTGAATCCTCAGTCCTCAAAAGAAACACAGCATTTCTTTCCTTCTATTGTGTACACATGGGCTTCTGTATCAGACTTCCTGCCTTCAGTTTAAACTTCCTTGCACAGGCCTTGAGCATGCTCAGTTTGCTCCTCTCCCCCCTTCCTTCTCTGCTGTAATCTGAGCCCTGAGCTATAAGTGAGCAGGGAGAGACTCAGGCAGAAAGTGATGTCACACCAAGCTAATATTGCAGCTGCTATCCTAAACAAACAGAGAGCTTCTAGAGCTTTTTACTCAGGAATGGTAAAACATTCTACAGAATAAATATAGCATTCTAGCTTGCACTATTGCAGCTAATCTATTGGCAATAAAATGTCTCCTTATCCTTTAATCTTACATTAGTTTTGATATTTATTCATTTTGGAGTGATTTGAAACTAATCATTTCAGACATTTTCTAAATATATATTAAAATCTGAAGTCCTATTTACTAAGGGATAATGCTGGACATGGAAATGTTAACTAATCTAAGGTAACCACAATCAGCCATTCTTAAAATCCTATAAATATATACTGTAATACAAGAGACTCCGCTATAATTTGGCATTCTATTAATTGGTAAGATTTAAAAGCTACCGTGATCAATAATTCTCTAATTTTGAGTCAGTTAAATTATGAAGCTCAACCTTGAGATCTGCTTCACTTGAAATGTCCCAGAGAGAAAGAGTTTACCCATTTATGTCCTTGACCTAGAAATTCTACGACCCTACAACATTCTGGCTTAGGTTATACTGTAAGGGTTAAGACTCTGGTCTTTTTAATGCAAATATTTTCAAGGGAAACGTCAATTTTATCTGGAATCATTGAAACCTTTGTTACTGGTTTTACATATGAAGCAGAGATTATATTAAACACTCAGTTAGAACTCTCAGAAACACTCAATAACAACACTTGGCAGCAATGATGCTTTACATGCCTCATTGTAATGTGAAAACATGATATTTTCTTATTTGGAAGCCAGCTGATGTCTTTTTACCTGTAGGTTCAGTAATGGAGTTAGTGTCAGCCCTCTTTTTTAGGCCTTGTATGGGCTGAGTCTCATTTGATTATTATATGTTGCTTCATTAACGTGTGTTAGCTTGATTCAAGTTGCGCAACCTGATTTAGCAATTTCAAATTAAAAAAGATATTGTTTGAAACAGTCTTTGGTCTTGCTTCCTGGCTTCCCAACCTTGTTCCCCTCATCTATGCTCTACTGATTTTGACCATTGTCCTGGTTTATGAACTTGTTAAGTCCTTCCATCTGCCCAGATCTTTGTCCTGTATGTTGGTCTCTGCATTTCAGTCCACTGCCTTTCCTGCCTTTGGGCAGTTATGTGGCATTACCATTTCAGTCTGCCATTTACTGATCTCATATTCATGTTTGTTTTTAGTTTACTCATTAAACCATTGATTGTGTAGTTACCTACTTTTAATACTAAGCAACTAACATGTGTGCACCAGGTTACCAAGCACATAGGCTTCTACCTGCCAGTCATAGACCTGTGACCGTACCTGATATAGTGTTAGTAATCACATAAGTTAAAAAAAAAAATTCAGTTGGGTTGTGTACACTGATAAATTGAATAAACCATTGAATACACCATTTTCTCAGTACTATTGGGGCAATGTCATAAAAGTAATTGATGAAACAAACATGTAAATCATAAACTATTTTTACTTTGTGGGTATTTAATGCAACCCATTGAGCCATTTAGTGACCCATTCTGGATGGAAAAAGAGTGTTTGCACAACAGTGCAATATACGTAAAACATATATTATTCAAATTGCAATGTAATAATTGGTTACTAAAGAATATAACATTGTGAAATGCATTTATTTATTTATGCACATATTTCCCACTCATTAAATTTCCCCATAAGAGTTTGAAAATAGTATATCTGATGTAAATAAAGCTATTGGACCAGATGGTATTCATCCCAAGATACTTAAAGGGGTTTAGCTTAGCTGTAGCAAGACCACAACTGTAATCATCATCATTGACATTTTGATGTCTGGCGTGTTACCAAGGGGCTTTGCCAGATGCAAATTTTTGTTCAAAATGGAAATATATCCATAGTGGATAAATGGATAAAAGTTTAACCAGGAAATAATATTCATTAACCGTCTTTTAAACGTTTAAAATACACACTGAATAGCCTTTTTTAAAGAAGGTAGTAGAAACAACTGTATGAAAAGACTAAAGACTCAATGGATCACATTATTAACTAACTATTAACACACATTGATCCTTAAATTTGTACTATAGTTATGGGTCCTAATATACCAGAATTACATTAATTATGTAGCCCTGAGTGATATCATTTCCTATTTAAAAAATAGCACATTCCAAGTCTGAGGGGTAATCTATGAGTCAGTTTGGGGATTTAAATGAAAATTGGAAAAAATAAATTACATTTATGGAATCAACCAAACTTTTTCAGAAATTTGATCCAGAACCTGGTCTGATTTACCTCTTGGAATGAGGAAGGATTATTTTTTTCTCTCTGAGATCATTTTGAGATAGCTTCTGATGAATAAACTGGCAGGCTTTGCTTGGACAACAAGGTTGAATTTGATGAACATATCTTTTTAAATTTCACTTACTATGTTACTAGTTAACTATTCCACTATCACCCTGTTTCCCCAGGTCCAGTGCCTTGGGGTTATCCTAGATTCACCCCTGTGCTTCACTCCTCATATCCAGTCACCTATTAAATATTAAATCATGTCACTTTCACATAAGGAACATGTCCAAAATGTATCACCCAAGATGCAGCCAAAATTCTTATTCACTCATTTATCATATCACGTCTACACTACTTTAACTCTATTAATTAGCCTACCCTGCCAACGACTGTTACGTCTCCAGACCATAATGAATACTGCCGCCAGGCTTATATACCTCACCTAACGCTCCTCTGCCATGCCACTCTGACAATCCCTGCACTGGTTGCCATTAACATGCAGAACAAAACTCAATCTTATAATGCTGACAATCAAAGAAGTTCATAACTGTGCCCCACTTCTCTAGATACTAATCCACCTGCTTATTATGCTCCTTGTCTGACCTGCTCCTCTGGAACTCTCTCCCACAGACCATCCACCTTTCTCCCAACCTTTCTGTTTTGAAAAGATCTCTTAAAACACAGAGAAGAGAAGACTGCCCTCATTCTTTTAAGCTACCAAATGTAATACCATATTTTACATCATACCTTGTTTCTCTTGATCCCTTCCCATTCTAAACTGTAAGCTTTTATAGAAGGAAACATAAAAAACGAGACTACCTTCAGTGTGTTTACCATCAGGCCCCCTCCTGAAACGCAGTACTAAAAACTCTGAATTCATTCCTGCTTCTGTGCACCATCCTTCAGAAGTTTCGACCCCTCTCCCAGTTTGGCGCCGCCATTTTCAAATAGGCGCATTATTTCACCCTGCGCTCCCTCAGTAATGCGCATGCGTCTCCTTCGTGACCTGTGAATACTCACATTCAAAAAAAAACCGGGACAAAGTATATATTTTTAAAAAAAGCATGTGTCTTTTCCCTACAGACCTCAGACAGACCCGCACGCTGGATTCATTGATTAATATTCGTGCTCCGCTCCTGCGCTCGCAGGAGTGCACCGGGTGCATGATTAAATGAGGCAGGGGCAAAGAGGTCAGCGATGACGAACTGAGTAGGGATGGCTGAATTTTTTCGCCTCGTTTCGCCAAAAAAATGACGCCCATAGACTTGTATGGCGGCGTGCGTCCAAAAAAAGACGCGCGACAAAATAATTTCGCCGCGCAACAAAATGTTTTTGACGCCCATAGACTTTAATGGGCGTCTGCGACATTTCTCCTTCGGCGAATTTTTGGGAAACGAAATGGGTCAAATTCGTCCATCCCTAGAACTGAGGTATCACGTGACCTCACCGTCAACGCTTCACAGGGAACAGACAAGAGCCTAGTGCGCATGCGCAGGGCACGGCTTAGACGGACTGCGCATGCATGTGCCCTATTCACAGTGATTTCTGGACTGCAGGATGGGTATGGGTTGTTATACATGTTTAAACTTTTGTAAAAAAACGAGTGCAGCCCAAAAATCGATGCAAAACATTATGAGGGAATGCTTGGTGGTATGGGCATTTATTTTCCATGGTCAACAGATAGAGAATAACATGATTTTAGACTTTCCTTCTCCTTTAAGCAAAGGGACTTCTTCACCTTTTGTATCGGTTACTAGTAGCTATGCACTATATGTAATTCTGTATGTTCTATGTATGTAATAATGTATGTTCCTTGTATAAACACATTTATTTTGCAGTGCTGCAAAATATGTTTGTGATCTTAAAATACATGTTAATAATAATAATAATAATATAATAATAATAATAATAATAATAATAATAATAATCATGGCATTTGATCCTCTTGATAGACTTTGTCGACCAATACTTCTAATAATCTGTTCTTCTTAAAATGGTTCTAATTTATTCTGAGCTGTGAACTGATTACAGAACTGTAATAAGATAAAAAAAACATTCTCTGACCTTATTTTAGGTGTCATATTAGGTATTTATATAATGCAATTGTACCTATAAACCTACAGTAAACCTCATTTTAGGTTATAGTACAGAGCACAGTATTGATTAATTGACTTTAGTGTTATACTTATTAAAGGGTGCACAAATACTGTATTAGACACAATTTGCTGCTCTGTTCACTTGTACATGATTTTTAGAGTTTACATTTGCAAACTGTTGTGAACTGTCTGTTTGCCTTATGATAAATATATTCCTTGAATTTTACTTCACTAAAACCCTGTCGGGTGAAAACCAGAAATAGCATGAAGTAGATTGATTTTGATGTTATCTGGACTGGAAGTTGACTTAATACTTAAAAATGGAAGTGATAATATTTTTACTTCTACAAGCTGGAATTGGGTGTTTGTTTATTGAGACAAGTTTCATGTCTGCCCCAAGGCTGAGTGGCAGTTAGCTCAACCCAGAGATACGATGGATGTTAAACAACACACAGACTGTAGCAAGCAAGACGGTTTCATCTCTCTGAACATTTTTTTCAGCAAGGGGCCAACCAGTGAGTTCATCTTTTAAATGGCATACTTACGACTATTCCCTTTGTTTGTTTGTTTGTTTGTTTTAATCCCCTGAAGAGAAATTCACAAAAGATGTATTTTTAGCATTTACTATACACAAGGCTATGGGCATTATATCATTAAAGTGAATTGCTCAAATAAGGATTAGTCTTTACTTTTATGTTGAAGTTAATAATTTAAATCAATGTACATATGAGCATCACTTAGTATAGACAGAAATTAAATGACACTTGGATTACAGTGTAGCTTTTGTACAAGATTAGTAACTGCTCATTTGCCAAAGCCTCTAGCACCGTATTACTTTTATAAGAACTGAACAATGTTTTGGGCAAGCTACACCACATTTATAGGGCAATTTCTCTGACAAAAATAGAGTATTTACAGTACCAAATGCTGAAGTAGCATAATCTCCTTTTCTTTTAGATTTGTTACCTGCCTCTTATAATACAACATGGTTATAAGAGACATTAAAGGCATAACATTGCTTAATAGAAACTAGTAACCTTGGGCGGAAATCAGCTCAACTAGATAGATACTGTAAATTGAATTCAAAGTCTTTACCCAGACTGATTTTGATTATTTTAGGATTATTTTAGGATGTTGAAGTATATTGCAACTCCAATAGGAAATTCACCAGTGATAACAGAATGCAAGAAAGTCCCCAAACGTTACTAAGATTAAGCAAAATTAACGAGAATAAAAAGTGATTTTTACATCTGATCTTATGTTGGGGATGACCATGTTTAACTATATGCCTCTTTCAGCCATTTTTCAGAGTGTGAAAACCCTGGTACTTCTAGGTCACTCTACAAAATTACAGATATACAGATACTGATCTTACAGTGTTATGTTATCAAGTCTACCACACTATTTTTGTCTACAGAAAAATAAATTAAGTATAACTAAGAATACACTTTACACTTGTGCAATGTTATACACTGATATTTGTAATCATTTTATTACCATTGTTTGATTTAAGGTCCTGTTAAACATTTTTCAGATGGTCGTTATGATTTAATACTTTATGTTACTAGGCAAGACTAGAAACAGCAGAATTTATGGCTTGTTTTAAATTGTAATACTTTTCCAAAGCCGCTGTTCACCTTTTTTACAATTTGGTGACTAATAATTTACAGTATTCTTTGTAATGGTATTTATAGAAGTGTGTTTTATAAAAATACATAGTAAGATATGAACTGAAAAAGTGCCTCTTCAGCTCACAGAAACTTAGGTTCAAACTGTATCTCTAGTTTAATTTCAAAGTTTGCACCCTCTATCAGCATTTCCTAAAGTATACTGTAAGATTTACATTTTGGTTATGAGCGTTGTATAGTTTAAATGCATAAATCACTATTCAAAAAGTATACATATTCTCAATTATTTTCTTAAAATGAAAAAATAGTTCTCTTTATATTGCTCTAAAGCTTATAAAACCAAATATTTTTACAATCAATATTTGTTCAGACTTTACTTACTGTGTCATCTATCATACAATACATTTATATTGTATTACATTCAGCACTACACTGTATTAAGTGATACATACAATGATCAAAAATATTTTTTTAAAATAATATATCTATTGTGATAAACATTACTGGTTAATTGCAATATAGTTCTCTACTTGATTTACAAAAATCTCTGAGAGCAGATGCATTACTAAGCCTTAACATTGACCTCTTCAAAAAACTGAATCTGAAACCAAAGTTGTTTGTGTTGACAGTGCTGACTGTGAAGAATTTTAGCAAAGAAAAGCAACATGGCCACTTCCTTATGTATGTATTTACTGAGGATAATGTACCCCCTACTGTAATTTACAAGACTATTAGAAGGCACCAAGGAGTTCCACGACCATATAAAAGCTTGTGGTTGCAGGATAAGCATTTCATAAAGGTCACAGAAAACCGTGATGTGATTCAAATAGCAAATTTTAGAAGGACACAACAGCAATTGTTCTATCTATCTTTCTATCTATCCATCTGTCTGTCTGTCTATCATCTATATGTACAGTATTTATCTATCAATGATAGATAGATGATAGACAGGCCTGGATTTGTGGAAAGGCCATCTAGGCCTGGGCCTAGGGCGGCAGGATTTTAGGGGGGCCTAGGGGCGCCCCCTATGTAAATCCAGCCCTGATGATAGATGATCTATCTAAAGATAAATTATTACCATGTTATTGCCACTAGGGATGAGCAAATGTTTCTTTCTGGTACAGGTCAGTGTGCTAGAATGTGGCCATGCATTTTGTTTTGCTGAAAAAAATAGAAAAAAGCTCAAGAAAAATCTCAAAGGCAGTAGAGTAGTTTTGCCAGGCAGAAATGCCAACAAATTATTAGAAATTGTCCATTTTTTCCATTGGGAAAAAAAGGAGGAAGAAAAATGTCTGTTGGGCACTATTTTGACAGTAACCGTGTGAGTCTATTTTTATTTTTATTTATAAGCGGCACCTTTTAAGTGACATTAGAACATTCTATTTATAAGGATATCATTTACAGAATGAAAATGGCCTAAAACGTAGATTATGCAAAAATAATAGTAGTAACAAGGAAACAATGAATATAAACCCTAGCTAAAATTAAAATATATCTGCCACCCAAAACTTACAAATCCTCTAGTACATAGTAAGCTACTCCCTCTTAGCATACATATTTTTTTGTGACTGAATTATTACAGAACTTTTTCCTTTATTAGTTTGTCATTTTATCCACTGATATGTCTCTTTCATCTCACCACATACAATAAAACACAATAATTATGAAATAATGTGCTTCAAAGGTGCACCTTCCATACAGTGTTAGACACTTTTTATGGTCAGAGGATGTACGGAGAGGTTATTTTTCCAACCAAGGGGCAATGTTTTACTGCATAAATTAGTGGCACCATAATGATAGTTAAGTAATTGTAACCTTCTGGAACGTCTCTGACATTGAAATGGCTGCGACGAGGAAAAAGCAGCAGAAATGCTGCCCTAAATATATCAGATAACTTGTTAATTCTATCTTCCAGTCCAGGAGAAGGAGATTATATATTGCTTTCATGTAGCATGTTATAGAGACGTGAGCACAATTACACTTTCCATTTGAGCACTCCCATCAAGAGCACAGAGAAACTGCTCTGGAACACCTGGTTTCAGTCAGGACTAATGTCAAGGAAGACAAGTTCTGACAGATGGTAGGAGTTTAATATAAACCAATTTGGACACAATGAAGATTAAAATAGTGCTGGCTTTAGAATCCTCTGTGTAATATCTATAATGGAATATTACAATCAATGGAAAGTCACTATGCAACATTATATTATAAATGTGAAAATGGTTTCTTTTCCATGCGCCAGAATTTTATGAGCAAGATGTGTCATAAAGACTATAAACCTATATATTTATTTTTTTTAAGCTGTTGGCTGTCAATAAAACATAATCAGAACAAGGCAATGGCAAGGTCTACATGACATTGTACATCATGACTCCGCTCTTCATCTTTATCTTACAGCAAAATAAGTTTTGTGTTTTTGCAATGACAGCCATATTGAAATACAGCATAAGTCATGCCCCTGAATTTTAACCAGAGACATACATGACACATTGCCATAAAAAAAGGGGAAAAACACCACTGGACTTACAGTATGATGTCTGCGCCAGTAAAGACAGTGATCACATTGTCCTTGGATGAGAGAGTCAGCTACAAATCTACACCTGACTGAGGTTGTTCATGTTGGATTATATTATTATTATTGGTATATTGAAACAAATCAGAAAACTCATCAACTTCCAAGTGACATACAAAGGGCTGCAGAGCATTACGCAGCAACCGATAAAAGACAAAAACAGAAGGAGCACATTTAGAAGCCTGAACAATATGACCTCCTCAAAATGAAAAGCATGTGTAACATGATATTAAAAAAACATAAGACAGAAACGCATGCAGACTCTCCTAATTCAGTGCTGAAGCATTGGGCGACCTGGTGTCCTTGGCTACAATATCTTGACTCTGTTTCATAAAAGTGAGAGAGTCCTCTGTCAAACACCCCCCCCCCCCTTTTTCAGAATGATCACCACTGCCCTCGGTTGGATTGCCCTATTTGGGACATTATTCTGAATAATTTTGCATTTTATGATTGCTAGGCTATACCACCTTGTGTGTAATGCTACTGTAATGTTCTTTTCTCCTGACGAGATATGTGTAGTAAGCAGTTTGGTACCTACTGTTGAAGTTTCTGAATTCTTCCTCCCTTTCCCCTTCCTCTTCTCTTTCTTTCTTCTCTGTTATTTCTGGGACCCCTCCCTTTTTTCCTTTTTTCTCTTTCTTTATATTACCTTGCTGATCCAGTACATACCTCCCAATCGACTGACCCCCACCTTGTCTTGCTAGCTTCTTGACAGCGCACAGTGGTTTACTTGTTTTTCGTAGACGTACACTTTCCACCCCTGGAAAGGCATATATCTGTGAAACCGCTCTCTCACAATATGTATACTAGTTTCCACTGTCAGTGATTGTACATGGTGACGTCCCTGTGTATTGTGATCCTTTTTGATCTATGCTGAAAATAAAAAATAAATATTAAAAAAAAAAAATACATAAAACAATGATCAGTGCGATTTATTGTATTAATCTTTTTATGATGTGCAAAATGAGTCCATTATGAACATAAAGCTAATGATGGGCAAATTTCTCCTGTTTCGCGAAATGGCAACATTTTGGCGAGAACGACTTTTCCCGAAGTTTCGTGAATTTATTTCACCTGCGTCAAAATGCAGAAATTCGCCACAAATGTGTGGCTGGTGAAATTATTCGCCCATCACTACATAAAGCCACTTTAGTTAATGTAAACAAATCTTTCATCATTTGTGATTGGCTATGATAGCTCAATGTTAGTTACCGCATATAGACAAAGCGACAGACTTTGTAATGCATATAATTTCACATTCATGCAGCACCAGCAAATATGCATACTGTATACATCTGCACATCAAACATCTTATGTTAGGAAGAGGGCACATCAGCTGACCTTGGTATTCAAGGCATGCTGTTTTGTGCAGCTATTTTTACAATACAATCACATTCTATCATATTTCCACAGGAAAAGGGTAGAACAGAGCAAACCACAATTCTTTCAAAACTATAACCTCAATTCTGCAAGGCAGAAGGGGGTAGAGAACACCCTATGGTACTTAATTGCTTTCAGAAACCCCATCATATTGGATCAGTTTATCATTTTAAGGCATTATCTTTTTCTGGAGAAAAGAGACCACTGGCAAACTAAAGACACTGTTTTGTTTTATTTGTTATTTGTTCGGTGAATTGGAAATAAAGGAAAAAAAACTTTCAATTTGCATTAGCATTTAAGTTTCTCTATGAAATCTATGAATTCCTTATTTATGAAAGAAGAGAGATTAGGTGATTCAATGAAGGGTAGTTGTGTTTTCCTCTATGACTTGATTTTGATTTGTCAAGGAAAAAGTATTCTTAGAAATATGGCTTATTAAAACTTGTTTCTGCTGTTGTAGTTCTGATATGTTTTTTCTTTAGTTCTATATTGTAGCTATAAGATATACAGTATAATGCCTAAATGATCATCTGGATACTGTATGTGTGTTCATTTTCGGACTAGCCCCCAGGGATACCAGGAAAACTCCCAGTGGGCCCAGGTGTCAGTGGGCCCTCCTGTTTCAAAACATTTGGCATATTTCATGGCCATTACCTATTTCTATGAGAACAAAGAGACTAAATAGATTCAATAATAGATTATAGCATGTAAAGATAAGAGACTAGTAGAATAAAGGTTGTGCAAGGAGAGGAATTATAATATGTCCCCTGATCTTAGGTCTTTTGGTGGGCCCCTGGTCTAAGATTTTTGGGTGGGCCCCTGGTGTCCCAGTCCGGCACTGTGTGTGCTTAAAGTCGATATTTATTGACTTTTTTCTAACATCACATCACCCAAAAAATTCAATGTACAGTATATTGTCCAGATCTATTGCATGTATTTTGCTCTTCACTATTATTCCATTGCACTATTGATTACAATTCAGACATATATTTATATATGATAGAAATGCATTTTGCATAATTGTGATCATTCAAATGCAATATGGATTGTTCTATAATATAATTTCCAGATATTTTCTTTCATAACATGTTAGGGTTATAAGACATTAGTCTTAAAACCCTAACAAATTATGAAAGGAAAGGTCTGGTAATTTACCATACATCAAAAAGAATCCGAACCTGTCCTATGTTCTCATGCTTTGTGCTTGTCAGGGCTCAAGGGCTCTGGTTGAGATTTACGAACCAAGAAGGAAGCAGCAGGCACTAAACACAGATCGCGGTATCCAAGGGGTTGAGAAGTTAGCAAAGTCCAGGCAATGGTCAGTTCCGAAAGCAAGATTCTTAGTCTATAAACAGGCCGAGGTCAGGAAATTAGTCAATTAGTTATAAACGCACACAGGAACACGCAAAATAGAACCTATAATTGGGCAAGGTTCCTAGCTACTGATGTCGATTTAAAAGGACGTTTTTGCGACAAAAACGGATGTGCTAGCATCACGCATCACATGCTGAAGTTTCTCGATTTTTTTCGCTGGAGGCGAATTCACTAGCTAGGAGCATGAGCACAAACAGGGGTTGCCATACTAAATAATTCTCATTCCTTCCCCCCATAACTATGCATGGACATTTCAGGAGTCCTATATTTTGAAATCTACCTATCAAAATATGCCATTGGTCAGAATATGCAAATGTTAGCTACAGAAAGAAAATTTCAGATATTATGTGAGTGGGGTGCATTAAAGATGAAATTGCAGTCGCCACTGTAAGGAATTTCTCAGTATTTCATAAAGTTGTTTAAAACCAAATTATTTGAATTTCCAGGTTTGGGCTACGAGCCGAATGGAGAAAACTGTCTGATTAGCAGAGAGGAGAGGCAAAAACTAGTCAGTGGCTGTAATAATTAAATCATTAGATGAAAACTAAGCAATGAACAAAGAGCTTCAAGTATTTTATTTAGCAACTTATTTATATAAGTGTGGACAGGTCTACTTTAATTGAAACAAATGCTGCTTCGGCACACTTTAACAGTCCAATTCTAGTGTTAATTGTCTTTAGTTTATTGGGAACAAACAAGTCAATAAGCTCGGGTGTTTACAATATTTCTATTACCCATTTGTGCCAGGGAGGAAAAAAGAAATGATAACTGAGCTTTTGATTGTTTCAGAATGTGCTGTTTATCTTGTAAATATATTTATATAATTCAAAAAAACAAAGCAAATCGATACATGTATTACAAACTGGTCCTTATGTACTTACTCAAATACAAATTGCATATGGCAAAGGTCAAGTTTTTACAATGTTTTACAATCTATGAAATTATATTATTCGGTTCGGTTTTAACATCTTACTTATAAGTACACAAAGGTCAGTTAGAAATTTCACAGTATGTACTGACTTAATTCTCACAAAGAGAATAACAAATTATCATTTTGCAATGTAATATTCTACATTAGTCTGTTCTAGTACAGCAAATTGGACAGCGAATTTGCTATTGAATCTTTTGAAGCAAACAACTATTACATTCCCCATTAATGTACAGAGGAGCACCACGGAAGCAAAAATCTACAGTAGGGGTCGGATATACTTTTGAGTTTTTGCTTTGCAAATTCATGTAAATTCACGTCTTTTTTCTATTATTTTTCACATTCATGACAGTTGTCCCATGTGCTCTTTTTAAAACATTTATTACACTTGCTGATTTTTACTAATATGTGTGTTTTCCTGTTTGATAAAGCATTCATTAAAGGAACAGCAAAACCAAAAAATTAAAGTGATTTAAAGTAATGAGAATAAAATGCAGTGCTGTGCTGCACTGGTGTGTTTGCTTCCAAAACTCTACAATGGTTTATGTATACAAGCGGCTGTGTAATCATGGAGGCAACGATTCAAAGCCAAAAATGGAGAAGAGGCACAGGATACACATCAGATAACATAAGCTCTGTGGTATACAATGGGATTCTTCAGAATTTATCTGTTATCTACTGTGTATCCTGTCCCAGTGGCTACACAGCAGCTTGAACATTAGGAGGCCCATTTACTTAGCTTGAGTGAAAAAATAAAGGAAAAAAACTTCGAATTTCAAATGTTTTTGTTTTGGCTACTTCGACCATCGAATGGGCTACTTCGACTTCAAATCGAACGATTCAAACTAAAAATCGTTCGACTATTTGACCATTCGATAGTCGAAGTACTGTCTCTTTAAGAAAAAACTTTGACCCCCTAGTTCGCCACTTAAAAGCTACGGAAGTCAATGTTAGCCTATGGGGAAGGTCCACATAGGCTTTGCTAGCTTTTTTTAGTCGAACAAAAATCGTTCGATCTATGGATTAAAATCCTTTGAATTGAACTATTCGAAGGATTTAAAATGATTTTTCGTTTGAATGAATAGCGCTAAATCCTTCGACTTCGATATTCGACCTTAAGTAATTAACCCTCGATATTCGACCTTAAGTAAATTTGCCCCACGATTGTCATTCCTTTAAAACACTTTCATTTTTTGGTGTTACTGCTCCTTTAAATCTGTTGGGATTATGTAATTAAAGGCACTAAACTCGCCCACGAGCAGTGACTAATCAACAGGTAGAATCGACTAGTCACTTGTTTAAAAGCAAACATCCTATTTTTTACTATGGCTTACTGCTACTGGGCAAAAGTAGTGCCTTTTATTACATGGGGGGTATGTTTTTTTATGGGCAAGACTGTTACAGATTTGTCACAATTCTAGTCCTAGATGGATTAGAAATGGTGCCAGTATTTTTTAAATGCAAAATACAGTTGCCATGCATTGAATTCGATCTTTTGTGAAAAAAAAGTTGCTTTTATTATATCTGTCTTTAGAAGTGGAATGTCATAGTGAACCCAACAGCATATAATTGCGATACACTGAAATGTCCTAATATGTAAGTAGTAGAGAACCATGGTTTTCAAAAGGAGCTCATCCCAGACTTGTAACATTTTATCAAAAACACAGGGGAAGGGTTTTATGGTTTGTTGACATGGCGACCTACATCCCAGCATACAGATCTGTTTTTTTTTTTTCTTTTTATAATGAAACGTGTCAGCTGTGGTGGAACTGATAGCCTATGCTAATATAGTGCATCAAAGAGGTCACTCAGTGTCTGAGTAATTTCATCCACTTCTAAAAGAAAAGAACAATTTACAGAGAAATAAAAACGGTATAATATTTCCTGAATTACTACTAATGTATCAGAATGTTTAAAAAAGATTGGCCTGTAGCCAGTGAATGCTTAGTTACTATCTTTCTTTTCATTTCTCGTACCCAGTTATTTATTTTGTTAATGTGTTTAAATGCATATTTATATGCTCACATTAGCATGCGCAACAATTACAATATTATGCACCTGGAAATGAACAAGTGCAGGGTAATCAAACAAGGTACACATTGATTTTTTTCTGTCTTTCTCTCTCTATGGAAAAGGTTACTCACAAGGTCTGGTTATAAAATGTATTTTTGCATAATAGTAGGTTTTATGTTTATTACAGTTGTGTCCAATCCAAGATTTCAGTTTAGATTTAGAACACAATTCAAGATTTTTTTATCAGTATTATGATTCGTTGAACATCAGAATTAAAATCTAAAATGGGATAAAGCTACACATGGCATATTGGGTCAAAGAGTTATTGTCTCCAATAAGCTGAATACATACAGTATGGGGCACATTTACTTAGGGTCGAATATCGAGGGTTAATTAACCCTCGACATTCGACCATCTAAGTAAAATCCTTCGACTTTGAATATCGAAGTGGAAGGATTTACCGCATTTAGTACGAGCGAACGTGGAAGGAAAAATCTTTCGATCAAACGATTAAATCCTTTGAATTGAACGATTCGAAGGATTTTAATCCATCGATCGAACGTTTTTCCCAACGATCGAACCTTCCCCATAGCTAACATTGATGTTCGGTAGCTTTTAGGTGGCGAAGTAGGTGGTCGAAGTTTTTGTTAAAGAGACAGTACTTCGACTATCGAATGGTCGAATAGTCGACCGATTTTTAGTTGGAATCGTTCTATTAGAAGTCGTAGTCGAAGGTCAAAGTAGCCAATTCGATGGTCGAAGTAGCCAAAAAAATACTTTTGAAATTCAAAGTATTTTTTATTCTAATCCTTCACTCGAGCTAAGTAAATGTGTCCCTATATGTTTCTGATCCAGCTGTAGTTTAATATTAAACTCTACTCCAACCAGTTGCAATACAAAATTCCATTAAAGGGATTCTGAGATCTTAAATGAAACCTCTTTTTACATCTATCATAACATTGTATTTCTAATATTGTCATAAAAAGTATTTGCCCGATGCTTTTACATTACCTTTCTGATCCCCTATGTTTCCTTTATGAGGGAAACTCTAACTGAAAGGTTGAGAAGTAATAGTCAGGTTGGCAAAACAGTCCGGTTTAGGAATTTCAACAATTACTTACAAAAGTGGACCTATCATTAAAAAATGATCAATATGATCTTCATGTGTACATACAGGTATGTACATTTTAAAGTACATAAATATTTTGAAGAGTAGTTTTTCAGTTAGTATAACTTTAAGTTCAACCCCCCCATATGACTCCCAGTGTATATACTGTATACACATGCTTATACAGAACCATTAATACACACACACACAAAATAAAAACTGTAGATCATAAGATGAAGATTAAGATGAAGATCATTATAGCTTTGGATGTTCCCTCTACTCCAAAGAAAACAACCCAACCTTCATAGTCTTTCCTCATAACTGAATTGTTCATTTCCTCTTACTAGTTTCAATAGTTGCACATATCTGTGTTCTTGAGCTTATTAATATCCCTCTCAAGGACTTAGGCCCAAAGCTAAACTGCATGCTTGAGTTGAGGTTGTACCAGGTGTCTATGAAGAGGCAAAATAATGATTTCATCCTATTAGTTTTTGTATGCAAGTCTTTAATAGTCTTTAATAGACACCACCTGGAGTTACATAGAGTTCTCCACAAACAAGTTTAAATCTTTTTCAATTAAGAGGCAACCAACACACTACCATTTAGTGGTACCTTTGTTTAATTTTACATACACTAGTCTCTTTTTGAACTTCCCCTTGAGTCAACCAGCCATCAACAGTTAAATAAGTAGAGTGGGACAATTTGAAGGAAATCTTCATTAACTGGTTTCTCAGATGAAAAATAACTCTTCAGAATGTCTGTTTTTTCCTCTATCTTCTTTTGATCCTACGGGGGAGATTTATCAAGGGTCGAATTTAGAGGGTTAGAAAAAACCCGAATTAGACCCTCGAAGTAAAATCCTTCGAATTTGAATATCGAATTCGAAGGATTTAGCGCAAAAGCTTTGATCGAACGATTGAAGGATTCAAACGATTTTAATATATCAATCAAAGGATTTTTATTCAACCAAAAAAGTTCTGGGGAAGGTCACAATAGGCTAACATCTCACCTCGGTAGGTTTAAAGTGGCGAAGTATGAAGTCAAAGTATTTTTTAAAGAGACAGTACTTCTATTATCGCATGGTCGAATAGTCGAACGAATGGTTGAATAGCTGAATCATTCGATTTGATCGAATTCGATCGAATTTGACCAATTCGATGGTCGAAGTACCCAAAAAATACTTTCGAAATTTGAATATTTTTTTATTCAAATTATTCACTCAAGCTTAGTAAATCTGCCCCTAAGGGTCGGTCCCACTCCTTCTTAAATTTTTTTTTTTACTTTTACATTTAATAATTTTATTTACTTTTGATGAGCAGTTTTTTTTTTTAACTTGGCACAGTTTCTCAGTAAAATTCATGTTTTCACCAGTGGCAAATATTTCAGTGATCATGCACTAAAATTTCTGATGCATTTTGTTTTGCTAGGAAAAAAAACACAAGAAAAGCACCAATGACGTTATTAAAATTACTCCAGAAAGCCCCCATTGACTCTAGCGCATGCCGCACATTCTTTGAGGTTTAGTGATTTTTTTATGTACTGTACCGTACTGATTTAAGAAAAATAGTTTGACATTTACTCACTGTCCTTTTAATTCTCTATTTTAGCTTGTCAATCTGTTTGTGTGCTTTATTGCCCTCCTTAGACCTAATTGTTTTAGGTTTCCCAGCTAACTTAAATGCCTTAAAAACTTCCTTTTACCAACCAATCAACCAATACTAACCTTAAGGGTTTTGCTTTGCTATGTCTTTTCTTGCTTACAAGAGGATATACGTGTTACAGACATCATAAGATATTATACAATATTATAAGGTATTTATCTGTTTAACCCTATAAAAAACATCCAAGGGAAAGCCCACAAGCAGATTTGTACTTATGACAACACACAACTCTTTAAATTCTAATCTGGAATATGAATATTGCTTGTTTGCAGTAAACTCCAACCAATGGCTTGTGACCAACATGTCGGATGTTGCTTCCAATGGCCTCAAAGCAGGTGCTTAATTTTGAATTCCTCGCTTGGAGGCAAGTTTTGGTTTCATAAAAACCATGTGTACTGCCATAAGAGACTCCAGTGGGCTGCAAGTCTACACAGGGGCTACCAAATAGCCAATCACAGGGCTATAGGTAAAATAGGTTGGTAGCCCATAGGTAAAATAGGTTGTTGACCCTGCTTGTGTGTAAGGCAAAACCATAAAAAATTGCACTTTGCACCCAAGTTGTTGCAAATGTCTCGCTCTCTCTCGCTCTCTCTCGCTCTCTCTCTGTGTTCCGTGCATGAATTCATTTTACAAGTAATCTTTTTTTTTTCACTTGCACTTGTGCAGGCTGCTTATTCAGCAGCCGTGATATCATGTGTACATGGTTTAATAGGCTATGCCATCTAATTGAAAAATACTGTAAATTAGTATTGTTTGCATTGTTTTCTTTCAAAGCCCCAGGGGTTTTGCTTTACAAACTCGACAACACTGATTTGTTCAAATGAAACTCTTTTGCTTTGAAATTATGTGTTACAGGCAAGTTAACCTTTTTTTTTTATTAATTTTGTTTCTAAAGAGGGATGACACCAGGTGAAATATAAATAAGTTTAAATGTGAAGCCCTCAAGTTGCTTACAGTGACGGCTAAACATTAATATAGATGTAACTTATCATGTTTATTTGGCAATGTTGCGGGTATGAAGGGTTGGACCTTGACATTGTTTTTTAAAAAAAATAGTTTTAACCCAGATTAACTATGAAACTAATTACATGAGTTGAAAGAATTTAGCATTTATAAATTCTGTTTTTCTTGCGATCCTGTTGTGTGTGTGTGTGTGCGTGTATATATGTGTGTATATATATATATATATATATATATATATATATATATATATATATATATATATACACACTGTATTTATATAGGCATGTTATTTATAATATAGCCATTATTGTAAATTTTAACTAGTTCTTGGTTACATTTTCTTTTGTGGAAAGAAATTAATCTATGACAGAGAATAGACAAGACACTCAACAATCTCATAATCAGACATGTAAAGGAAAGTCATCTTTATTATGAATGCATATAAGTTACAATTCAATAGCCATAAAAATTTTATGTAATACTGCACTTAATCATAGACTAAGCTCTTGTCATATCTTTGTGAATCAACCAAATGAGTAGCTTGGGGGTTATAATACCTCCATTGTCACCAGTCCTGCACTGCGAAATTTTATATAAAGAAAGAGCAATGGTATATAAGAAACGTAATAGGGTTTATGGCTGATCTACAGAAATAATTGTCCATGAGAAGCCACTGGCTTGTGTCACATTGCAGCAGTTGTGAAGATGCAGATATCTACATGGATACATGTAGGAAATAGGAAATTCTTTTAGTGTGCCAAAAATATAATAACCATTTTAATTGTGAAACATAATATACCACAATTCCAGTATCTTATCTGTATATTCTTTCCCTGGGTAAACCAGAAACCAGAACAGTTCCCAACATTTTTGGTTCCTTTCCCTGCATATCTCTCTACATTTTACATGCTTTTTGGAGAACTACTGAGCAAAGGAACCCTATAAGATGCTTATTCCCATCTTTACATAAGCTAGTAAGGCAACTGTTGCTGGAGGGAAGACTCTCAATATTACCCATTAACTACTTAGATCTGCAGTTCAACAACTCTATATATGTTTTTATTATCATGCCAGTGGGACAGCAGCATTAGCTTTAGGATTAAAAACTACACTTTACATATTCACCTTTAAAAATATATAACCAGAAATGAAAAGCTTTGCAAAGCAAAAATAAGGTCAATTTTTCTCCCAGGAAAAAAGGAAAACTTGGCAAATGAATCTTATTATACTAAACTTGTCATGCTACTAATCCTTTATTATGTTAATTGCATTACATGCCAGGTAATGTCATCTCCACTGAGCAACCACTTTCAGTGTTAACATTCAAGAATCATTTATAATAATGTCTAGTTTAGTAAAGTCAACATTTTCCTGTACCCCTGTTGTTTATGATCATTTGGGTATTATTTGTAGAACATTAGAGTTATCCCTTCATAGAAAGAAGCAAATACACTTCACATAAGGTGTTATATTGTACACATTGCTAAGACACTGAAATAAGTCTTATCCCATTGGGAGAAAAGATCAGAATTGCCGCATTGTGATCCCAAAAAGATATTTTTTCCATTGAAATAATGCTGTGTTGTGTGTACTTTTAGCAACTGATGCATCAATAAAGTCTGTTCCATCTGCAAATGGATCAAACATATAGTTACATAGTTACATAGTTAAATTGGATTGAAAAAAGACAAAGTCCATCAGGTTCAACCCCTCCAAATGAAAACCAAGCATCCATACACACACCCCTCCATACTTTCACATAAATTATATATAGCCATATCTAACTATAGAGTTTAATATCACAATAGCCTTTGATATCATGTCTGTCCAAGAAATCATCCAAGCCATTCTTATAGTCATTAACTGAATCAGCCATCACAACATCACCCGGCAGTGCATTCCACAACCTCACTGACCTCACTGTGAAGAACCAACTACGTTTCTTCAAATGACTCAACATCATCAGTAAGAGGAAAATCTTTGAAGAGAGGGGTTTTTAATTGCATGTAGTTTCTAACACCTATTAAAAGTCTAATATTTGTCAGAGGGTAGGTTCACCAAAGTTTAGTAGATGCCAAATATTTTCTATACCCTGCCCTAGGAACATGTAAAGTATCAACTTAAGATGAGGTTTTTGGGAGTGTTGCAGATAAATGTAGATGACGGAGATGCTGGTTGGTGGGTTTTCTGATCTATGAGCCTTTGGTCAAGACTTAGGTTGCAAAATAGACATACTAACCCATTTTATATTTTTTGTGGATGATGTTAGTTATGACCTAATAATTATGCTACTTGAAAATTCATGACAGTGGTAGGGGATCAGGTTGTGGATAAAGCCATTGTGGTTGTGGGTAGGATAGTGTAGTGGATGCTAAAAGGGAAAAATATAGCTTACAGGTCCAGTTGGGTTCAGTGTGGTTCAACCCAACTAAAGTTGCACAGGGCTTTAAACTGAACAAAGAATTTCTCAGCAGCTCCTTACAGCCAAAGGTCATTGTGGGATTGTAGCACGTATTTTTACGTATTTCCACCAGCTGGACACTCCTTGCTTTTCAACGCAGAAGGTTGAAACAAGTATGAAGTTGGAGAAGGTGTCTGTCCTGAGAATACAAAGGGATTCATTTCCATAGATATAAATTAAGAGCCATAAAAATGGAACCTGATGTTTTCTTGGCAAAAAGTTAATAATTTATCACAAGCCATCACATGACTTTTCACTACAACATTTCTGTCTTTTCCAAAGTAAAAGGTCACTCCAAGTGGGAAAAAACATTGTTTTGCAATAAGCACATCAGACTCTCAGCCAGAGACAAAATGAGAAATGCTGCAGGGTAATTCTTTGAGTGACCCAATGTAGATATAAGCAGAAAATCCAAAGCTAAGAATTTTCTGCGATCTCATTAACCCACTGCATTGATACTTGCTTTACAAATGTTTATTTAATTTCTCCATTTTCTTAAAGAAACAAAAATGTAAATAGCATATCCCAGGTATCAGATTTAATTCTGATAGGTATGCAATCTCGGAACCTGGGGTTTTACAGATATCTTTCCAAAATTTGTATCACTATGTCTTAAGTCTGCTAAAAATAATTGAAACATTAAATACACACAATAGGATTATTTTACCTCCAATTAGGATTATTTATATCTTGGTTGAGATCAAGTACAAGTAACTGTTTTATTATAACAGAGAAAAGGGAAATTTGAACAATTTTGTTAAAACAGAGTATTGGAGATGACTTTCCTGTAATTTGGAGCTTTCTGGATCATGAGTTTCTGCATAAAAATATACCTGTATTGTGGAAATGGTGTCAATGGTGCATTTTTAGAGTGGAGTGTAGTGATGGGCGAACTTCTTCCATTTTGCATAGCAGAAAATTCGTAAATTTTTTGCAGAATTTGCGAAATGGGTAAAAGTCGTGGAATCTGAAAGTTTCATGAAAAAATCGTGAAAATTGGAAATTGACACCCGCATCCAATCTGACGCTGCCATTAAAGTCAGTGGGCGTCCGAATAGTATTGACGTGCGCCGATGTTGACGTGAGTGACTTTTCAGACGCACGTCCAAAAAAAATTTGACGCTGGTGAATTTTCGCAGAAATTTATTTGCCAGCGATGAAATGCAGAATTTCGCTGCATTTGTGCCAGGTGAATTTATTCGCCCATCACTAGTGGAGTGTTCATTTAGTAAAGAGAGTCAAAGTGAAAAGTGTTAAAAAAAAATCCCCAAGCTGTTTGCCCACAGTTCCATGCTGTTAACAATACCTGCATAATTGGGCCTGATGCAAACAAGCACAGTTCTTTTCACCTGACATTGAACTCACAAAAATAGTGCAAGTTTGGGTATGAATTGTGGCTGTCATGTAAGCAGAGGGACTTAGGCACTCACTTGCCCCACTCTGTGCTTGACCCCTACAATTCCATTAAAATTGATATTTGCCCCATGTGCACAAGCATGTATTAGTGTACTTAAATATATTTGTTGGAATCAAGCTATTAACAGGTTACTTTATTCACTAGTTCATTAAATCTACTGTGTCAGGGGATTCCATATTTATTAGCATAGAGTGCATGCTAGTAGTATGTGTGAACAGCATAATTAATCATATTATTTGCCAGACAGTCATTAAAATTAGGCACAGATAGAAGCACCAGTTATATTCAGCCACGACTCATCAATATGTCATCAATAATATCCTTTATTAAATGAGATTTTTAGGATCCCTAGGTAGGACATTTTATATAGCGGTTTTTCTATTCTTGGATTCACACACATACAGATAACAAGCTCAGTGTTAGCACTTATGCCATTAGTAAGTTTCATATTGATTTGACTTGGTAGATGCTACAAAATCCATTAGTGGAAGCTTAATAAAGCAAATGGTGCATAGTTAAGAACCTAAATGTACCACTTACCACTGTAGCAATTAATATTCCTAAACTATATTTACTCACTCTAACACATACATAGTAAAGTTAAACTATAACCCATGCTAAGGTCACAGTATTTATTTTATGTAATGTAAACCTGTAAAATGTACCCCAAATATCAGAAATAGAATGGAACTGACCAGGCTGACCACTACCTGTAGGAAAGGATAGCTCAGATTAGCATCAGTCCTGGACTTAATAGATGAGTCCAGTAGTTCAGCTGCTGTGGGCATTGCTTTAAAACAGTGAAGGTGACTTCTTGCCAACGTCTCAACATATATACATAAACTACTGGAGAAAATATGTCAAGACAAGGTGTCATATCATATCCACCACAACAACTGTTCCTGATAAGATGCAAAACATAGACTCAAGCACAAAGGAACTGCAGTAATCACCTTTCTATTGTTCATTACCATATGCAAGGTCCTCCAGAGAGCAAATATACAGTATTCCAAAGAAGAATCATGAGCTTATAATTGCATAACCAGACATATCTCTGAAGTAACAGATAACAAGGCACACACTGCCTGTGTTTGCTTGTTTTTCTAACTACCATTTACACACTCTGAAGCTCCAGAATCTAACCCTGCTTTGTCAATGATCATTCAACCCAGTCTCTACTAACATCATGTCTGAAATGTCCACACATCTTGTTCTCTTCTCCTGTTGGCACCACAGAGGGGGAATTTGCACCCCACCAATATCATAGCAAAGAAAAGCAAATGGAACACAAGGGTAGGGATGTAGTGAACTGTTCGCCGGCGAACTTCGACCGTTCGCGTCCGCCGAATGTTCGCGAACGGCGCGCGACGTTCGCCAATTTGGGTTCGCGTTCGACCATTCGACCATTCGAATTCCTTCGACCGCTAAATATCGAACGATTTCCATTCGTTTGAACGATTGTAAGCATTCGATCGAATGAAAAGCATTCGATCGAATGGTTTCGATCGTTCGATTCGAACGAAAATCCTTCGATCGAACGAAAATCCTTCGATCGAATGATTAAAATCCTTTGATCGTTCGAATCGAACGATTTTAGCGGGTGTTCGAAGTTCGCGAACTGTCCGCGAACGTTCGCATTTTTTGCCGGTGTTCGCGAACGGCGTTCGCGAACATCAAATCGGCAGTTCGCTACATCCCTACACAAGGGCAGTTACAAAGCTGGAAGATCTCCTAATGAAATTCTATAACATTGATATTGAACACAATAAACTAGGGGATCTTCCTACTTGGACATGTCCTTGTGTGCTGGTTGCTTGTCTTTTCTATCAACTTTAGCCCAATGCCAAAGAAGACTGGCTACTACCTGCCCTGTTCCTCATATACTACTTTGCTCAAGGTCTACAGCATTTAACCACAGGAACTACAAAATGTGTACGGCTGAAAATTACCATTGCATTGAATCCTTTGCATCAGCTACCGAAACAGTAGAAGAACGTACAATGTTATATTTTGTAATAATTCTTAGATAATTACACAGTGGTCCTGTTCATACCTAAGTACTTTGTAAACTGAACTGCAGATTTTGCAATTTATCATGGCACAGTCATTTTTTTCCAATACATATTTCTTTCTATTGATTCATTCTCTCTGGGTCCCCTACTGTTTTTTTTTTCAGTTTATGATTTCATTGAAATGCACTTTACTTGACTAACTTATTTTAATGGGATAAATACCTAGGTTTTTTCACTTTGCTGGTCCTTTGGCAGGCTCTCGTCAAATTCAATTGCAAACCCCTGTAGTGACCCTCAAGCGCATTGATGTGAAATGGTGTTCTGAGACTTTCTTGTCTGCAAGTTGAAAGGGTCAGGCTTATGCGGTATCTTAAACATAAAACAGATCATTGAGTGAAGTGCTCTTGCTTTATTATTGCATTAAATTGCATTTCTAGTTTTCAAAGGTCTCTCTCTAAGTCAAGATACTAGATAAAACTGCTGCCTGTGATTTATGGGACATTGAAAGCTTATGTTTGTTAATGGGAGTCGATTTAGGTGTGAGATTATAGCATTAGATATTGATTTATTAAGGACATGATTATTTGTACTAACTATTTGATCAATCTTTGTTACTTGTGCGTTAGACAGAACACAGTGCCAAGGTCATTCTGCTCTCTTACTCCTTTGATTGCTGCCATATTTTTGCCAACAACAAACATATGGCTCATAAGTTTTATTTTAAAATATGAACTCACATTTTTTCCCCATAAACTAGGATCTAAATATGCCTCTGGTGTGCACATAAAAATACTAAGCAACATTGTAATTTAATACGAATACGGTGGATTTTTGCAACAGCCCGAATAGAGATCAGGATAATATATCATTATTAGCTACTGTGCTATGCAATTTATAAATAGTACGAGCAATGGAATGCAAGCAGAGTTTGTCTGGACGGGATTTCAGGCATTCTCTAAGACTTGTTTCTTTTGCTAAGCAGGATTTGCATTACTTTACATTGCTCACCAGGAATTATTCAGCCTTCAAATTTCAGTTAAGTTCTGTGAACATTTTGCTTTTCTATCCAAATAAAAATCCTGTGGCCATCAGCAATTCTTTCACGGACATGAACTATTATTTACTGTAGATGTATTGGTCTTTATTATTGAATATATCAAAAGGGCTAGTTTTAAAATGAATGTTAATTTGACATTTTTTCAGTTTCGTATTAAATTATTTTTATAGACACTTTTCCCTTTAACCATGCATAGGGTGCCATATTGCATTGCTATGCTAAGGTAAGCTTCAACATTCCCTGATCATTGCTATTCCAACAGTAAATTAAAGGAGAACTAAAGCTTACCTAAAGAAGTAAGCTAGAAATATTGTACATTATGTTTTGGGCGTTTGTACCCACCCAAGGGAACCACAGTCCTTTAGCAGGAAAGATCTGTGTCTCCAAAGATGCCCCAGTAGCTCCTCATCTTCTTTTTTGCTGATTCACTGCACATGACCTGGGCTGCTGTCAGTTAGT
Source organism: Xenopus petersii (assembly GCA_038501925.1). NCBI lineage: Eukaryota > Metazoa > Chordata > Amphibia > Anura > Pipidae > Xenopus > Xenopus petersii. The sequence goes on from CM076685.1 coordinate 90,713,255, forward strand.
GAGCTTAGGGACCCACTCACAATATACAGTACACATAGAATAGAAATGTCACAATATAAGGCTGATTAGTAATTAACACAGTAATTACTACTATTAGCTTGGAAAACAGTGCAATTAACATAAAAATGTAAAGAAGCAAAGGGTAATGTGGTATTAAAGGGAAACATTTCTCTACAATCAGTTCTTAATACACCTTTAATCCCCAAGGTCCCTTTGAGGACTACCAATAACTAATATAAATAATTAAAAGGTGTAATTAAAAAACTGAAGTGATCTATATGTACACATTAGTATTATCAATCCTTATATAAAATTAATCACTTTAAAACTGGCCGGCCAAGACCCCATATTAATCCATACAAATGCATAAAATGTAGATAAAATTAATAGTCACTTGTTACACATCAGGGCAATCAGTAGCTAATAAATTTCCTATGAATTAAAATCCATTCATGAAACCCCCCACAGTTCTTGTTCCGGAATTCAAGTTTTTCAAAATTTTGTGTTAGTTATAGTTCAATGTCCACAATATCAAGCTAAATATTTAGAAATCAAGAGAAGGGAGGAAGATGATCCAACAGTAACAGAGCCTCACTTGGTATTAGTCACAGGGGATATCAATAGCATTATTTCAAGAGCAAGGGCAAGGGTATATTGGGCATCAATTAGTACTTTGACCACTAGGTGGATTTTTATTAATTGTATAAAGTGGTAACATGTGACTGTTGTCTTGTGATTGGCTACAGCCCATTTGTAACCTGTGTACAGGGGTGTGCCACTCAGCCTATGAGTAAGTGCCCCAGCAGGCACGAAACGCGTTAGGTCTTGTCTCTTATGTCCTAATACATTTTTAAATTTTTTAACTGATTGATTCATTATTGTTGGAGGTAATCACATCTCTTTTTTGAAATATTGGGGCATCCCCCACCACCCTCTTTCACACATTCATGCCTCAGTCTGTTCATATCGGCGACAACATTTCCAGCACCATCAGATTGAGCATAGGAGCTCCTCAAGGATGTGTTCTCGGCCGTTGTTGTACACATTGCTGACACATGACTGCACAGCTCAAACCACATCATCAAGTTCACCGATGACAGGACTGTGGTGGGGCTCATCAGCCACAACGACGAGTTGGTGTACAGAGATGAGGTTCAGCAGCTCGCGGTCTGATGTAGTGAGAACAACCTGCCACTGAATGTGGATAAAACTAAAGAGATGATCGTCGACTTCAGGAGAACTCCTACTGCTCACACACCACTTAACATCAATGGCTCCATGGTAGAGATAGTAAAGAACACCAAATTCCTGGGAGTCCACATCTCAGATGACCTCACCTGGTCATCAGCGTCTTCACTTCCTGAGACTACTGAAACGGGCCAGCCTTCCGCCTTTCACTCTCTATGATGCCCCTGTAGAACAGTGTTCTACAGGGGCATCATAGACAGTGTCCTGATGAGCTGCATCTCTGCCTGGCACAGCAGTGCCAGCGCTGCTGACCGGATAAGTCTACAGCGGACTGTCTGAGCAGCTGGCAATATCATTGGAGCGGCTCTTCCATCACTGCAGGACATCTTCCATAAGCGCTGTGCAAGAAAGGCCTCCTACATTGCACTGGATTCCACACACCCCTCATACGGACTGTTTACACTGCTCCTGACCGGCAGACGCCTTCGCAGCATTAAAGCCTGATCAACCAGGCTGATCGAAAGCTTCTTTCCACAAGCAATTAGACTTCCTCAACTCACTGCCTGCCCTCCCACTACATTCCAGACACACCTGAATCTACCTCAGAGACACTCTGATATCTGTACTAGCTGGAGCCACGTCAATTTTGTCTACTTTGCAACATTTTTTGTTGAACTCAACTGGCGGTGTGGTGAATTTATGGCTCGGTTCCGCAAAACTTTTTGCCATCAGCGAAACTCAGAAATTTGCTGTTAAACCATGCACGCCGAAAAAAAATTCTCATAATTACTTATATTATTATTGGCCAATCTAATTTTCTACTTGCAAATTTACGATGACCCCAAAGCTTAACAGCTGCTCAGAGCCCACTGAGCATGTGCATGTGGCAGACACTTTCCAAGATGGTGACCTCCTTTGACAAGACCTGGATCATTGCTGCTATTGAGAAGCTGAAACTTTAGGCTGTGCAATAAGTTCAGTATATAAAATATGACATTTTTAGCCACATTCATTTAAGGGTTTAGTTTTCCTTTAAATGGAGATATATATGTAGTTCTATTCCACTTATCCTGAGCATTTAGATGCTATTCAGGTTAGGTAAGCAAAATATGCTCCTACCAGGGCTGGAACTAGGACTAGGCAGAAGAGGCAAGTGCCTAGGCACAAAAAGGTGGGGCCTAGGCATGTACTTCTTATGTAGCCTACCCCAAATCCCCCCTACTGGCAGCAACTCTTTTTGATCCCACCCACCACGATATCAGTCAAGAATGTGCTGCTTTTGGCTTGGGGGACTAGGGGGCCAGCCAGGTTGCCTAGGGTGCCTGGCTGGCTTGGACCATTGCTGGCTCCTATTCATTTATTATAAAAATACAAATAAAGATATTGTGTGCAAATTACAAATGCTATATTTATGTCACAAATCAAGTAAAATCATACAGAAAGCATAAACTTACTTTTTTAAAGTTAGACTGATTAATGTCTTAACATAGTGAAGGAAGCACTTTAGTGCAGTTTCTGTAAAGAAATACATTATGAATGAACTTGTGGTCCTGTTTTTATCACAAAATACAAAACAGACTTATTATAGGGATTCAACATTCTCTTGATTCTTTTCTTTCGATTTATAATATAGAATGGACTAATACACCTGGCAGATGTAGTTTGTGGACTATCTCTTTGCAGACTAGGAGCAGATTTAGGGTGTCCTATTGCTCCTTTGCTTCATATCTCCCATTGCTGTTAATTTTTGTCTTGTCGCACAGTCAATGACAGCAGATCTTGCCTCCTTTCCTAACTGATCTTGTTTCTTGCCCGACTGATATGAAGTGCATGGGAACAAGAAAGAGACAGTGGCAAAATAAGACAATCAGACAATCAGTAATACCATTATAAAAACTTAAGATGCAAACTAACTGATTACACTTATACTTATATCTATTAACATTTCTGTGATTCTGTGTCTCTGTTTTGGCAGTGTGATATTAATAGGAGTGGGTGGAGGAGGGCATAGTGTCAAAAAACTCTGAGGAGGAGTCTATATGCAGGCTGAAGTCTGGCCAGGCAGCAGGCAGAGGCAAATACAGAATACAGGCCAGAGGTCAACACCTGTAAATCCACAGAAACAGACAAGGAACAGGGACAACAGAGACGGACTGGGGTACCCAAAGCCCACTGGGTACCCGATTCAAGGGCCCACCACCACGTCTATCTCTATGGGAAAAAATAAAGATATGGAATGCACATACATTTTTAATTTTACTTTAATCCAAAGAGAGCTTGCGAGCCAGTGACAGGGCCCAACAGAATGGGTTGTCCAAAGTAGGGACTCAGGAACAAGCATGAACCAGGCACTGACTCAGGGACAAGCTGGAATTAGTCAAGGAATTTAAATGAATTGTAAAGGACTAGCAGTGAGGAGGTGCAGAGTAAGTAAAACAAAGTGTATTAAAGCTGCTCACAACAGCATGCTAGAAAAGCCTTCAGTTGCTCAAGAGAAAAATGTAGCATCACCATACAAACCAGAGTTTAATGTGGATGGACAGGTGATAAGGACAGGGCTGATATGCAGGAGGATTACAGGACTCTAAAAGAAAATATCCGTGGGATGTCATAACTAGTTAAACAACTGATAAGGGCTAAATACATTAAAAAAAAATTACACATGGGCAAAGCTTACCACAGTCTCAGTTTCTACAGGTAATTCCTAACAACCAGTAAGATATTTGCTTCCATTGATAACCCCCCAAAAAATCTATTTTCTGTTAGTTAGAGGACCATAACACAATCATAAAATGAGGAAGGTTGTTAAAAGGTCCACTGTCCTCTTGTGAACAATGAAACCAGAGGATAGCAAACAGAGAATTTATTTCAAGTTTAACAAAACTGCAGATGTTCAAAAAAAAAAAAAACCTTAAATATCTGCAAATGAAATCTGACCAAAATACTACAGTAAGGTTTCTGTAGTCAAAATGAAGTCATGAAACCTATACAACTTCATTAATGGTGTATAAAGTTGTTCTGGCTGATGATACTGGTAACTATAGTTTGAAAGACATTCTGTACATTTCTTCATGAGAATTTGGCAAGTACTAAATATCTCGGTATTTCTATGTTGAGCAAAAAAGTGTTTCCATCTAATAGTCCCCCTATTAGATATCTCCCTGTGTGAGTTAAATTACATATGGATTCAGCCTAAAGCTTCCCAACTGTGCAGTCTTATGTATTATTCACTTCAAACCATTTCTGCTGTGGTTCACTGCCATCTTACCTCTCCTGGACTTTTTTCTACTTATCTGGATAGAAGAATACTATATTTTATCACAAATGATAACATGACATACATTATGTGCTTTCATTAGATATTTTAGTACCATTTTCTATTTTAGGTTTATTCTCTCTCTCTCTCTCTCTCTCTCTCTCTCTCTCTCTCTCTCTCTCTCTCTCTCTCTCTCTCTCTCTCTCTCTCTCTCTCTCACTTGTGCTGATGTTGAAATTCATTTTATAGTGATGCAGTAAACTATGCTCTTTAAATCTAGCTATTTTTGTTGAGTTACTTGTCATTAGCTTTTAACGCTTGGGGGTAAATTTGTCAAAGAGTGAAATTCCGCAGCTCTCAATTCATTTCTATGGGATTTTGAAAGGCATATTTATCAACGGGTGAAAGTGATTCACCCTTTGATAAATACGCCTATAAAAATCCCATAGAAAAGAATGGAGAGTGGCGGAATTTCACTCTAGTGGCGGAACTTCACTATTAACTTCACTCTTTGATAAATATACCCCTTGGTTTCCAGTGTTAAAGACTTTTTGTTTTTCATTAATTCCCCTGTGTGTCTGAGTCTACAAGTACATAAAACAATGCACACAAACAAAAGGTGGCTTTTTAACTAAATTGATTTTCATCAAATATATGTTGATTCTCCTATTGCTGGTCAATGGTAAAATGAATGACACAGGAGTGCGCTACTGCTTGCTAAAAGTGCCTAAAATCTCCTTTGAGTCCTAGTTTTATTCTATTTAATGCTATTTAATTAGGGTCAAGCACTAGCACTTTGTGGGACTACTTAACAAGGGGGGTACCAATATATATATATATAGAATAATGGGATTAAATGGTGTTTTTTCTGATCAAAAAGATGGGGATACTTTCTTTTCTTTTCTCCTATAAGAAAATGCCAATACAGCCAGTACTGGTGCCAGTACTGGTGCTATTCAGTTCATAATTGTTCACTTCTACATTTCCGTCTTATGTTGGGGCTACACATTGGGGCCGATTCACTAAATTCGGGTGAAGGGTTAGAATAAAAAAAACTTCGAATTTCGAAGTTTTTTTTGGGTACTTCGACCATCGAATTGGTTAAATTCGATCGAAGTCGAATGAAATCGAACGATTCGAAGTAAAAATCGTTCGACTATTCGACCATTCGATAGTCGAAGTACTTACCCTTTAAAAAAAACTTCGACCCCCTACTTCGGCAGATAAAACCTACCGAAGTCAATGTTAGCCTATGGGGAAGGTCCCCATAGGCTTGCTCAGCTTTTTTTGATCAAAGGATTTTCCTTCGATCGTTTGATTAAAATCCTTCGAATCGTTCGATTCGAAGGATTTAATCTTTCGATCGAACGAAAAATCCTTCGATCGTTCGATCGAATGTTTAGCGCTAAATCCTTCGACTTCGATATTCGAAGTCGAAGGATTTCAATTCGAGGGTCGAATTTCGAAGTATTTTTAACTTCGAAATTCGACCCTTAGTGAATCTGCCCCATTCTGTCTGTGCAAAGCCAGTAACAAGTTTGACCTTTTTATTAACCTAAAAGCCAATGGTATCATGTAAAAAATTAGTAGGTCTAATGAGCTATATCAGCAGACAGCAGACTTTTAAATTCTGCATGCACATTAGTTGCTATGAGCTAGACCTGTAGTGGATCATTTAATATATTACTTCCTTAGTAACATATAGGTAACCTGCCAAACATACAGTATAAAGGTACTCCTTATGCAATGTTCTCCATATCCATCTTTCCCCACTTCCCCTTTTTCTGAGTTCATCATTTAGAGGCTTGCAAACTTAGAAATCAAGTTATACCTTCTAGGATTCTATTACAGAGGATTACTGTTGTTTTTTGTCAGAACAGTTGTAGTTATTTCGTCTCATTAATGACACTCCTGCAAAGTTAAAGCAGTTTACAAGCACTTAGAAAATCTAGAGCAGTAAAAGCTTTAATTCAAACCTCTGTTTCAAATATGTGAGCACCTGATTGATGCATAAAAGTAGAATACCATTGAACACTTTATACTGTATAATATATATATATATATATATATATATATATATATATATATATATATATATATATATATATATATATATATATATATATATATATATATATACTGTTTTAAAAATTATGGGTTTAAGATGAAGTAAATACCTTAAACCAACTGTAAAACAATCTAAAGTCCACAGTAAAGTTTCTGAAACCTCATTCTGTCTTCTCCTTGGCCTCACTCATCAGCTAAGCAAAATAAGGACAACGCTCCTAAACCGAGACTGTCAGAGGCTGCAGTCATTCAGCAGGAAATGAAAATGACATTCCTCTGCTAAACAGATGTAAAGACTCTTTTTCTAAAGGTCTGTTCCCATTTTTTACAACAGTTATTGCTGCACTAACATTCTGTGAAAGTCATTCTAGCCATATGTTCAGTTTGTCAAAAGCAAGCAAGTACATCCCTCTGTAAGACTATATATAAATGCCACAAGGAAAGTTTTTAAGCACAGGTGTCATTCTTGTTGATGCCTTGCTGTGAATAGTGCCACTTTCAAATACCTTTTTTCCCTTTTTTTATCCCAGTCTTTTATGAAAGTTCTGAGTATCAGATACACACTAAAAAGTTCTTTGACAGGGATTATAAATTCAAAATTTTCATGGAGTACACAAGAATTGAATAATTTAAGAGCTATTTCTGTGTTTCTACCCAATAATAAAGTAGCAGCATATTCTGACTGAACTCTGGAATTGAATAACACACAGACATGGAGAACATCTGTCCAAGTTCACCTCCTGGGCTGTTAAGGCTGAAATACTAATTATAAAAATTTACATTCCAAAAGCCCAGGCAAATCTTTACATCATTATGATTTTCTTTCATAATCTTATTCTGTAGAATAAAGTAGTCAGCTGTTATAAAATATCGAATGTGTTCTTTCCAGGAGGCTTGTGAGATTTAAATATTTGCTCAAGTACAACATTCAATATTCAATTGAAAGAGCAGGTTTGCAGTCATCAAATTATCACGATGTATTTGTTTTTGGCATCTGTAGGCTGAAGAAAAGGCTCATTTATGAATGCAAGTGTGTCAATGCTTACAAGCCATGCACAAATGCAATGGAGCACTGAAATGAAGATGACACTGCACACATTGGATCCCTAGAAAGAACATTATTTACTTGCGTCTCAATCCACATAGTAGGCTTAACCAAAAGAAATACTAATTCGTGGTGCACACATTTTGCGGTATGCCCCAAGGGATACTGAAATTCTTGGGAAAAAGCCATATTGTTGGGTAGAAAACATGGTAATTACATCCATTTTGTGATTTCCACTGTGCTATTCCATTTGTAAATGAGACTTCTTGCGCATTATTAATAGGAAAGATTTTTTGACTAATTCAAAATTTGTCAAACATTGAGAATGATCAACTGAATGCTAATGTTTACACCATGGAGTTTTTGAGACTTACATTTTTTTTTTTAATAAATAAGCACATATTTGAGATTTTCAAGTTTCACATTTTTTCATAAAACATTCAAAACATTTTTTATATATAGGATGTGCCTCCATGTATCCTTTATAGTAATATATAGTAAAAACAGCAAATCCAGATACTATTCCAAGTATGTGGTTTTTATTCCTATCCTAGAACAGTGACTTATTGTTTAATGGAGTCATAACAACAGTTCGTAAACTAAAACAAGCACTGAATATAGGAACTCTGTTCTAATAATATGAGTGATCTCTTACATGTCACGTCATCTTGTCTTCATTTGTTACATTTCATACAACTGCAATTGCACATGATCTGTGCCCCAGAACAGAGGAACGTGTGACTGTCAGTTCCAACACCTCTGATAAGCACTGACTGCCATACACTGCGACAGCCTTCCTTGTATCCTCTGATTCTCAATCATGCTTCAGAGACTTTGAAATAGCCTTCTTTATTTTAGAACATTAAGACGCAACCAAAGAAATAGGTTGCAAGTCTGTATGAAATTCCTGACCTTAGCAGACTTCATTTGACCTCTTCGATTTTCGAAGCTATGGAGTCTTATTGCCTTTGGAAAGAAGGTGTAGCGTTCGCTTTCGTTTGAAGAACTTTATGACCTTGTATTTATTGAGTCTTGAAACCAGAGACTGCCTGACACAAAAGCAATAGCATAAAAGATTTGGTTTAAATGCACAGAATTGTTTTGGGGAAAATATCCAGATTGTGTTGGGTGCAACAGTAATTATTTCTTTGAGATTAACCAAGTAGAATAATCGACAACTAAAAGTATTTTTTAGGAACAAAACAGAGTCATCTTCTAATTCATCCTTACTCCATTAACATGTATTTAACTGATTTCCTAATGAATATTTAATAAATTAAGAGCAAATAAGGCATTAGTAAATATTAAGTTTCGAAATATTCCAATATTATTTTAACTTTTTATAGCATCTACATCATAATAAAGTTACTATCAAGGAAAACTAACAATGCTTACGTAGTCCACTAAAACGTCAGTCTATGGGGCAAATTCACTAAGCGTCGAAACGCCTAATGCTAGCGTCAATTCACTGGCGTTGGTCATTTTCATTACTTCGCAAATTCACTAACGAACGCTGGCGTAAATTCGCTAGTGTTACTTCACACCCTTACGCCTGGCGAATTTTCGCAACGGACGTAACCACGCAAATTCACTAACATGCGCATTGTACTTAATGCTACCTTTTACGCTAGACTTCCTTCGCCACCTCCGACCAGGTGAAGCGCAATAGAGTAGATAGGGATTGCTTCAAAAAAAGTTCACAGTCTTTCTAAGTCCCAAAAAACGCTGGCGTTTTTTCTATATTATGGGTGATAAGCTGAAAAAGATCAAAAAAATTTTTGGGGCTCCCCTCCTTCACCCCTACATTTCCTAACTCATGGCAACTTAACTATAAAGTGGGCACATGTGTAGGGCAAAAAAAAAAAAATTATATGATGTTTTGAAGATTTCCCAGACATTTGTAGTGATTGTACGTACTCCTCCATTGAAATTTGAATTTGGCGCCGTATGCAAATTAACCATCACTAGCGTAACTTCACTTCGCTTAGCGAATCAACGCTAGCGCAACTTCGCAACCTTACGCTACCCCTGAGCACAACTTCGGATTTTAATGAATTTGCGGAGTGCTGGCGAAACTACGCTTGGCGAAGTGCGGCTAAGTGCAGCGAAGTTCGGCAAAGTTACACCTGGCGCAACTACGAATCTTAGTGAATTTGCCCCTATAGGTGAAATGAAGTGAAATATATTCTGTATGTCTGTGAGCAAAATGGTGCAAGTGTGAGCTTTATTGCCTAGTCTGCTGGACATTCCCTGAGGTTTACCAATAATTTAGCTAGTGTTGTGCAAGAACTCACAGAATTAAGCAACAGAAAAAAACTGTTAGCAGTTAAACAATAAAATTCTGCAGTTTCAGATTTCTAAACAGTTTTTGGGTTCAAGGCTTGAGCAAGAACTAACAGCATTACCCAATAGAAAAAATAGAGTTAGCAGTTACACAATAGAATTCTGATTTCATTTTTTAATCAGTTTTTGGGGTCAAGGCCCCATTTGAAAAGTCCCAGGGCAAATATTCAATCTTGGATCCAAAAAACCTGCCCGGATCTCATAATTGAATGGCAGAAAAGACTTTAAAAGACTGTAAGCGAACCTTTCCTAACAGGAGAAGCAATAACTTCCAAGTACAGTAATTGCCTGCTTCAGGAATTAATACACTGGCTGTACTGCTGCTCCATAAACAGAAATTTACATTTAGTTGAAATTTTGTCATAGGAATCAAACACCACGGCTTTGTGATAAAGCTGTCCAATGATTTCTAATGTGGAACATTTATTTTAAATGTGAATCCTGTTTTGTTGTTCTGTACGTTTCATCTTTAATTTGTATCTAAGATTGATGAGCAGACAATTATTTCAATTGAAGTGTGAAAATCAGAAGCAATTGAATTTGCTCCGAATATATTCATTAATATTGAACTGCAGATCAGGCTTTAACGTTTATGTATTTGCAAAACGTTGACTCTAAAACATGCAGCCTAAAGAGATGTTACATTACAGATAAAGTACTTTACAAATTTGCAGATGGGTTACTTTATAATGTGATAAATAATATTTCAATCTGCAATATGTGCCCATTAAAAGGAAAATAAAGCTGAAAACACCAAAGCGCATTTTATCATGTTTGCAGGTTTCTGTTTAAAAGTTTCTGGATCTTTATAGAATAGAAACTGTAATTTAAGTTTTGATAAATCTACTGAGGCCACACTGGCATAGACTGCAATGTGATTCCTAATATACAGTGCTAGAGATGGGTGAATTTCTCCTGTTTTGCTTTGAAATAAGCGAAGCAGAGAAACATTTGTGAAACTCGAAAATTGACGCCCGCGTCAATTTTGGACGTGTCCGAAAAAGTTGATTGTGTCAATTTTGACGCCGACATTAAAGTAAATGGGCGTCTGAATAGTATTGACGAACATTGATTTTGATGCGAGCGACTTTTCAGACGTGCATCCAAAATTTTTTGAAAACGGGCAAATGCGAAAATTCGCCAATAACTCGTACCAGGCGAATTTATTCGCCCAGTACTATACAGGGCACAATATGGTACATATGTTGAATTGGGTCTTAATGGATCCACCAGGGAAAAAACAATACAGAACCCGCTCTTACAAAAATATGTTTTAATAGGTATTAAATGATACAGGGCTGATTATTATGAATGCTATCAGCAATGTCTTAATAACTGCTTATTCTACACTGAATAATATTATGGTATCCATGGTAGAGACAGTAAAGAATAGCAAATTCCTGGGAGTCCACATCTCAGATGACCTCACCTGGACCACCAACACCGCCTCCATCACCAAAAAGGCTTAGCAGGGTATTCACTTCCTGAGATAACTGAACTGGGCCAGCCTTCCGCCTCCCACCCTCACAGTGTTCTACAGGGGCACCATATAGAGCGTCCTGACGAGCTGCATCTCCGTCTGGTACAGTAGTGCCAGTGCTGCTGGCCAGAAAAGTCTACAGCGGACAGTCAGAGCAGCTGGCAACATCATTGCAGCAGCTCTTCCATCACTGCAGGACATCCTCCACAAGCGCTGTCCAAGAAAGGCCTCCTGCATTGCACTGGACTCCACACACCCCTCACACGGACTGTTCACACTGCTCTCATCCGCCAGACGCTTTTGCAGCATTTTCTTTCTGCTGCAACCATATTTTTTCTGTTCTTCAATTAAATTTTCAATTCTAGTCTGGATTGACAAGCATTCTTGCTATTGGCAAAACTGTATTGTGCAAAAAGGTTCCCATATCCATAACCTGCAATCAGGCCTTTGTCAAAGTGTGTGCAGGTTTACAGTAAATATCATTATAATTAGTGCTCATGAGTGCATGATGAGAACCAACACATAATAACAATGTGTCTAAAAGAATAAACACCACTGAAATATACAACTTTTCAACTAAATAAGCTAATTTATGAGTGCTGCAACAATTTTAGTTTTTTGCATGAATGGAAATTGGTGTGTTTTCCTGATGCAGGCACCATTTCAGTACATTCTTAGGGGCAGATTGATTAAGGGTCGAATTGAAAATTAAATTTTTTTTTATGGTCATAACTGTCAAATTCGACCAGGGAATTATCCAAACTTGATTTGAGTTTTTTTTAAAAAAAATGAATTTGATTTTTGACATTTATGTAAAACCTCAAATCGAGTTTGGTCTAATTCAATTCGAGTTTTTGAGTTGGTAAAATTCGTATTTTATACAAAGTTCTGTGTGTTGTAATGTATTGTAGTCTTGGATCATAACTAGTGTAGTCGCACAAAAGGACACAATTTAGGTTTCAATATTTTTTATTGAATTTTTTTAAAAATAGAACATACAGTCATAGATATGACATATCTTATTAATAACAGTAAAATGTTTACATCACAAGATAAAAACAGATAAATGGACCAGGTCTGAACTTTGATGTATGAAGAATTGGTTAATAGCTGTAACTATACATTAAAACATTCTTATGAAATATTTGCTTAATCTATAGGACCAATAAAAGGACACAGTTTAAAGGGACACATTCTCTCTCCAACATCCATGAACACCATGGAGCAAGAAACTATAGTCTCCACTGCAATGTATGGGGGAATGTAACACAAGGTCTAATATTTGTCTAGTAATCTATGGCAACCAATCAGATGTTTTCAATAGCTAACTATTAAATGATACCTGACTGGTGGTTAGTTGACAAGTCCCAGACCTTAGAGCATTTATTACACTGCCCCTTGAATTTAAAGACTTTATTTCTTATAGGAACCTATGTGTAAGATGTCTTACTATGTTCAGAACTTTTTTTGCCTCTATATAACACATCAACTCATAGTAAGGTAAAGAAACATTGCAATTTCTCATTATACAGATACCTAAGGACAAGGCTTAACACGGTAATGTTTACTTGTTTTTCCCCAAGGGGAAAGTATTGCCTTATCAAAAGCAATAGATGATTTATTTTTTAAGGGAGGTCTTTGGACAAACCCCCCAAATTAAGTTTGAAAGTGATTCCATCTGCTGAAATAAGGTTCTATGCAATTTCAGCCTATTTGTCCACTATATTTCCCAAACATCCGGCCATTCTACAATTAGGCTAGATCTTAACTCAGAGATAAAAGGAAGATAGTGGAACAGAGCAGGCAGTCTCAGACAAAATCACACAAACAGAACACTCAGTCAGTGGTGAAATACAAGAAAATGAAAACTACAAAAAGAATAGCAATATTATTTATGGCTGAGGGCTTGAGCAGATCAGAACAAATATGTACGTATAGTATGAGTTACCTAACCTTACCCTTATTACAATTCAGGATATTCTGCATACTGTGAATACCATGAGATTGTTAAGATTAATTTCTTGTTTGTCTTATACTATCAGATAAAAAAACAAAATGCTCTTGAATTCATTATGTTTATATGTAGATCAGATCTAATTACTTATTCATTTATTCATTCATTTTTTTTTACCCAGCAGAGAAACTTTAATTTATTAGTCAATTTCTTAACTTGGAACTTAACCCCCCTGACAGTAGCACAAAGAATGGCTGTGAAAAGCCTGGCTTGGGAATTTGAATGCTGCTTTGTACAGTGGAAAACATTTCTGGCCATGAGAACCTTTGAGATGAATTTAACCTACTGTATGCAAAAAGGCTTCTTCTAATCGAGAGGATTTAGGGTTTTCCTGAAGCTTCCTATAAGTTCCCAGCACATCTAATTACAAGGGCAGAAACTGATATCAAAATATGTAAGATCACACGCCACATAATTTAGAGGGTTATTAAGTCCGATTTTTTTCTGGTTGGACTTTTAAAGAAGAAGACACAATTTTTTGTACATAAAAAAAACTAGAAATTAAAAAGTCCTAGTAAAACAGTACTCCATCTTATTGTTATGTAGAAGTCAATGGCCTATGTCCCGTTTACAATTGGAAAATATCCTGATCTGCGCCGGGTTTTGTTATATAATCCAAAGATTTAGTGGTTTTCAGTAGTGATGGGCGAAAATGCATCGAAGTCAATGGGCGTAAAAATAATTTTGACATGAGCGTCAATTTTTATACTCGTGACCATTTGGTCCAAATGCATTAAAGTCAATAGTTGTCCGAATAATTTTGATGGGCAACAAGTTTTTTGGACGCTGAGGATTTTACGCTATCGAATTGTTGCTGCTGTTTCATAAATTAAATCGCGTGCGGCGAAACACTGAAATTCACCACGAATTTGTGTCTGGCAAATATATTTGTCCATCACTAGTTTTCAGCTGAGTCAAATCCAAAAAAGTTGCCATTTTCAACGACAAATGCGAAAAATTTGTATGATTCAGATTTTTTTTTTTTACGATTTTATAGAGTCTTTTCCCATACAAGAAATTTTAGGGAAAAGGTCCATGCGGATTTGGTTGGAGTGGTTTTCAGAAATTTGTGAGATAACTCCCTTAATGTGAGTCCTATAATGCCTGTTGTGTACTAAAGTGCATGTCCCATGCCAACTGTACAAATAAATATACCATTATGTTGGTGCAAAGATATAAGCCAAGGAAAATGTTGGACATATTATGTGCTGGGTATTGGATTCTTGAAACTTCAGACTTTCATTGAAAAATATGAATAAGTACATGAGTTGTCTGCATTATTGGCAACAACACATTCTTGAGTTCAGTTTGCTGCAAATCTTCCTCGCTGGATACATGAATGGGCCCTGGGGAGTTTTAATAAAAAGGGGTTAATAAACTGCCATGGTGTAATAGATTAACATTATTGGTTGCAAGGGTCATCCCTTAGGGGGGGCACATTGATTCTTATATCCAACTTGACATTAGAAGATGTCTCTTACGATCCATGTAACACCCTGCTAAGCATTCTTTTCTGGAACAATTTGAAACCATAGTTTAGTTAGACCTGTACCGATGCCTAAGAACCTTTCTTTCTTTAGTGCATTTATTGTAGAAGCATCAATGCATTAACCATTTCACAGTTACTTATATAACTAATCGCTTTTATTCACTCTGGGGAACTATGGATACAATCTGTTCCTTCCTATCTCATCAGAATCTAGGGCTTATGAACGCCCGGCTCCTTACAAAAGGTAAATGGAAATCTATGCAATCTATCAGAAACAAGTGAAATAATTGAAGCCCACGTTCTTAGCTTCCCTACAAATAGATATCGCTGCCAATCATGCTGCTATCACCAATAAACTATAGAAGATATTTCAAGTTCTTATTCTATTTAACCTTTAAGCCAGGGGTTACAAGAATCATCAGTTGTTGGCTCATAAATATGGCTTAATAAAGTGCCTGCCCTGTTCTTTAGATTTTTTTTCAGCCTTCCTTTTGGGAGCAGATTCCGTGCACTGTATGAATCCCTGTGTGCAATACATCTATTATTTACTGTCCGGTCCAGCATTCTGGGCTAAATATAAACTAGAAAATCATTATGCATTAAATGTTGATGCAATATCCATCTCACAGAGCAAATGGTTAACACGCTTGTCTGAATGTTGATTTATGACTTCTGTCAGTGAGTAAATAATCAATAGGAATGACTCCGAGATGAAAGGGCAAAGTAGCCTGAGCTTACTGTTAGTCCCAATGTATAGCATTAGTCACAATGCTTTTAAGAAGTTCATAAAAACACAAAACAACACATATTAGAGAAAAAAATGTAAGGAGGGGGAGCCAAGAAAAGTAAGAAATGTAAGTCTATAATGAAGAATCTAAACTCATTATCCATAAAGCTCTGAAATACATTTTAAAAAGACATTCTGTATCTCAAAAATTCCAAATTCTTATATTTTTAGTCATTTTCTTTTTTTCTGTGATAAGACAGTACAATTACAACCACAAGTGCATCGTTATTTTCTAGAATTTAGCTATCAGTGGGAAACGAACCTTACGCAATTGAGACAGATGCATTAAAATCAGCTCAGATGTGCTTGCAATTTAATGCAAGTATTTGTTGTTATTTCCAGTATTCTGAGTGTGAGTGATGTGCGAGTCCTATTCTTTTAATGCAACTTCACTACTGTGATGCAGGCTGCTGTAGGAACTAGTGATGAGCAAATCTGTCTCATTTCGATTCGCCGAAAAATCTGCAAAACGCTGAAAAAATTAATGAAACGGCAAAACACATCAAAATCAATGGGCAGCAAAAAAAAAAATTAGACGTGCAACAATTTTAACGCGAGCAACACTTTTTAGGCAATTCGACAATGGGCGTCCAAATTTTTTTAAAGGCATTAAAGTCAACGGGCATCAAAATAATTTTGACTTGCAAATTTTTCCAGTAATTTCTTGAAAACATTTGCAGCCGGTGAAGTGCAGAAATTCGCCGCAAATCCATGCCTGCCGAATAAATTCACCCATCACTAGTAGGAAACCTGAAGCTACCACCTGATTTGGTTGTTGTGGTAGCTCCATGGTTCCCCCTGGATGAATAGGCGGAACGGTACTTACTGTTATTGGAAACAGGAGGCCGAAAGGATTGCGTGGTGCCAAGCACAACTATATGAAAGTACAAGGAGCACCTGTTGACACCATCTCTACTGCACTATCGCCTATAACTGACACCCCAGAAGTACCTTGTATTCATTGTAACTGGATCAATCACTATTGGTTGCTAACAATGCTTCTGTTTTTTTCTTTTTTTTAACTATATTTTAGTTGATTTAAGGAATGGAGATTAATATAATGAATATGAAAAGTTCCCTTAGGGGTTCTTTTATGTTAAAAAAATTACACATTGGCCTTTGACTCTTTACATCCTTCATTCTGGATCAAAATAATTAACTTCTTCATAGCTGAAAAAAAAAATCTTGTTTTTTGAACACACTGTGACGCAATGCAAGGCTCCTGCGGTATCAGTTGGGGTAAATTGTCCATGAAATGCTTTGCTTAAATCAGTTTGACCTGCAGAGAACAAATGTTAAGAAACTTCTCAGGGCATTACAGAGTCACACTTCAAATGCAACATAAGTGAATTCAATTTCATTAATCCAGTATGGATTGGTGGCTTCATCGGGATGGATGGACTGTGCTGTGGAATCCTGAAATTTAGCAAATTAGGACTGATCTACTACTGTCGTCAGGTCTATCTGAAGAAAGCAGTTTCAGAGTCCTTCACTTAATAGCGCTGGCTTTTAGTGCACCTGACAGGCAGGATAAATTAGCTTGCCCTTTTGTATACCTGTGGGCTTCAAATTATTTATTGTGCTTTGTGGTATTGTCTGGCTGTTAAATGTAGCATACTGTTTAATATGAAACAAATTCCTTAGTTTTTAGGTTTTATGCCAACTTTTTTTATTAGTTGGGCTTAAATATTTAGATTTTTTTAATGCAACTTTTGTATGTTAATAATAAAAGGGACTGTAGTGTCATCTATAACGGTACATTAAACGCACATATTTTATAACCTAATTTTCATATTGAGTTGCTCAAAAAAAAATTGTGTGTTAAATGAGA
This sequence comes from Xenopus petersii, assembly GCA_038501925.1. NCBI lineage: Eukaryota > Metazoa > Chordata > Amphibia > Anura > Pipidae > Xenopus > Xenopus petersii. Next base: position 90,730,755 of record CM076685.1, read on the forward strand.
AGGTTTTAACTGAAGTAAAAACATAGATGTTTAATGCATGACCATTTTACAAGATGACTAGCTGGCCAAACAAGCTACACAGGGCTTTTCCCCAGCCACCTATCAATTTAAAAAGGTCTGTATAACAAAGGAAGGTGGACAGGATTGTATTAAGTGATTCTAAAGTCCTTCCTGAAAGATCTGACATGGTGGCAATCAATACTAGTTGCTGTCAATATAATGCTTCTGCTCTTATTGATTGCTACAAACCATTGATGCTCTCTTGTAACTTCAGAAGTTCAAGGGGGAAAAAACAACATGGCGAGTCTTATTTCCTAGCAAAATTACTGAAAATCTCGGGAATCTTATTTGGGCACTCCAGTTTTCATATTCCTTAACTGCAAAGAATGGTGGGAAATAGTTGTAACTCTTGACAGCTATGAACATATGGTGAATTATCCTCAAGTTTCTATCATGGGAATGCTGAAATTTAAGCAAAAACAGGGAATGCTGCATTATAGTGTGAGCCATGGTCGGAACTATGGGTAGGCAGAAATTCATGTGCCTAGGGTGCAATGGTTTGGGGGCATTGGGCATGTACCTCTTCTGCCTGTGCTCCCCTAGTTCAGGCACTGGAGGGTCTCAATTGCCAGCAAAAATAATGATTCCAGGCACTTTCTGGGCTCTGCACTTTGAGCTGCTCATCCCACTGTGCCAAGGCGGTCAATGACGGGTTTGCCTGTGGCACCCATCTAACCCATCTAACAAACCTATTAAAAGATATCAATATAAAAAGCATGAACCAAAAAAAGCTGAAGAATGCACAAAAAGACATGAATGCCTCAAGAACCCCTAAAAATGTGAGTTTTTTTTGACAATTCCTAGAGAAAAAAAATCTGAAAACCTCAAAGTCTGAATCAATTAAAAGAGGTCTAATATAATTAGAAATGAAGTATCCTATACAAACTTTTTAATGGACTCAATGCGCAAAACCCGCCAGGGTAAATGTGAGTGTAAAATTTTTAATTGATTTTAACTAGTTTTTAAATAATAAACGGTATTACACTATTATTGGTTTTATGCCTGGCTTGGGACCTGGAAGGAGCGGTGAACCTGGAAGGAGGGACCAGAAAGGGCTCCTTGTTTAATGCATAACACCACGGCGGTAGTCTGTAAGTAGGCACTTTACATAGAAGGTGGAGGTGCTCCACCTTTGGAATATACAGTATTTCACCCCACAGGAAAGGCTTTATTCATACTTTTTTTCTTCAATCTTATCGCTAACCTATATCTCCATTAATAATCACCTGAAGGAAAAGGGGAAAATATACCTATTTTACATCCAGTGTATGCACGAGGTGACATCTCATATTTTGAGCGTACTGCGCTATGCTTGTTTTTTATTTCTATTGCCACAGGCGCTGATCTCTTCTTATATATACCCCCTTTGGGAGTATATATACATTTGATTTTGGACTTATATGCAGTTGAGAGACTGTGAAGGGGCCGGCAAGAAATAATCTAAGAGACTGACATTTTGGAATTGGCTGCATTTGTAAGCTATATATTGTTCTAATATAATTAGCACCGAAACCAAAAATAAAAAAAACCTGTCAAAGTCATATAAAAGTCAATTGGAAGAAGTTTTTTGCCGTCATGATTTTTGTGCTGATTGACACTGGTCGTTGGTGAAGCATGGCCGTGTGTGGTGTATTATCCCACCTTTTTCTTACGCAACATAATAAATATGCCCCTTTGTATCAGTGCTTTGTGCAATGTCTTTTTTGTCATAATTGTAATGTTGAATAGCACAATTTCTGATATAAACAGACGCTTATTTTAATAGCACAAACATAGTTGTAAGGGTATCAGTTAATGCAAGTTAACATTTTACTGCTCTGTGAATTGAATCTGTTACGCTGGACCCTGAACACATTAGCCCTGAACACATTATGAAGCCTCAAATGTTTCTTTATTAAAGGTGAAAAAATCTGAATTTCTAGAGGGGAAAAAAACCCTTTTGAATTTTTCTAGATGTATTATGCTCTGAAGCTGCTAAAAACTCATTCAAAATACTCCAGCTAAAACCTGTCAAAAGTCATGTAAAAATCAATGGCAGATGGTCCCTTTAGCAATTGGAAGATGTTTTTTGTCTTCATGATTCTTGATAGTTTTGGGCTTGACACTGGATTTAGTTTAATAATCCGAATAATTTGTAGTTTTCGTTTGACAATCCAAATTTTTCTGGGCGACAGTTGCACGATTCGAATTGTCGTACAAATGTTGCGACTTTTCCCACACGTACAATTGTTGCTCCGAATTTGTGGAACTGTTATTTTATCACAGCTCCCAGCTTCTACCTTCCGCTAACATGCCTAATTATTTGATGCCACTAATCTGCAGTTGCTGTTTATTTTGCTCATTCTTACAGATACAGTATATTCAAAATAAATAAATAAACCTAGCAGAAACTCTTTATGGCACCATCTGGCAATGCTAACTTATTTGCAGAGTGAAGATCTCTGGAGATATTTTGTGCTTAAAGCACATCCATTACTGGAATCTCTTGCAAGAATCCCAAAATAAATAAATAAATAGATACACACAATCCTATATTTTCCCCATGACATTCAGAGGTGAGAAGTTTATTAGCTAATGAACACCAGAGGGTTGACCTGTCAGGCAGAGAGAGAACTCCCTGGGTTGCTAAATTCTCATTCGGATAAGATCATCAGCCAACACTTTTTGTGTGTACACTTTGAGTAAAATCACTATTCCACTGTATTTCTAATCTTGTATTTTATTTTTTTACTATAGGAATGAATGTCTGAGTGTGTTAGGGGTTTGGCAGGGGAGTTTCAGGCAACTTTGCTGCCTGGTGCACTCAAAACCAACAGACATCTGCCTGGGTGCTGGTCAAAAAATCAATACATAGCAAAAAAACGCACTCCAAGGACTTAATAAGTGTAAAATTAAAGTTAGTATTTTATTTCAACGTTTCGACTCCATCACTCGGGCTGTCTTCGGGAAAGTGAACACTACACATAGTGGTACAATTTAAAAGTGAACAATTGGTGCCAAACAGGTAAGTCTGATGTCATCAGTGGGTGTCATCAAGCAACAAAACTTCGTTTATAGTGGTTGTAAACGTCTCATATATGAACAAAGTAAAAAAGTGGTGGACTTAGTGTGCACTCATGAGTAATGTATTGTGCCCGTGCATATTTAAAATGCTTGCCATATCTCTTTATGGCACTTCCCCCCAACGTGATCAGGGAAAAGCTTAAATAAAACCACTTACCCAGAAAGTATATGGCCCTTTTAGCCCTGGTAGCAAGTCAAATACCAGTGGAGATTGCCAGGGTTCCCCTTCCTCCTGTAGGTCTTGAGCCTCATAGTGTTCCCATGTTTGTATACTGCCCGTAATAGTGCACCTAGGCTCCTCCCCGTTGCCATGGTGAGCTGGATGCCTCCTACATGGACACGTTACATTTTAATCGCAGAAGACCGTGCCGCAAGTGCATCCCCATACCATATATATATATATATATATATATATATATATATATATATATAATTAGCATTTGAATTGGATTTTATTAGGGTCCTTGGGAGTGGAGGCATTTTTGTTAAAAGGCTCCTCAGCAATTTTCAGTAAACTAAAAAAGCTTATTGTACAGATATGTATTATATATATAAAAAAGAGAAATTTATGGGGGGTATTTATTAAAACTAATTTTTTTCTCAATTTTATTAAAGGAGAACTAAACCCCCGTACCAAAAAGCCCCCCTTAACTGCCTGCCATTGACCCTCCTCCCCTCTCTGCACTGTGCATTAGTAAAAAAAACAACCCCCTAAAAAAAATCTGATCCTAAAATTCAGAGTACCTCAGCAGAGCTCCCAGGCACCGTCTTCCTCTGATTCATATTCTTACAGGGCTCAATGCTGACATGAAGCCTGTGGGAGCATATGCAGTTTGTCCAAGTCAGGGATCAGCTTCAACTCTGCATGCTCAAATGGGCGTTGAAGAGGCTACAAAGTGGCAGCAGATGGTGCCAGGTAGCTACTCTGTGCTGCAATTTAGGGTCAAGGGTTGTTTTTTGACTAATGCACAGTGCAGGGAGGGAGAAGGGAGGTGGGGGCGATGGCAGGCAGTTTAGGGGGATTTTGGTATGGGGAGTTTAGTTCTCCTTTAAAAAGAAAAATTCAACCAAACATCCTACTACTAATGCCCTTAATTTGCCAAAAAACTGAATGAAAAAAAGCATGTGCGAAAATGTTGTTCTATCGACTTTTTCTAATTTGACACTTGAAAACTACAAGCTCAGATTGTCACACAAAACCCAGAATCAAAATGCCCAAAACCCCCATGAAGGCAAGATACATTTTCCAATTGTAATAGGGGCATCTGTCTTTGACTTTTTCACAACCTCAGGGTCAGACTGGTGGGTGCAGGGCCCACTGAGGCTATTGCCGCACCCACCAAGAGGCCCCCCTCAAAGCCCCCACATCCCCCTACAGGAACCTCCATCCGCACAACCCCTGATCGCATATAAATTAAACTTACCTTTGGTGGCCTGGGGGAGTGCCTGTGGGGATCGAGTCTGGGTCCAGTCTGACCCTGCATGACTTTGACAGGTTTTTGCTGAATAATTTTCAAATTTATATCTGTTGCATTTTGGTCACATAATAAATCGTGAAAATGTGGAGATTTTTGCCCACATTTTTTTTTGGATTTCTTGCAACAAAAAACATGATCAGAAAAATTCAACATTTTATCTTATTTAGTGATGGGCAAATTTGGGGCGTCTCCTTTTTGACACCAGCGTCCGTTTTTGACGCTGGCATCCGTTTTTTGGATGGCGGCATCCATTGTTTTTTTACGCCGGTGAATTTTCATGGTGGTTTCGTGAATTTATTCGCTGGCGTCGAATCACGGGAATTTGCTGCGAATTTGCTCCTGGCGAATAAATTCACCCATCACTAATCTTATTATAATATGCTGCTAAAGTCCCCAATAATGTCATAATCAGCCAAAGAACTGCATTTTGTCTGCTGGTGTTCCCCTGCTGACAGTCAGATACAGCTTATTATTAGTCCATGTACTAGTGCCTGCGCAAGGCTATGTTCACTGTCATTAGACTTAGTGCTCAAGAGAAATCCCCATGGGAATATTCTTTTATCGAGCAGGTGATCTGAGATTCCGGGCAGTGTCTTGCTTTTAAATCTAAATAGAAAGCCTGCCAAATCTTGCAAAAAAGATGAACCTCCAACCCCAATCACTTTCAGACCAATCCTGTTGTGTGCCAGATTAGTTTAGTCCTCTGTAAAGTGATTTGATAGCTCTGCTTAATGTCATAGTGAAAGGGCGAAAGCCTGGAGAGAATAGCAGTAAATGTCTTTCTCTAGACCAGGCATCATACCTGAGGGCATCATTTTCTCAGAGAAAAAAAAAAAGCGTTAGAATTTTCCTTCTCACAAATGAATCCTGAAGTTAAACATGGCAATTTTTTTTTTTGAGCTGGATGTATTAGCTTAGAGAACTTTGCCAAAAATTCCTGGACACTCTCAATAACTGTATGAAATATTAAACAGCACAGAAGGTTCAGATACAGATGTACCAGTTAATACGGCACTATTTCCACATGGCAAACTAACTACACTATCTTCTTTTTTTTTCATAAGAGATTTTCACATTCCATAAATTTCATTTACTTCAACAGAGAATTTATTAAAGTAAATGCATGTGTAATTTAAACAGATGCTGCCACAATCTGCCCAGATTAAGATGGGTTAAAGAATATAACATGGAGTTTACCTAAGGTTTACCTTAGACAATGTACTTTTCAAAAGATATTATATGTATATATATATATATATGTATATATATATATATATATATAGATAGATAGATAGATAGATAGATAGATAGAGAGATATAGAATTGTTCGGAGCATTGAATGATTGGAGGTGCTCGATCAATTGGTGAATCATATAGGAATAATGGATCAGCACACTCCTTTATTCAACAGTGAATTTATGCTTCTATTTTTGTATTTTATCAGAAGTTTCAGTCCCACTTGGAGACCTTTTTCAAGGATATTGTGCATCTGCAGTGAAACAACTTAAGGACCCACCCCCACCAGTGAATTTTGGCGCCAGCATGACGTCATAAGTCCATATATAGTTCCTTGCTGAGAATAAACTACGTATATATGGACTTATGACGTCATGCTGGCGCCAAAATTCACTGGTGGGGGTGGGTCCTTAAGTTGTTTCACTGCAGATGCACAATATCCTTGAAAAAGGTCTCCAAGTGGGACAGAAACATTGGATAAAATGCAAAAATAAAACCATTCATTCACTATTGAATAATAGTGATCCATTATTCATACATATATATATATATATATATATATATATATATATATATATACATATACATATATATATACATATATATATATATATATATATATATATATATATATATATATATATATATATATATACATACATATACCAAATTGTACAAGAACCACACTCACAGGACTTGTAAAAGTGCAAAAAAGGTTATTTGAGCCTTCCTCAGGTGGTGAGCCGAAACCTTTTTTGCACTTTTACAAGTCCTGTGAATGCGGTTCTTGTACAATTTGGTTTACATAATATTGTGAATCCTGCACCCAGGCAGTTGTTTTTGTCTACAAGAGTGCTCCAGTTTTGATGAAGAATACTATATCCTTGACGATTTTCTGCTAGGAGAAAAATGTTGTTCAAGAAGAGCTGACAGCATTGCTTCACTAATCAAACTACACCAAAGGGAGCACCGTTTATACCCTTACCAAGGGCCACATCACCATCCTGAGTTTCCTTTACATCCAGAGACAGAGTCCAGTTTAGCAGAAAAATAAAGTGGAATCGACACTTGCCTTTTCGTGTAGGCTGCTGTGTCATTTGAAGCCCATCCAGTCTTTTTATCCAAGTAAGGGGGCCCCTTACTGGTTCATGATATATCCAACTGGCAAAAAGTTGGGAGACTTAGGTGTGCACACATAGTTTGTAACGCATGTACATATACTATATATATTTATATTTAATAGAAAATTCCTCAGCACATTCACATATGTCTGAAAAGGTCCTGGTGCTGAGCTACCAGGAACGCCTCACGTCCCCAAATCATAGAGAAATCTTGAAAAAACTGAACTGGCACTCGGTATCAAATTGCTGCAAAAGTGTATTAAAAAATCACATCGCATGTGCAACGTTTTGGGCATATAGTATGCCCTTTATCAAGCAATAACTATTAATATTAATAATAACAAATACTGCTTGATAAAAGGCATACAATAACCCCGAAATGTTGCACATGTGATGTGGTATACTTTATATATAGTCTTGTGAACAATCTGGAAACTTTAGTTGTGGTATTAGAGAACCCTATAATATTGCAGTGTCTGTCATTTGTTTAAAGTTGTAATTATAGTTTTGCAAGCCTAAACAGTGTTTCATTCTTTTATTCGTTTGGGCCAACTTAATACAAGGCAATTTAGCAATTTGTATTATCTGAGAATGTTTTATATTAGGACACTTAAGCAGCACAACACATTTTATTATATTAAAGCAAACTAGGCACGACTCTCAGTCCTGAAAAGCTAATGATCATTTTGTGATGCAGATATGATAGCTTCTCTACAGTTTCTATTTACTGTTCAGGCCATAAAAACACAACAATCTATTCTTATGCTCTTGGTTTTAATGGGGATTTTAAAGAGGATGACAGGTTCTGAAGAAAGAGAAAGGAGCCAAATGACTAAAGCAAAACAATTTAAACTTTTAAGACTTCCCTTTAAATGTCTGTATTTGTATATTTTTTTTAAAAAAAACTTTTTATACATAGCAAACAGCTGAAGAGGGGTGTGGGTTAAGTCAGAAAAGAGTTCAGGATAAGAGCACAGGGCAGCAATCACACCAACATAGTTATGGTAATGTGTTTGCTCAAAATAGAGCTTAACCATAATAATAAAACTTCAGTCCAACTTCCAAAGTTCCTTAAGGATGAACAATCTGATTAAGTCCAGCCTAGTTTGTTTTATAGTTTCAAATTTCTAAGTATATCACCAATTTAGCTTGGGTTGTTGTGCTATTACTGTGATTGTGAGTACCTCCATTCTTAAAATTATCTGTACTGTACATCCCAAAAACCATTCTCTATATTAGGGGTTTGTGATGAATTCCAGGGTCAAGGAATTACATCCTCACTGCTTTGATTAGAAATAGTAGGATTGGATTGGTGGCATTTGTTTGAAAAACCTTGAAACTTTTGCCCTGATTCAGTAACCTACAGCTATTAATCAAATGCATGCTTTCATAATTTCAACTGTTCTAAGTAAATAAAAGCTAACTAAGTTGATGTGGGCCACTATAACAGTTAGGTTAGTCAAAATGAATATATTGCAATATATGTACAAACAATGCCCAATTTGTAAGGGGAGCACATTTTAGTAACTTTTTGCACAAAATGTCTTAATATATTTATTTGAGAGTGCAAATAATCTCCTTTTCTTTCACTGTACCAGGGCAATTTCTATTACTAAATAACCTTCAAAGCATTATATTGAGTCTCATGAATCAATAAATCTAAATGTATCATCCACAAATATATGTAAACTAGGGATGCACCGAATCCAGGATTTGGTTCAGGATTCGGCCAGGATTAGGCCGTTTTCAGTAGGATTTGGATTTGGACGAATCCTTCTGCCCAGCCGAACCGAACCGAACCAGGCAGGGAGGGAAATCGCATGACTTTTTGTCAGAAAACAAGGAAGTCAAAATGTTTTCTCCTTCCCATCCCTAATTTGCATATGCAAATTAGTGTTCGGTTCGGTATTTGGCCGAATCTTTCGCAAAGTATTTGGGGGTTCAGCCGAATCCAAAATAGTGGATTCGGTGCATCCCTAATGTTAACAACATAATATACTTAACAGTAATATTTTTTGTGTCCAAGATTTATGCTCTATATTTATCTCCAGCCCCTAATTATTTGGACAGATTTTCTTTTCATCAGAGGAAGCTGTCTATTCTATAAACATTTGCACAGTTATCAACAGCTTGTAGTTTCAAGAACGGCATGCACAATAATATATTTTAACAGACCTAAATGAGAGTCAGTCTGTACATATGTTCTTCATTCTCAAGTCATAAAGGATACATTTTGATATAAATTTGACCAAATAACCTTCAAACACAAGCTTCTTAGAGATTAGAAGTTAACAAAAAAAAAGACCAGTGCATATGGTTTAATCCTGAAATAGGTTGATTTTTATTCTCAGTGGTAGAAATCCTGAAATGTCACAGCCAGAGTAGTTGAGTCAGTACAAATAATATCTTCTGTGATTAAATCACAGCTAATCTAGAGCCTTCATCACACGCTAAGCTTAAGGCAATTAACCACAGGACACCTTGAAGACAGTAAGTTTATAATGTGTTTTTTTACCACTCCTAGTTATTTTCATCTGTTACATGCATGTTTACAATTTTAATTGCATGAAGAATAAGGGTTTGGGCCAAGCAAAAACAACAAAATATATTTTTTACAGCATCAACATAAAGAACAATCCATCTACTATAAGGCTGCACAAAAATGTGTGTAGGGTGTAGTATATCGTGAACACAACACCAGTGATGGGTGAATTTGTGCCATTTTGCTTTGTGACCAACGCGCGTCCAACTTTTTTGAAGCTGGCAAATTTTCATTGCAGTTTTGCGAATTTAGTCGTTAGCGAAACATGGAAATTCACTGAAAATCTGCCCACCACTACACAACACCCATGTGTATAAGTGCAAGCAAATTGCATGTTTTTTATATTAAGTAAATAGACCCCTCTGTGTGGAGACAACGTGCCTAAAATTCCTCACTTTGGGCACAGTAAACTTAACTGCTCACTGGAACAGATATTGAATCAATTAACCACGATAAACTCTGGCTTGGCAGTGTGCGTAGGAAAGAATAAAATTGCTGCAATAGTGCACATAGCTTTATTAGTTAAACTCTGCCTCTGTAACCCAGCATTGTCAATATTCCCAAAATATCATGTTATATCAACATAATCATGTTTTCTGAGCAGAGCAAAATCCAAAGCAATGAATCCAATATATAAGTGACATAATCATCTAGAGATATTTCATAGCATTAATTTTAATAGACAAAACGTTTGACAATGGGCTATACTGTATATACTGTACATATCAGATGGGACATGACATGACATAGGGAGGGCAGATGATGAGGCAGAAATACATTCAGTAGTAGGTAGTACATGTTCCAAGTAGTGATGGGTGAATTTATTTGGCAGGTGCGAATTTGCAACAAATTTGCGGCGAATTCCCACGATACGCCGCCAGCATCAAAAAAATGGACACTGGCATCAAAAATGGGCACCGGCGGCAAAAACGAGATGCTGGCGCTGTTTTGTTAATTTTCCGCCATTTCGCAAATTTCACAGGAAAATAAATACACATAAATCAGGGTGAATGGGTAATCTTTGATAATGAGTGAACATGTGCCATGAGGTAAAGCTTGGATTGCGCGATGTATGTACAGTATTATTTGCGATCAGCACCCCAGTTATAAATGACCCTTACACCTTATACAAATATCATATACGTATATCATTTTATTGGTCAAACTTTAGACCTGTACACCTGTACAAGACCAGCTGTTTGTGGATATCTCATTTGCCAGCGCTGTTTGATTTGCTATATCTCTTGTGAAATAATTTCTAAGTAGCAATTTTTCTTGGTCTTATTTGAAATGTAATCCCATCAAAATATTGTGAAGATCATAAAAGCATAACATTCGCTTTCAAGACTAATTGTATGAAAAATGTATCTATGGATTTTCCAAATACAATTTTTCGCCTTTAAGATTAGAGGTTTTTTTTTCCGACTGTGTCCACTTGTCAGCGTTGAGTACAGAAAAAATCAGCTGCTCCAGTGAGAGTTATTCATAATAAAGGTACCGCCATTCCTGTTTATTTAAGGCCTAGATATACAATGTAATGAAAATGTGTTTTTTCTGTACCTGTATACATGTAAACAAGGAAACCGCTCTGAACAGGTCCAAAAATCATCAATTTGTTTTTATTTACTCTAATATTTTATGCACTCATTAGAAATGTATTGGCTAATTTCTGGTGCAGTAGAAGCAACTCAGAGAGGAAATTTCAATGCACTTGATGCACTCTGTCCCTTCGCTTTTGACCAAAAACCAAGTGGCATGGATTTTTTTAAGGTGTGCTGAAGAGAAGTGTCTGTGACCCTACATATTTCAGAATAGCATAAAATACAGAAATTGTGATGCAGCTTGTGTATTTAGTTAACATATAGGTCATTGGTACAACAGCAAGTGCACCTATTGACACCAGGGAACTACTTCCACCCTGACACCATTTTAAACCACCCCCTTAACCTCAACTAGCACTTAAGAGTTATCAGCGACAAAAATTTACTAAATGCTGTGATAGCAAGGAGAAATAGATGTAAAAATAGTAAATAATTATCTTAGAGGTGTAAAATAAATGCTTCCATCATATATTTCTCAAAAGCTCTAAAATTTAAGACTTATTACATTTTCGAAGTTTTCATATTTTTACTGCATCCTTGAGGGCTTTTTTTCATGCACACTTTTTATTTTCAGATTTTGTATTAAATTCAATGACCGTCATGGTTTTAGAGTTTGTGAGCTTAGTTGTGGTTTCAAAAACCTCTAAAACCACTAAAATCTGACTTTTAATAAATTAGCCTGCACATCAATACCATTGCATAACTATAATCTGTACAGTCCATTTTATTGCGGCATATTGAATTATCATTAGTAGAACACTATGGTGAAGATTTATCAACATTTGAATTCGATTTTTTAATGCACTTTGGGGCTAATATTATTAAAAAATCTCAAGTGTCATTAAAAAATTGAGTTTTTGCGAATGTTTAGCGCTGGTCGCAATGTAAAATCATTCACTGGCAAATATTATATAGATCAAACCAAAGGTTTGGTTAACACCTGCTCTGGAGTTTAGTTAAATATCTTGTTGCAAAAAATGGTTTGTGAACGTTTGCAAAAGCCATTTGTTCACAAACAGTGCAAGGAAGTGGTTGAGGTCTGTAGTCATGGTCTGCAAACATTCGCAAAGGTGTTTGGGAATGAGCTAATGAAACATATAACTTTCCCCCATTTGAACTTAATGAGATTTATTAAGCCAAAAAAAAAATAGAAAACTCAAATTAGAAAACAAAATCCAGCATCTAAAAGCTGGAGTGGTCATGTAGTAGGCAATGGGATTTTCAAAATTTCATTCAAAAACTGGTTATTTTGCATTGAGGTTTTTGACATTTATTTGAAATATGGCAGACTGTCACTAATCGGCACCCTGAATCCAGAACCAATGCTAAGCTCCCTGATCTCGGCTCTTGCTTCCGCCTTTAACAGCCGCCTTTCACCTCGGGAGGAGCCCTCGGCTAATTGGATGCCGCCAGGTCTTATTAAGAGGGGAGCCAAGCGAGGGTTCTGGACGAGCAGAGGGGCATTATCGTTAAACAAAGTCATTGGGCAGAAGATCACAGTTCAAGGATTAGACAAAATCATAGTCAGACAGGCCGGGTCGGTGTGGGCAGAATTCTAGCAGAGTCAGGCAAGCAAGGGTCAAAGCCGGGAGATCAATCAAGAGTTGTCCAAACAGGAACAGGTCAGGTTACAGAGAGTAGAATAGTTGGATTACCAGGCAGGGGTCAGGATCACAAAAGTCAGAATAGTCAATCAGGCAGGGGTCAAAAACATGAATCAGATATTAGGAAATACAAGAATAGCACCGAGGAACTCACTAGGATGAACCAATAATGGGCAATCATTACAGTGCCAATGTCCCTTTTAATACCATTAAAATTTTGCGCCATTGCGCGCTGTCGTATTACATCAGCGTCAATGCGCGGAGTAAAGATGGAAGTGCGTGAAGATGAAGTGTATACAGTTATTTCACTGTATTATTTTACTGTTTTCACATTTTTCATAGGGTTTGTGATTAGATACGTTTTTTAAATAAATAAGCTCATATTCAAGATGTTTTGAGATTTTTTAATCAAAATGCCTGTTTACCCTGTGAGAAATATGCCCACATGTCTAAGAATTGGAGCTGACAGCAGAAATTTTTCTTCACTGCTAGATATACTGTAGCTATATAATGTAATCTAATTACAATAGAGAACCAAGTAATTATAACAAGATATTTGAATAGCAAAAGTATATGTGCAAAACAATGTACTAAATGCTTAATTAGTGTACTAGAAACGATGTTCCTTATACATAAACTGTGCTCTGATATTTCCTAATATGAAAATTACATGCAATTATTTAATTACATAGATTTAAGGAGTTTAAATTGCTTTATTGCTTTATATAATTGTACATAATTTGATTTATATAATTTAATTTATATACTTTTATTATAGTTTTGATATATCTAAAAGGCATTTTGCTGCCACAAATGCTAAACCATGTGTTTGAGCAGCACCAAAAGCTCTAGTTTGTGAGACACTTGTGTTTAAAACAAGTGGACAATAAGGTGTGGGGTACAATGAGAGGAAAACCCCTAGATGGATGGTATATTTCTCCCAGAATGCTCTTTTGAGACAGTAAAATGAGGCTAAAAACAAGGTCTGTGTTTAATTGGGCTGAAAAAGCAGGTTCTGGACTCGGAGTCATCATTTGTATAAATGGCTGTGTTGTGTAGTGATGATCGAATCTGTCCTCTTTTGCCTTGCTGAAAACTTTGACTAACAACAGGAAAATTTCTGAAACAGAAAAATTTCTGAAACAAATTGAAATCGATGGGGCATTTTCCACGGAAACTATTTTTTGTGTGCAAGATACATTGGGATCTTTGAGCAGTTTGTCACCACATTTTTTCATGGGACAATTTTGTAAAGGTTTTACAAAAATATTTGCTGATGGTCGAAATGCAGAGTTTCACCTTGACTGTATGGGGCCCATTTACTAATTTCATATATTTCCACAAATCTCCAAAAATTTGGGGTTTTCCTATGTTTCTAAAAAGCTCTAAATATTTGAGCTTTATTAAGTGTAAAAACCATGAAAACTTCTAAGGCAAAACTTTGCTATAGTCAATAGGAGCTGCACTGATCTTATTGGACCACTTTAAATAAATTCTGACTTTGAGAGGTTTTCAGATTTTTAGGAATTGTTTGAATTGTTTTTAGAGGTGTTCCTATTTTTTAGTGCATCGTTCAGCTCTTTTTTTTGGTTTGTGCTTTTTATATTTGGATCTTTTAAAAAATTCAATGACAATCGTGGTTTAAGAGTTTCTGAGTTTTGTCGTGGTTTCAAGAACCACTTAAACCCCTAAAAACTGACCTTTAATAAATAAGCCTCTGCTTTTGTTGAAAAATTTTGCTTGTTATAAGTGTTGAGCTCTGTGGCAAGGAAATAGGAAACAGGAAGTGGGGAAGTCTATGGGAGCAGCTAAGAGGAAAAGCTTGTGAGGTAATGTTTATATTGAATTATATTAAAGGGAAACTCCACACAAACATAATTTAAGCTTTTTGAAAAGTAAACATAATTTCAAGCAACTTTGCAATATACATCAATTACAAAATATGCAGACTTTTCATGATTTTAATGGTTTCTGACAGTTCGCTAAAGCCTAGCCCCCTGCTCTCCTGCTGATCTGTCTGGCTACTTTGCTGAGCTGACTGACTACTGTTGCTTTGTATCAGCAGCCATCTGTCCTTAGCCTGCATCCTCCAAACCCCACAATTCCCTGCACACGTGATATCAATAAGGAACAGCACATCACAGTGCAATGCATTGTGGGTTATGTTGTTCCTGCATGCTGTCTGTAAGCTGTAGAGAAGTTGTTACAATTTTAGTCCCTCCTTCCCTGCCAGGATTTCAAACGATACCGAAAGAGAAGAACCGTTAAACAGCTGGATTTTAGCATAGAATATGGCAATTATACATACTTTTTTGTAATGGGTATATTAGGGGCTTCTGTGTTATGTGGGCCTCTTTATCAAATTTTGGTTTGGAAGCCAGAGTTCCCCTTTAAGTTGCATTAATAGTAGCTCAGGCACTCTTGTGGAGTAATACAGTCTAGTGATAGACCAGTCTGTTCTGGTTTCAAAAGAAAGAATGTTAATGTTTATTTGCTTATATTATGTGAATTGAAAACTGTCCAATGTTGTGTATGTATCAAATAAAGGAATGGGTGCGGCTCACCAAAAGACTTTGTTGGTTTAATTCCACGGGTTATCCTGTGTTCAATATCCCAAATCAATGTATCAATAATGTAGTTGGTTGTGGAACAAATCCAAGCCAGCAAGTTGACTGCAATACTCTTTATTGGGAGGTAGAGTTACACAACATGTTTCGGGCGGAGCCCTTTGTCAATGTTGTGTATGTAGCCCACCCTTGAGTGTGCTGTTGGCTGTGTATTATGGCTGTGTGTGACCAGGCTATACTGCTTGACTAGTGATGGACGAATTTGGGACGTTTCGATTCGCCCAAAAAATCATTGTTATTGAACAAAAGTACAACAGTTCAATCCCATAAAATCTTTGTATGCTTTAACAACTGTGTGATGACTTTTAAATCATTCTGAGATTTGACTCAATCACTTTATTGGACTGCGTCTTCCCAGCTTAGTAAGTGACTGCCGCTTTATACTTAGATAGAATTTTAACTAGCAGAAAATGCTATACCATAACTAAAACGGCTTGGAGATTATTTGAAAATACATTTTATAGGAGGTTTTATTGAGCCAGACAGAATGGAATGAATACAGGTAATGCATTTTCTGGTTTATTTACAGAGATAACGCATGATGTTAGCAGGTACAATTACAAAGATATATCTAGGCTCAAGTTTATAGCCTGCATTGCCTTTTAAAAGACAACATGGCTTGTTGTGTGAACACTCCATCTTTGTGTACAATTGGCAGCTGTCTTATTGCAAAGATAAGCATGACATTTCTAAATAAGCAACAACAGCAGCAGGCATTGAGCTCATAAAGAAATATTCATGGAACGGCTGTCAAAGGAGAAATTATAGCTTTGCATCAAGGGAAGAATGCAAAATGGCAGCTCCTACTATGTATAAATTATATTATCATACCATTATCATATTTCAACATAATCTAATCCATGATACAAATGTTCCCAATTATACACAAACACACCCACAATCTGCCCACAATACGTATTTCCAATGCTTCTTTTGACTGCCTGCAAACAGGCAGTTCTAATTGGCCCCTTAGCATGCTGTACCATCACACTATGCCTGTTTAGTTTATTCCCAGTGCAGGAATGGGATCTCTTATGGAAGCCAATATCCAGGAAGGCCATTTCTTAAAAAGTCCATTGTAAGCAAATAATGTTTTTTAAAATTAATTAATTATTTTTTAAATTGTTTCCCTTTTCTCTGTAATAATAAAATAGTAACTTGCATAGCTGTCAAATGCCCCCCTATGTTTTTGGGAGTTACCAGATTTTAGTCTTTGTACACCGGTCACTCTTAAGAATTTTCCCCAAATTCTGACAATTTTGACACGATCTCTGATGATTTGCAGCAAAAATCACTTCTGCTTGCTTCACTTCTGAGGTTGCGAAATTTTTGGTGCACAGTGCAGATACTCTGAGACATACTGATAAGAATTTGACAGATCTCGCCTTGTACTTAATGAATTCATATTAGTGGTAAAACAATTCGGTTGCGTTCATTGAAAATGTATTGATATTTAGTGGACTTAAGGTATGGTGTTCTAAAGATCCCTGGAAAATGCCATGCATTCTGGATAACAGACCACATACCGCGACTAACTTGCTCCTTGGTCCCTACTCTCAGGTTCTGACCAGGAACAAGGGGTTTTCCTTGGATTTTGGTACAAAACGTATAACTATTAACTGTAAAAATAATTTGAGCATATGACAAAGAAGCCATTTTATAAAGATGTGTAAATGACTAGTGATAAAATGCAATGCCACATGACCGTTGAACAAAAATTGCATATTTATAAAGAGACCAAACGAGTGTTGTTGCAAAACACATATGAAATCTGTGACATTATGACTACTTTTTTAAATTATGATTTTACCATTCTTTCTATTGATTTGGATGGATTTTGCCAGTCCAAAGTGCTTTAAAAAATGGCAAAAGGGCCATGCTGTTTTGGCACCCACAAATGATATTAATGGAAGAACGAGAGTTTGTCGAGATGGAGTTTTGTATAAATATATTTATAGCTATTTTGTGTGCTTCTGGTTAACCTGATACATTATAAAGACACAGAGGGTCATTTATAAAGTTCGTGCAGCACATTTTTTTCGCAAATGGTTGTATTGCGCATGTTTTTTCCTGAACGCAAATATATTGCACGGCTCTGCCCATCTTTCCGTTTTTTGCGAATTCGCATTGTGAATACATTTTCACAAATGGCGTGCACATGAGACGGGAGTTTGCACGAGCGAACCCAATGTGCTAGGTTGTTGTGCGCGAAAATAGTGTTGACAGTAACTTAAATTCGCAGTTTGCGAAACTGTTTTGCGAATATTTTATCCGCCACCAAAGTTGTGGCGTAATTGAGCCGCAGAGTGTGCACATGAATTTTCACAATTTGTGAATTGTGACATAAAAAGCTCCTATAGACATTTGCATTGTGAAAATAAATTCGCAATTCTGTTTGCACCCTCTTATTCAGCTTTATAAATATAACGCAGGGCAAATATATTCACTTTGCGAACAAAACTGCCCTGCGCGAAGTTTATAAATGACCCCCACAGTCTATATAACTCTAACTTTTCTGCATTTTTTGGTCACATTTTTATTTTATTTTATTTTTACCCACTAATTGGGTAATGTGAAAAGGTTTCACCAGGTTAAGTTATCCATAAGAACCAGGATACTATTACATGCTATGTGATTATTGGTTTGTTATGAGACAATAGAACATGTGCAAACTTTGGAATATATTCGTTTAATAGGTAGCACCATCCATTGATAGAGATGTGAAACAAAATGATGGTGTGCAAGGTCATTAGTCAAAGTTAATTACACAGAAAAAAAGAGAAAAAGTATGACCCATACTGTTGCACCTTCCCACACTGATTAACTGAGTTCCCAAAGCAAAAAAGTAAAACGTAACTTTTATTAATCACTAGAGATGGCGCGAACTGTTCGCCGGCGAACTTGTTCGCGCGAACATCGGGTGTTCGCGCTCGCCGGAAGTTCGCGAACGTCGCGCGACGTTCGCCATTTTGGGTTCGCCATTGTTGGCGCTTTTTTTTGCCCTCTCACCCCAGACCAGCAGGTACATGGCAGCCAATCAGGAAGCTCTCCCCTGGACCACTCCCCTTCCCTATAAAAACCGAAGCCCTGCAGCGTTTTTTCACTCTGCCTGTGTGTGCTGAAGAGATAGTGTAGGGAGAGAGCTGCTGCCTGTTAGTGATTTCAGGGACAGTTGAAAGTTTGCTGGCTAGTAATTGTGTTGATACTGCTCTGTTATTGGAGGGACAGAAGTCTGCAGGGGTTTGAGGGACATTTAAGCTTAGGTAGCTTTGCTGGCTAGTAATCTACCTTCTACTGCAGTGCTCTGTATGTAGCTGCAGTGGGCAGCTGTCCTGCTTCTGATCTCATCTGCTGACTGCTGCAATAACAGTAGTCCTTGTAAGGACTGCTTTTATTTCTTTTTTTGTTCCAATACAGAGCAGTATCAAGCAGATTACTAGCCAGCAAACTTACTATCATCTGTCCCTGAAATCACTAACAGCTCTCCCCCTACACTATCTCTTCCAAGCACACACAGGCAGATTTTTCAGATACATTTTTGCCCTTGATCCCCCTCTGGCATGCCACTGTCCAGGTCGTTGCACCCTTTAAACAACTTTAAAATCATTTTTCTGGCCAGAAATGTCTTTTTTAGATGTTAAAGTTCGCCTTCCCATTGAAGTCTATGGGGTTCGTGAACCGCTCGCATTTTTGCGCAAGTTCGCGAATATGTTCGCGAACTTTTTTTCCGACGTTCGCTACATCCCTATTAATCACATCCTAAAATTGATATGAAACAAAATGGGTATAGAGTGTATGTTAAAACCAAGGTTAGGTGAGGAAGCTGAAATAGACTCAAGGTCAACAGCTAGTAAACGGTATTTGAAAGTTGGAATAATGTGGGTATTTTAGTCCCAGTATTGGCAATTTGCCCACATCTATCCCCACAGTATTGGAGTGCTGGTGGTCCACCGTGTGTATACGGACCAGGTGGGATATAGGGTCAGGTAGGTACTGTGTATATGAGCAAAATATAGTTGTAGATGGGCCAAAGTCACGCAGCACACACCTTATTTTGTCAGTCTATCATCACTTGGGATGCGTTTAAGTTTTACGTTTTACTTTTTTGCTTTGGGAACTCAGTTAATCAGTGTGGGAAGGTGCAACAATATGGGTCATACTTTTTCTCTTTTTTTCTGTGTAATTAATATGTGCAAACTTTATTACATTCCCCATGTGTCTAACTTGCATGAATCATGCCAAACAAATGTCAGCACATATATGATTTATATAGAAACTGGGGTCGAATTTCGAATTGAAAAAACGTAGAAATTCAAAAAGACCACCTGAAATAAAGTGGAAGTTTTTTTTGGTCGAAAAGGTCCGTTTTCGATCGAATAGATCTGTATATGACCGAATTCGAAGGAATAGCGCATTCGATCAAATTCGATTCAAAGTTTTCCCAAAAAAAACAAACAGATTTTAGATGTCAAATGGTCGAAGTCAAATTTTTAAAGAGACAGTACATGATAAATTTCAATATTCTACTTTTCTAAATTTGGACTATTCCCTAGTCAAAGTACACAAAAAATAGTTTGATATTCAAATTTTTTTTCATTCAAAAATTCACCTCGACATTTGATAAATCTGCCCCTTAAATAGACTAGTATTACACAATTTTCCATTAAAATGAATTATATGACATGATGGGCCAAGGTCAATACGTTTTTTCTGTATCCATATGTTGGTCAGATCACCGAGCCAAACATTCTAACTTCCCGAAAGCTCAATGTGTGCTATTGCCTTGAGTACAGTCCCGACCTTGTAGAAGGAGATGAAGATCAGGCCAAGCAAAAAAGTCTATATATAGACTTGTGAGACTATGAGGCAGATTTACTAAAGGGTGAAGTGGCCATCCAATGTGCAGGGAGATCAGCAATTTACTATCAGGCATAGAGAACAATTCGGTAGCGATGTACTCTTTTGTGCCCTTTCGCCAGGGGAATCTTCGCTTCGGTGAGCGATAGTTATTCCGCAAATTTACTAAGGTGCAAATTTTCTATAACGTTACATCTTTTGCTAGAGTTTCTTTTGCCGGCTTAGATCCGGCGAACTGATAAGATAAAGCCACATCCTCCTCAATTTTATGTCAGTGACATCATTACCTTTTCATGCTGGAAAGTTATAACAATTATAAAAAAAACACTGGCATTTTTTAATGTTTTAAAGTGGGATTGTATTTGAAGGTTAAAATGTTTGTTATAATATTTTTTTTCACCCATTTGAGGGGCATGCCACATTTGTTTTAGGGTGGGCTCATGTCTAGGACAATAGAGGATCTCTTTTGTCTTTATTTTGCTTCCTTGGATATTTTTAACAATAAGTCCTCTTCAAGCAATTCCCCCAATATCATTAATAAAGACGTATATAAGACCTATATGTACCCACCCTATTCAAATTGATCTAAGCGTAAGTGTACCAACGAAGTTTTGCTAGGCAGAAATGAATATTTGTCTGTGCGAGCATTTCATAGCGAGCTTTCACAAATTTATGCTGGTGTAACTTCGCCAGCATTCGACTGCCGACACGCAACTTTGCATTTTAGTGAATCTGCATAGTTGTGGTGCGAAGTGTGGCAAATCCTACGCAGGTGAAAGTTCTTCCTTTACTGAATTTGCCCCAATGAATTTATTATCTTGGAACAGAGACAATTCTAGGACCAACTTCCACCTAAAGATGACCATAGATGTAAAGATTTTTCAAAGATCTTTTTGTTATCGTGAGACCACGATTATCTCGAAATGATCATTTAAATGTAAGATTTGTCCAACTAAAAAGACCATTTCAGGCGATATTGCCAGAAAAACTGAGGGTAACCATCTGCTTGGCCCTGCAAACATAGATAGATTGCACTGGGGCCGATAACATTTTTATTAACCTGTTGGACGAAAAATAGCAAGATGTCCGATCGTTTGATTCCCACTAACTTAACGATAATTTGTCAGATTGGTCGGATTTTGCTAAAATTGGTCGTTCACCAAAGAAAAATCTTTGCGTCTATGGGGACCTTAACATTCCCAAGGACATCCCTAGCTCTGGTCAATGGTCCATGAAAAAACTAATGTGGGAAAGATGTTGGATAAGCAGCTTGATGCAAGCTCTTTTAGATGTTGGAAGATGCTACAGATGACAAGACGATGGTGCTGTTGATTTATATAAAGTTATGAAGTCTGTGGAGAAATAGAAATAAATTTATTACATTTTAGTAGGGAAACTGTAATAAATTGTGATTTATTATCCTTTGATTCTGAGACTTGCACAGCATGCAAAGCAGAGCAGCACAGGGGTAATTCAAAATAAAAATGAAAGGTTTCCTCTGAGAATGCAAGGTCATAAAACAGTCATATTTTTCAACTTTGGGAAACAGAACGTACAGTATCTGCTAAGTACTTGCAGGACACTATTTGCTACTGAGAGGAAATGGACAACTAGCTGCCACATTTATTTTTAGTCATGTTTAGAAACTGCAAGATAGATTTTCAATTTTGGGGATTTTTACATAATGTACAAGCATAAACTACGTTGATCTTAATATTCTAAAAATTAGGCTTTTATTTATTAGCAGCAGGGTTAGAGGAACATCTGTCAGAAGTACAGATATACATGCAATGCCTATCGATAGGGGTAAAATTCTGTATCGCATTATTCTTGCTACTACTTTTTCTATGAAAGCATTGTTTACAATGAATAAGACAACAATGACTGCAAATGTGTACATTTGTTTTGTTTTTGAGTAAAATAAAATACCACAACTTTATAGAGAATTTATAGGCTTTTTCCCCCCTCCATTGAGAAGGCAATCAGATTTTTCAGTCATCGTTCAAAAAGATACAGAGAACCTTGCAATTTGGTGTCATAGAAAATGTCTGAACATAGTTCTGTTTACTGGCAGTATTTTGAGCAGTTAATGATGATAAACAAGACCCATAGCAGATCACAAAGAGAAAGAGATCTCTACCTATAAAAAATTATATTTATCAAGTTAAGAGTACACCAACTGCACTGTTACTCTCTAATAATGAGCCTCCTTTCCCCAAAACCCTTATTTACACATTTGCATGGGTAAAAAATTGCTTGTAAACTTTGAACTTGATGTTGGTGCAGAGCAACACCTTGAATGGTTTATCCGCTAAAGGGAGCATGGGAGCAGATTTACTAACTTCTTTGCACACTTCTCACCACTTTGCCAGGCGCAAATTCTTTACCACTATGCTAATTCACTAAAATGCAAAGTTGCGTCCTGGGCGCTGAACGATGCCTAGCGATACTTCTTCAGTGCAAGAATTACATAGCGAAGATTCGCTAGCGTTCGTTTATGCCTAGCAAAAAGTTGCTTTTGATCTTACTTAGGTCAATTTGAATAGGGTGGATACAATAAAGTTGTATGAAGATTTATTAGAGATGTTGGTGCAAATGCTTGAAGTGGCCACTTTTTCTTACAAATGTCCAAGGAACCTGAAAATGTCCAAGGAACCTGAATAAAGACAAAAAAGATCCTATAATGCCCTACACAAATGCCTATAATGCCCTACCCTAAAACAAATGTCCCATGCCTCTCAAATGTCTGGGGGAAAAATGTTAACCCAAAATTTTAATAGTTAGGACTTTTGCAGGCAATCTCGCTTAAAAAAAGGAAATGTCGCCATAATTTTACAACTTTAATGCATTTTCGGCAGACAGGATATGATGTAAGTGAGATTGAGGAAGATCTAGCTTCATTTTAGCAGTTGGCCTGGTCTGAGGTGGCAATGTCAACCCTGGTGAAAGAGGTAAAGTTCAATAAAATTCACAATTTGCGGAGTAACGGCCGCTCACAAGAGCGAAAAGTCCTCTGTCGATAGAGTGTGAATGAACGCTAGCAACGACCCCGTCCGCTAGTGAATTGTCATCTACACCTGTCAGCAAATTGGCGATGTCCCTGTGGATGGGATTTCTTGCGACATGTTGCTGCTGTTAGCCACTTCGTCCTTTAGTAAATCTACACTCAATCGCTGTATTTAACACCTGCAAATGTTACGTAGGGGACTCCTGAGCACTTTGCATCCCTGGCAGTCCTTCCTGATTAGTGATGGGCGAATTTGTGCAGTTTAGCTTCGCCAAAAAATTTGTATCGCATTATTCGGATTTCGCGAAACTGCACCGGCGTCTCGTTTTTGATGCCGGCGCCCGTTTTTTTTTAACGCCTGCGCCCGTTTTTTGCGCCGGCGTCCGTTTTTGGCGCCGGCGT
Organism: Xenopus petersii; assembly: GCA_038501925.1. Taxonomy (NCBI): domain Eukaryota; kingdom Metazoa; phylum Chordata; class Amphibia; order Anura; family Pipidae; genus Xenopus; species Xenopus petersii. The sequence continues at coordinate 90,754,353 of CM076685.1, forward strand.
CCGTTTTTTCGAAAAAAAATTTTGACGCCGGCGAATTTTTTCCGCGAATTTTCGCGGCCGTTTCGCGAATTTATTCGCCGACGGCGAATCACGCAAATTCGCCGCGAATTCGCGCCTGGCGAATAAATTCGCCCATCACTATTCCTGATCACTGCTTATATTGTGCTCTACTGGATTACTGTATATGAAGTAGCACCTACATGAACTTTGCAACAGTGAAAAGACTTGTTATTGGGCCCCATAGCAAGATCATTGGGCCCTTGTGAACAAGATGTTTTCAATTAGCTTAGCCCCTCAGCAATTGCAGGGTCTGTATCCTCAATAATTCCCACCCTGGTTTTCAGTTTTTGTCCAGCAAAACCTACCTGCTAGTACATCCAAGAAGGTAGGGGACACCAGGCAAATAACTTGTACAAGTCTCTAAGACTTCTGGCAGTTGCTACCGATTGGATTGGCTGAATTTATGCCACCACTTGGTTGGACAAGATTTACTTGTCTGCCAATGTATGCCCAGTTGTAGATGCGTTTTTTTAAAATTATTTTAACCCTTAATTTCTGTTTTCCTAGTTTGCCAGGATGTTGCCTATTACTGAGCTCTCTACACATTTGCAGATTTGTAGCATAGGAATAAAAAAATTGCAATTTACATTTACAGATATATTGGGAACATTGCATGGTCAGATCATATAGGTGTGAGGTCTCCTATCACTTTATTGCCTATTTTACCAGTGAAGCATGAGAATTGTGTTTTGTACAATCTTTATAGACACTCTTTTACATTTATTTCATTTTTCCTCTTCAGTGTGTAAACTCGCCATTTAAGGCATTTCAGCTGTCACTTTGCAGTCTAGTATGTACTGAAATGTGTTGTGTTTGATAAGACCTTCTGAATTAAAATCTGCAGGAAGAAAATTACAATCTCTGTTTTCCTTTTTAACCACCCATAGTGTTTTTTTTTTATCTCATGCTAACTTAAAGAAGGAATCAATCACAAAATTAGAGTGCTCACCCCTCCAATATCCGCTTTCGCAGTGCCAGGTGCTGAACTGTGAGACCCACTCCTGTCCTTGGGCCAAAATATCATTCAAGGAAAAAACAGCAGCACACCGGATCCAATTGAAGTAATGTGCAAAAATTCAAACTTTTATTAAGCCCATATGCAAAGGCAACGTTTCGAGCCCAACCGGCCGGGCTTGATAAAGGGCCGGTTGGGCTCGAAACGTTGCCTTTGCATATGGGCTTAATAAAAGTTTGAATTTTTGCACATTACTTCAATTGGATCCGGTGTGCTGCTGTTTTTTCCTTGAACTTAAAGAAGGAAAACATGGTATAGTACAAGATGACAGCCAATTGTTTTCTCTATGATTACATTTACAGTCCATGATTTAACATTCATAAATGTGGTTATGCTGCTATTTACACCCCATAGGGGCAAGGCCCACCATTCAAAATAATATTGTGCATTGTATGAATTAGTATGCTACTGTGATGGTGTTGCAGAAAATATACATGCAAAGGTCCACTAGGTGTTCCATGTGTTTAATTCCTTAAACGGAGGTTCATTAAGAGGTAGCAGATGTCATCTAAAATTCAATATAGTGCCTCTGTTGACTCAATTGCTCCCATAATGTCTTGCAAACTGTTAAGAGGGGGTAAGCTGGCACAAAAATATAAGTCAGGAGTCCAACAGATTGATTCTCAAAAGGCAATAGTTCCCTGATAAGGAGTGGCAGCAAAAATATTGTTGATAGTTGAACATGTATTATGGGAATGATGATAGATCTAATGTGCTGCCTTATAACGCCCAATAGTAATGAAAGGCCTATTTTGCAGTAACAGATAGCAACCAATAACATGCATTTACACAGATGACCAGTAAATTCTGACTGCTGATTGGTTGCTGTGGGTTAATGCTCCTGAGAAAACAGCGCTGTTTATAACCCCCCTAAAGGTACAAGATGCTTTCAGAATGACAATGCACAAGCTACAATGTCTAAGAATATCAGATATTCACTGTACTCACACAGGCGCGTGTAGGCGCCAAACGCAGGAAAAATGCAGCCTGTTGCGTCTCAACCTGCGTTCGGCGCCTACACGCGCCTGTGTGAGTACAGCCCCATTTGAAATAGTGAAATGCGTCTATTCCTGCGCTCCCCTGCGGCTGAACGCCGAAAAACGGAACGCAGGGGAGCGCAGGTAAAAACGCTCATGAGTAAGAGCCCTTAGTCTACTAGAAATTCCTGTAAATATTAAATAAGTCCTTTAGACTGGTTTTGCTTCAAATAAGGATCAATTATATCTTAGTTTGGACCACGTACAAGGTACTGTTTTATTATTACAGAGAAAAATGAAATCATTTTTAAACATTTTGATTATTTGATTAAAATGCAGTCTATGGGAGATGGCCTTCCCATAATTCGGATCTTTCTGGACAACGGGTCCCATAATTCGGATCTTTCTGGACAACGGGTCCCATAATTGTACTTATTACAGTAATCTTAGCTTGTTCTCTCCATCGAATTTACAGGATTCACTGCAGACAACCAAGAGGTTAAATGCAATTTAACCTGTCGTGGTAATGCTGTTTTTGTGACTCAAGTTTAATCAAACGATTGTGAATAAACAAAATTAGGACAGCAGGGACCATTTACATTTGAAAATAAGTGTTCAGCCAGCAAATCCCTAATTATAAAAATACCCAATTGCCCTTAAATTTCTGATTGGCAATCAGATAAATACACTTGTGGCTAGCTGTGTGGGGCACCATCCAATTCAATCAGCCCTGCAATTGCATTACCAAAGTGGTTTTCTAATTTTCTTTACTATCCTGTCACGCCTGGACTTTAGCCAAGTGACAATCTCTTAAGTTAATTTCCAGCTATAATGAACTGAATGGCTATAAATGCTTTATGGATACATTTTGTTACATTCAGTTAAAGCATTCAATGCAAATGTTATATGCTGATGGGGAAAAGGGTAATTATTAGTGATGGACGAATTTGGGCCAAAATTTGCGTAAAAAAAACTGATTTATTCGCTGGTGGTGAATCTCGGGAAATCGCGCCTGGCGAATAAATTCGCCCATCACTATTAATAATATTAAAGTATAATTTTGGGGGCTGCTCCTAAGGGAAATGATAATGGAAGTAAAATACTCTGGTTATGGAAAATTGGGAAAATTTGAAGTATAAGAGCAAATCAGCATTGAAATGGAAGGGTTTTATTTACTTTTCTATTAGCTTTAGTTTTCATAAGTTTTCATATGTTTTAGGCAGGATATAGTTCTACTTATGTTTTAGAAGAAAATTAGAACATATTTACACGGTATTAAATATGTTAAAAAGTCCTGCTCCTAGTGTATGTGTATATATGACACCAAAATGTTGGCCTACTTTAGTTTTCTGCTTGAGTCAGAACCATATCGAATGAACATACTGATTTTGTACATTGCTGGAGAAAGAATTTATAAGACACAATTGGGGTTGTGTAATGAAAGACACTATGAGGCGTTTACTAACATTGGAGATAAATAGTAATGTTGCCCACAACAACCAATCAGCAATTAAATACAGTTATGGGATTCGTTATCTGGAAACCCATTATCCAGAAAGCTCCAAATTACAGAAGTTCATCTGCCATAGACTTGATTTTAATCAAATTATTCAAATTTTTAAAAATCATTTCCTTTTTTTTTTTGATAATAACAAAACAGTACCTAGAACATGTATGGAACCTGTTATGCAGAATTCTCGGACCTGGGGTTTTCCGGATAACGTATCTTTACGTAATTTGGGTCTTCTTTCCCTTAAGCCTACTACAAATTAATTTAAATATTAAATAAACCCAATAGGCTGGTTTTGCTTTCAATAATGATTAATTATATCTTAGTTGGGATCAAGTACAAGCTACTGTTTTATTATTACAGAGAAAAAGGAAATCATTTTTAAAAATTTGAATTATTTGGATAAAATGTCAAATAAAATGAAAAACATCATGTTTCACATAGTACAGCAAATTTAGAAAGGTCTGTCTCCTGAACTCACCAATACCAAATATATACAGTTTTATGAAGATTTCTCACATACATAGAGCAAAAACACTATGCAGTACACTGCCAAATTTCCAAAGCACCGCTCCACAAAATGGCATAATTCTGATTTCAAGGCCAAATATTCCACTAACAGTAGGCTTACCCAAGAAAACTGTATATTATTAGAAAGAGCAGATTCTGGCAAATCAAAAATGGGTATAGTGTTTTTTTTTTTTTAAATAGAAATTTGTGATTTTTTCAAAAAATTACCTCAAAGCTAACAATCTACAGCACCAAATCTCCCACACATCATTAGGTACCAATGTAAAACACCCTAAATATGAATACCAGGAGTCCACTGAACAGTTTGATACCCAATATGTATAGGTTTACTAAAGCATGTGGCATATAGGGGCCCAAAATGTAGACACCCCATCAAAGCTTTCAGTTCTGTAATTCAAGATACTGAAAAATCAACCCATTTAAATCAATTTGGGGGGGGGCAAAGTTTGAAAAAAGTACGTTCAGTATAACCTAATGGCCAACCTACTGTATTAGAACTTCCATGACCAACTTGCAATAAAATGCAGCTGACTATCCTTCAATTTCTTAGGTAGGATGTCATTTAATGGGGACTGTGAGTCACCAGCTTCATTACCAAAAGGCATGATATCATTTTTTATAAAATAATCATCTGCTACAAATTCAGAATCAGTTCTTAAAGGCATACTGTTATGGGAAAACATGCTTTTTTGAAAACGGTTAATAGTCAGTTAATAGTACTACTCCAGCAGACTTCTGCTCTGAAATCCAATTCTCAAAAGAGCAAACAGACTTTTCTATATTCAATTTTGAAATCTGACATGGGGCTAGACATATTGTCAGTTTTGTTTCCCAGCTGCCTCCAGTCATGTGACTTGTGCCTGCACTTTAGGATGGAACTATTTTCTGGCAGGCACAAGTCACATGACTGGGGCAGCTGGGAAACTGAAAACATGTCTAGCCCCATGTTAGATTTCAAAATCGAATATAAAAAAAATCTGTTTGCTCTTTTGAAAAATGGATTTCAGTTCAGAATTCTGCTGGAGCAGCACTATTAACTGATGCATTTTGGAAAAAAAAAACATGTTTTCCCATCACAGTATCCCTTTAATCCACTGCAATGAATTGTACCGCATTAACTGTATGACTCACAGACTGATTTGTGTTGTAAATCAGTGCATTTAAAAAGTAATTTGTTTTGATTGTACATTAATAACATGCTCTTTCATATCTCAGCTAACAAATGGAAGAGCAAGGGAATCCCTGCATGATCTTCCCCCTTTCAAGCATTACTCCAAGGACAGTTTGGCAGTTTATAAAAGTATACATTATTAAAAATGTGCCACAGCAGTAAGTCAGTAATATTAGCATCCATTAATTATACACTTTCCATCAGGAAGTAAAAACACAATGCGAGATTAGGGATTCCAGTCCATTGAAGAGCAAAGGAAAAATGATAAAGGAAAGCACTGGAGCCATAAGCAGAGGGGCTGCAAGACATAGGATCCGGTTTATGTTTAGAGATTGGCAGAATCAGATGCAGCTGTGATTGGGTGAGGAATGAGTTAGGGCTCTTACACAGGGGTGTTTGTTTGTGCGCTCCCCTGCCTTGTGCTTTTTTGCGTTCAGCTGCAGGGGAGCGCAGAAGTAGACGCACTGAATTATTCTCAATGGGGCTGTACTCACAATGCAACATGTTACGTCCCAACCTGCGTTTGGCGCTTACATGCGTCTCTGTGAGTATAGCCCCATTGAGAATAATTCAGTGCGTCTACTCCTGCACCCCCCTGCGGCTGAACAGAAACAAGCACAACGCAGGGGATCGCACAAACAAATGCCCATGTGTAAGCCCTTAAGGCAGGGGAAATTTAGGCTGGGGGCAGAAAAAGAGAGGGATGTGATGTCAGGGGAAGAAGCAGTTCACTTTTTTATCTTCTGAGCAGGTAGAAACATGAAGCAGAGCTCTCTCTGTAATATAATGTTATTAGCTGCAGTATATACACACTAACTCCTCACTAGGGTTGCCAACTGCAGTGGCGGAACTACAGGGGGAGCAGGGGGTGCAAGCGGACCAGGGACCGCACCCCCTCAGGGCCCCCCGGCAGTCCGCTCGCCACTGGAATCCGCCGTGTATGGAGGGGGGCGTCACGCACTGTTACGGTGCTGTTTCTCCTTTAATCTTGATATATTTGTAGACACAGACACTCAGCTTCCCCATTCTTAATGAACAACGCAAAGATCCATCAGAATGCATGGCACATAGAACTTTTAGTAACTTTGGTACAAATGATTAGCACCCAGAGTGTGTTTAAACAGTCTATCCTAATTAATCTATTTTTTTTATTATGACATCTTTGTTTAAAGTGCCAATTTAAAAGGCAGTTATGGATAAACAAAAGCAGTATTATGTTTTCCTTTCTTAGCAGCTGTTTCCATGTTGTGCCATTAATGATATGTTGTCGGCTGTCAGAAATGTATGACTATATGCAGCCAATTCGGGCTGCACAACTGTCATTAAGGCCTGCACTTGCTTTCACTTTATTTAAAGGGGAACTGTTGCTTCAATATGCAGTATCATCAATCTGGAGTTCAGTATTGCAGCTTTAGATTACACAGTTGATGCTGGCTCTGAATAGCCCATTTTTAGCTTGTGGAGCATAATTGGCTAATACCCAAGGGATGGCAATCCCAGGACCTGTATAGCATTTTAATGTGACACAGTGCAACCTGGTCATAAGAAGGCAAATCATTTGAGTGCATTTACATCAAACTCATAGGTGATAAACAAGGCTGTACAAAAACAAATAAACCTTCATATATAAATGGACTAGTTCACCTTAAAATTAACTTTTAGTATGATGTAGAGATTGGTATTTTGATTCAATTTGTCACATTTTATTTTCTGCTGTTTTATTTTCATTATTTTACTTTTTGTTCAGCAGCTCTCCAGTTTTGAATTTGAACTTTTAACACCATCTGGGGGGTTTAATAAATCTCGAAAAAATTTAGTTTTCTTTCTTTCTACAAAAAACTGTGTTTTTTTTTTTTACAAGAAAAAATAGTACTGTAATAAATAATCCCCTAAATCTCCAGCAACTGGGGAGATTTATTATTTTTCTTAAAATCTGCTGCCTTCAGGTATCTATATATAAATTCTCCCCAACTAGCAATGGTCCATTGAAGCAGCAACTCAAATTTGATAAAACCTCACAGAAAAGGCCTCTTAAAGTGGACCTGTCACCCAGACACAAAAATGTGTATAATAAAAGTCCTTTTCAAATTAAACATGAAATCCAATTTCATTTTTTTATTAAAGCATTCATAGCTGTTGTAAGCTCATTTAAAATTTTCAAGTATTGTCTGCCATTCCTCTATGCCATGGGCATAGAGGCAAGGCAGACAATTACTTTCACTTTCCATTCACCTAGATGTTACTGCTCTCCACACATTCCCCCATTCTCTTCATCATTAAATTGTGTAGCCAGGGCATGGGGATGGACATTGTGTCCCCGATTCAGGTGCACAAACAAGATTCTGAGATGATACAAGGTTTGCCTTTATAACAGTGTCCACAAAATGGCTGCTGCCTGCTTGCTATAATTATGAATTTCCAGACTGAAGGAAACAAAATTCAAATAATTTATATAGTGTAATTAAAGTTCATTTTGCTTGACTAATGTGATAAAATAGGATTTTGAATAATTTTTTGGGGTAACGGGTCCCCTTTAAACATTATCAGTATTTATATTTATTATATGGTAGATGTATGGGCCCTATTGTTTGGAATACTTAAGACCTGGGGTTGTTTTCATATAAAGGGTTTTTTAAAATTTTAAATAAATCCAATAGGATAGTTTTGCCTCCAATAAGGATTCATTAAATCTTGTTTGGGATCAAGTACAAGCTACTGTTTTAATATTACTATGAAAAAGGAAATCATACTAAAATATTTGGATTATTTATTTAAAACTGACTCTATGGGGAATGGCCTTACCATAATTTGAGCTTTCTGGATAATCGGTTTCTAGATAAGGAATCTCATTCAGTAACGTCACTGGAGGGGGCAGGCCCCCGCCCCCTCCCTGCCCCCACCCCCTACGTACCAGATTATTTGACCAGATGCGGACGGAAATCGGCAGTGCACGAGCTGCCGGGGGGGGGGCCCCGGTAGTTCCGCCACTGATCTCATTCCTATTTACTCATTATTACAGCCATTTAATTCTGTTTTTACATTGCTTTATTATGATTCATTGGTTTTCATGCATACCATCTGAGACCTTTTTAAAAACTCTGAATTGCATAATCCTTATGCTGATTTTAGAGTTGGTAACAAGTTGATTTACTGAGATAACTGTGATATTTTCAGGGATTCTCCTTACTCAGTGCTACATGGGATATAATTTTTATCAGCCAGATAGAATTGCTGCTACTGTATATGGCTCAGGAAGGTTTCTGTCCACTGCTTTTCCATGCCCCGGCTACTAGATGATCTTTTCCAAACTCAGAAAGCTAAAGAATGTAAATGTCTCATTATCATGCTGCACTGGAGTCCTGTCTGGATGGGATCCTGCTAAAGTAAATTAATCGAGAAACATCTGTTGAGCCCTGTCTGTGTTTTAGTGTTCAATCTGGTGCTAATTTTGCCCTTTTGTGGTTTTAAGATTTGTGTTTTTACTTGTTCACAATACACAATCTTTAACTCATTAAACATTGATATGTTGAACCGCAGAGGCTTCTCCCTAGCATCAGTAGTGTTCATGTTCATTATTAAGAAAGATTTGTAAGCTTTTTAATTTATATACACACTGACAAAACTTGCCCAGCTTTGCCCAGGGAATGTATATATAATATTTATGACTATGCACCTGTCTCTCCTTAATTCTCTCTATAAACTACCCCAGATTCCATCACCACTGCCTATATAATGTTGAAACAGTTCTCCATTCCTGTAATATTTACAGCATTATTTATACACTTAGTAGTCGATTTAGGAACGTTCTAGAAAAGTTTGTTTCTCTGATTCCTTTGTTTTTAGCGGTATTTGCGCAAAATCCTTTGACTTCGATATTCGAAGTCGAAGGATTTTCATTCCCAGTCGAATATCGAGGGTTAATTAACCCTCGATATTCGACCCTTGATGAATTTGCCCCTAAATATTCATCCACAGCATTTAAAAATGTAAGCTATGGTCACTGGCTAAATTTTAATTTACATTTTGCATTGACATGGTTTCTAAATGGAGGAATTTTTTCCTAATAAAAGGTCATATAACATTGCATAAAAATGTCATGAAATTGATTTCTATCTACAAAAAATAGAGAGATTTGTCAGCTGCCAATGGCTGCACCATGAGTCTAAAAAAAGGATAGTTCTATAAAAAAAATCAATTGTGAGTTAATAAAAATGTGCTACAGTAAGAATAACCGTAGGAGCAATCCAGGTGACTAAAAGGGGGGTAAAAACACTAAAGTAGCTTGCAGACGATTTGGCAGAGTTTTTGGAATTCCCTGGTTTGATCGCTATTAGCTCTCTTTCTAAAAAAAATTTGGAATAATTGTAGTTCAGATTCACACCCGTTATCGAAACCTTCCTCTAAATGGTCTGAATTTTTACATTGTCCAATAACTCCCTCAGATTTGGTCAAATCGACTAGGGATTATAATAAATTAATTTTAGCAGAGAATTGGAGGATACAACATTTTAAGCTTGCCCATCTAGGCTATGGGAAACTGTTTTCAAAAAATTCCTCTAATAGCCCTATTTCATATTGCCCTAAATGTGATGAAATTAATGTATCACTTTTCCATTATCTATGGTCCTGTCCAAAGTTTGTCCTATATTGGAGGGAAATCTTTGGTTTTTTTGAATTATCATTTGAAGATACAGATTAAATTGTCTCCATGCTTTGTATTTTTGCATCTGGATAATATGGTATGTTCTTCAGTTCCCAACACAAATTTTATTTCCCATGAAGATAACTTTTTGACAGTTTTTTTCCTAGCTGCTTCCATGAAAGCTTTATTTAATTCTTGGTTACATAAAGAACCCCCCTCGTTAGCAGATGCTATTTCTTTTATGAACCAGCTTAGTTGGCAAGAAGCCTTATTATCCAAAACCAAAGGGAATAATTCCATAGACTCTTTTAAACTGATTTGGTCTCCTTATCTTGAAGCTTGTAATTCTAATTCAGGTAAACAAATAGGACGGTTTCTTCATTTGTAAGTTACGCGTTCAGACATTCCAGTCAACGAATGGACATTTTTCTTTCTTTCAATATGTTTACTTCCACTGGCTTAGTTAATTTTTTGTTATTTTCAGTTTATTGTTGTCAGTCTCTTAAAATTGTATTCCGTTTTCAATCTCACTATGCCATCATATTGAATACATGTCTTTTTTCATCTGCATAATACGTGTATTTGCTGTCATAATGTTATTACTTGTTAAATATGAAAATCAAATAAAACATTTTCAAAATAAATAAAACACTAAAGTGTATTAAATGTTATATCCTTCAATATAGAATGTTGAAAGATGCAATTCAAAAACCTTAGATCTTAGGCTTGAAAATGTCTGTTTTTACATATCGAGGAGGAGGGCTAACATACATAAAACATAAAATATTATACAGATGTGTAATCCCTTATCCAGAAACCCATTATCCAGAAAGCTCTGAATTACACGAAGGCCATCTCCCGCAGAGTCCATTTTAAGCAAATAATTTTGATTTTGTAAAAATATTTTTTTTCCTCTATAGTAATAAAATAATCCTGTTGGATTTAATTAATGCTTAAATTATTTGTAGCAGACGTAGAGGGAACTAAAGCTTAACTAAAGAATTCGGGCAGACATGTTATACATTATGTACCATCTTAAGTCAACCACAGCCCTTTAACAGTAAAGATCTGTGCCTCCAAAATTGCCCCAGTAGCTCCTTATCATTTTCTGCCGATTTAATGCGCATGCTCTGTGCTGCTGTCACTTGATGATCTGAGGGACCAACTCACAATACTTCTAGCCATATTAATTTTTAGGGTTTAAAAAGGCATGGAAACTATATTACTGAAAGATCTCTGATTCAGAAAACCCCAGGTTCCAAGCAGTCCAGATAATAGATCCTATGCCTGTACAATTAATTGTGTCATAATTTCAACAAGTTAGGGATATTAGCATATCACTTCATATTTGCATTTCTAGGGTTATAACATCAATATAATTTGGCTGTCAGAGGATGCTGGGATATGTACTTCAGCAACAGCTGCAGAGTCACAAATTGGATATCACTGTTCTATAACAGCACTGTGAAATACTTTCAAACTGAGACAAACCAATTTAATTCCTTTCCACCCAGCTATGAAAATTAATTTAGCTAATTGGCTGTTCTTTAGTGTTTGTTCATTCATGCTCAGAGTAAATGAGAAAGATATTCATGAATTTTCTGTAACTTTTTAAAGATGAAGGAAAGCTACAGAGACAGTTTAATGCCAATAGATTATCCACAATAGTGCAAGCTATAACACTGTATTTATTCTGTAGAATGTTTTACCATTCCAGTGTAAACAGTTCTAGACACTCTGTGTTTGTTTAGGATAGCAGCTGCCATATTAGCTTGGTGCAACCTCACTTCCTTCTTGAGTCTCTCCCTGCTCACTCATAGCTCTGGGCTCAGATTACAGCAGGGAGGGGAGGAGAGAGGGGGAGAGGAGCAAACTGAGCATGCTCAAGCCCTGCCCTGGAGATTTAAGAGGAAAGAAGGAAGTCTGAAACAGAAGCCCATGTGTACACAAAAGAAGGACAGAAACGCAGTGTTTCTTTTGACAGAGGACTCTAACAGCACTACTTTGAGGATTTACTAGTTTATTCATGTAGACTTTTCCTTCTCCCAGGCAGAAAATACATACAATAAATTAGTATCAGACTACAATGTATTTTAAAAAGAAACTACATTCAATCAAGTATGACTCTCAGAATATGATCCCTACTGTAGGGGTCATTGGACAGCTGATCAATCCTGTTCAGAATTTCATTATGAAACCCACATTATAATGATGTACAAAACTCTTCTTTTGTAGCACAGTAGTTGTATCAACAATAATTTAGTCCATATTCCAGATTTATTGTAGGGACACACAAAACCTATGGGTCCCTACAACAGTTTGCTGGATATGAAGAGAGCTGTAATACTTTTGTTTTCATTATTAAACATTTTTGCGGCTCTTTAAGAATTCAACCCTAGGGGTTCCTGGTGAGAAAGATGGCCATACTGCTGTTTTTGATAGCAAAGAGATGGCCACAGCCACAAAAATGTCTAGAAATTCAGCAAACACCCCCATGCAAACACAAAGGGGTAATATATTTTTCCTCACATTTTTTTGCTATATATTAAAATGGCTTTAATTTTAGCCAACACTGCACACAGCATTGGGCAAACTGTGCATTTTATTAGTGATTAATTGGTATTTCCCAAGCAAGACATGTAAGTTAGTTGGAATAAGTCTTCAATTTTAATCAAGCAGACATTTCAGCAGGAGTGTCTGACTATAATACAAAGAGTACACTGTATTGGTCATGATAAATACTGTAGGGATGAGCAAACTTTTTCACCTGGTACAGTTTTGCAGTATTTATTATGTTTTTACCAGCATCGAATACATGCTAGAGTTTCAGCAAGCACTTTGTTTCACCAGAAAAAAAAAGCAAGCACTTTGTTTCACCAGAAAGAGCAAAAGCAGAGACAAAAAATCTTTTGCAATTTTGCATATTTTCCAGTGGTCTTGTGAGTTTTTTTTGGGGGCTTTCCAAATTTTTCAGTGAAGCCAAATAGCTTGGTTTTGTTCATCGCTTGTCTTCTGAAAATCCTCACACATGTTTAATTGTAAAGCTTGAGCCGGTTGACTCCCCAAAAACTCACAAACACCATCTATTAACAAGTGATTTGTTTGTAACAAATCGTTAGTTCCTTTTTGAAAGAAATAAAAATGTATTAAACCAATGTGAAATATGGAGTCGATTCAGAATATCCAACACATCGGGGATATTTATCAAAGTCAGAATGCCAAAAACTTGAAAGCTTCAAGTTTGTACTATAAAATCCGAATTTTTAGTGAAAAAAAAAAACAAGTTTTTCGGAATTTATTAAACCCCGAGGGTGTTAAAAGTCCAAATTAAAAAGTACAATACTCCAACTCAGACCTGCCGAGTTCATGTAGAAATCAACGCGAGAAGTCCCAAGGATATCCTGATCTGCGTTGGGTTTTGTTCAATTATCTGAAGATTTAGTGGTTTCCGTGTAAAAAGCTGAAAGAATCTGAAGAATTCGTACAATTCAATTTTTTTCACAATCAAGTTTTTTCCCACAAAGGAAATTTTACATAGTAACATAGTAAGTTAGGTTGAAAAGAGACACACGTCCATCAAGTTCAACCTTTTTACTTTTTTTAACCTGCCTATCTGCCTATTAGACAAAAGGATTGATAAATTAAGGGAAAAAATCTGTGTGGATTTGGTCGGACCATTTTACCGAAAATTATCAGAAATTTTCGGATTTCGATAAACAATCCCCATTGTCTTTAATCTGTTGAATGAAAGCAAGTTCTAAACGGTTACACTGGAGAGTTTTCAATACAAGGAATGTGTAACTATTTTAGCTTGTTTTAAAGTGTAGGGAAATTTTGCAAAACATTGCGAACAGAAAGCAACATTTTCTAGTGCCGTCAATTGTGTTAGCAAAGAATCTGTCTTATGCACAGTCAACGCCAACTTCCATGACATGCCTAATGGAAACTGTTGGTTTTATAAATGTAAGCTATTTAACAGTTAGTTGCAATCTTGGCCACATAGGACTTTTGTTTAAAGATTAAAATGCTTGCTCAGATTAATGACAAAAATGTCAGATGTGTCTATGGCTAATTATTCTTTAGATGCACAATTAAAATATGCTGATGGTGACATTTTAAGATTTTTTTTTTTTTACTGTAATTGAATTCCTTAATAATAACGTGCGACTGGGAACCAGGGCTTAAATTTCTGTTATTATGGGGACTAAAATAATTAGTGATTTAATTGACTAAAATCCGAGCTTTAGTATGATAATAAGCATGCTATTGTACTGTACAGAAAGTTCAAACAAATAAAATCAAATCAAAATTCTAAATGTTTTTCCTGATTTTTCTCACCATATTTCGCACATGAGAAATGTTACAGGTCATTTCTCATATTTTTTTCCTCAGATATTTATCAGTTGTTGGTTGAATCTCCTCCAACTCTCCAACTTGAAAGCACCAAAATCTGGTGTAGGGGTAGGGTTAGACTAGACATCATGAGGAAAGGGGTAGGGGTAGGGTTAGACTAGACATCATGAGGAAAGCAACTCAAGAAAAAAATGCTGATGATAAAATAAAAAAAAGTCAGAGAGTAGATTTTTTCCCTATTGAATATGAATAACATCTGTTCTATTCTGCAACTAGTGACCACTAGTGGTGGGTGAAAATTAACGCCCACATCAATATTGGATGCAAGTCCAAAAAAGTCGGTTGTGCAATTTTGACCCCATGGTTAGTCAACGGGCGTCTGAATAGTGTTGATGCGTGGTGATTTTGACTTATCGGTCGCATATCCAAAAATTTTTCAGCCTACCAAATTTTCACAGGAGTTTTGCAAATCTATTCGCTGGCGGCAAAACATGGACATTCACCGCAAATTTGCGCCAGGCGAATTTATTCTCCCATCGCTAGTGACCACCTTTGACTTCAAGATGAGTCCTCTAATACTTAAGTGATGATGTGAATTACTGGTCAGGAACTGTATAGTTGCACTGGGATAAAGATTCAACTGGGCTGATCCAAGATCAGGTATGGCAGGGCAGTCTTATCTAGATATCAGATGTAGGCACACAAAACAAGTCAGGATCAACTCAATAAAGAAGATAATAAAAGCTTGCAGCAGATAAAGTAATCTATAGCAACCACTCAACTCGTATTTTGCCTACTGATTTTTTGTATGGGTTACCTGCTGCTTACTTTCTGTTTTATAACGTTTGTCCAAAACAGTCCATAACAAGTCTAGAAAAACTATGGCTTTCAAATGGGAACTTCAAATGGGAACTTCAAATGGAAACTTGGGGCAATTTACTAGGTCAGGGTTGTACTATACTAAATCTATATCTCCATAGCTAATCTTCTATTTTGCAAGGAATGGAAGGGTGTAGTAGCACTTTCATGTATCTGAACTTCCAAGTTGTAGCCATGAATGAATTATTTAGCTGTCTGTCTAGGGTGTCCTAAAAAGTCTAATCTGTGGGTACTCAATTAGGATCCACCTCAATTCAATTGCCAAGCACAGACAGAGGCAAATATACAAGCTATGCAGAAATTGTTTAATATTGAGTACAGCTAGTCCCTATCTCTCTCTGAGCATAGTGAAGCCTTTCTAAACACCACTATATATACAGTATTCTCCCTGTTTTTTTCCAACTGCATCGTCATTCAATTTGAGGAGACTTTCTGCCTAAAGAAAATTACCTCTGGATGACTTCACACAAAAAAGTTTTTGTTTATTTTAGAGCAGGCAGAAATCTTGAGATCTTGAAAAACCAAACTACCTATTTCCACTAATACATCTGCTCTAGTTTGCCTGGGATTTTTATCGCAAAGAAGTTTCACGTAGCGTAGAGTAGTAGAGTCTGAATCACATACAGTATCATATATATATAACTGAGCTGTTAAGTTCTAATGTCTCCTTTGCTTTAAGGAAACATTTCATGCCTGTTTTCCAAGAAACAAAAATGTGCTTTTCTGAGTACCTCTACTAAAGATAAATCGCTAAAAACTTTGGCTGCACTTGCCAGATGTCTTTTCCAACTACAGTTTTCTAAATAGTGCCATTTAGTTTTCTGCAAGTCAGTTTGCTTTAATATTTTAGGAACTAATGGGAACAGATGTGTGCTTGTGCCTTACACTGTTCAAATACAAATCAGATTCGGGAATTTTATAGCAGGAACTCAGTGCAATGGCATCTTGCTTACTGTGCAATATCAAATCCAAAGGTTTTTGACAAATGTTTACCAAAATTTGATATTTTCCACTATAGGTTCCACTATAGTATATTACTATACTGTATGTCTCTAAAGCTTTATTAATAATATTTTTACTCACAAGGCTCCATCTCATTTTGCAGCTCGAAACTGACATTTTAGAAACTTAACAGTGACATTCAGGCCTTGCCACCATGCAAGAACAAGTTCTCTTCTTTAAGAACTTGCCTGATTGTCCAAATAAGAGCTTATCTATTACAGTTGTGCGCAAGTGAAGCTATCACTTCTGGCATTCGTGTTAAAATGAGCATTACATGTGATTGTTTTGGTGAACGTTTGCTGTGCTGATGCAATTTGCTTGGTATTACAGGCATGTTCAGGAGGACAGTAGCTACTAGGTTCCCTTGCATCAATAAGTGCATTTGTGTGTAATTCAGTAGAAGAGGGAAATGTTGATTGGTGCAATTATTGGATACAAGAAAAGGTAAAATTGCTGACAGAGGGGTTTACATTTGTTAGGCATCCAAGTGATTCCAATTTCTTACCTTTTAGCCTAGCTGGTGCTTCTCTTTTTCAAAAAAGGCCCAGGGTTCTGATCCATGCCTCATGCCAAAATGTTCTTCCTATTCTTCTCTAAGTGCAAATTCGCCAAGATTCGTAGTTGCGCCAGGTGCAACTTCGCCGCGATTTGCCGCACTTCGCCAGGCGTAGTTTTGCCAGCTCTCCGCAAATTCACTAAAATCCGAAGTTGTGCACAGGGGTAGCGTAAGGTTGCGAAGTTGCGCTAGCGTTGATTCACTAAGTGAAGCGAAGTTACGCTAGCGAAGGTTAATTTGCATATGGCGCCAAATTCAAATTTCAATGGAGGAATACGTAGAATCACTACAAATGCCTGGGAAACCTTCAAAACATCAAATAAAATTTTTTTTGCCCTACACATGTGCCCACTGTATAGTTAAGTTGCCATGAGTTAGGAAATGTAGGGGGGAAGGAGGGGAGCCCCAAAAAAATTCTCAATCTTTTTCAGCCTATCACCCATAATATAGAAAACACGCCAGCATTTTTTGGGACTTAGAAAAAATTTGAACTTTTTTGGAAGCAATCCCTATCTACTCTATTGCGCTTCGCCTAGTCTGAGGTGGTGAAGGAAGTCTAGCATAAAAGGTAGCGTTCAGTACACTGCGCGCGTTAGTGAATTTGCGTAGTTACGTCCGTAGCGAAAATTCGCCAGGCGTAAGGGTGCGAAGTAACACTAGCGAATCTACGCCAGTGTTCGTTAGTGAATATGCGAAGTAACGAAAATGCCCAACGCTAGCGAAATCGGGCTTCGGTGCTTAGTGAATTTGCCCCTTAGTTAGGGCAGAATTTCTGTACAAGGATTTCTATAGTGCTCATTTGCCAAAGAGAATAAAAGTATAAGCCAGCACACCATAATAAGTACCATGGGCTGGTGCATTTTTTAAAGAAGGGGAGTAAGTAGGAACAGGTTATCAGCTTTAATCACTAAAGGGGGTGCCTCGTTGAAGGGGGTGCTCAGTTTGGCACCTCCCAGGGATTTAACATTTCCCCTCTTTAATTAACAGCACCAATAAACTCAACATTGGTGTTCTTTTTAGCGTGGCTGTATTGGAAAATTACCTCTACAGGGTTTGGTTAGACAGTATTCCTCAGGATAAGGTTCTTGTGCTAAGGTAATAATGACAGAACTCGAGAATAGTTGATAAACATAATTATGATCCTTGGCTTGCTACATTAGGGCATGTTGGCATAGGTTATGCTTAATATTACCAAATATCTAGTGATGGGCAAATAAATTCACCTGGCACGAATTCACTGCAAATTTCCACGTTTCCGGTGCCAATTTCCGTTTTTTAAGTGAAAGTGTCCGAGTGTCACGATTTTTTAGGGAAAATGTTCGAATTTCACGATTTTTTTGTGAAATCGTTCGAATTTCAATTTTTTTTGGTGAAATCGTTCGAATTTCACTATTTTTTTGTGAAAACTTTTGATTTTCACGATTTTTTGAGAAAACGGGCAAATGTTACGATTTTTTTGTAAAAACGTTCGAATTTCAAAATTTTTCGTGAACTTTCTGATTTCATGATTTTTCGCGAATTTTTCGCTTTTTTTTCCTGCGAAGAGAAATTCGCCCCATCACTACAAACATCTATAGCATGCCAACAAATATCTTAACACATGTTAATCTAAGTCATAAATAAGTAAATACATGGTAAAATATTCAAAAGCAAAATTGCCTATAATTTTTTCTCCTCTATCTTTTATTAATTATTTATTCATTAGTCATTGTGTTTTCCCTGTCTGACAGTGATCCTCTATATGTGTGAAATCATGTCTACATTAATGCCAGCATGCAAACACATTTACATACCATATGTACATAAAATACAGGATGACATAACATTTGTACAGGATCTTGAATTTTGGAACTCGTGAACCATGTCTCCTGCTTTAATAGAACTTCAGAGACCGGGTTTGGATAATATGAAGTTGTCTTTCTGCACACAGGAATGAGTATTTTCAAGTTCATTTTGCAGAAATAAAGGTAACATTATGGATTAACGCATATGGATTGCTTGACAAACTTAATATTGCACCAACTTTCTGGCACATGATGCTGTTTGATGGCTGTTGCTTTTAACATACTGGTGTGTTTTATAGTTCTAATCACCCCTGCATAGGCTTGATTATTGCCATGATGCACCTCAATGTGTGTTTAACCACAGCAAGCTATCAGAACATGTCAGTTCCTTGTGATTAAAGTGCTTTGTGTGCCAAAATTGAGCACCCTAAAAATTACACTTATGCATCATCCTAAATCAGGAGTGTCCATACTTTACTAATGGGAGGTCTACTTTTAGTGATGTTGTTCCATTATAATCTACATCCATAAAAGCATTGTTAGTATACTGTTCCATGGAAAATATTACTTAAATATTATAGTAAATTATGAAAATTTATATTTCTATGTCTAACAAACAACTATTTCTTATGTAACAGCAAAAAAAGATCTGAATCAAAAGCATGAAACAAGAAGGTGATCTAGGCAAGCTGTTTGTTGACAGTATCTTGAAATCACCAGCTAAGTCTACTGGTAGATCCCGATCTACCTTTTGGGCACTCCTGTCCTAAATGAACAAAAATATAGCTTTCTAAAGCCTTTTTTCTAAAGCCTTTTTTATATTGCCGTATATAGATGTGACAATATGAGGTTGATTATAGGGATGCAACGAATCCACTATTCGGTTCAGGATTTAGCCTTATCCAGCAGGATTCAGATTGAGCTGAATCCTTCTGCCCCGCCAAACCAAATCAGAATCCTAATTTGCATATGCAAATTAGGAGTGATGGGGTGTGGAGGAAAATCATGTAATTTTTTGTCCCAAAACAACAAAGTAAAAAAATGTTATCCCCTTCCCACCTCTAATTTGCTTATGCAAATTAGGATTTGGTTCGGTATTCAGGTGAATCTTTTGCGAAGGATTCGGGGGTTCGGCCGATTCCAAAATAGTGTATTCGGTGCATCCCTAGTTAATTCATAAAAAATCAGATCATTGTTAAATGGCAGCTCAAGGACCTACACAAAGCATTAGAATTTAATAATAAGCCCTGTAGCACCAGCTTATATGACAGGCAAACCTTTTTTTCTGCTTGATGATTTGCAACAACCCCTAAGCTTAGCTTCTCAACAGTTGTTCAATGCATGTACGCTTAAGTGTGCCTAACATTTATAGCAGGCATGGGAAAGTTGCTTTAAAAGAAAAAGGTTGATTTTATATGCTTACCTGAGGTGAAATTGCAGTCAGCAAAGTCCCTGGCTTGATTTGAAGGTCCCGGGGCGACAGCTGAGGAGAAAAGAAAGGTGATTGGCGGTTAGCAATCACGTGTCCAAAAGGAAGGGGTATAAAAGCCGGTTCGCGGCTAGCTTACTTGTCAGTCGGCGAAGATCGGTGAAGGAGGAGCATCGTCAACATGCTGTCCAGATTTGCACCCACCCATTTGTGTAATAATTTTGAGTATATGTTATGAATAAAGTTAAAAAAAATATATATATATATATAAATAATAATAATAAAACTATTGTCACAGCTGGAGGAAAAATTTAAAGTTTGTTATATAAGTAGTTTCCTGGCCGGAAGAATCAAAAGGTGGAACAATTGGCATAGGCTACCCAATGAAGGAATTGGGCTGGAAAGTACATGGTATGTTTAAAAAATCTACTAATAAATTCTGCTGCGGCCATTCTCCAACTAAGATATGGTGTCATGTGTATTATTCTAAGATATGGTGTCATGTGTATTTTGGTTATGTTATTTTCTGCATTATAGCATACCGTTCCCATGCTGAGCATGTGAGTGTCACTGACAACAACAAAATCCAAAATAACTCCTGTAACAATTTTGAAGGCTTGGGTCATTACTATTTTATAAATTGAGAACCTTTAGGCTGGTGCAAAAGCTTGGTAAATGAAATATATAGCCATATTCATTTTTAGGGTTTAGTTCTTCTTTAATTAGCCCCCCCCGGAGAAATCATATACAGGGGTATGATGCTGGCTTATATATGATGTATTGGTCTGCTTTTTACAAAAGGTTATTTGACAAATGTGCAGTTGCTTATTTTATAGAGGGGCAGCACACAGGGCTGGAGGATATTGCCCAATATTGCATTATCCTGCACTACCATGTCCCTGGTTAGTTCTACTAATGTCTGTACAAAAGTATGAACATAATATGGTGTCCATTTGGCTGTAGCACATGATAAATCTGATCCATTAGCCCTTGGAATGATCCTGCTTTACTACAATATTTAATGGCTGTATTTGTTCTTTTCATGGCATTTACAGTCCCTGGCACCTTTTCAAGAAGGGAAGAGAAAATCTTTTGGCATCTAATACCACAGTCATCAATTTTTATGGTACCTTTCTGTTGTTGGATGCATAATATGAATCACTTTCTCTTTTTAAGGGACTGGTCAACAAGTGGGATGCTTTAAATAACGCTGAATTTTGCAGCGTACTGGTTGAACGCTGGGTAATTTACATTTTTTGCAGGAAATTTTTTTTTAATTTAAATCTTGCACCTCTTGCATTTGGCTTGTTGGCAGTTGGCACCTATAGCTTGGTTAAATAGATAAATGTGTTAGCAGGCACAATGCCATCCTAGCAGATGGGCTGGAGTTAGGCATCTAAGAAATCTTGTTCAACATGCATTGCTGAAAGCAGGATTATTAGATGTGCTTACTGCTCCTAATTTTGATTGTGGGTGCCTACAATCACACATAGTTTATCACTCACATTGTCATTTGAGAGACAGCCAAAATTAAAACAGAATGTCAGATGCATTATTTCATATGATGCACAGTTTTCACTTGCATCATTAAATGAGTTGGTGCAGAGCCCAGTGTATATTTAGCAAATAGTCATGTTGTTGCTTAGTTTGCAAACAAGAATCTTCAGGTAGAATTTCTTTATGAACATGTTTATTTTGTACAGGTGAATTCGAACAAATTTGCAGGCTTGAGATATGTTAACGAAACATAGGTGCAAATTCACTAAAGGGCGAATTTTCGCCAGCGAATGCTCCGCCACACTTTGCATCACTTTGCAAGGTGTAAATTAATTTCCACTTTGCTAATTCACTAAAATGCGAAAGTTGTGTCTCAGCAGCCGAGCGCTGGCGAAGTTTCATCAGCACGAGCATTTCTTAGTGATCGGTCGATATCGTTTGATTCAGCCTAGTGAAACTTCGTTAGTAGTGATGGGCCAATTTATTCAGCAGGCGCAAATTTGCAGCGAATTTGCCTGTTTTGCCACCGGCCAATAAATTCACGCTGTGAAAATTGGCTGGTGAAAATTTGCTGGCATGATTTTAACGTCGGCAACGGTTACAAAGCCGGCGTCAAAGTTTTTTCAATGCCGACGACCATTCCGGCGCCGGTGGCAACCTTGATGCCGTTGCCCATTTTGCTGCAGGCAAATTTTCACAGGCATCAAAATTGCCATTTTGCTAATTTTTTGTCCCTTTTGCGAATTTCGCAGGAAATTTGTGGCGAATCGAAACGGGACAAATTCGCCCCCTTAACTATTCGTTAGTACTCTTACGCTTAGGTCAATTTGAATAGGGCGTGTACATATAGGTCGTTTAGACCTCTTTATTAGAGATGTAGGTTAAAATGCTTGAAGTGGTTACTTATTATTACACATGTCCAAGGAAGCACAATAAAGAATAAAGAGATCTCCTAATGCCCTAGACATGAGCTCACCCTAAAATAAATGTGGCATGCCCCTCAAATTGTTTACAAAAAATTAACACAAAAAACTTTTATAGTTAGGACTTACAAAGTCACTTTAAAAAGTGAAAAAAACGCCAGCATTTTTTACAATCTTTATGAGTTTCCGGCATACAGGATATGATGTCACTGACATAAGATTGAGGAGGATGTACTGTAGATTCATCTTATCAGCTCGCCAGGTCTAAGGTGACAAAGAGGTAATGTCCTGTAAAATCACAATTTAGTGAATTTGCAGAGTACTGACCCTTCGCCTGAGCAAAAATATGCCTGCCGATACGATTCGAAATTGCACTAATGATGGTCTCTTTCGCTAGTGAATGGTCATCTACGCTTGTTAGTAAATTGGCGATGCTCCTGCGGATGAGATTTCTGGCGAATTTGCCACTTTGCCCTTTAGTAAATCAGCCCCATAGTACAGTATATTATGGGATCCCTTATCCAGAAAACTAGAAAGCTCCAGAATCATAGGAAGGCCATGCCACTCATTTTGAAGCAAATACTTACTAATACAAAACCTTGTACTTGATATAACTATCTGTTTATATGTACCTATTCATTATATAAGTTATACGCATACTGCTTTTGTAATGATGAACAGAGCAGAATCTTGCTGATTTTCGCTGCATTGTCATCATATTTCTTAAATAATTCCATGTTATGGTTTATTCTCAAGTCATTTTTTCATTATTAATCTTTCATTTGAAAGATCCTGTTTTCTATAAACTTGGGTGCAGTTCAGTGATTCTTTAATGAAACCTGTCCTTTAACCGGATATACATGTGCCCACTGCCATTATAATCCATTTAAATCTTTCTAAATGGCAGTGACGTAAATTGTGAACAATAGACCTTGAAGATATTAGAAGGCAGATCATTGAAATTCATATACTGTAAGTCTTTAAAGACTATCAGGCTTTGGAAAAATTGATAGCTATTAATAATGTAAAATATAGTGGACAATCAGGTGAGAAATTTTAGTTGAGCTTAACGAACAAATCCATGGTAATAAAAATAATGTATATATAACTGTATGAAGTGAATTTCCTAAAACTAGCAGAAAATGATTCAACGGTAGTCAAAATCCAGTGTAAAAAATAATATTAAAGAATGGAAAATTGTGTAGTGACAGTGTCCCTTTCTATAGAGTTTAAATTAAAAAGGGAACTGCTGCTTTGGCAGTTCTGCCATATCCATAATAAAAGACTCCTTTGCAGGGACCTCACTCAATTTCATTATAATTCGCAGTTGGAGATCATGATGGTATCTTTATTCCAGATAAGAACAATTCTATTCACTCAGCTCTCTCCGTCTGAAAAAAAAAAATGAGTTCCTTCCTTGGTCTGTTTTTTTAATACACCATGCAATGGGAAATAAATAGAAAAAGGAGAAAAAGAGAGAACCTTTTTTGGCACACACTTGTTTCCATAGACATTCTGTTCCTATATAAAATATTAAGGAACACTGAACTGAAAAGAGCTCTCACATGGGATGCATGCTGATATTTTACTTAAAAGCTAAAATGTATTTACAAGGTCTCATAAATTTTATCACATAAGTGCCAAATCCACAGATGATTAAATGTGAAAATGTAGATTATTAGCTGCTGGCTGCAGGCCACTGCCGGGCACTGTATGAAAAAGGGGGAATTATATATTTAGTACAGATTATGCCAGTGTGTCCTCATGGGAGGCCTGCTGTGATGTCACTGTGGCTTAACTACCAATACAGGTATGGGATCTGTTATCCGCAAACTCGTTATCCAGAAAGCTATGAATTACGGAAAGACTGTCTCCCATAGACTCCATTATATAGTGAATAAAGTTACCGAGGAGTTTCATGACCATATAAAAACTCGAGGCCGAAGGCCGAGTGTTTTTATACAGGTCATGGAACTCTGAGGTAACTTCTAATGTCCTCATATTTTGCAACTGGGGGTACTTATTTATTATAATACACAAGTTTCAGTGAGTCATGTGACAGAAATGACATCAGAACTCACCATTTATAACTGACGACATCAGAACTCACCGTTTATAAGGATATCATTTACAAGATATTCATGGCTTTTGTTTATTATAATCAAATTTTCTCTGTACTAATAAAACAGCAGCTTGTACTTGACCCAAACTAAGATATAATTTATCCCTATTGGAAGCAAAACCAGCCTATTGGGTTTATTTAATGTTTACATAATTTTCTAGGAGACTTAAGGTATGAAGATCCAAATTACAGAAAGATTCATTATCTGGACAACCCCAGGTCCCGAGCATTCTGGATAACAGGTTCCATACCTCATAACCCTCACCTGCAGTCAACCCCCCAAATTCTGTACTCACTCAAGACACAGACTGGGAAACAATTGGTAGGTTAATTATTTGACTTTGCATCATTTTTTTTATCATAGAAAACCATAGGTTCTCAGATCTTCTCAGGGCTGCTTAACGCCCAGTGAGCCCAAGGCAAAGATCTATTATGGGTATCTAGCAACCACCGCAATACATTTGTCATAGTACTACCCTAAAGCAAGTTAACTAAAATACAAAAAATATTTTTCCCAAGTAGAAGTTGAGTATAGGTGTACTATTATGGATGAACAGCTTCTGGGGCCAATAAACCATATTTACAAAATGGGAAAGCAAAACAAAAATTGAAAACTCCAGTCTTTTATGAAGAATTGTTATTATTGGTTCTTCCAGTGTTTTACAATAAGGAGTCTTCCATTTTTGGAACATGCTTTACTCAAAAGCAGATCTGTCTTGATGGGCCCTGGAGAAATTCCCCTTTGGTCCATTTATTAAAATGGCCTTGGTCACTCCATTAAATTTTGTTAGTGGACATCTGAGATTATGGTATATTAAGTAGATAAATGAAAAATATGACTGAGAGACCTCTGAATTTCTGTACCTGTAAATAGAACCTATTTTTCAAAGTGGTGTGGTGAAATAGAAGGAGCAATGTCTTCCTCATTTAAATTACTTTTTGCTCCTCTAATTAGGCATTCATATTGTTTTAGGTCATCAGAAATTAAAGATTTATTGACTGGAGAGAAATTCTCTGCTGGTCCCTCCTATTGATTAAAGTTGGCAATGCATGAATAGATTTGTCCATACAGAGGGAACAGCAGTTTTTCCGTATTTACCAGCTTAAATCACAATATGGGAAAAGATACAAAATGCAAAATATAAGATCAAAGCACCCTATCTTTTGCTCTTTGCACGTTACCCCACTACAGTTTACATACTCCCGCCTGAGGCACAACGCTTTGCACTCCTAGAATAGAGCATATAGAGTTGCACCTCTCTATCTATCGCAAACTACTTGAATACAGGAGGGTGGGATTTGGGCAGTAATAAACAGGTCTACAATTCAGTCCTTATAGTCTCTGAAGGTGTGGTCTAAATATTTAGATTCAGAAATATATACATGATCATGTCTGTGTGAGGCCTTTGTTGGTAACAGCATTATAGAATAAGGACAAGCAGAACAGTAATGCATTTTACTTTGATGTACACAGGTAGGGTGCTGGGCTTTTTTTTGCATAATAATTGTAAATGCAATGTTTGCTGTTGAAGGTGTAATGCCATTTAGCAAGATCTGAGCAGTTAGAAATTCATATTAATAGTGCTTGGATCTCTTGAACGGTCTAATTATTTCCATAAATATTTGTTTCCGTGAAACATGTTCTTGGAATGTGAGCCCAGAAACCAGATCATTAAGATCAGCCTCTAGCTGCTCATTACGGCTGTCCTTAAAGTACAAGCAGCGTAACAGAAGCAAGCAGACACGATTACTATGCAGAGTCATTTCCATTAATACATGCAGGAATGCAGAAAGAGCAAAGCAAATATATTGTATTGTGTACAGCAAGAGACAGGTGTGCTTTTGACTTTGTTGTCTTTCAGTACTCCTTGAACAGATGCAGGTTGACAAGAGACATTAGCCGAGGGATTGTGTTTTATAAAGTCTGTTTAAAAAAAAAACAACTGCAAATATTCAGCTGAAATCTTATTTCTAGCCAAATTGAATGAATACAATTTTTTTGTTGTTGTTGTTAGCTCAGTGCTATGCAATCAGTAGCCTTTTTCTGTTTCTGGACATTAGATGCCATTGTCTTTAAATTGAATGAGCTAACTGGAAAGTCACAAATGCTAACTAATGAGGATACTGTGGCTAGTGTTATGAAATAGGCTACTATCGTTAACTAGTTTACATCATTAGTGAAAAGTCAGAGCATCAAGAGCTAGGGGAAAAGCAAGGACCAACTGGGGAAAGCAAGGACCAGCAAGAGGTAAAATTATACTTTAGGGAAAACCCTCTACGTCTTGAATCATTTACAGAGCTTAAATTTCATTATGAGATGGACAGATCTTGGTATTGCTCTCCTTGGGCTCCTTGAAGATGTTTAAGTCATTAGGAGAACAGGGGCACTAGCTAGTGAAGCATAAGCAAGTGGTCACATAGTCATGGACTCTTTTTTAAAACAAAATTCAACTTATTCAAATTATTTTCAAAAAGAATACAGATAAGACAAACTATAAGCAAATTACATCACAAGACATCCCTTCTAGTCAGCAATTAGTTGCAGATAGCCACTCAGTGTTTTCTGAGTTGTATATCTGATGTCTATCTTGATCACAAAGTAGAGTCACTGGCCAACCTAGTCACCTAAACCTGCCTGTTCTTAGACAGGTGCTCAGACACTTAAGGGGAGTAATGTTGAACCAAATGTTGAATGATAAATTTGAACCAAATTAAAAACCCTAGATGTTGATTGCTTTCTGTGAAATCAGATGTTTTGATCATACATTTTTTTGTCCTGTTTACAAAATTTGTTACGTTTCCCATAAGTTTCTTAAAGTGCCCTGCAGAGTTCTCCTGTGGCTGCAGCCAGCATACCAAATTCTAACCAGCTACAAGTAACAGCTACTAATTTCCCTCTAAGAGATACTGTAATTATGCATAAAACAAATAACATCTGTGCTTTTGACTTATTAAATCCTTCTTGAATTCACAGTATGCCATTTTATTTTGTTGAGAAGGCCATTTATAGGAATATGCATAGATCTTTTACGTAACTGAAATTTGTATTCTATACTTCTTAAAAATCTATTGCTCTACAAGACTGTGTGGCAAAGAATGATTTGTTTCTATAAAAATCCAAATACTTTAAATAACTTTCTTTTCAATAAGCTTTTACAGAAAGAATAAAACATAAATCATATTAAATACAGTACTACTTTATTTTGTTTAGAAGAGGTAAAAGTTTATTAGAAACCAATTCAAAGAAATGCACTGAGGCTCATAATATTAATTCATTGTGCAAACATTCAATACATCTTTACAGATGTTATTTAATTTTACTGCATTTACAAGACTCGGCTACTGGAGCATACATTAACAGTAAATTAATCTCGTTACATTTTTTTTGCATAAAGTTTGATTTGTATACGTTTTTTTGGTATATTATATGATTGTCAGTTACTCTAAGGCCTAATCATATTTTTTAATGTTTTAATGAACAAAAAGTGTTAAGGTAAGCATGGCCTTCTAAGCTCCACTTGGGAAGGTATCCGGCTTATTCTTACATGATCCTTGATGTAATGCAATATTAGAGGAGCTACATATGAAAGTACAAAAGCCAAAAGAAGCCCTGTAAATTATACTTTGTCAGAACCATTGGTTGTCAGGACCAGGCAGTTTGGAAGAAACTGGTATGGGAGAAACAGTGGAACAGTTAAAGTCCAAGTCAGACCCCCAGAGGGGTCAGGAAAGGTCTGTACAGTCAGGGCTGGATTTCATTGGTGGGCGCCCCTAGGTAACGCAGTCCTAGCACTGGGTCGTGCGGTCCTAGCCCACCAATGGCACCACTCTAGCTAAAGCAGGTGCACCACAGCACTGTGCATCCCCAGTGCTCCTCAGCAAGCTGCTGGGCGGCATGCCGCCCCTACCAACTTGCCGCCCTAGACCCGGGCCATTGTGGCCTCGCCACAAATCCGGGCCTGTTTATAGTTTATCAGGAAGGAGTTGAGACAGGCAGCAATCAAGAGTTAAAAAGCAGACCAAAAGGCAGTAAACCATAAGATAGATGCAGGATAAAGCGAACCCAGGAACTGGCTTAGTACAGATGCAGCCACTTTGGTTTGTCTGTTTGACACAGAATATCTAAACACAGATATCCCATTTATCTCATTTAACACAGAAAACTGCGTCACAACATCCCATCTAATTACAGCATTCACCATTGTGAACAATGGAGCTTTGGTATGCTAATGAAAAGGTTAAATGCATTAAATGAGTTAAGATGACTTAAGATAACACAGTTTCTTCAATTACCCCTGAGTCATGACGCATTTAACTCACAAATCCAAGTGGCTTCATCTGTATATCTATAATTGAGGACTAAAGCGAGATGTAATTTTAATTTAAAGGGCCTCCGTGTCATCATCTTGAGCAGATACACACTTATCCAAAATCACAAAAAACTGTTCAAAGTAAGAAATGGAAAATAAGGACCCCAAAACCTTTCCAGGTGCCAAAGAAGTCAATGGAATATGTTCAGCATTAAAGCAAGAAGTCTATTTAAATGTTCTCTACATTTTTGTTTCTGTGTTTTTTGTCTGGATTTTTCAATTGTCTTAAAAATGTATGGATATGGATTTCTGACATTTCCCAAAGATTTTCCTGTGATCATGATTAACCCATATATTCCAGGGACATTGAGGGGGTTATTTATCAAAGTCCCACCTTAGGATCCCTCCCTTCAGGTCTGCAATCACCCCCTGATTTTACCTCAATCACCCTGCGGGGTGATTGCAGACCTGAAGGGAGGGATCCTAAGGTGGGAGAAGGGGTGGCATGTGGGGAATTGATACCTCTGCAATAGCAATAATCGCCAAGAAATTGTAAAGATTGAGTGATTTGCTCCAACCAACAGTCACTCTCAGGTGACCCTATCCCTCCTACCCCTGGCTCTTCAGTCAATCAGCCTCCTGCCTAACCAATATTTTAATGTTGCTATCTAGACATAATTTTACTGGTCATATTAAAAGTTAAGTTTTAATCATTATTTCATTTGTTTGTTCACAACACATGGATGGGAAGGTGCAATGTAAAGGGTCATTTCTTTTTCTTTCTTTTGTATTATTAACCATTATCTGACCTTGCACACCATCTTTCACTTTGGATGGTTGGTGCTCCCCAACTCCCTATTTATCTCAACTTATATAATATGCAACTTTAAAGTTTGGGTTCAGTATTTGGCATATTCTTTTTATACATAGGTGGGTGCATATAGTTTTTGCATAGAACAAAGAGTAATCTTAATAAATGTAACTAACTTTTTCTGACTAAACATCTTTTTATCTACATCGTGATAAATAGGACCTAAATCTAAGCGAATAATTAACCTTTGCTCTCCTTGACATTTGACTCTCCTTGAAATAATAGTATGATAAAAAAGGAAAAATTAGGTTGTAAAATATTTTTGGCATTACCACTTTTTCTATAATGCATACAATTTGTTACACGAATAAGAAAAAAGTATTCGAAGCAAGATTATGTAGATTCCCTTGACTTGTTCTTCATTAATTAGTGGAAGGTTATTCAAAGAGCTGTGATCTACCTATGATATATATAAATAAACCTCTTTAAGTCTGGGGGACCGCAATATTCTACAGTATGACGCCACATTTCTAGGTTCTTACCTCTAGTAATGAAGCTATTACTGAAGTTCTCATTTATTTAGCAGAGTTAGAGACGATTTTCAGAACAAATTAATATAAAGCACCACCGAGTAGCTAAGGAATCTGCTCACTTATTTCTCAATTAGGAGGCCACCTACTAGGTCTCTATCAGGGTTAGATTAAAAAGTCTCTTTGATTGCTGTGAAAAGGAAAACATGAATTCACATTACCAAATCTGTCAGATAAACACCAAACAGAAAAAGAATGATTTTTACCTTATTTTTAAAGCCTATTATTTATTAATATGTCTAACTAAAGCTACATTTCCAGAATGTAATAATGGGATAAATGGCCGTTATTATGTTGTTTCTCCCTCTTCTCATCCAATTATGTCAGTTTTTTTAATGTTTAATATGAAAAGTTTTTTTCCTGTACTCTTTGAATTTCAACAGAGCAATTTCTCATCCAGTTACTGTCAGTATACTACAGGGCTAATTTTCTACTTTATACTGTAGGTACTAGGTCACTTTACATTAAATTGTGCATTGAAAATGTAATTCAATGATCTATTAGATTTCTAGAAGGAAGGGTCAAATTCAATAACCCTCCATGAACATGACATTATTTACACCTGGTATATTTTGTTACTGGATTTATTTACTAGTTATTTTATTATAATATGACCCATTTCGCTTCACCAAAAATTCACGAAACATCGAATTTCATTCACAAATAATGTAAGAGTCTGCATTTAAAAAGCACATGGTTTATGGATTATGGGAAAAACTATTTTTAGACTCTGTATTGACATAAAAGAAGAAGTGAGCCATTCTACAGAGATAAATTAATAATGGCAAATATGGTAATTAAAAATCACAATTAAAATTTTTTATTAAAACTTTCAATTTAATACATGTGCTTCATGGATAAAACTTTTTTTTCAGTTCGCTGGTGACCAAGAAGAGATCTAGCAAACCAAAGTAATCAAAAGTGTGAACGCTGTTGAATTTTATTGGAAAAGGGGATGCTTTTTTTCTTGCCGACAAAGCACTTTCCTAACAACTGCTGAAGTAAATTTTTTCATCCATTACAATTGCAAATAATGTTGTAATATGAAAACTGAAATCACTAACAAATGTACTGTGTCCAACTTTCTGAGAATCTATCACAAAAATATGATTACCAGAGTTTATAGTTTTATGAACATGTCCTCTGTAATTTATTTACCATTCCCAATTTATCATTTGCCTATTTTGCCTAATTAGATTTGAAACTGCAAAATTTAATCTGGTCTTGCTTTCTGTGCATCTTTAAGGGATGGGACAAATCAATCTTTTTTCCCCCCTTAACTTCCATTTGCAAACACTTTCTATCCTAGTTTAACTTTTCTGCTCCTAAAATGCACGTCTTCACTCAGATCTAGAAGAATAATGTTCAGAAGGGAGCATTTGTTTGTCGAAAAAGGCAAAATATCATCTGTCTTCTGGTCATATAATTTATCTGAATATTTTCTTGCCCCGTTTGTAATGATCATGTTTTCCTGCCTTCCCTTTTTAGTATTTTATATACTGAATATGTATTATTTATTACTTTGTGCTGTGTCTCAAATTGCCTCTGTGCCGAATACACTATTATTATAATGATTTATTTATAAAACTCCAGTGTATGCTACAGAACAGTGCAATAGAATAGGAGATTATAAAATATTGTAATAGCAAGGTAAACATACACAAGAACAGTAACCAATCTCCGCCTGTTCTGCAAAGCTAACAATCTACAGTTACAGTTTTAAAAATAATTCAATAGTTTGTTCTTGAAGAATACCTTTTCTATATGGTAACTATTTTTTGGGTTTGTAGGAATGTTTTGCCTACCATTTTTCATTAAATAGAGAGTATTAGATAAATATTATTCACTAAGCCAATCCATCTAGTCATTATTTGGCTAAAAAGGCTATTAGAGATAATAATAAGGATGACCAACCAGAGAAAAATGGAGACTGTAACTTGCACCCATGACACCTTGACAGAAGCAAGTTAAAACAAAGCTTTACATAAGTAAACACAGTGTAAAACTGAACTCTTAAAGGACTGCTTATGTGCCTGCTCATTCTAAGCAGCCGCTATATTATCTTGAGAAAAGTTGGGGAAAGCTTTACAGTAGCAATTATTTTGCAAACCCAAACAAAGTGGAATTTTGGATGCAAATGCCCATGTTTTATACATGATGTAGCACTTTACTCATAATTCAAGTGTCTCACAATTTTGCCCAATGCATTGAAACAGATGCAACTGATTTCACATTGAGATGCAAGTTACGTTTAGCATTTTTAGAGTGAAAGGTGTGTAATTTCCAAAAGACAAAAGGTTCACTGGCCAGAAATCTGCTGCATCTAATGATGCAATCTACTTTGGAGTCCCTGGAGCTACCACCAGGTCCTGGGTGGTGGTAAGTCCAGTATTGCACACCACCAGTAGGGACAGTTGAGCTGTTGAGTAGTGATGGGCAAAATTGGGGCATTTCACCAAAAAATTTGCGAATTTCCCGTGAAATTTGCAAATCGGCGCCGTTTTTTGGACGCCGGCATCCGTTTTTGTCTAAATTGCGCCGGTGTCCAAAAAAAATGGACACGGCATCCATTTTTTCCAAAGCCAGTGAATTTTTAGTTTTGCAAATTTTTTCGCCAGCAGCGAATCGTGGGAATTCGCGGGAATTCGCCCATCACTACTGTTGCGCTATACTTCAAAATAGGAAGGATAGCTGTATTGGCAAACATGTGTAAGGGCAGAAACATGTACCTAGTGATTTACATCAATACGCACTCTCCATTGTGTCCATTATAGAGCACATGCAATTGTGGGTGTGTTTATAAGTTGCTTTTACTGACTCAAAGCTGTGGTTACAGGTAACAGGGAGAATGGCTTGGTTTTTGCAATATATCATATACATTACATGAAAAATACATGCCAAAATACTATTTAATATAATTTCCAGACCATTTAAAAAATAAATCTTGGACTTGGTTCTCTTTAAATATGAAGATGCTGCTATGCTCTCTATAGTTCATTAAATCCATAAACAAATTTTAAAAAATGGTTGTTATTACATTTTCATTTTGCCTTCAAATAGAAAAAGAGGACGAGCTGCATTGTGATTGAGGAGCAGGAAGGTTTTCTGTACAGAATAGTTACATTTTATTCAATCCTATTAAAAGCAAGGTAGCACAAGTAGATGAATCAGTGTGATGTATTTCATGCAAGACCGCACTCAACAATAGACACTGTTCAAGCTTTAGTTAAAGCCCTGTTTCAGAATTACAAAGCAATTGTGTCTGATCAATCAGTGTTAACACCTAAGACATATAAGACAACCTAAAAATAAATTGAAAAATAACACGTATTTTAATCAGCATAGAAAAATAGCTTAGACATATGTATATATTGAAGGTCTTTCATAAACTTTAGAACTTGCTCACTTGTTTTCAGATGATACTGGCAATGTTTTGTAAGGAATTGGCTGGGACCCACTGTCTAGCTTGAAGTTTAATTTTGAGTGGTATAAATAACTACACAATTTAAATCTCCAAAATCTCATTAATCTTCTAATTCATTCTAAAGCAATGGGAAAGGAACATGTCACTCTCATGAAATGTTACAATAGAATTCTTCCTACTAACGCTATTCGGCTTAGGACCCAGGCCACTCTTAAGGGCTATATAGCTTTCATTGACTCATACTCTTATTCAGGGTCGGACTGGTGCATTGGGGTCCACCAGGACTGCAAAGAAAAAGACCCTACCCTCCCAACAATGTTCATACATAATTTAGCACTTGCTTGGCTGTCTGTTTACAAAGTTACTTAAAACTGTATTTTTGCTCACACTGGAGTCTTTTTTATGGAGACACTTGCCTGATAAAATGATCTTTCTATCTTTTAGTAGGGAATTTAGGATCCAAACATAAATGGGATACCTTGACCAATATGGCAGGGTGATTTATAGATAGATAGATAGATAGATAATATATCTTCAGTATCCGCACTCCAATCAAGCAATCTCAGGGGTGCACGGCCAATTCTCAGTACTTTGACAATCAGATGCACGTGCGCGATGACATCACTACATCGTGATGTCATCACGTGTTGTATGAAAATTCAAATATTTAAAGGCCCAGGTGCTAACGTAGATTCTGTTTAGTAGATAATGGGTGTGATTTATATTTTGGTATCTGTTTGATATCTGTGTGTGACCTTCTGCCTGTTCTTACTCTCCTAACCCTCTTGCCTGTTTTTGACTTCTTTTTCGGATCCTGATTTTGTACTGCATTGCTCCCTCGGTTTGACCCTGCATGTCCCTTGACTACGTACTGCTTGATTCCCGTCAATTTGATTTTACGCTCTGATTCCCTTGCCTGCCCAGAAATTGAGCCTTGGTTCTCTCCCTATAAGTCCTGACAGCATCCACATAGCGGACGGCTCCTCCCTAAGTAAATGGTCGCAGTTATAGGCTGAAGCATGAGCCAAGACCGGAACCTTGGTTCTTTTTTGTATTCCAGTCAACATTTTGAAAAACAATATAGAAATATTTACAAATACAAAACTGCTTTTTTTAGACACTTCAAAACTCCCTTTTCATGCTTTTGTTATACAACTGTTCCGAGGAACATGCCACAAGAGATTCCAGCATACTTTTAACTTCTGAACTCTAAATGTTAATGCACTTTCAGAGAATGCACCCACTAAAGTGCCCAGAAAACATCATTCTGAATTAAGGATGTGCCAAATTACTACTGTACCTGTGAACATTTGTCTTGGGAAACGGATGAAAATGCTTGCCATTTGTGTAGCTCTTCTCTTTACTTCAATTTGCCAAAATAATTTAGATCACGTACTGTCAGTTCAGATTATCAGTGATACTAGAAGATAGAGGTCTCCTTAACCCATGTTGACTGGTGGTGTGAGACATCTTGTAATGAAACATGACTAGTATTACAGAAACAGAGAATATTCACTTGTGATCATGCTCATCTGAGATGGAAACCAGACATAAATACATGAATGGTCAATAGGCATTAAAAAAAAACCTGAATAAACATGGGCTGCTTTAATAACATAAATTGCGCAATTGCACTATAATCAGCAATTTTTGACCGGATTAATACAAGTTAGAAACTGAAGCTCTGATCTTGTATTTACCATTTTCCATCTATGGGATGTTAGTAAATCGGCAGCAAATTATTTCACTATGGAATAAAAAATACATTTCTAATCACTTGCATCATTCCATAGAAGTTTTTTTGATATGTTTTTTATTTTTGACATTTGACAAATCATAAAAAAAAATTTAAATTTGTGACACTGAACAGAAATTTTCCACAACTTATATAATTCAATTTATATGAATCATTTTGCTGAATCTCAGCTGATCTAAAATGACTGATCCCTCTACTAGGACCACTGGAGTCAGGCCTATTTACTGAATTGTCTCTAGCGAAACAGCCCAATTTTGCTTGACAGAAAAAAATCACAAACTACAGAAAAATTCTCAAAATTCAAGAAAAAAAATGGCAATTGACTCCAATTCAAAGCAAACCTGCCTTTTGACTCTAATGCATTTGACAAAATTTGGGGAATAGCTTAACCCAAATTTTGTCAAATGCATTGGAGTCAATTGCCATTTTTTTCTTGAATTTTTCTTGTGACAAATGCATTAAAGTCAAGGTTTTTTTTTCTTGCATTTTAGTTAATGTGCATTTTTTCTCAGGCCAAATGCATTGAAAACAATGGGCTTTAGTGATGGGTGAATTTGCGCTGTTTCACTTCGCCGAAAATTTTTCGAATTTCCCGTGACATTTGCAAAATGGATAACGGTACCGGCGTCTTGTTTTTGATGCCGAAGTCAGATTTTTTGACACCAGTGTCGTTTTTTTTTACGCAGGCGTCCGTTTTTTTTGATGCCAGCAAATTTTCTCGCCCGTTGCACGAATTTATCTGCCAGCGTCGAATCGCGCAAATTTGACGCAAATTTGCGCCTGGCAAATATGTTTTTTTCAAATTTTTTTCAGTGATAAATCATTTTTTTCCAGCAAAACAAAACACATGAGAGAGTCTCAAATATTTTTGGCATTAGCAAAAAAAAAACCCTAATTTTATCACAAATATGCATCATGGGAAAAATTGCTCATCACATATTGTCGCCCCCATTTAAACCTATTGGAATAGTTTGTGGGATCCAATATCTGAAAACATACTCAATCATATCATAGCTCCTAAGTTCTGATATTATTGCAGTTGTTGTAGTTTTTTTAGTGCCCAATATTTGGCAGGGCCATGAGTATGACCTGCCAAAACTGCCACTTCTAAAAAAATATCACAGTCTAATATTATTCTCTGCATATATTTATACTACTATTTATGGCTTGTGGCAAGCCGGGGTTGAATGAGGCAATGCATCTTTATTATTAATTACATTAGGTATGACACATTATGAAAGTTCTTGAAGCAGAATTTGAAAGCATAATTCCTGGATAAATATTAAAAAAAATGTAAAGAAACACAATTTAATCTCAAGTCAATGAAACAAGACACAGCTATGGTTCACTGTTAACTTTCACTGATTTCCATCAGCAGTCCCCACTAATTGAAGCCATTACTTGTCCATTAAAATGCCATTTGTTGTTCCACTGCCTTTAAATCACATTGATTCTCTGAGTTCTCACTGGGGCCTGAGGATTATTTCGGTTGCACAGGAATGGAAACAAGGACAGTAAAATAATAACTAGTTTCCTTTGTGGCAAATAAAACTGAATCTGGTTTTTGTTCATCTGAAATGCAGATTATCATTCCATTAACACAGTGTATGCCTTACTGAAAAGAAACTCAACTCCCTGTTGATTCCATACTCTTTATTTTAGGTACAGGTATGGGACCTATTATCCAGAATGCTCGGGACCTGGGGGTTTCCGCATAACGCATAAGGTACTGTTTTATTATTGCAGATAAAAAGGAAATTTTTCAAAACAATCTGGATTTTTTGATTATAAGGGAGTCTATGGGACATGGTCATCCCGTAATTTGGTGCTTTCTGGATAAAGGGTTTCCGGATAACGGATCCTATAACTGTACTGGTATTGGATTCATTAACTGGAAACCTGTTATCCAGAAAGCTCCAAGTTACAAGAAGGTCGTCTTTTATAGAGTAAATTTTAACCAAATAATCTAAAAGAAAATTAAATTGTTTCCTTTTTCTCTGTAATAATAAAACTGTAACTTGCAATTAATCCCAATTAAGATAATTTGGAGGCAAACAGTTAATGGGTTTCGTTAATTTAAATTATTTTTTAGAGGAGTTAAAGTATGGAGATTCAAATAACAGAAATACCCCAAGTCCTGAGTATTCTGGAAAACAGACCCCATAGCTGTACAAGGCATGGTGTTCCTGGTGTAGCAGAATCTAACAGACATATTCAAACTTTTAGGCATTTACAGTGAAACAAATTTATAGTTCATCCACACTTTATTGACAATTCAGAAAGAGGTACAATTCCGTGTAATGCCAGGTATACTGGAAATGAAACTGCAACAGTGTCTGGGTGGTGATTTGTAGTTTTTAGCAGTAAATTAATCATAAATATGTACACAAGAAATACTCATGCCACACACATATGTGTTGGTATATACACACACACACACACACACACACACACACGCCAACTAACTTTTCGGCTGTCGCACCAGCCTTTTTCTAAGACTTTAAGAAAGGCTGGTGTGACAGCAGAAACGTTAGTGATGGATTCTGAATACATTTTTCATTGACCCATAAGTCCTGTGAGTGCGGCTTCTTCAAGCAGGTGTTTGGTTCCGGATGGTGGTGTGCACGCAGGCCCGAAACAAAACTCTAATCGTGAGTGCTGATTCTTTGGAGAGTGGACACACACATATATATATTCATTATTTCATAACAAAATGTGAAACAAATAGAGATGTAGTCCTGCAAGGTTCAAGTAGTTGTACTGGATTCACAATAGACAGACATCTAGCCATGAAATAAATTACAACACTGGTTGTGTGGAAGCGCAATACATGCGCTATAAACCCTGGTGTTATAAGGTCCTGCAGACTTAAGTATTAGGTTCTGAAAATACTTTAGGATGCTTTAAGTGATTCCTTATTCAATATACAGAGGGGTAGAATTGCAAATAGTTTGTCTTCAGCAAAGGGATCCATGTATCTCCCAAATAACCAGCACTAGCTAGTGGTCAAGAATAAAATATGATGGCTTATTGATGACTATGACAAAAACCTCAGTAAGAACAGCACATGGGAGCCCTAACTCATTAATGCAAACGTACTTCCTAACCCCCATTCCTCACAGAGCATGCATGCTATCTGCAAAATTGCATTACTGCAGGCAAAGAGAGAATGAAGAAGGTTCTTTTAGCCTTTTCTTAAAGGGATCCTGTCATCGGAAAACATGTTTTTTTTTTTCAAAATGCATCAGTTAATAGTGCTACTCCAGCAGAATTCTGCACTGAAATCCATTTCTCAAAAGAGCAAACAGATTTTTTTATATTCATTTTTGAAATCTGACATGGAGCTAGACATTTTGTCAATTTCCCAGCTGCCCCTGGTCATGTGACTTGTGCCTGCACTTTAGGAGAGAAATGCTTTTTGGCAGGCTGCTGTTTTCCTTCTCAATGTAACTGAATGTGTCTCAGTGGGACATGGGTTTTTACTATTGAGTGTTGTTCTTAGATCTACCAGGCAGCTGTTATCTTGTGTTAGGGAGCTGCTATCTGGTTACTTTCCCATTGTTCTTTTGTTTGGCTGCTGGGGGGAAAAGGGGAGGGGGTGATATCACTCCAACTTGTAGTACAGCAGTAAAGAGTGATTGAAGTTTATCAGAGCACAAGTCACATGACTTGGGGCAGCTGAGAAATTGACAATATGTCCAGCCCCATGTCAGATTTCAAAATTGAATATAAAAAAATCTGTTTGCTCTTTTGAGAAATGGATTTCAGTGCAGAATTCTGCTAGAGCAGCACTTTTAACTGATTCATTTTGAAAAAAATTTTTTTCCCGTGACAGTATCCCTTTAAATTAAGTAGTTATCAAACTATGTAACATAACTATTTAGGCAATGACCCTTACATTTGAGTTTTTTCCTGAATCCAGTCTTCTTCTCTAGCAGAGTAACCTTCTTCTAATACAGTCTCACCAGCCTTCATAAACTTTATATACTTGTGGTATATATTTGTGGTAATACTGTATTCTTACCATGGTACTGTATGTAGATGGGTAAACACCTGACACATTTTTAGAAAACAGCAACATCAACCAATACAATACAGATACAATTAGAATTCACAATGTGTAGTTCCAAATAAAACAAAACATTTCTTCAAATCAATACCAGCAGTAAGAAACCTCACTCTCTGTTCCCGCAATAGAAAGGAACCCAGTGATGCAATACAAATGGGACAAGTTGGAGAAGTCATAGTAATGAATATAATGTGGATTATTCAGACTTGCAAAGGAAAATGAAACATGAGGCAAAGAAGAAAATGGCACTGAAATATTATATTGTTACGTAGCGAATTTGGTTTAAAAAAAAAATGCATCTAACCCTAAAAATACCATGCGCACAAACAAATACACATACAGTATATACATATGGTATTCAGAACTAACTATAATTCTTAAGATTAACAGATAACCCAAGAAGCCATTTGAGTATCTCTTAAAAGCATTAATAGAATCTGCTATTGAAACTTCACCTGGTAGGGCATTCCACAGCCTCACCACTCAGCCTCTCACGGTGAAGAAACATTGGTGTTACCTTAGTTGAAAATTCTGAAGAAAGATCAGCCTCTATATGTCTAAAAATGTGCCTTTGTGTCCTCTAATGTTTGTAAAAAGGAGTAAAATTGTTCCTTTGCAAGTGCCTCTTCTCCAGACATCAACTTTCATAGTCTAATATTTCAATTGTCCCATTTCTTTTACCATTTGAGCACCTCTGTACTCTTTCCAGCTTGTTAGTATAAGAACTGGAGCCCAAAAGTGCACTGCATATAAGGTGAGGTATTGACAGGAACCTATAAAGAGATACAATTATGTTTTCATCCCTTGAGCCAATGCTGAGAATACTTATTAGCTTTAGTAGCCACTCACTAACACCGCACAAG
Organism: Xenopus petersii; assembly: GCA_038501925.1. Lineage (NCBI taxonomy): Eukaryota > Metazoa > Chordata > Amphibia > Anura > Pipidae > Xenopus > Xenopus petersii. The sequence continues at coordinate 90,794,627 of CM076685.1, forward strand.
GATTGCGAAGATTAGTATCCACAAGCTTAATCCTTTTCATTTAAGAAGACACAAACATACTCCTAGTAGTATATAAATAGTATTAATTCATAAATAGCATGCATAACCTTGCAGTTATCAATGTTAACCCTTATTTGCCAGTTATATTTCTCTGCAAAGCAGCAACATCCTGCATGGAAATTGTACAATTTAGTAAAATAATCAAAAACAGAGACAGAATTTATAAAGTCAAATCCAAGGACAGTGAAGAGACACCTAAGATACTTACAAATAAATAAATGTTTACTTTTACATCAGCTATTTCTTCATTAAACAACAACAATTCAAGTAAAAGTATGAGAATAGAGATAGCCAAGCAACCAATTTAATACAATATTTTACCCTGGTTCATTGGAGAATCATAGAAGTATTTCTCTGAGAGCCTTTAAAGCACTGTTATTGATGCTGCTCCTGCATAATATAGCCCACAATTAAACTGATTTTGGTTCCTAATTCCACTCCTGAGCAATTCAGTTTCCTCCTTGTACAGTCTCTTTGTGATATTGCTTTAGTAATTACATCAAACCAATAGGAATGGGCCTTCTACATATGGACTTCTGCTTGGGTAGTTTTAACTTAGCTGTGATAAGCAGAAAGTGCCCCCAAGAGAATCGGCCTTAAGACAAATGAAGAAGTAAAGAGCATATTCATGTGTGTATTCAGACATTCACCAGAAAATTTATACAATGACCATATATTTCTTCTTTAACATTTATGTTGTTTAAATTTAAAATCAGAAATGTGCCTATTATAAAATATTAACAAACACAGACAAAAGTAACAATGACTTAGGAGATTGTTACTATAAGATCTGAAATCTTTAATTTCTATGCCACAGGGAAGGTGGGTAGACTAAAAATGTTAGGTTTCGATTTGAACTCAACACTGCTACCATTTGTAAGAATCTCATAATCTTTGAACAGCAGTTAGCCTTTAGGCCTATGGAACACTGTCTTTTTAAATAATTTGGTCTCCTGAGATGGAGAGAGCTGAGGAAAGCAGAAGTGTGCTAACCCAACTGATTAAGCAACTCCCCTACACAGAACTGACATATGAGTATGAATGGGAAGTGGATCAATGCAGGGAATGGTGCTCAACCTTGCCCTTAACACTGACTGATGTGCCATAAGCCATAGTAATTTATTATTTAATTGTAGGTAGTAGTAGTAGTAGGATACTGAGCTTAATACTAACCATATTTATATACATATTTATATTTCTATAATAAAGCTGGAAGAGGGCTATTACACTATCCAATCATGAATACAGAAACTTCTGTTTGTGCTGATGACATTAAGGGGCAGATTTATCAAGGGTCAAAGTTCGAGTATATGGGAGTTTCTAAAAACTCCCATAAGACCCTTGATAAATCTGCCCCTAAAATGTAAAAATGTAAAATTTATACCATTTAGAAAGCCATATTCCAATCTGGTTATTTCCTTATTCCAATGGTCTATGTGTGATTTTTGTTATTCCGCCCACAACTAGAGAAGTGAAGATCTAATGGACTGGGATTTGTTTCCAAGAAATATTCAGTTCTAAGAAAACTTTTTCAAAGACCTGTTTTGCTATTGTTTGAATTAAAATGACAATCAATAATTCTCCTAGCAGAGAGGATGAAAGATCTAGTGCTACTATTTCTATAGGCGAACCTAAAGAAAAAGGGTGAAAGTAAGCTTGACTACTTTTTCTTGTGTCCTATTCTGGCTGTGCTTTGACACCTTTTCGGACTTATTACCGCCAGCAAAACATATCAAGCGTATATTTGAAAAGTGAGAAACTGAAACTTTCTTAATGTGTCCAATATTTTCACTTATCTCTAGCTGCAAAATAGCTTACTTTTTCACTCTGTTACTGATACACCATGATGACCTACTGATGAATCACTGTAGTAAGAAATATATATCTAGTGTTAAACATCAAGATATAATTTTATAACGTACCATCCTAATCAAATCCCTAAAACTTCTATTATGTTAAATCATGTATAACCAACTTAATGCTTCCCGACTGCTTTGTTACCATATTTTGACTGTTTTGATTTACAGTTGCTTGGTAAAGGAATGAAATTGTGTTCATAGAACTTTGAAGACTTTCTCACCATGAGACATGATAAATATGCATTCCTCATATGCATTTTATTGACAGAAGGGTTTTTTCTTTACAAGGACTATGTTAAAATAGACTCGGGAGAGCTCCAGGTGTTCTCTGCTGTTTAATATTGCATGATACCCTGATGGTTTCTTGCTGACAAAAATCTCTATTGTTCCTAATACCAGTCTGTCTGCATTTATCAGCAGCAAAGCATTTCTTTCATGTTGTGTGCTGGTGCAGTACTAGGGAACCAGTGTTGATGTGAGCATGTTATGATGTTCACTCGCCTTCCTGTGATCAATTTGATTATTGTACTTTGATAAGTAGAATTAGTAGATTACAGATGATTAATAAAAACCATATGCCATACTGTCAAAGAGCACTTCAGGAATACATTTTCTTTTTGAAGTACAGCTCAATCGGTGTATTATCATAATGAAATAAAAAATACAAAAATCATTACGTTGAGCTTTTGTGAGCTCCTGGAACTTAAAACATTAAAAATTCATAGACATTTGAGTTGATAAATCTGCCCTTTAAACCAGTGAAACATCTATACCTGCCAACTAGCTTCAGGTCTGTATAATAATGATCCGGTTCTTTGATTTCAAAGCTTGCAGGAGGGGAGCAATTTCACTATTAAAAGAATTGCAAGAATTTAGGTCTTAATTATATTGCTAAATTGGTCTCATAGACTATACAATTGTAAACTGTGGTTAAATTAAATAAAATCAAATAGGATGTAATTTCCTTTACAAGAGCAATCCATTCAATACAGACAGTCCCTGTGACTTGATTTTACGTGCATGCTTATGAACATTTCAGCTCAAAAGATGGGCATTAGTAACAGGGACTGACAACTCCTAAAAAATAAATGTATTTGATTATCTATTTCTACAAAACCCAATGCAAGACAATTTATAAAGGGAAATGAGCATAATATTAACATTAACAGGTTCACCATAAGGCAAAAACTTTCACTTTCCAATAATAATATTGTCATGTCTCCAGACCTTATTTGCTGTTGTTTGTTTATGTATGAGACTATACTGTATGAAAAATAAATAAAGGGTGCCTTCCCCAGAACACCTAAAAAATTAAAAAAACTAATGGATTGCACTGTGTTGTGGTGTTTTGCCTTGTTGAAATATCTTACATATTTTCAGGGTACTGGTGGAGATAAATGGAATGGAACATTAACTGGGTACTGGTGAGGGGTGGGTGATGCCATGTGGCCATATTGGCTGAACATTAAACAAGGACTGGGTAGGAATATAGCATATTAATAAGTTATTTTTAATTAAATTGACATTAAGGTGAAGAGTCCTGGGTCATCAAATGTGTAATGAGTTGACTGGCACATTATTTGGGTATTGTCAGGCTGTGGTGGGATTTGAACCAAATTTGGGCTATGTGGAAGGCAGGCAAGGGTTCCGGGCTAGGAAGGCAGGAAAGGCTTCCTGTCTTCCCTGATGTGGGTTTAAAATCCCAGCAGCTTTACTGTCAGCTAGTGATGGGCGAATAAATTCGGCAGGCATCGATTTGCAGTGACTGCGTTGAAAATTCACAGACGAAAAGTCCTCTGCGGCAAAAAAAAATTGGCGCGTGCATCAAAATTGTTTGGACGCCCTTTGACCTTAATACATTTGGACAAAATAGTAAAAAATTGTTGCACATCAAATTTTTTCACCGATTCTCCCATCACTACTGCCAGTCAAACAAAACTGTATCCTCCTTGTTCAAACCCTTCTCCTTAATGACTCATGCCATTGCTGTTGCTGGTGTTTACCTTTCATTCCATTCTTGTCAATTCTAGCCTTGTCTTGCTTGAGAGGCACGCCTTGTTTAAAATGTATGTAATTTTCATTCCATTGTTTTCATTGTTCTATGTCCGCTTATTCATGTCCTGTTCTATGCCAGCTCCATCATATCCTGTTCTATGCTTACTCCATCCTGATCTTTACCCACTCCACTAACTAGTACCTACTACCCCTCTTCAGCTACAACTGTCCCTTACCCACCGTCCCTGTATGTATTATTTCCTACAACAAATCCCTTACAATAATGGGAGGATGAACTGAGGTTTGCTAGCTGGGTGGTAGGCACATAAAACACACTCTGATGAATATGGGGTGCCAAATTGCTGAAATAATGGTGCTGGAGGTACATTTGCTGTGGGTAGGGTGAAACTGCCTGTGAAACATGGTGAAGTGGGTTATAGCATAGTAACTGTAGGGAGTCTGAGTGGAGATAATTAGTTTATCAAGATGAAGCTCATCTTTCCCTTTGTCAGATCAAAATTGTAAACTGTAATGTTCATGTATCTCAGCATTCACTGATGTAGCTGCATTTATAGGGGGCCTGGTCAGAAATTCTCATGTCTAGCTTCAGTCTGCATATGAATCCATTTCTGCAGTAAGTAGCAGTTTGTTTTTTTCAGCAGCATTAAAAAGATTTTCTGTACCATATCTGTTACCCTCTATGGGGGTTTCTAGAAATAAAACACAACTAGCCACATTTCATTGTGCCAAATCATCCTGATCCTTTACATTCATACTCGGATACACTTCAGACTCCCTTTTCTGCAAACCTTTTCTTTCTCTTTCTGTCAATGGCTTGAAGCACTAAAAGTGTGATCCCTTCAGACTGATTTATTCCTGCAAATATGGTCTGTGACAAACATTAGTAATAAAATGGCTTAGCGTCAAGCAATAAAAGGCTCTATTTTGGCAGAAAGACAAGCTCTTTGCATTCTTCTGGGAACATCAGTCTATGCATTAAAAAAGGCCTAGAAGGAGTCTTTAAAATGTTTCTTTATTTTCTTCCAAAACTAAACTTTTTTTTTCCTTAAAAAAGCTTCATGTTATAATCGCATACTGTAAGTACAGAAAAATACCCATAGCCAAAAATGTTCATCTTTAGGATAAAGAACAATATAAATGTAATTTTAAAAGCTTGATAGTTACAAAGGGGCTATGATACAGGTATATTGCTTATCTATGGGGTAACAAACAGTCTCCTTACACATTATTGTAACTCATCTCATATATATCTCATATATGCTGGCTATTATGCTCCGGATAGGTGTTGACTGGACTTGTTACTGTCCAGTGCCACCAACTTAAAAACATTTCAAAACAAAAAAGATTAAAGGAGAAGGAAAGGTTACAATTAAGTAAGCTTTATGTCTATATAAATATACCAGTAAACCCTCAAAGTAATACTGCTCTGAGTCCTCTGTCAAAAGAAACACCACATTTCTTTCCTTCTATTGTGTACACATGGGCTTCTGAGTCAGACTTCCTGTTTTGAGCTTAAACCTTTCAGGACTTGGGCTTGAACATGCTCAGTTTGTTCCTTTCTCCCTCTCCCCTGCCTTCCTGTTGTAATCTGAGCCCAGAGCTATGAGGGAGCAGGGTGACAGGAAGTGATGTCACATCAGGCTGCCATCCTTAACAAACAGAGAGTGCTTCTAAAGTTGTTTACTCAGGTATGGTAAAGCATTCTACTGAATAAACATAACATTCTAGCTTTTACTATTGTGGCTCACCTACTGGCAATAAATTGCCTTGGCAGCTTTCCTTCTCCTTTAAACATATATTAATAAATATGTTGTAATAACATTAATTTCTTTGGGAGTGAACTATCAGTCCTCACTGTACTCCATGACAAGCCTGGTGTTTAGCTGGAATTATTTTCTCTACAGGCATCTTCTTTGGATTTGTAAACTTCTCATATTAGCAGTTGGCTTAGCAATTCCAATACAGTGTCCTCATGTATTTGTAGTTTTCATTGTAGTCAGCTCTCTTGCTGTCTGACATTTGCCCCTTTAGGTCACTGCTTTAAACATATTCTTAATATATCTCTAGAGTGTTTTTAGCTAACTTATCAAAGTGAACTTTCCTGGGACTATAAAACATGCTGTTCCAGTATTGTTGTCCTCCTAAAGAGCATTTACTTCCTATAATTACACAGTGAAATACTAACAAGGCAAACATCTGTTAATTAATGTAAGAAGGTTGCCAAAATTGCACCAATAACCTTTGTTTTTTTAAAGCAAATGGTTTTTATAACCATCTCAAAATCAAACACTTAAATATTTGTTGTACAGCATGTCAGCTGTGTCTTGTGGGCTACTGAAATATAATTAGCTGTTCACGTGAGATATTTCTTTCTAGATTCAGATTGTAAATAGATAATATGTTCCTAGTAATGACATTCAGAAGAGAATATGGCCAGGTTCACAGCAATTGTTCCTACTCAAAGTTGTTTATTTAGGCTGAGGTCAGGACTCTATCTGGCCCACTTGATCTTTCACACTCCCATCTTTGTAAACCTATTGTCTATGGACCTGGTTGAGCTGAAATAGGAAAGGTCCTCCAACAAAATGTAGACACAAAGTTAAAAACACAACGAACTATTTAATTGTATAATGTTGTGATAATAAATAAATAACATATTCCAATAATTAGAAGGGGCCTTCACATATTTTACTACAGTATCTGTTTCCACAAATCACAACTTCTGCAAGTGAAATAAACCCATCCACATACTCCCCTTTGTGTTTACTTCATCCCTGTATTTCAAATATTACTTTGCCCAAACAGTATTGTCCATTTACTTTACTGTACAGAGTGATAGATATGCCCATTGTAATTTTGTAAAACTCTTTATCCATAATTGTTTTCAAAACATTCCGTTTTTTATCTGTTACAGCACATACTCAAAATGTTTTCTTCACAAATGAAGAAATATATATATATATATATATATATATATATATATATATATATATATATATATATATATATATATATATATATATATATATATATATATATATATATATATATAGGCTCTCTATAGGCTGCTCCCCTCTCTAACTTTATAGGTTGCTTCACTCAGGAGTAGGGATGTAGTGAACCGCCGCCGATGTGTTCGCGAACGCCGTTCGCGAACACCGGCAAAATTTGCGAACAGTTCGCGAACTGTTCGCGAACTTCGATCATCCGAAAATCGTTCGATTCGAACGATCGAAGGATTGTAATCGTTCGATCGAACGATTTTCGTTCGAGTCGAACGATCGAAGCCATTGGATCGAATGATTTCATTCGATCCAATGCTTCGATCGTTCGATTTGAACGAAAATCCTTAGATTTTAGCGCTCGAATGGTCGAACGATTTTGACGCGAACGCCTATTGGCGAACGTCGCGCGACGTTCGCGAACTTGCGGCGGACGCGAACAGCCGATGTTCGCGCGAACAAGTTCGCCGGCGAACAGTCCGCGACATCCCTACTCAGGAGAGAACTGGAACTTCATTCTGCTGTAGAGACATCACTTGTGTGAAGCTCCAGCTTCTAATAGTATCAAAGATGTTTCTTGCTGAAAGGGGTATCTGGGATCCGACTACACTTTCTCATTTATGTCTAACATGCATTTGCGTTTAGTTCAAGTATAGCACTGCATTGCTGTTGAGAGAATTCTCCTTTGAACTGTCAATGTTCATAACTATTAAAGGATGATCCACACCAATTCAAAAGGATGGTTCATTTGAATGTATTTCACACACACCATAGAATACAATAATATTTCCCTTCTTATTTTCCCAATATGATTATCGAATATATAGACAGCCTGCTTTTAAATGAAATGAGAAAATAACAAAGTCCATCTAGGGAAAGTTAAAAAAAAAGTCAACATGAATCTTTTTGAAAAGGAGTTTCCATCTCATGAGTGCATTGCTGAGTATGTGTCTCAAGAGGAGAGCCAGAAACCAAAACCTCAAAATATGGTACTAGAATAGCAATGTGGATCGCATGTATTATTATTTTAGTTAATCATGGGCTTATTTATCAAAAATCGAATTTGTGATATTTTAGTGGTTGTTTTCTTCTTTGAATGAACTAACAATTGAAAATAAATTAATTTGTGTATTTATTAGAAAATCAGACTATAAAAACCTTGACTGAATACAATTGTGAAAAAAATCTAATTTGTGAGTTTACAAGCTCAAAAAAACTTGAAAAAGTAAAATGTTGTGGCTTTATAACCTCAAAAAACTCAAAAATCTTGAATTAAAAAAATTGCTTGAATTTTGCCAAGGACAACTCCCAATGACTTCTACATGAACTTGCAAGCTTTTAGATGCCAATGTTTTACATTCTAGTTTTTCAAATGATATTTTAGAGGTTGTTTTCTTCTTTCAATAAACTAACAATTGAAAAAAAATGTATTTGTGTATTTGTTAGAAAATCAGATCAGAAATTTGGCATTCTAGTTTTTCAAGGTTTTTTTGTACTCCATAAACACCAAACATTCAAGTTTTTGAATTTCAAATTTGTGCGTTTTTGAAAAAATTTGAATCATGGCAAAAATTCGAATTTGAACGTTGATAAATCACCCCTTTAAGGAAAACCAAACCCCCCTACCAAAGATTAGTAAAACTAATTAAAGTAACAACATTTAAAAACAAAACAATACCAGTAGTAGCGGACCTACACTTTCTAAAAAGAGGATCTATCTTGTGATACACCGTTGCTGGCCCAAGTAAAGAACATTTGTTCTTTTATAAAAGTTACAATTCAACAAGAAAGGATTGCATTCATTTTACTGGTAGCGATGCTGCTCAAGCAACGGGAGCAGCTCTATTAGGAAGCAGGTATCCAACTGAGACAAAATGGTCAATGCACGCTGCTGTTACTCTTTGAAGTACAAGCTCTCCACAGACTTACTGAAATGATCAAAGTTTATTTTCAATATATATATTAAAAATGCCACCGACCGATTGGTAGAACTTGAATTGCCCAGGATGTTCATACAAAATATGAGCTTCTACCCCAGATGTATACCATTTAATGAACTTATTGAAATTCAGCATTAGAGATTTGAGGAAAGAACACTTAAGGGAAAAAACGTGCTATTTACATTTTTTATTTGTGATGACTATTAACAACAAGAAATCAAAGGGCTTCATAAACATTCCAAACAAAATGTAATATACTGTGTTTTTAAAAGTTATACAGAAGACATCATTTCTATCACTTCTTTCTTTCAAGGCAATTCATGGCATTTTAACCCTTGTTTATTTATACCAATCATTACCGCTCTGCCTGAGCACAAAATAAATAATTAAACAAGCAAAACAATTTCATTTATCAAAATCATTTATTTATATAGTGCATAGGGGTATATCATTAACAATAACAAACAGGGGTCAACTATAATTTAACAAATGTCACAGAATAAAAATGGCATAAGAAGTCCATGCCCATAAGAGCTTACATTTTGGAGGGTCAGAGAACAGTGGAAACATAAGGATGCTGTAAACAATTGGTGATTCTTTCAGCTGTCGTCTGATCAATCAGGGTGTATTAAAGATACAGGAGGGACTGTAAGGAGCATTTGACAGTTTAGAGGGAGGAGAACAATCAAATAGGTCTTGGCAAGGAGGTTTTTTTCCCCAAAATCTTTCTCTTTTATTGGTTTTCAAATTAACTGGGATTGGATACAGAATGGAAGAAGGGGAGGGAAGAGGACTTGTAAAGAACATCATAATATAAACCACAACATATATTTGCAGGGTTTACAGTGGGTCATTTCTACAATAAGAATAGTATAAAAAATATGTATCTCTGCATGATCTTAGTAACTTCAAGTGTTTATCTTTAACATTTCTAACCATGGTTTCCATACAAACCAGTATTGTGAAATTTTGTTGTGGATTAGCAGTATGATTTTTTTTTTTAGTTTCAAAAAAAGTGACCCAATCTAAGAAGAAGGGCAGGTTGATCGACTTCCAATTTTTTTGGATTAATGCAAGCTAATGATATCCACTCCAATTTTACAATCTCTCTTGTCAAACGCAGACATTTCAGTAATGGGAAAATAATTAACGAGTTCCAGAATCTTAAGAGGAGACTTGCAGTTGTGAAAAGGATGAAATGATGAGAGGAGTGGCAATGGCTGTATACTCTTTAAAATGAATCATTTTAATGTACTATACATGTATTATGTATCATGTAATTTAGCAAACCAAATCATAACGAATTTCATTATTAAATGTGTCTTTAACATACCAAAATATTTGAGACAATATGGATTGTGGTTATTATTCTCTGCATTTGGTTTTAAAGGTTTTAAAATGGAGAAAGAAGGGATGGGTCAAGCAGGATAAGATCTGGGTCCAAGTTCAAGAGCAGTTATGGGGAAAGCCACTTTCCCCAATAGATGGGTGTTGAAGACAAGGTAAAACATTTCACAGGTACAGTAAGAAAAGAAGATTATTGGCCACAGAATAGATTCATGATGTTGCATGTGTTTTTTCCAAGCAATTTGTGAAGCACATGGTATTTCTTAGCAGACATTTATATGGTATATCTGACAATTGAAATTAGAGTTTTGCTAAATAGGTGCAGTCCTTGATATCAGACCTTTCTCTGTGCTAATGCAACTATAATATTTTTTTTAAAAACTCCATCCACAAAATTCTTTTTTAATAGACCACAAATATTATGCAGTGACTGAAAGGGAATAAGTCTGAATGAACATTGTATTTCTGCTCCTATAAAAAGTACAAAGTACTCCCAGAAAGAAAATAGATCAATATTTTCTATCCATGGTCATTACAACAACTGTTTTCCTTTTGGAACCGGGAGAATTTTCCATTTGATTCCTCCTTCATATTCTTTCTATCTGAAAGAGTGAAATGGGTTATGGAAATGCACTTTATAATGGGAACAGGATGCTAGGAAAATCAGAGGAGAGTAATCAGAAATTAATTTATATCTATAGCTTCAGGCAGCAAGAGGCAAGCAGGCATTAATTTAAATGTCAGAAGTTGTCTTTGTCCTAAGGTACACATTAGAGAGCCTGCAAAATGAAAGATAGTGGAAGGTCTGACTCTGCAAGTAAGTAATGATAAAACTCACAGGCCTGGAGACGTGTCCAATAGAAGTTTACAAAATGTGTTTCACCGGGATCTGGTTACGAAGTAACAGGGTCTAAGTAAGTATTGCAGAGCCGCCCTTCTTGTATATCACAAGTTATTGACTTGCTTGAATTTGAAATTTGTTTGAAAGGGAAACCATTGTGGTCTTTTTTTTTTGTAACTGCCAATTTCTTGATATGCAACTGGCTTGCATATTTTGCATGTGTGTTTGCTCCATTTACCTCGGCGGGCATTCTTGCTGACTGTACTGAGAACTAGTGATAAGGCATGGTGTTCCAGCTTACTAAATGACTCCTTATGCCCTAAAATCCAGGTCCTAAGTTTTTTATATAACAGGTCCTATTCCTGTACCTCAAATTATCTCTCTCTCTCCCCTTCCACTATAGATCCCATGGTGATTAGAGGAAGCTTAATTCAATGTAACTGCTGACCTAAGTTCAAATGTTTTACCATGAAAATTTCATTTTATCGTAAAAGAACCCTGACAGAAGTGACAGGGATGACAAGGTCAGAAGAAGGTAATCTGCTCAAAGGAGCTTTGACATAGACATTATAAACACCAAATTGTAGCAGTCTTACTTTAATACTTTGCAAAATGATTTAGGCTTAAAAAAACCAAAGGATTAGAAATGGGGAAAAATCCTTAAACATAAAGGTAGGGGATCCATTATCCAGAAACTTGTTATATAGAAAGCTCCAAATTACGGAAAGGCCTTCTCCCATAGACTCAATTTTTTCCAAATTTTTTAAAATGATTTCCTTTTTCTCTGTAATGATAAAACAGTAGCTTGTACTTGATCTAAACTAAGATTTGATTAATCCTTATTGGAATCAAAACCAGCCTAATGAGTATATGTAATGTTTAAATGCATTTCCAGTAGACTTAAGGTGGCCATACATGGGCTGATAAAAGCTGCCCACAGACCGTGTGGGCAGCTTATTGGCCCATGTATGGGGCCCCCCGACGGCTTCCCCGATCGAGATCTGGCCGAAAGTCAGCCAGATCTCCATCGGATGGGACGAAAAATCCCGTCGGATCGCGGCCGCGTCTATTCATTGATCCGACTGCCCATTACTATACATTTGGATCCGATCGTTGGGCCCTAGGGCCCAATGATCGGATCAGCCCGATATTGCCCACCTCAAGGTGGGCATATCGGGGAGAGATCTGCTCGTTTGGCGACATCGCCAAACGAGCGGATCTCTCCGTGTATGGCCACCTTTAAGGTCTAAATTACAGAAAGATATGTTATCCAGAAATCCTGAGCATTCTGGATAACACGTCCCATACCTGTATAGCCATAAAATATTGCACAATAGGATGTAGTATATTTACTGTGTATGACATGGTAAAGCTTTCCAGAGATCATGATTCCATTCTCTTATAACATTATAGAGCTTGTTAGTAAAGTTTGTTGTCTATTTATTTCCCCATGATGTAGTTTTAGCTTCTAGCATTTCTCCTTAGAAAGGGTCAAAGATGCTAAAGCTCTAGAACAGAGAGAGGTTACATTCGGTGCTTCAGTTGCTGCCAAATGATCACTCCCTATATCTTCCTTGCTGTTCGCATGGAGAGAAGATGCTGGGAATGGTAATTGATGTTTTGCTAAAAGGCTGTTTATCCCTGATCGGATATTTGCACAGATAGTTGGAGAGGAATGTGATTTTTTTATTTTAGCAGTCTGTTGTAAATAACTCTTCTACACTACACTGGTTTCATTGATTCTTTTTTTACTTAAAAATAAGTTGTTTTTTTCCCTGGTTTGTGGACTTTTAGAATTGCTGAACCAAAACAACAAGTGATTCACTGCAACACCCATTTGGTTCCACTTCCACTAAACAATTGGAAAATATATGAAATTGTCCTCCATGGCTCAATATTAGAACCAAACAAACTGTTCTGCTTATCATTACTGTTTGTGTTCGGTCAAACGACATCTTACAATGTATAAAGATGTCAGATAATGTTGAAATGTTATTCTCAATAAGTAATAAAAAAAACAAATTCCTAAAGGAATGACAATTAAAACATAAAACTAAAAAGAAAAGAAATAATCCTTTCAGAAAAATCGGGGTTTAGAGATACGGGAACATATTGCCCATAAGAAGGGATGGGTGAATATTTTTTGTATTGTTTCCCTGCGGAAATGACGCCCATAGACTTGTATGGCGTTGTGCGTCAAAAAAAAAAGACACGCGTCAAAAAAATTCGCAGCGTGACAATTTTTTGGACGCCCATAGATTTTAATGGGCGTCAGCGACATTTCGCCAGCGGCGAATTTTTGATGAAACGGGTCAAATTCAGCCATCCCTACCCATTAAGTAATCCTAATTATTGTTGCTTGAGTAATTTCATTATTCTAACTGCAGTAGATTGGCAAAATCGTTGATTTCTGATTCTGGTTTCTTTTCTTCTGGGTTTTTGGAAAAAATTTTATGGAGAAGTTTTTTATGGAGAAGTTTTGTGGTCGCCCTTTTTTCTGAAAAAAGTAAAAAAGGGGATAGAAGGTGCATGCTCTACTTAACTGTGAGGTTCTAATCCAATAGGAGGCTGTCAATTAAGTCCACATTTTATATATAGTCAAAAATGATTTTTATTTGTCAAAAAGTCACATAATCAAAAGTATTTGCCCATTAGGTTTCGACCGAGTAATGTTCTTCGTCAGGGGCACAAAGCAAAAACTAAATAAATAAAAGATAAAAAGGCAGGCTGCCTTTTTGTTTTATTTTTTGCTTTGTGCCCCTGATGAAAACTGCATGTGCTATCCAAATTTTTTGTGTTTGACTTTATTCTAAAACATCACATAGATTTAACTGTATTAGGAAAATTATGAAAGTCAACAATATGCTTGGTTAGCCTGGGATGTCTATATGCCCTGCATTAGCATATACGCATTTACAGTAAGTACATTGAGTACTAATGTGTCAGAATAGAAAATTAAAACATTTGCTGGAATGTGTGGGTAGGGCATGTGCAACAGAGTGATAAGCAAAATCAAATTATTAGCTTTTAAACATGTTGTTCTGTTTCCATAGCGATGTTGAAATAATCTAAATTGTAGGTTTCCTCTGAAGGGTAAACATAGTGCTCTGTGCTGGAATAAATCCAAAGAATGCTGTGCAAAGGCTAAAGTCTGCACTCATGTTTCCTAAAATGACTACAGGAGTTGAATAGTTACATCTGTCAATTAAATCAATTTAGACATATAGGCGTCGATGGGAGTTTCGTTAAATATTTTGTAGCAAAAAAAACATTTGTGATTGTGAAACGTTATTACATACACTGCACATGTTTGCAAAAGTCATTTGTAGGCAAAGTTTGTGAGGAAGTCATGGAGACGGTCATAAAGGATGCAATCAATGAAAATCATAACGTTCACAAAGCTGCTAGTGAACTTTTTTTGCATTAATGAAACATATTATATTCCCCATTTAGTTTGTCATAGAAGGTCCTATTCTTAGCACCATTCAAGTTGGTCTCCGTTTTTTCTATGTATAGCTTTTTAATTATTTGCATTTCTTGTTTGCCTCGTTCCAGCGTTCTGACGGGGGCACTGACTTTAAAAAAAAAAAAAAAAAAAACTATTGTCCTGTGAGGCTACAATTTCATTATTTGTTTATATTAGTTATCTTTCTATTCAGGCCCTCTCCTATTCATCTTTCAGACTCTTGTTCAAACAACTGCCGTTGCTAGGGTAAATAGAACCTTTAACCAGATATATGTTAAATTCCAAACTGGAGCGCTATTAAAAAAAAAAAGAAGTAATTAAAAGTAAAAACAAATATAAAATGAAGACAATTGGTAAACAAACCCTTTCATTCTAAAGGTGCAGTGCATCCTGAACAAGTGTTACATAACTCCCAACTATCCTGTAATTTTTCGGGGCAATCCCGATTTTGACAGCTCAGCCCACATTCCCGGATTGTTACTGAAGTGTCTCGACTTTCTCTTTGATCTCCTGCACTGAACAACCAGAAAAAGATACAAAGTTTCTAAAACTTAACTGGCTTTTGGCAGAGAGCCCAGAATATGTGGCAGGTGCACTTAGATAATTGTAACAATTTAAAATAAGAAAAAAAAACTATTTAAGATAAACAGGTCTCTTGGGGAAACTGATTTGCAACTTAAAGGCAACTGTAATACATAAAATACACATGAAATCCAAAAAAACTTTCATAACCTGCCAATTAGGGGGTGTAGCCACAAAAATGGGCGTGTGCACTCCGCACAACGAATCATTTTTGCCCCTCTTTCTATTTCCAAAATGTTGGGAAGCATAGTGTCAGGTTGAGAGACTACAGTACTATGACCTAGGAGTCTTGCACAGTGCTCCAATCTTACTACACCTATTGCTATGATTTTCTCCTTAAGTGTCTGGCAAACTTACAGTTAGGGGGAGAATTGGTTAGAATGGCCATTTGCTCTCACAGATGCACTTGAGATGAGCAAATCTTGGGCCTTTAAGGAACCCCAGACACAATTTAGACCCCCCCCCCAAGTGGGACTATAACTGCTCAATATCAGCCCATCAGTGAAAGCCATTTGTCAAGATGTGTTTTGCCAGCCATCTACAAACCATGCACCCTTAGGGTCTGGCCACATGAGCAGATTCAGGTAGATTGGTCGCCCCAGCGACAAATCTCCTCTTCTTCGGGGCGACCATCTCCCCGAACTGCCTTCCCCCTGCCCTCCACCGGCTAAAATGAAATTCACCTGGGGGAAGGCACATGCAACACTTCATTTTCCGAAGTCGCCCAAAGTTTCCTCGTGTCTTCGGAGGGCAGGGGGAAGGGGGTTCGGCGAGATTATTTGGATAAAATGGAGTCTATGGGAGACAGCCTTCCTGTAATTTGGAGCTTCTTGGATAAAGCATCCCTATATATATATATATATATATCTATATATATATATATATATATATATATATATATATATATATATATTGTGTATATATATATATATATATATTGTATGTATGTATGTATATGTATATATATATATATATATATATATATATATATATATATATATATATATATATATATATATATATATATATATATATATATATATATATACTGTATATATATATACACATATAGATTATATAATATCATGTAAAGCAAGGCACTCACAGGTCTTAACATATGGTGAAAAAGAGATAGTTAAGAGAGAAAGTTTATTTGTATTTCCAGCATTTGGTCTTTCTTGTAAAGGTAACAACAAAGTGAAAAAATCAAACCTTTTACCCCTCCCCTTCAAAATGGCACCAAAATGTGTGTAATTAGTTGCTAAGACACCATGTATGGATCAGGTATCCTTTTACTAGTGTTCACATAGCTAAACTCTGTGTTATAAAATAATGTGCTTCGTTTTCCGAAGTCGGCTGAAGTTGCCTCACGAGAAAACTTCGGGCGACTTCGAAAATCAAAGCGCCGCGAGTTCATTGCCGTAGGTGTTCTCACCTTAATGCGGCCCGTACACCTCTGCAGTAGGGATGTAGCGAACTGTTCGCCGGCGAACTTGTTCGCGCAAACTTCGACTGTTCGCGTCCGCCGAATGTTCGCGAACGTCGCACGACGTTCGCCAATTTGGGTTCGCGTTCGATTCGTTCGACCATTCGACCATTCGAATTCCTTCGACCGCTAAAAATCGAACGATTTCCATTCGTTCGAACGATTGTAAGCATTCGATCGAATGAAAAGCATTCGATCAAATGGTTTCGATAGTTCGATTCGAATGAAAATCCTTCGATCGAACGAAAATCCTTCGATCGAACGATTAAAATCCTTCAATCGTTCGAATCAAACGATTTTAACGGGTGTTCGAAGTTCGCGAACTGTCCGCGAACATTCGCATTTTTTGCCGGTGTTTGCGAACGCCGTTCGCAAACATCAAATCGGCAGTTCGCTACATCCCTACTCTGCAGGATGTACCACCATTGTTTTATGATCCAGCAGCTCAGTGGAATTGGCACATATTTGGTCTGGTAGAATTAGTATGACCTTATATCACTCTTTGTAAACTTGGGGACAGAAATGGATGCGACGTGCAGCCTTATAGCAACTTAGGATACACGCCCATTATATCTGCTGATCCAAATTTAAATGTAATTAAAATTAATGTAATGTTTACACTTTTTTTGTATGTTGGTGATTTGGCTAAACTAGGATGATGGGATTTTGAGTCCTTCCCCCCACACCTAACGATCAGCAATTAAGTAGTGATGATGTCACTCCTCTTTTGCTTCCCTAAGTGTGTAATATGATCCTCTGTTACAAATTGAAAAACAAGCCCATGCATTTCTTTACTGCAAACTCCAGGTTCCTTACTACAACCAGTTCAGTTACAGTACAACAATATCTTTCCTGATTTTAATAGACACAACTCTACACTCTTAACTTTCCTTTGAGGTTTATTCTTTACAATCTGTCCTATCTCTGCCAGTATATTTTATTGGTTATGGCTTTTTGATATGTGTTTTGTTCTTAATTTGTGACTATCACACTTTAAGTTACATTATTTTATAACAAATATCACTGTTTTTACAATACCATGTCTACAGAGTTTAGCTATGTGAACACTAGTAAACTGATCACTGATCCACACATGGTGTTTTAGTAACTAATTACACACATTTTTGGTGGCATTTTCAACGGAAGGAATATAATATTTTAAAAGTTTTTCTTCACTCTGTTGTTCAAGGAAGAATGAAACATTGGAATAACAAATACACTTTATCTCTGCAGTGTGCACCCAGGCCTTTTCTCAAGTAAGTGAGTGTGTGAATGCTGCTATTTTTCCTTTTTCTATTGTGTATACACAATATATATACTGTATACACAATAGAAAAAGGAAAAATAGCAGCATTCACATACTCACTTACTATAGATAGATAGATAGATAGATATAGATAGATAGATAGATAGATAGATATAGATAGATATGTAGATATATATAGATATATAGATATATATCTATAGATATATCTGTAGATATATCTCTATATATCTATATCTATATCTATCCAGAATGCTCGGGACCTGTGGTTTTCCAGACAAGGGATATTTTCATAATTTGGATCTTAATACCTTAAGTCTCCTAGAAAATCATGTAAACATTAAATAAACCCAATAAGCTGGTTTATTAGTTATATCTTGTTTTGGATCAAGTACAAGCTAATGTTTTATTATTACAGAGAAAAAGGAAATCCGTCTTAAAATTTGAATTATTTGGATAAAATGGAGTCTATGGGAGAGGGCCTTTACGTAATTAGGAGCTTTCTGGATAACAGTTTTCTGGATAACAGATTCCATACCTGTACAATGCAGTGGGTTAAATCTAAGAGATAACATAGACTGGATAAAAATGACTCTTAATGAAAGATAAACAGAACAAACACATCTATAGCATTGCTGGATCTATATAAAAATAGCAAACCACTAGTGACACAATCACCTTCATCCATCTTGTTCCAGTGCAGCAAATAGGTCACGATTTAAGCCCATTTCTACGTATAAGTTGATGACTGAGTTCTTTTGCTTGATATATATTACCTTTGTGCAAGTATGGATATTCCAGAACCCCGGTTAAGTTGTGCCATTTAAGGACTACAATTCCATTTCATTTGTTTTTGTCAGAGCAGCACAGGCATTTCTGGCACAAGTCCTATTTACGTTTTGAACACCGTGTTCAGAAGGGCAGAACAATAACCAGTCTCCATAAACTTTACAGACATATACAACCAGTATGTGTGGTAAATAAATGACTTTACATTGCCTTAAGTGCAGTAAGTAACAGGATTTACCATTATTTGAATTCATATTCTAAAATAAATATTTGTGCCATGGTCATTATTTCTTAGTGCCTCCTCTGCAAGTGTTTCAGGGGTGAAGAGTGCCAGTCAATATTTCTTAAACTGATTTTTTTTTTTAGGTGAAAATGTGTAACCTGTATTTGGAATGTTTATTGTCTACATATGCTTATTTTGCATCATTTACAATTGTTATGTTTAACACTGAGCTATAAAGACAGTGTGCTCTATAGTGCTTTCTCTGAAAATATGAGACTGCATCTGTTCATCATAAACTCGCAATGATTTTTTTATACTTATTAATGGGACTTCTGTATATGTGTGCAGTAAACAATTCCACAAACATGTCTCTCAGTTCTTGAGTTCAGTTCCTACCACATACTCAAGGTTACACACACAGCAAGAATGTCTATACAATGTCTTCAAAGGCAAGAAAAGCCCAAAGAAATTCTGCAATCGGTCAATAGTAGCTCTACTTTAACAGACACACACAGACAGAATTTTTATAATGTGGTCACTTTCTAACCAAGCTGTAGAATCCCCATGAATGATCTCTGGTGGAACTGAAATAATGTTAATTGGCAAAAGGAGAAAACCAATGTGGCCAGTTAGTTGAAAGAGTTTATCAGCCTATTGTGCAGTCCCACCATTTCCTTCATTTATTTATTGTTTATCCTGTGGTTCAGTCAATTAGATGAGTGCAACTCAGGTGTCCCCATGTGTAGACCCATTGCCATATTTAGCTGATGGTCATTGAAGGAATTTGTACAGATATTGGGCAACTCCCCTTATGTGGCAGCAGTTTTGTTGTATTCCATATGTAACCATTCACAATTCCAGAGTTCTATCTTTAAACTTATATCAGTAGCATAATATTGTAGCCAGGGTCGCCATCAGAAATAACAGGGCCCTCTACAGCCACCTGGTTCCCATCCCACCCCAGAACCCTCCGCCAGGCCCTACCCAGATCCCGCTGACCCCACACCACAGAAAAAATTCCACACAGACACCAGAGCTAAAAACTGTAAAGCCCCTCACTAACAAGTTATAAAAAGCCATTGGTGGTCTGGGCCCCCTTATAATTAAAAACAAAAATGGCAGCCAGGGTCCCACATTAAAGTTTTTTAAAAAAACATTGTTGTGGTCAGGGCTCCCCTACAAGTTAAAAAAATAATTGGTGGTCAGGGCCCTCCCTGTAAGTTAAAAAAAACTATTGGTGCCAGAGCCCCCATAAAAGTTTCAAAAATAAACATTGGTGGTCAGGGCCCCCCTACAAGTTAAAAAAAATAATTGGTTGTCAGGGCCCTCCCTATAAGTTAAAAAAAATATTGGCTCCAAGTTTTTTTTAAAAAAATCATTGGTGGTCAGGGCCCCCCTATAAATAAAAATAAAGAATTGTGCTAGGACCCCCCATAAAAGTTTTTACAAAAACATTGGTGTCAGGAGCCTTTACAAGTTAAAAAAAAACATTTTTGGCCAGGGCCCCCCCTATAAATAGAAAAAAATTGTGCCAAGGCTCTCCATAAAAGTTTTCAAAAACATTGGTGGTCAAGGGCCCCATAGAATACTTTAAAAAATCATTGGTGGCCAGGGGGTCAATAAAAAAAACATTGGTGTTCAGTGGAACTTACTTTAGGTTCTTCTTTAGCTTCTTAGGCTCCTTTCATAGCTTTGGGTCTTTTCGCAGCTTCAGGATTTCAACTTCGTGACTTTGGAATTTTCTGACGAGGCTTCGGGTCTTTTCGGAGTGGCTTTGTGTCTTCGGCGTGGTTTTGGGTATTTGGAGGGGTATTTGTAGGAACTTTGCCCCCCTTTAGCCCCAGGCCCGGTATGACTCTATCACCTGTGTCCCTTTGATGGCGGCCCTGATTGTAGCTATTTAGGCTGAAAGTAAACATATTGAAATTACATTCAACATATTACAAAACTGTTTCCGTTATGGTTATTCCAGAGGAAAATATTTGCAATCTGTAACGTAAACAGTTCTTTAATCTGTATGTGCAGTAAAAAAAGCCATGGCATGGCCCACTGATTGTAAATACATTTTCACATTCAATTGTAAGGTTATGTTTGGACAAAGTGTGTTTTTATATCTGGATTTAAATGATGTTTTTATAGTTATCACCTTGTAAAAATGGAGATCAGGTTGCCTAGAAACGATAAAACATTGGTCTCAGAGGCCACACAACTCCAGACTGTGCTCATGAGTATGAAATGAAAATATTCCTTGATAACTAAATAACACCTTGGTATTTTAAAGGGAAAGGCATTTATGTAATGGTATACTAATGTTTGTAAGTTCTAGTTCCCCTTATATATTAATTTGCAAAATTTGAATGCAAAATGATTATGCCATTATTTAGATTAAAGTAACCATTTGTCATCTAATCTCAGTGTGGCAATGCACACTTTTATTTTATTTTATAAATATTTCCTTTTCCTCTGTTATAATAAAACAGAAACTTGTGCTATTACATGGAAGCCTTTATATTAAAGGGCACATTTTAGTGGTTTATAGAGGTTGTTGACATCTAAACCTCTACAGCCATGAAAGTTAATAAAAGATCTGAATCTAAAAAGTACAAACAAACAAAAAATACAAATAGCTCTAAAATCTCTAAAAACGTGAATTTTCAGACAATTACTAGTGAAAAAAAAGTACGTAAACCTTAAACATCCATTAACCATAAAATCTGAATGGTTGAAAAAAAAAAGTTCAATAGGATCATCTCAGCTCCCATTGACTTCTATAGGACCTCCATTACGTTTAATGGGAGACGTTTTGTATTAGAGGTTTTCATGAGCAACATTAATTTTTCGAGAAAAAATACGATTTCTGAAAAAAATAGCAATCTGTATTTTAGTAAAACAACCCCATAGTGTTATATTGTTTAACTGCTATATTTAAGCAGGAATAGGAGGAAATTTCACACAGTTATGAACTAGATGGATCCCTTAGATTATGATCATTGAAATGTTTAACAGTTACTGTGGGAGAAAAACAGTGCATTAAAAGACAAGATATGGCGATCAGAAAGAGGAAAGGGAGAGTTTGAGAAAGTAAAAATACTACAGTAATGAGTAAAACCAGGTCCATAGCTTGATCCCATAGATATAATCCAAAGAGTCAATAAAGAACTGATGATGACATTTTCCTGAACTGTTGCGATTGTCTATAGGAATATGTAAAAGTCTCTGAAAATAACAGAAGGAAGATCTGAGGATAGAGAGTAGGGGAGTTAAGATGCAAAGTTATCCAGGAACTGAGTTACGGGTCCTGGAGGATTGTGGAGGAATGTGTCCATGTGATAGTAGGTGTTTGTGCAGTGGGGTTTTAAAGGATATTAGTCATATTCCAGCATAACTAATATGTAAGAAACTAGGTAAGAACACAGTATAAAAGTAAGTAACATTGTGCAGATATTACAGTTAGTGCAGGTGAAGCATGGTGAGCCAAGAAGATGGCAAAAATATACCTGGCAAGCTCTAGTTTTTGGTTGCTGTAGGATATTGGACCAGAACAAACATGCATTCCTGTTGTACATTACCCTCAAACGATTGTAGGTGTAACTGATACTTCATCTAGAGAACCAAGATCATCATTGATTGTGATTGGAAATAAACCCTGCACATCTTTGTATAGGACCTATTTTGGACCATTACCAGGAAATAACATATACTTTAAACTAACTAGCCAGCTGCTCCATATGTCTTTTAAGCAGGAGACACTGCATTCAAAATTAGATAAAAAGTGAAAAACTAAGGGGGTTATTTACTAAGCTCCGAATACCCGAAATTCCCTGAAATCCGAAACAATTCGTAATTTTTTGTGTTATAATAGGCTTTTTAAATAAATCACGAATTTTTCGGAATTTATTAAACCCTGAGGGCTAAAAAGCCTGAATATAAAAACACAGCATCTCAAACCTGTCGAAGTTGCATAAAAGTCAATGGGAACAGTCCTGAAATTCTGAGATTTCGGGGGAAATTCACGAAAAATTTGTGTAAATCGGAGCTTTTCCCGCAAAGGTAATTTTTGGGAAACTGTAATAATAAATAAGCATTAAAAACTTGAGCAGCTTAGATCGAAGTTTGTAGCAGCCGATATTGAGATAAATAACCCCCTAAATATATAAGGCTCAAATAAAAGCAAAATGTCAAAGTATCAGTTTTTTTCACTTAGCAGTTTCTAAAAGCAAAAAACAAATCAAACTTCAAAATAATAATCCAGTTCCTTTGTGATTTATCTTATAATGGAATCATATATAACATTGCTTGCAAATCATAAATGTGCAAATGTGAACGGTGGTACAGATGAAGCCACTTGGATTTGTGAGTTAAATGCGTCATGACTCAGGGGTAATTGAAGAAACTGTGTTATCTTAAGTCATCTTAACTCATTTAATGCATTTAACCTTTTCATTAGCATACCAAAGCTCCATTGTTCACAATGGTGAATGCTTTAATTAGATGGGATGTTGTGACGCAGTTTTCTGTGTTAAATGAGATAAATGGGATATCTGTGTTTAGTTATTCTGTGTCAAACAGACAAACCAAAGTGGCTGCATCTGTAAATGTTGTCCTTGTGTGTGTTGTTGTCCTGTATAGCCTAATCCACACTGTTTGTTTACTATTCATCATGTGTTTAGCCTGTTGAGAAGCACTCACGTAAATAGTGTTTAGCTTAAGTTTAAATCAATGATTAGTTACACGGCAGTCATCAATCAGCAGGGAAATACATTTAGTTCTTGTGTATACAGCATAGCTATTGTTCTTATGCATAACTTACTGTTTAGGCAGCATATCATTTTGATTTTCTTTTTAATTTGTACTTCGAGAATCACAAAAGGTATGGCTTTTAGAATTCCAAGTAGGAAGCTAGATAAAAGCTGGTGTGATTACCTTCTTTATCACAATTTCATTACAAACTTTTTTTTTACAAATTGTAATGTGTCAATCTTACCTGATGGGGCGCCCTTTCATCTATCTATCTATCTATCTATCTATCTATCTATCCATCATCTATCTATCTATCTATCTATCTATCTATCTATCTATCTATCTATCTCTCTATCTATCTATCTATCTATCTATCTATCTATCTATCTATCTATCTATCTATCTATCTATCCATCATCTATCTATCCATCTATCCATCTATCCATCATCTATCTATCATCTAATCTATTATCTATCTATCATCTATCATCATCTATCTATCATCTATCATCTATCATCTATCATCTATCATCTATCATCTATCATCTATCATCTATCATCTATCATCTATCATCTATCATCTATCATCTATCATCTATCATCTATCTATCTATCATCTATCTATCATCTATCTATCTATCTATCTATCTATCTATCTATCTATCTATCTATCTATCTATCTATCAGCTATCATCTATCTATCTGAAGCTCTGGAGCAGTTAAGAGTAACACCACATGCAACCCAGAGTCCAAAGACCAGCAGCACATACCCCTCTAATGCTTGGGTCAATGGAAGTGTAGGGGTATAGGCTCTAGAGTAGAACAGGCTAGTTTTTCCATACCAGTTCAGGAGGTAGAAAGGGCTAAATAAATCCTTTCCACATTAAACCTTACCTATAGCTTCTTTGTTTTTTTAAGACATTTCTGAATTTGCTATTAAAATATGTGGCGCTAAAGGGAAACTTGTCCAACCAGTTTTAAGCCTTCCTTCCTTAAACCACACTAACTCTCTCCAATTTTAATTCATATCAACAAGGAGTTAATAGGCCAAGCAGCAGAGGATTACACAAACATCCTATTGTCTCAATGATGTTGACTCTTTTGCTTTGCTGCTAAACAGCAGTGTACAAATATATGTTACTGAAGTCAATTGCTTTTGGTTACAATTAATTTTGCATTATACATTGTTTTTTACAAGTGTATTGAATGTTACCATTTTTGTATGGTGGCAACACTGTATTTTTTTCATTGTTGCCTGAAGTCATATTTATGACCTTTATCATGAATGTATAGTGCTGCCCTTGAAAATGTCATATTAATGTTGTGCTTTCCCTAAAGGGGTTTCCTGCACAGCACAAAGCTTGAAAACTAGATAATTTGTATGGAGATTGCAAGTTAACAAAAGCAGTTTGTTGTTTCTCAGTGTAATTTCATGCATTTTGTTGGGGTTTTTTTTTTTGCAATAACTTGTAGCAAAATGAGAAAATAATGTTCATTCCAAGTGCTTCAAGAAGATAAAAAGGAAAGATGCTTTGCAAATAAAGTGTGGTATTCATCTCCCAATAGGTCCTTGTAATCATAGATGTTCCTTCATGAACTGTATTGATATTTGACTGCCTGTTCAGCCGAGGGATTTTAAAACAATTTGGAGTCTCAGTCTCCCCCATGCTATACTTGGAATTGCAGTTTATTTTTGGTCATTATGATAAAAACTCAGGTTAATGCTATTGGTTTAATTTTGTACAGTCTTACTGATTTTACAGCTGAAGGAGAATAGCAGGGAAATAGAATGTTTAATGCGAGTACTCATACTAGTACAAAGAAGTATGCCATCGGGATTTCACATTTAGTCATATTGTGGGAAAGTCACTAGAGATGTCGCGAACTGTTCGCCGGCGAACTTGTTCGCGCGAACATCGGGTGTTCGCGCTCGCCGGAAGTTCGCGAACGTCGCGCGACGTTCGCCATTTTGGGTTCGCCATTGTTGGCGCTTTTTTTTGCCCTCTCACCCCAGACCAGCAGGTACATGGCAGCCAATCAGGAAGCTCTCCCCTGGACCACTCCCCTTCCCTATAAAAACCGAAGCCCTGCAGCGTTTTTTTCACTCTGCCTGTGTGTGCTGAAGAGATAGTGTAGGGAGAGAGCTGCTGCCTGTTAGTGATTTCAGGGACAGTTGAAAGTTTGCTGGCTAGTAATCGTGTTGATACTGCTCTGTTATTGGAGGGACAGAAGTCTGCAGGGGTTTGAGGGACATTTAAGCTTAGGTAGCTTTGCTGGCTAGTAATCTACCTTCTACTGCAGTGCTCTGTATGTAGCTGCAGTGGGCAGCTGTCCTGCTTCTGATCTCATCTGCTGACTGCTGCAATAACAGTAGTCCTTGTAAGGACTGCTTTTATTTATTTTTTTGTTCCAATACAGAGCAGTATCACGCAGATTACTAGCCAGCAAACTTACTATCATCTGTCCCTGAAATCACTAACAGCTCTCGCCCTACACTATCTCTTCCAAGCACACACAGGCAGATTTTTCAGATACATTTTTGCCCTTGATCCCCCTCTGGCATGCCACTGTCCAGGTCGTTGCACCCTTTAAACAACTTTAAAATCATTTTTCTGGCCAGAAATGTCTTTTGTAGATGTTAAAGTTCGCCTTCCCATTGAAGTCTATGGGGTTCGCGAACCGTTCGCGAACCGCTCGCAATTTTGCGCAAGTTCGCGAATATGTTCGCGAACTTTTTTTCCGACGTTCGCTACATCCCTAAAAGTCACTAAGAATCGTTGTTGCATCAGCGTCCGTTTTGCAGCACTTCGCCAGGCGTATTTTCGCCAGCGATATGCAAATTCACCAAAATCCGAAGTTGCGCTCAGGGGAAGCATAAGGTTGCGAAGTTATGCTATCGTTAATTCGCCAAGCAAAGCGAAGTTTTGCTAGCGATGGTTAATTTGCATACGGCGCCAAATTAAAGTTGTAATGGAGGTATATGTAGCAGCACTACACAAGCCTGGGAAACCTTCAAAACAGCAAATAAAATTTTTACCCTATACATGTGCCCACTGTATAGTTAAGGTGCCATGAGTTAGGAAATGTAGGGGGGAAGGAGGGTAGCCCCCCCAAAATTTTTCAATCTTTTTCAGCCTATCACCCATAAAAAATGAAAAAACGCCAGCGTTTTTTGGGACTTAGAAAATGTTTAACTTTTATTGAAGCAATCCCTATCTACTCTATTGCACTTCGCCTGGCCTGATGTGGCGAAGGAAGTCTGGCGTAAAAGGTAGCGTTCAGAATAATTTGCGCGTCAGTGAATTTGCGTAGTTACGTCCATTGCGCAAATTCGCCAGGCATAAGGGTGCGAAGTAACACTATCGAATTTTACACCAGCGTCCATTAGAGAATTGGCGAATTAACAAAAATGCGCTACGCTGGAGCATTCACGCTGGCTTTAGGCGTTTCGGCATTTAGTGAATTTGCCACATTGTGTCCAGTCCTGCCTCTAGATCAGGGGTCCCCTGAGTTCATGAGCAACACAAGCATGAAAAGAGTCCCTGGGGTTGCCAAATACTGTATGGCCTGGGATTGGCTATTTGGTAGCTCTGATGTGGATTGGCAGCCTACAGGAGGATCTATTTGGCAGTACATTTGGTTTGTATGCAACTGAAAATTGACTCGAAGCCTAGAGTTCAAAAATAAGCAACTGCTTTGAGACCACTGAGAACAACATCCAAGGGGTTGGTGAGCAACATGTTGCTTGCGAGCAACTTGTTGGGGATCACTGTTTTAGATGGTGCTAGAGTGCAATTTTGTTAGTACATTGCTTCTGATGGACTAAGGCCATTGCACTGTAGCATCATCTAGAAGCAGGATTGAGCATTAAAAAAAATGCATCTGTATGTGCTTATGTGATGGTTCATTCACATTTGTAACCCTGAACTTGAGCACTAAATACTAGCTTTTTATTACTATTACATTGCTCACATAGTATAACAAGAATCTGTGTAGTGTGGTCAAGTAGTGAGGGGCTTTGGCTAATAATATCCTCAGAACTTTATTACTAAGGCAAAGATTTTCACAAAAAAATAGGCAGATGCTGAAAAGAGCATACGTTTCAGAGAGCAAAAAATAACACAATGATTAAAAGCATTCTTAGAAAGCGAAAGACAGAATTAAGGAGAAATAATAGATCATTTTTCTTCTTTCAACTGTACAAATGATTCTATAAGGCACACACCCTCCTACAAAATGACCTGTACAAAGTTGATGCAAGCTAATTGCAGTTTTACAGTCAGCTTTCATGTCGGAATGTTCAAAGGAATCCTCCAAGGCTGCCTGTTGAGCTTGCAGTTTCTCTAATATTAAGCACAGGTGCTTGTCTCTATTTTGTAAGCTGACGTCCATTGCTTGTAAGAAAAAGTGTAAAATCCCCTTCTTTCTCTATCTATCTATCTATCTATCTATCTATCTATCTATCTATCTATCTATCTATCTATCTATCTATCTATCTATCTATCTATCTATCTATCTATCTATCTATCTATCTATAATACTGACTCTATTTATATATAGTCATATAGAAAGAAAGAGAGATGATCTCAAGCATAGCATTTAATAATGTGAATAATTGAAAATATTGCAGCATTTTATTCCCTTCTTAATTGGACCTGCATTATTTTGCTATATTCTCATATTACCTTTAAGCTAAAGCTTAAGGTGCTCTCGTGCCACACTCCACCAAATATATATGAGGTGCTCTCCTGTCGGTATATTATGTTGATATTAAAATATATAATTATACAATTTTACAAAAAATTCTGCTGCCTGCAAACTTAGCCTTGCTGAACCAGACTTCTTCCTGATATTTATGCATTAGGGAAAGGAAACCAGAGAGAGCGAGGTTTTAACCCCCAATACTCTATATTTAATAGAAACTATGCATTTGTATAGCTTGTACAATTACAGACTCATTTCATGGAAAGCAGACCTATTGCACTTATGTAAATATTTTTTGATGAAGTCTGTGCAGATTGCAAGAAGCTGTCCCCACTAGTCAACCTGTAAAATGAAAGTCTTACTTGGTCACAGTTCTTTCTTGCTTATTGGACCAATAAATTAATTCACATTTGAAAGCTAGATAAATTCTTCAAATGTATTATTGATGCAAATAAATGAGGGATCTGACTCTAGACAATACCTAATGGAGCTGACTCAATGCAGGCTGTTCCTGCAAGGCTTGAATACAAGAAATTTGATGGCAATTGTAGCCCTTAATAATCTTACAGTTTACATCTTTATTATACATGGTAGGGGGGATTCATCCTGGGCACCGAACGCTGGCGACCTTTCGCTAGCAGTACTTCGCCAGTGCGAGCATCTCATAGTGAACCTGCGCTAGCGTTCATTTGTGCCTAGCGATCTTGCACTTAGGACAATTTGCACACTGCAGGAAATTTAGGGGCAGATTTATCAAAGGTCGAAGTGAATTTTCAAATTAAAAAACTTCAATTTTCAAAGTAATTTTTGGGTACTTCGACCATCGAATAGGCCAAATTCGATTTCGAATTGAAAAACCTTCGAAAATTCGATCACTCAAAAATTGAAGTACTGTCTCTTTAAAAAACTTCGACATTGACACTTCGCCACCTTAAACCTGCTGAATTGCTGTTTAGCCTATGGGGGACTTCCTTTGAGAGTTTTCCTTTTAAAAAATACTTTGATCATCGTAGTACTCAAATTCGATGGTCGAATTTCGAAGTTTTTTTACTTCAAAATTCGATCCTTGATAAATATGCCCCTACAAGTTGTATGAACATCTTTATGTTAAATGTTGGTACAAATACTTACAAATTCTTTTAAAAACACTTGTCCAGGGAACCTTAAAGGGATACTGTCATGGGAAAACATGTTTTTTTAAAACGCATCAGTTAATAGTGCTGCTCCATCAGACTTCTGCACTGAAATCCAATTCTCAAAAGAGCAAACGGATTTTTTCATATTCAATTTTGAAATCTGACATGGGCTAGACATATTGTCAGTTTCCCAGCTGCCCCAGTCATGTGCCTGCACTTTAGGATGGAACTACTTTCTGGCAGGCTATTTCTTGTACTTGGCAGAATTCATCGGCGTTTGGTGGCGCATGCACAGTAGGAGGCATTTACCAGTAAGGATCTACTGCACATGCGCCGGAAACTTTGTGACTTTGGCGCATGCACAGTAGATCCTTACCGGTAAATGCCACCTTCTACGCATGCGCCACCAAACACAGCTGAATACAGAAAGAAGAGCACTCTGGAGAAGATAGCTGCCATGAACTCTGTTGGAGAGTACCTAGAAGGAGTAGTAAGTAACGAGTTAGGGACATTTGCATGGGGGGAGGTATGATGGGGGGGAGGAGGGAGTTGGGCCTACGCAGGGGAGGGGAGAGGGATTTTGGCGCCTGGGGATTGAATTCTCCTATAATGTAACTGAATCAGTGGGACTTGGATTTTACTATTGAGTGCTGTTCTTAGATCTACCAGGCAGCTGTTATCTTGTGTTACGGAGCTGCTGACCGGTTACCTTCCTATTGTTCTGTTGTTAGGCTGCTGGGGGGGGGAAGGGAGGGGGTGATACCACTCCAACTTGCAGTACAGCAGTAAAGAGTAACTAAAGTTTATCAGAGCACAGAGTTCATGACTGGGGCAGTTGGGAAGATGACAATATAACTAGCCCCATGTCAGATTTCAAAATTGAATATAAAAAAATCTCTGTCTTTTAGAATATGGAAGAACCCCATACCAAGGAATTTATCTTCCATGCCAACTTATGTATCTACCACTTACCTTTGAAAAGAGTAAAACATTGAATTTATGGAAACCTTTTTATTTACCAATGTAATCATAAGTGTTAGGCACCCAAATAATAAATTATTAAAAGAGATGAATTTAAGATTAATTTTTAAAAAGATTACTGCCAAAATCTGTTACAATCTTTAATCTCCCAGAACACTGTTCCTGCTGGGCAGGATACATTGAAAGTAATTCTTCCATTAGAAATGTTATTACATGCAATGCCTTTTTAAATAGGTTTATGATTTTTCAAGTATGAAATGTAGCAGAAATTAGTGGTGGATCTATGGTATTAGTGTGGAATGGTAGGTAGCTCATCTACTATTAGCATAACCTTTTAATGTGAAATAATAACACGCAAAACATTACAATTATAATCCATTTGTCTACATCAAGTGTGAAAACTGATAGATGAGGCATGAAAAGAACAAATCCCATTATATCATTAGCTGGGAGAAAGGATATATTATGACATCTAAAGTGTTTGGTAACCGAGTGAAATGATTTTGCATGTTTTACAATTTGATGGGTTTTTTTCAGTTCTGAGCTTTTGAGTCACACGGAGCAGAAACCTTTTGGAAACGTTGTCATTGGTCTGGTCTGTGTGACTTTACAGTATGTCTACCTTTTCTTGTCTCCTCAGCCTGAAAATGACTGCTAATTAGTAACCTGAGATGTATTATGGGCAAGGCTAATGAATAATGAACAATTATTAGTAAAAATTCATTTTTTCCTTTTTTTCAGCATCCAAGATAATAATTTTTGAGCAGATTTATCATGATAAATTCAACTAGGCAATCCTGAGGGATCACCAGTGAGATGAAGGAAAGATGGAAGGTTGTTGAACAAGAACAGGAGAAACTGCAGTTTAACTGCTCAAACTTCTGTATTTTAACACAGAAGTTTGAGCAGTTAAACTGCAGTTTCGCCTGTTCTTGTTCAACTACAACTCCCTAGGATAATATTACAGCACCCTCAATTGAGGTGCTAACAAGAACCTTGGCTATATAATTACTCTGCTTGGACAGGTAACAGTCACACACAGTTTACAATTGAAAGTCTGAAGGTGTTTGACTGCATCTTTTCAATAGATGTGTAATAATATAATATAGTAATAGTCTCATATATGTTATACAGTAGCTCAGCTCTAAAACTCCAGTTCATTAATTCCCAATGCTAATAGCATTGTAGATTAATACATCTAAGTTTTAACATACATTTTAACACACAAAGTTAATATTTATATACATAGAATATAGAAGATATAGAAGATAAATTTGACCATAATATGTATGTGTATGTCAAAGGGACCTTAGACTGTAAGCTCCAAAGGGGAAGAGACTGATGTGTAATCTCAGTACAGCGCTGCAGAAATGTGTTAGTGCTATATAAAATACCAGAAAAAGTTTGTGTAATATCTGAAAGCAAAAAGGTTTCTGTTATCCAGCAAGCACCGAATTACGGAATGCCCTTCTCCCATAGACTCCATTTTATCCAAATAATCCAAGTTTTTAAAAATGATTTCCCTTTTCTCTATAATATTAAAACATTACTGTATATACTCGAGTATAAGCCGAGTTTTTTAGCACCCAAGATGTGCTGTAAAAGTCTACCTCGGCTTATACTCGAGTCAATGACGCAAATGGCTGCGCAAATGGCTGTGCTTCAAAAAACCCCGCCACACTCGTTTTGTCTCCCCAGCGCACCGGCTGCCACACACCATTCACTTCCTACCCGGCCCACATCTCCCCGGCACCTCCCGCTCGCTCACAGTGCCTTTATCACGTGACGTCATCAGAGTCAGCAGGCAGCATGGCAACAGGCTTAGTTCCTCCTACTGCAGCCTCCCCACCTCTGCAGTCCTGTGGCGCCTGTGGAGACTAGCGCTAGAGGCAGCTGTGGCCAAGTAAGTGCGCAGACTGGTCTTCTGGGCCAGGGATAGGGGGCAGGCTTCTGGAGATCCAGATGCTCCAACACAGAGGCAGGTTTATCCCTCCACTCGTGTGTGGAGTGGGCTGAGCCTGTGAGGGAGCAAGCTTGTGAGTGTCTCATTGCCTTACCTGGCTGTGTATGGTGCAGCACTGGCCCGACCCTTGCTGTATGACTTTACAATTACTTATTTGGGTTTCTGAGATCTCATGTTGATTTCTGGTTGGATTGCCTTTTTGTTCTTAGCACCCAGGCACTAATTTTCCTCATTAGTATGGGTGTATATTGCAACCACATGCGATATGCATCAGTGAGCAAGTACTCAGATGGATGTCGGTGCTCAAGGCTGCTATTTAGCACTACCACCCAATAGATCAGAATGGCTGCTCAAACCAGTCAAACACATTCTAACAAACTCTTTTAAATTTTACTAAATGTGTGAATGTTTCCGACACTAAGTTTTGTAAATATTGTTCAGCTGGGTATTCCCCAGTAAGATATTTTAAAATATCTGAATGTTATGCGGAGTCACATATCTGCTTCATGTAAAGCGTTTGTCTGTAGTTTTCCAAATGAATTCACAACCAATTTGTACATAAATAGTTTCATATTTTCCCTCTCTGGAAAACAGAGGCTTGCGTGTGTTATTTCCTATAATGTAAATTAAGAGCTGTTTATTAAGATTCCATTAACGTGGTAATCGTACTGTACGTTTCTTTAATCTCCTAGCCTAAGAACCCTATTTACTTTGCTCTGTACAACAATGTTTAATATAAAACTACCCAAGGAAAACTTTATCATAGTGACTATATGCATTATGAATATTAATGCCATCTGCATGGCCTTCGTCAATTTCACAATATGATTTCAATTTACTTCCATGATTTGTTTTTTCACAGTTCGTTCCACTTGTAATAATAGAAGCCAATTTTTCAGCTAGGTTGTAACATATATTTGGATATTATACACAATGTTTTGGTTTTCATTCTATTAATACAACGAAAAAGAAAACGGGAAAAAAGATTTATGAGGCTTAATTAATATCTGGCACTTAAATAAAATTAAAATTAAAATCCCACTGAACGTGTATATATGAACATATGTTGGCACATTGACACTGCAAAGCTTGATTTACTACAAATATCTGACGGTTTATGAATTTGGTGTAGTGGGCGTATTTAATTCATTTTATGGCTCAGCTTTCATTACACAGTATAAATTCCCAAAATTTTAAGTGAAAACCTCCTAAGTAGATAGATTTTTTGTAACATAAAGATTAGACATATCGTGCCAAGACACAGAGCTGACTTAACCATTTAAGAATATTTTGCATTTGTTTTTACATTTTTAGAATTTTAGAATGCTATTCTTCCAGTCTACTTTTTGCTTATATAGTACATTAAACACAGAAGTATATTTTCAGATTTATAAATATACAGTAGATAGTAAGAATAGTTTAAAAAAAGTACAAAAAAAGTACAAAAATATTAAATTCTAGTGAGGAATTTACGGTTTATTGATGTGGCTTTAAGGCAACACAGTTCAACTGAACCTACATTGGATTTTGGTCACTGGTCAGCTGAAGTTTACAAACAAGAATCCGGTGGCACATTTTCAGTTTTGAAAACATTTTTAAAAATATACTTAGCCCCAAAACATACAGACACCATTTTGGGCCACATTGAACCCTTTTAAAAGTCTTGTAAGGTTGAAATGTTGTCTGTATGGAGTTAAAAATATTTTTTTACCTCTGCTGACAAATTTGGCTACCAATGTATGTTGAAAGGCTGCTCAATGATCTGACTGTTGGCCATTAGCAACCCATTATTTTGTTGCATAGATAAGATCATCTTTTGTTTGGGCTGCCACATGTCTGGTAGTCTTGACCCAGACTGCCCAGATTTCAGAAGGGCTGTCCAGGTCAAAACTGTCTGGCCAGTTTTCCAAATTAGAACAATGAGGCATGACTCTGGATTGATGCAGTGATTGGCCAATCACCATAACCCTGTTATAGCCCGCCCCCGTGATGGTGTTTGCTCACCATTGGGCTCTCACTGTCACACCTTCTGACATCACCATCCACCCCTCTTCCCGGTTTTCAAGTTGGAGAAAGGAGGTGATAAGTGAGATGTCTATTCTTTGTACGAGTTAATTGGACATAGTTTGTGAGACGTTATTCAATGTCTTCTTGTTGGTTGGAAAGCTATTGAACATGACATCAGACTTTGGTGAATACATACTAAAGGTTCATTACCAATGCTACAAGTGTAAAAGAAACCCTAAGGGCTTGTACCGGTCTATTTGCACCTGTAGCATTGCCAAGTGAAAGCTGTGCTTTTCATTTTGTGCTATATTAAAGTGTAGAGGGTCACCTCAACACCATCTGTCCTCTGATGTATCCCAGCTTGACCATTCTGATATGTAAGCTTGGGGCATTCCATGGAATACTCCTGTGCCACCCTTTTTGTATGCAGATAGAAGGTTTACATATTAAGGTCACCATAGACGTAGAGATCCACTCGTTTGGCAATGTCATCAAATGAGTGGATCTCTCCCTGATATGACCACAATGAAGTGGGCGATATCAGGCTGATCATAATGCATCTGATACTGTCGGCAACTTTTATCAGCATGTGTATGGGGGCCTATTGCCATCTAGGGAATGTAATTAGGACAAAAACTTGTCTTTGCACCTTTTTGGCAACTATTTGTTTTAAATGAACCCAAAAGCATAGAACGAACCCCAAAGAGTTATAGTTTCTCATAATTTCCTGTTCGTTATTGATGATATTAAACCATACTTTATCATGTCAAAGCCTGTGAAATATGAAAATTTTGATTCATAGGATAAATAAATCATTAGTTGAAAAACAATCTGATTCTATACAATCTGAATAACCATTAAAATGCAAAGACAAATTGGGTGTCATCTTATTTCTATAATGGAAGCAGTGGGATTTTATCAATGCTGGATTGTATTCTCTTACAATAAATTACCCTTCAGTCTGCAATCTCCTCCTTCAATATTACAGTTCTGTATGTATGTATAACTTTTTTTTTATTAATCACTGTAAGGAGATCCAGAGATGTACAGACTTACAATATATAAAAGTACACAAAGGGAGAACACGTAACATAATTAATGAAAGTACACAAAGTACACAGAGCTAAAATGCCATGTGGAAAGAGAAACAGTATGAAGGAGGTCCCTGCCCTGAGGAGCTTACAGTCTAAGTTGGAGCTTACAGTCTAAGAGGGTAGAAGTATAGACAAGATTATGTTCATTAATGTTTTCTCTTTTGCTTACTACAACATAGTCGGTCTGCCGTGCTACAGAAAAGCTACAGAACAAACCTTTATCCATAAAACCCAGGGGCCAATCATTCTGTGAAGTAAATCCCAGACCTGCAAAAGTCATTCAGTAATATTCAATATTTAAAATATTTTTTTTTAAATATAAGGACTGTTCTCATGCGCACACGCATATATACAAAAGATTCATTCTTATACAACATTCATTTTCTTAATTGTGGATATAGTCACTTTAAGCCTCAAAAATGTGGGGTTACAGTGTGAAGCATGACAAGACTGGTGTTTTTTGATCAGACGTGACATAAAAAAGTCAAAGTTCCTTTAAGCAAGTAACAAAGACTATATAACTTGGAAATCAAACAGAGAGCACCAAGAGAGGGATCTTCTATTTTTCCTTACCAGTGCTACATAAGGGCAGGAGTGGAGAGCATTGATAGACACCACCTAAACGGCAACTTTCAGAATTCCACTCTCAGCTCAGTGACATATATACAAATATGAATTATTATTCATTGCATCTTTTATAAAGAAAGTGGTGACTTTTTTCACAGGGAAGAAACAGGAG
Organism: Xenopus petersii; assembly: GCA_038501925.1. Classification (NCBI taxonomy): domain Eukaryota; kingdom Metazoa; phylum Chordata; class Amphibia; order Anura; family Pipidae; genus Xenopus; species Xenopus petersii. Next base: position 90,830,866 of record CM076685.1, read on the forward strand.
CTTATGAGCACACTCCCTTCTAAATAAATAGGAGCAGCTCAGCAATCCTTATATTTACAGTAAGTGTATTTCCCAAAAGTTAGATATGTCACAGTTTGATAATTATTCCCCAGAGAGCATTTAACTGATCGCTCCATGCTCCATATAGTATCTAAACCGCAGGCTCTGAGCACTACATATCCTGCTACTTACAGTGAGCACACATTATGTAACCAGTTTATGTTTACTGTCTTTTGTAAACTATTAGGTGATGTATCTTACCATTTTTGCTCACAGGGTATAGAGGGCCCAATATCTCCCCAACAACTACCTGTTCATAGTTTAGCTCTCCAGTAATACCAGAAGCTCCTGAATCTCTAAGAGGCCCCTTTACTAACAATTAGTGATGGGCAAATTTGCTCCATTTTGCTTCGCAGAAAAATTAGCGAATTTCCAGCGAAATTCGCGAAACGGTGAAAAATTCACGAAACGGTGCCAGCATCTCGTTTTTGATGCTGGCGTCCATTTTTGACGCCAGCGTCCGGTTTTTAGACACTGTCGACAATTTTTTTTGACGCCGCCGAATTTTCGCCAGGAAGGAGTTCACAAAACACTCTAACACATCTGATGAACATTAGCATAAAGTTCTCAGGAGGACACACTTACCAATAAGTGATCATTTAAGCACTAGGAAAACTCCTGGTTTTCACCCCACATCTGGGTCAGTGCAAGCTGCCAGAGCACTTTCAAGTAAAAGTGGCTGGTCAAGAACTATTTGTAACTTTCCAGTATTAATTGAAACTGACTCATGGTGATCATCAGCATTTTGCACATTCCTTCCTTAATTTTGTACTTCCTTCTTCACAGGTTTGGTATGTTCCATTTTCTTCTCCTTCAACACAAGGTTACCCTTTCTTTAGGGTAACATTATGAAATGTCTTAGAAAAGTCTGAGTACAAAGTTTATTATATTTCCCACAGAAATGTATTCAATTAGTTTGAAGTAACCTTTGTTTCATGAAACCATGCTTGACCATACTTCATTTGAGATAATATATTCCATTTGCAAGCTCTTCATACACATTCAAAGGCTTCTCAGCTGCAAATGTCAGACCAACTGGTCGATAAATTCCCAGTTTTGATCTTGATTCCTTTTCAATAATGAAAACACACCCATTACCCACCATTTATTTGGTACCAAACTTGATGAGTTTAACAACTCACCTCCCTGGTGGTCTAGTGGTTCGAGGGGGTCGGCGGGGACGCCCACCACATTGCCGATCCTCTTCTTAAGTGCTGGATTCCTAGGGCACGAGCGGAGCACATCTTCTCTTCTTGTAGGCGCATTGGCGCTGATGTAATGAGATTCAAACCTATTTAAAGGGACCTTGTACAATTTCTCATTGCTTGTTATAGGATCATTTTTAGTGATTTCCTGGTGCTTCTGAGCCTGTATTCTGTCTGTTATCTGATAATCTGATACCTGTTGTGAGCCCTGCCTGTTTTGACGATCCTGACTTCTGCAATCCTGACCCTGCCTGGTAACTGACTCTTCTATATCCGCATTCCCTTCTGATTGATCTCCTGGTTTGACCCTTGCCTGTCTGACTTTGCTTATACTCTGCCTGCCCCGACCCGGCCTGATTTGTCTACGTCTTCTGTTTATTCCTTGCACTGAGACCTTCTGCCCAAAAGACTTTGCTTTACCGTTGTGCCCCTTTGCTTCTCCAGAACCCTTAGCTTGGCACCTCTCTTATTAAGACCTGGCAGCATCCAATTATCTGAGGGCTCCTCCCGAGGTGAAAGGTGGCTGTTAAAGGCAGAAGCAAGAGCCATGAACAGAGTGCTTAGCATTGGTTCTGAATTTAGGTTGCCGATCGTGACAATGAGTTCATAATAAATTGACTTGTCTACAGTGAAGTTCTGATAGCTGTAGGGGGAAGCTCTTGATAAATCCATGTAAAAGCTCTGCATATGCCATGAAACAGAGCACTAAGCAGGCAAAAGTCAAATGACTTCATTTTCTGATCAGAGAAATGTCAAAACACCCTCTCTCTTCAATAACTCAATTTTTAGCTGGTCGGGCACCAAACTGCAAGAGCTTCCTGGGTAATAACTTTACATTTATTTGTTTTAAGGATTTAGATCCTCTAAAAGAACTGGGAGTGTTGTGTTTGGGTTCTACGCCATATTTCTGATATTTCTGATTTCAACAAAATGTAATTTTATTCTCCCGTACATTGAAATATTGATTTTGAATACATATTCAAACACAGGCATATACCACCATAGGGGATATTTTATTTTCTTAGCAGCAGGGCACAACAAATCGTGATTTCATATATAATGTTTTGGGATTTTTTTGATGTGGTCACATTTTGGGGGAAGAGAGATTTTCTTTACACTTGAAAACAAAATGTATTATTTGGTCAATTACATTTGGTCATCGGAAAACATGTTTTTTTTCAAAACGCATCAGTTAATAGTGCTACTCCAGGAGAATTCTGCACTGAAATCCATTTCTCAAAAGAGCAAACAGATTTTTTTATATTCAATTTTGAAATCTGACATGGGGCTAGACATTTCGTTAATTTCCCAGTTGCCCCTGGTCATGTGACTTGTGCCTGCACTTTAGGAGAGAAATGCTTTCTGGCAGGCTACTGTTTTTCCTTCTCAATGTAACTGAATGTGTCTCAGTGGGACATGGGTTTTTACTATTGAGTGTTGTTCTTAGATCTACCAGGCAGCTGTTATCTTGTGTTAGGGAGCTGCTATCTGGTTACTTTCCCATTGTTCTTTTGTTTGGCTGCTGGGGGGAAAAGGGGAGAGGGCGATATCACTCCAACTTGCAGTACAGCAGTAAAGAGTGATTGAAGTTTATCAGAGCACAAGTCACATGACTTGGGGCAGCTGGGAAATTGACAATATGTCTAGCCCCATGTCAGATTTCAAAATAGAATATAAAAAAATCTGTTTGCTCTTTTGAGAAATGGATTTCAGTGCAGAATTCTGCTGATAACTGATTCATTTTGAATTTTTTTCCCATGATAGTATCCCTTTAAGGAGGTTATTTATCAAAATCCGAAAAGTTCTAACTATTTTTCCGAAAACTACTCCGACCAAATCCGCACAGACTGTTCCCCCCTATTTATCAATACATTTTTACAAATTTTGTGCAGACAAAGTCACAATAAAATTGTCAAAAAAATCCGAATCCTACATTTTTTTTTCCTTTCGGATTTTGGTCTTGAATCTACAATTTTTCCGTAAAATCGCCCAAAAGCTATGATTTTTTTGGAAGCCCATCGCAACTCTTCCAATTGTTAATGGGAAATCTGCCATTGATTTTTATATGTTCGATGCCGGAGGTTTTTTTCAACAGACTTAATTAAATAATATTTACTCCAAAAAATTGTGTCAAAAAATTCAGTGCTTAATAAATAACCCCCTAAATGTAGAAAACATATTTAAAATAATGTAAATGTTTAGTTTTATAAGAACATCCAGTATAATACTTTCAACTTCTTTCCAGGAATAGTACTAAGTAGTCTGTATTATTTTAAAGAAACAGGGAAAGGTATGGGATCCTATAATCATGTGTTTTTCATGTGAAATTTGGTTAAATGCCTTTTGAATTTCAATATTTTCATGAATGTCTGATGCTGATTGTCATTGATCTTAGGAAAACGTAACACTTTAGGCTGTGCTATATTCACTTTCCCATGCTTATCTTGATGATGCTGGCCCTTTAAAGAGATCTTGGCACATTTTCTCAGCACACAGTAGAAAATGCAGGCATCAAAATACAGAAAGGATGATGCTGATTAATGATCCAGTTGCATCTTTCCCAGCATGGAGCCAATAGGAATATTGTTCAATTCCCTGCAAGAGACAATGTTAGCTTCCCACAGTGAGAAGATATGAGAGGAGTATTAAACAAGGACACACTTTATTATTCTCATTCCATTGTTGTTTAACTACAATTGAAAATATGATGAAGAAAAAAAGAGAAATATGCTCATGTGCTCATCCTCTAGGATGTAATCAGCGCAATTATATTTACTCTAAAAATTTCTTGCTGTGGATTTGCAATTATATGCAAATATAACAGGTAGATATTTCAATGTTCAGCTTTATATTGATGAAAGAGCACCAGGAATTTATTTTATTAAGGAATTAATTAAAATGCAAAATTTTGAAAACAGGGGGTAGCTGTAGAGGCTGATAGGTGGTTCAAATTTTATAAATCAGATAAGTGGCACGTAGAGCCCCTCCAGCTGTTTATAAACTACAACTCCCAGCACTAACTACAGCCTTTTCTACCACTCCAAGTGGGGAAAATATATAATTATAAATCAGGTGCCACAGGCTATAGAGAAAAACAAAAAACAGAACCTAGCTCAATATTGTTAATTAGGGATGGGTGATTTTGACCCGTTTCGTTTCGACAAAAATTTGCTGCCGGCAAAATGTCTGTGACGGCCATTAAAGTCTATAGGCTAAAAAAATTTTGTTGCACAGCAAATTTTTTTTTGACGCACGTCTTTTTTTTTTTTTTGTCGCACAACGCCATACAAGTCTATGGGCGTCAATTCCGCAGCTAAACAATGCAAAAAAAATTTGCCCATCCCTATTGTTGATATTTAGCACAGTCACCAGTGTGTTTTATTGTTTGAAGAAAATACCATTGTACCATGCTTTAATTCTGGAGATACCCATATTTTTTTAGAACACACAAGAAAAATCTGTGCATAGACTTTCTATGGTTCAAGACACACACAGGTTTGTGCTGTAACACACTGGTGACTGCTCTGAATATTAAAAATATTGCGATAGGTTCTGTTTTTTGTTTTTTCCCATAGCCTGTGGCACTGATCCATAATTTCATCTTGATTTTGTGATCCAGTGGAGGAACTGTGAGAAAATTCTGAGTGTCTAGTTTCCCTTTAATCTTGCAAATTCTGTTTGCAATTTTAACTATACAACACAGGATAAATGCCCAATAGGTGTAAAACTATCCCTGAATATAATAGAACAATAAAACAGTTCATGTAGTAACATATATACAGTTCAATATATTATCATATTTGCAATAAACTATTAACATTATGTAGTCAGCATGATGTTACGAGCCAGTGCCCAATGAAAAAGGTTCTGTTACTGTTTCTTATAGACAGACTTTAGATGCCACTTGATAGTACATAGTTACATAGTTACATAGTTAAATTGGGTTGAAAAAAGACAAAGTCCATCAAGTTCAACCTCTCCAAATGAAAACCCAGCATCCATACATACACCCATCCCTACTTTTAATTACATTTTATATACCCATATCTATACTAACTATAGAGCTTAGTATCAGAATAGCCTTTGATATTATGTCTGTCCAAAAAATCATCCAAGCCATTCATAAAGGCGTTAACTGAATCAGCATCACAACATCACCCGGCAGTGCATTCCACAACCTCACTGTCCTGACTGTGAAGAACCCCCTAAGTTGCTTCAAATCAAAGTTCTTTTGTTCTAGTCTAAAGGGGTGGCCTCTGGTACGGTGATCCTCTTTATGGGTAAATAGGTCCCCTGCTATTTGTCTATAATGTCCTCTAATGTACTTGTAAAGTGTAATCATGTCCCCTCACAAGCGCCTTTTTTCCAGAGAAAACAACCCCAACCTTGACAGTCTACCCTAATAATTTAAGTCTTCCGTCCCTCTAACCAATTTAGTTGCACTTAGTCTCTGCACTCTCTCCAGCTCATTTATATCCCTCTTAAGGACTGGAGTCCAAAACTGAACTGCATACTCCAGATGAGGCCTCACCAGGGACCTATAAAGAGGCATAATTATGTTTTCATCCCTTGAGTTAATGCCCTTTTTTATGCAAGACAGAACTTCATTTGCTTTAGTAGCCACAGAATGACACTGCCCAGAATTAGACAACGTGTTATCTACAAAGACCCCTAGATCCTTCTCATTTAAGGAAACTCCCAACACACTGCCATTTAGTGTATAACTTGCATTTATATTATTTTTGCCAAAGTGCATAACCTTGCATTTATCAACATTGAACCTCATTTTCCAGTTTTCTGCCCAGTTTTCCAGTTTAGACAAATCACTCTGCAAAGTGGCAGCATCCTGCATGGAACCTATAGTTCTGCACAATTTAGTATCATCTGCAAAAATAGAAACAGTACTTTCAATACCCACCTCCAGGTCATTAATAAACAAGTTGAAAAGCAAGGGGCCTAGTACAGAGTCCTGCGGTACTCCACTAACAACACTGGTCCAAGTGGCAATTGATGGCTGAAGCGCTTGATTGAAAGCCTGTGCTAAATAAGTGACATCCTACAATGTATAGAATAAACAAATAGAAGAGATGCATGAACGAATGGGAGTCTAAGTAGTTAAGATGAATGAGGGAAACTGCCAGTTCCATGGACAGTGTCGGACTGGGATGCCAGGGGCCCACCAGAAAACCTTAGACTGAGGGCCCACTTTCCAAACTAGTATTCTGCCTCTCCTCAACTCATTCTCCTAGTCTTTTATATCTATTTACGATATTCTTCCATTACTACGCATTTCTCCCGATAAAGAAATAGGGAATGACCCTGAAATAGGCTAATTGTTTAGCAGCATGAGGACCACTGACACCTGGGCCCACCGGGAGTCTGACACTGGAAATAGAACTGACTACAAAGTTATTCGATTATAAGAAAAGAAGTAAAGGAATATTCATTTATCTTATTTTTCCAGCTTATTCTGCCTAAAAGCTGAACATCATTGTTTTAATTTATTTTAATTTATTATATTTCACTATGAAAGGAGACACAGGAAATAATTCAAAAAAGGTTAATTTATAAATGGAAAAAGCAAGATCTAAAACGAATGGCATTCACATAGGCATTCACACATCCTTACAACTATGGCGATTAATGCCATTAAGCTGGTTCAGCTGCTATGATGAATTGCTTTCAAGTGCAAATTATCAGGTGCATGAAGGCAAGGGTGTTTTGAAATTAACAACTACATTGACGAGGTAATACATCCAGGGATTCCTTAGTGTGTTGGCTCTACCCACTCAACTGACTTAACCTAGTGAATCACACACTAACACCAATAATGTTACCAAGCCATGGCAATTATCTAATTCGCATAGAATTATCAATAAGAAAACCTTGCCCCGCAACTACTGCACAGGGCAGTAGTGAATCAACTGTAAGTTGTGAAACATGCATTCAATATTGACGGCATTCTGACAAAAACTGCTGCATTGGGGATATTTGATGTGGAGGCCTATTTCTTAAAGTTCGAATCTTAGGCATTTTAGAAGTTTTTGAAACCACAATTAAACTCTCTTTCTCAAAAACCATGAAAGTTATTACTATAAACTACAAACAAAAGAAACCGCTGAACCTATACAAATTCTATTTTTTTGACAATTACTAGCAAAAAAATCTAAAAACCTTTAAAAGTCTTAATGGTTAAACAAAAAAAGGTCCAATAGAATCTGAGAAACTCCGTTTGACTTCTATAAGGACCTCAACTACATTGACTTTCAGAAGTTTTGCATTCAATTTTTCTCCAGTTTTTACAATTTATAAATCTCAATTTTTTTGAGTTTTGGAGAAATAAGAGAACCCATGAATTTTTAGAGAAAAAATATCAATTGTGCAAAAAATAGAAATCCGATCTTTAGCCACTTTGCCCCTTCTTCTGCTTCCTCTACGGTGGCCTTGATAGACAACAGACTATAACAGATCCTTCTCTTTAAGACTGCTTGGTGTTGTAATGATAACGGCATCCTTATTGCAAAGCAGCAATAAAAAGTATGCTACTAATAGTTACATTTCAACAATAAATATTCCAGCCAACAGTTATTAATGATTTTAAATAGAAAAAAATATAGCTATTTTAACACTAGAAATATAATGCTGGCTATGCCATACCACATATTGGTCAGTTACCAAGGACATACAGTACATTGTATCTTCCAAGTACGTTTATACATGTGAGAGCTTATTCACTAAACAGGCTCAAGTTGCAAAGTGTAAAAAACAGGTGACATATTTTTCCCCACAATAATACTTGCCTTGCTTTTTTCCGACAATAATACTTGCTGCCGCTGTCCTATTTGTGCCCAATTCCAAAGCTGCTGTTATACCTGCACCTGCCGCACACTGGCTCAGCTTGTACCCACCATGTAATAGACTTCACGCGGGTGGCCTTGAATAGCTGGATGCGTGTCCTTCACAAGGTTACATTTTTACATATAAGGATCCGTTCATTTTCCTTTAGACTCAAGCTGCTAAATACCATGTGGGCTGGCTGAACGTACATTAAATAAATGCTAATTCAAGTCAGAAAAAAAAATAGTTCTCGTTAATATTTTTTTCCCTTGACTTTCATTAAATTCTTACTATGGGTCATAGATGACTTTCTCGAGAATTTCATTATATAATGTGGCAATATAAAGGAATATAGATTCTCTTAAATCTGTGTCTGAGGGGACAGACACATACATTGCCGTTGTAGGATAAATTCTTTCTAGAACAGCACACCTATTTTCTTTTGAAGTGAATGATGTATTGGTGTAATGTGTTCTTTAAGTCTGGTCCATCTGTATCTGCCTCTTGCATTTAGGTGCTTCAAGACAAATGTTTACACAACTCACTGAAATTCTTATGTGAGCAATCAAACACTTTGGTGTATTAAAGAATGTTAGCAGCACCATGGAAAGGCTAGCCGTGTCCTCCAACCATTCATCCATCATTGCAATCTTGGCTCTCCAGTAAAAGGCAGGTACTAGGAGATAGATAGTTACTAGAGAGGACATTTCACATTTATTTGCATCATTCGCACGGTACATTAATAATCAAGAAATATTTGCACAGCTCTTTTTATACAAAAGGGACATGTGAATGTATAGATTTAAAAGAGTTGGACTGATGCATTATTTTACAGAACTACTGGAGCTACAGTATCTAAATGCTGCAAATCACATTTCTATCCTTGGATTGTTTTGTAGGGAATTTTTACGCTTCAGTACCACATGCAACCTTTTACCTAGTATCTTGAATGTCTTCCCAATCAATCCTTTATAACTTTGACAGGTCACTAAATAGATATCAATACCAGACAATTGCAAGTGATTATTTCTCGTCTTTTGAAGCATTTTCTTTATTTTTTCCCTAGCGTTGTGGATCATTACCTTAATATGGCCAAATTTTAGCCTGAATAATATATGTAGAATTTTCCTTTTGTATAGAATTATTGATTTTTGAGATACATTTGAAGAAGCATAAAGGTTAAGCAATAGGCTTTGTATTCAGAAGCAATGATAGATAGGCAGTTTCTTGCAATAAAATCAGAGAAAATAGATTTGAAACAACAAAGCTCCAGAAACAACAGATAGGAAAGGGATAGTTACATGAAACCTATATATAAAGGAAAGAATACGGTTTGTGGAATATCTTGGATTTCTATATACTTGTATAAGCAATGCATATTATACTTTGCAAAGATAAAAATATTTAATTGTCGGAATAGTTAGTCCTCAGCACTCACTAATACGTAAATTTTTAACCGCGTGGCAATTTTGACACGCAACAAATTGTTTTTGACAAATTTTTGACTGTGGTTTCGCAAAAGCATTCGCTGGAGGCGAAATGCAGAAATTTGCTGCAGAAAAGTCCATGCCTGTCGAATTTATTCGCCCATCACTACTCAGGACCACCACTTTTTGTCACCGAATGTTGGCAAACCTAAAAGCACCCACTCCCTATGCTATTCTCCTATGAAACTAGGTGAGGTGGAATGAGATTTTGCCACTCCTGGTAAAGTAACACCCGAGGCAAGGTTCTCACCTGAAATAATGAATCCCATATCAATGAGAAACCAATGAAATAAGAATTAGAAGAAAGTTATAGATGGGTGAACCGATTGTGGTTTGTTTTGTCTTAATCCTCTTCATTAGTAATTGGACTTTGGGAACCTTGTGTATCTTTCAAATGTTTGTGCTTGGCAGAATCAACCAATCACTGTCTTGAAACAAAAGATGGGCCAATCAGTTAACACAAGTAAGTTATTTAGCCTATAAAGCCAGATACTCACCATACTGCCTGATTTAGGGTGAGATGCTTTTAAGTCCTGGGAATCTGAGAACATAGTCTTCTAATCTTCTACCATCTATTAATTATCTTCTCAGTATTATCAATTCCCAGTGTATTACTTAAAAAAAATTTTTTTATTCCTGCGAAGTTGCAAACGAGTAACCTTATGCATACCTAGAATGGGAAAAAGGCAAATGAAACACCAAAAAACAAGTGAATCATGATAGCATGATAAGGAGGAGTAATAAACAATAATGGCATTCCTCCAAACCTGCAAAAATCATTTATTCACCTTCCCCATCCTTTAAACCAATAATCCTTCAGATTTAGTTCAGCTCAATGAAAAATATGTCATTAAATTGTTGAACAAAGGAATGGCAGCATTAGAATAAACAAACATAAATGAGCTGGGATGTCATACAGCATATTAAACTTAGCACATCTCCAGGGTTTTAAGGAATTGATTAGTCTTTTGAGATGTGACCTGATTGTTTTTGTATTTACACTTCTTTCCTTATCAGACAAGATTTAACACCGACACCTGTTTACATAAGAAACATGCTGTTTATTTATTGTAAACCCTTTAGTCTATTTGCAATGCACTTGTTATTTTAGACGAACCAGTTGCACAATTGTTGGCAGTGCTAGACCTTACGCCTTATAATCAAGGTGACTCCATTCCCACTATGCACTATGGGTCATAGGGTCATTGTCTTTCTTATGCGCTTTATCAATACACTTGTTCTTTCTCCCCTATGGATGCCGTCTCAATGACAAACATTCTGGTGACTGACATTAATAGCTAACAGATTAGCAGCAATCTGTGTTTTATTCTGAGTTTATTGAGATGGATGTTCTTTTGAAATCTAATATACAACACATGAATTGCATAATATAACAAAAACAAGGATTTAGTCCACAAACAATAGGTATTTTGACAATGCGGACATGAAATAGTTTGGGTTATAATTATTCTGTATGCGTGATCTAATATACCGGGGGTCTTTTGTTATAATGCAAAGCAAATATAGAAATGAATAGTAATGGGCGAATTTATTCGGCAGGCGCGAATTCATGGTGAATTCCCGCTATTCCATGCCGACGAATAAATTCGCAAAACAGATGTGAAAATTCGCCGGCGTCTAAAAAAATGGACGCCGGCGTCAAAATCAAGACACCGTCGCCGTTTCGCGAATATTTCGCCTTTTCGCGAATTTTGCAGGAAATTCGCAATTTTTTTGGCAAAACACTCCCAATTCACCCATCACTAGAAATCAAAGCAATAACATCTTTCAGCTTAAAGTTTTATCCATTCCCAGAGAGAAAGTGGAGGCAGTCACACACAGAGAGAATTACATCATTTTATGCAGCCAAAACCTTTGGCTTTAACATTTTCAGATGTAAAGTAAAACAAAGTATTTTTACATAAACTATAATACATTAGGTAACGTTGCTCAGGCACATTTTATAATGGTAACAGTATCACTCAGATGAATGAAAATAAAGTGAAGGTCAGGGCTGGAAATACTGCACATTTAAATCTAAAGACAAAAACATATCCTTATTTGCCCAGAGATATATCTTGTTTATATTTCATTTAATTTTATAGCTCCAAATTAATTCTACCTTGTTAACTTGCAAATACCTGACCTAACAGATGCCTAAAGACATTCCATCAAACACTTCTGCATGGCCCCTAGTTAATTACAATATAGATAACACTTTTAGAAATGAGACAGGAAGAAATTATTTTATCTGTATTCTTTGTGTTTTATTAATATGGCTACCACAACTAGTGATTGAATATGTTAAGCATTTGTGTTTTACTTCAATTAATTAAATCTGTACATTTCTATAAGACAAAGTCATGAAGAGCATGAACCTAAAGCTAAATCTATCCAGGCTTTCACATATTTACATTACACGTAGGGTAAATTGTTCATAAAATTGTAAACTTTTTGTTATTTTTGTACCTATAAATATATAAAATATGGTTGTCATAGACATTATAAACTGTGCACAAATATACTATATGTAAGACATGTAAAAAATGTATACAGCATCTCTGTTGTTCATTTTTCAAGCTCGAGTCAGAACAATGAGACCATACATTGGTTTTAAATGGTAATCAATCCCAACAAATTGTCATAGGGCCATGCTTGTAAGAGCATGGGATTTTTATGGAAGCTGAAAAATAACATATACACGAGGTGTGAGTTTATGGCTGTGCAACACAAACAGAAACAGACAACCACATATCTGTAACTGTTGTTGTGTTAAATGTAGACAGATATTCCAAATAATTGCTAAACCTGTCATCTGTAGACAAAATCATAAAGTATCACTTGGGTGTTTTTAAGGATGGCTGGTAAAGCACAACACATTGCATAGCTATCGTCCTTTAACTGGCTTATCCCTCAATGTCAACAACAGGATAATGATACATATGATTGTGACAAATTGCAATATTGTTAGCAGGCTCACTGGACCTTTTTAGAGAGGGTGTACCAAATATTTGTTTTTGCCAAAACAGTAGTTGCTTTAGACATATAGAGAGAGAGAGAGAGAGAGAGAGAGAGAGAGAGAGAGAGTTTTACAAAAATGCTGTTGCACTCTAGGGACTTATGCAGTAAAAAACTTTATTAGAATTTTTACTGCATAAGTCCCCAGATTATCTTTTTTTCAGCGTGTGCAGCAGCCCTATGGACTATATATATATATATATATATATATATATATATATATATATATATATATATATATATATATATATATATATATATATATATATATATATATATATATATATATATATATATACCGTATGTGTGTAAAGTATAAAAATGGTGCTAGCAAACGAATTAAATACCAGATGTGGCGGGAAATATATATATATGTATGTATTTTATGAGTATGGTTTATGAGTATAGAAAAATTAATTGTTATAGCTGATATTTTTTTTAGAAAGAACCACATATGTAAGACTCTTCATATGGAATGCCTATTGGACATTCTTTAGATCTTTATAAATGCCTCCGAACGTGCATTGATATTCTGTGTACTGAGATATAATACTAGCAATCCCACTTCAGAAGATTTTTGTATTCAGACAAGAAGCTAGAAAAATATTTTTTCAACCTAATTAATACTGTAAATAAACCTAGCTGCATAAAGCCTGGGGGGTGGGGTAATCTAAAACAAAGTACCACTTTGTTTTTGAATACATACTACAGGCTGAGATATATAACATCTACTTTATCAATTAGGTGTTGTATATATTAAGGAAAAGCAAGGATCAAGTATAGCCTGCCCATTTCATTCCTGTTCTTTGATTTTCTATGAGGTCACAAAGGTTGAATCAGAGCACGCCAACACAAGTCCTGCAGAAGAATGTTGTAGACAAAGCTGAAGGACTTCTTTTATAACTATACTATATATGACTATAATACACAAAAGCCATGACTATCCTGTAAATTATATCCTTAAAAACGGTGAGTTCTGATGTCATCAGTTATAAATGTCATTTCTGTCACATGACTCAGTGTAACTTGTGTATTATAATAAATAAAGTACCCCCTGTTGCAAAATATGAGGATATTAGAAGTTACCTCGGAGTTCCATGACCTGTATAAAAACACTCAGCCTTCGGCCTTGTGTTTTTATATGGTCATGAAACTCCTCGGTAACTTATAATATCCTTATGTTTTACAAGAGGGTGTACTTTATTCACTATATAAATTATCCGAATAAATCTGAAAGCAGGTGGAAATGTTTTTTTTAGGGTTACAAAAATATTCCTGCACAACATTGTCACATGGAAAATGTGCAGTGAATTAGTTTTATCCTTTTTAAAAGGGTGGACAGCAGACTCTCATCTTTATTTCTTTTTCTCCCACCTATTACTTTCCTCTCACTGTCTGACAAGTTAGCTCGTTACCTAATAACCCTGAGGCTCAGTGTATCATTTCAGATGAGGTTTGTTTTGATAGTAAGCTGAAGTTTTCTGAAAAGAAGTCATGGGATAATACAATAATGTTATTTTCTGCTACTCTGTAACACTGCAAGAAATGTTCTCTTCGGGGTATTTGCCTTCCCTTTGAGTGCTCCAGGTTCAACCTCAACAAGACTTGAAACTCACACACAAGAGTTTGTTTTGGAATTCTCAGTGGACAAATTAGAGAATATTCTAGAAATGAGATATCTTTGTCACAGAGATGTATCCAAACTCATGCAGAATACAGTTTCCTGAAAAGTAGAGCTGAAGCTTGGCATTAGCTCATTTTATATACATAACAAGATTTTTCTAGGGAAAAATAATTTTTTATATTTTTTAGACTAATGATGAAGATAATTATGATGATTGTGTTTGTCTATGTGAGTACACATATCTATCATGGCATCCAAGACCTTTTATGAACAATCACTGGAATGATAAACAGGAATAAAAGGGTGCACAGTAATTTAAACATATTTTACACCTAAATTATTTGTTATTTTTACATACTGTACCTATTCAAGTGGGGTTAAAATTGCCTTGTATATGCTATTTTTTTCTCATGATGTACTGCACTGTTTTACAGGAGAATAGGAAATGCTTTTTTAGAATTATTTAACTTAAAATTGACTTTATGGCCTTCCCATAATTCAGAGCTGTATGGATAATGGCTTTCTGGAAAAGGAAAGGCTGTCACTGGTTATGATGAGTGAAATCTTTGCCAGGCATGGATTTGCAGCAAAATGATGCATTTCACCATCTGCATGTTTTTTGCCACCAAATAATGTAGAGTCCATTGACTTCCTTGTATTGAAGTCCCCCTATTGATTTCAATGTACTTTGCGTCAAAAAAAACAAGCATTTTGTGCTTAAGAAATGCATGGAAAACATCCATTGATTTTTTCCATTAATGATGCATTACATGAACTTTTGCATATTTTTTCATCAAGGCAAAATGGGACAGATTCACCGAACACTGGTCACTGGAAATATAAGTTTCAAATAAGTGCCGTTCAATGGGTTTTTGAAAAAACAATGTTCTGCATCTCTCAAGTGTTATGATGGCGCGAACTGTTCGCCGGCGAACTTGTTCGCGCGAACATCGGGTGTTCGCGCTCGCCGGAAGTTCACGAACGTTGCGCGACGTTCGCCATTTTGGGTTCGCCATTGTTGGCGCTTTTTTTTGCCCTCTCACCCCAGACCAGCAGGTACATGGCAGCCAATCAGGAAGCTCTCCCCTGGACCACTCCCCTTCCCTATAAAAACCGAAGCCCTGCAGCGTTTTTTCACTCTGCCTGTGTGTGCTGAAGAGATAGTGTAGGGAGAGAGCTGCTGCCTGTTAGTGATTTCAGGGACAGTTGAAAGTTTGCTGGCTAGTAATCGTGTTGATACTGCTCTGTTATTGGAGGGACAGAAGTCTGCAGGGGTTTGAGGGACATTTAAGCTTAGGTAGCTTTGCTGGCTAGTAATCTACCTTCTACTGCAGTGCTCTGTATGTAGCTGCAGTGGGCAGCTGTCCTGCTTCTGATCTCATCTGCTGACTGCTGCAATAACAGTAGTCCTTGTAAGGACTGCTTTTATTTATTTTTTTGTTGTTTTACTACTACTACTACTACTACTACTACTACTACTACTATAAGAGCCCAGTGCTATTAGTCTAGCAGTGTTGGGGAGTGGGACTGGTGTGCTAATCTGCTGCTCCTAGTAGTTCAGCAGCACCAACTTTAATTTTTTTTTTTTTAATATTCATTTTTTTTTTATTTTACTTTTTTTTATTTTACTACCGCTGTAGTAGTGTATAAGTTGACCTTTTAGGCATTATTTGCCCTGTAGGCATTTTTTGCCCAGTGTGTTATTCAACCAACTGCCATCTAGCTGTGTGACCTTGTTCACATTCTGTCTAAATATCCATAATATTACCGTCTCCAGAAAAAACACCGGAGTGACTTTTTTCAAGCAGCCATAACATATTTTACGTAATCCGTATCCATCGCTGTAGTAGTGTATAAGTTGACCTTTTAGGCATTATTTGCCCTGTAGGCATTTTTTGCCCAGTGTGTTATTCAACCAACTGCCATCTAGCTGTGTGACCTTGTTCACATTCTGTCTAAATATCCATAATATTACCGTCTCCAGAAAAAACACCGGAGTGACTTTTTTCAAGCAGCCATAACATATTTTACGTAATCCGTATCCATCGCTGTAGTAGTGTATAAGTTGACCTTTTAGGCATTATTTGCCCTGTAGGCATTTTTTGCCCAGTGTGTTATTCAACCAACTGCCATCTAGCTGTGTGACCTTGTTCACATTCTGTCTAAATATCCATAATATTACCGTCTCCAGAAAAAACACCGGAGTGACTTTTTTCAAGCAGCCATAACATATTTTACGTAATCTGTATCCATCGCTGTAGTAGTGTATAAGTTGACCTTTTAGGCATTATTTGCCCTGTAGGCATTTTTTGCCCAGTGTGTTATTCAACCAACTGCCATCTAGCTGTGTGACCTTGTTCACATTCTGTCTAAATATCCATAATATTACCGTCTCCAGAAAAAACACCGGAGTGACTTTTTTCAAGCAGCCATAACATATTTTACGTAATCTGTATCCATCGCTGTAGTAGTGTATAAGTTGACCTTTTAGGCATTATTTGCCCTGTAGGCATTTTTTGCCCAGTGTGTTATTCAACCAACTGCCATCTAGCTGTGTGACCTTGTTCACATTCTGTCTAAATATCCATAATATTACCGTCTCCAGAAAAAACACCGGAGTGACTTTTTTCAAGCAGCCATAATATATTTTACGTAATCCGTATCCATCGCTGTAGTAGTGTATAAGTTGACCTTTTAGGCATTATTTGCCCTGTAGGCATTTTTTGCCCAGTGTGTTATTCAACCAACTGCCATCTAGCTGTGTGACCTTGTTCACATTCTGTCTAAATATCCATAATATTACCGTCTCCAGAAAAAACACCGGAGTGACTTTTTTCAAGCAGCCATAATAAATTTTACGAGATCCGTATCCACCGCTGTAGTAGTGTATACGTTGATCTTGTGGGCAGTATTTGCACAGTGTTTTCTTCAAACCGCCATCTAGCTGTGTGAGCTTGTTCACATTTTGTCTAAATATTGATAATATTATCGTCTCTAGAAAAACCACTTGAGTTACTTTTTTTCAAGCAGCATTCATATATTTTACGTAATCCGTATCCACCGCTGTGTATACGTTGACCTTGTAGGCATTATTTGCACAGTGTTTTCTTCAAACCGCCATCTAGCTGTGTGAGCTTGTTCACATTTTGTTTAAATATTGATAATATTATCGTCTCTAGAAAAACCACTTGAGTTACTTTTTTTCAAGCAGCATTCATATATTTTACGTAATCCGTATCCACCGCTGTGTATACGTTGACCTTGTAGGCATTATTTGCACACTGTTTTCTTCAAACTGCCATCTAGCTGTGTGTATTATCGTTTCCAGAAAAACCAACTGAGTTTTTGTTGTTGTTGTTTTTTTAAAAATAATGCCAGGCAAAGGCAGGCCGCCACGCAGAGGCCGTGCTAGGGGCCGTGCTGCTATGCAATCCTGTGGCCCTAACAAATTGCCCAGTTTTAAAAAGCCAATGATCCTGAACTCCCAAAATGCTGAAGAGGTAGTTGACTGGCTTACACAGCACACCCCATCCTCTACCGTTTCTAACTTTACCACAACATCCTCCTCATCCTCCACTGCTATGGCCACCCCACGTAACACTTCCTCCACCACCGGTGCCCCTTCTTCACTGGAGTCAGAGGAGTTATTTTCCCATGAGTTTCTTGAACTGAGTAATGCGCAACCATTATTGGCAGAAGAAGATGAAGGAGATGAGGACGTTACACCAGATTTAATTCTGGCAGAGAACACGACAGAGATGGACATAATGATGAGTGATGAGGAGGAGGTCCCCGCTGCTGATTCCTTCTGTGATGTGTCAGAAGAAATTGATGCATCTGAGGAGAATGATGATGAGGAGATTGATGTTTTGTGGGTGCCTAGTAGAAGAGAGCAAGAGGAGGGTAGTTCAGATGGAGAGACGGAGAGTCAGAGAGGCAGTAGGAGAATAAGACTTAGAAGAAGCAGGGAGGACAGCCCGCAGGGATCAGTAGGGCAACAACATGTATCGGCACCTGTGTTCAGCCGGCCAACGCACCCGCCATTGCCGCCAATGCCGCCAACTTCTACTGTTACCGCCAGATCGCACACTTCCAAAAAGTCAGCAGTGTGGGATTTTTTTAATGTGTGTGCCTCTGACAAAAGCATTGTAATTTGCAATGAGTGCAGTCAGAAACTGAGCCTTGGTAAGCCCAACAGCCACATAGGTACAACTTCTATGCGAAGGCACATGAGCGGCAAGCACAAAGCACTTTGGGAGCAACACCTCAAAGGCAACAGGCAAACTAAAAGCCACACTCCTTCTGGTCCAGCATCTTACTGCTCTACCTCTGCTCTCCTTGACCCGTCTGAACCACCCTCCACTCCGCCTTCCACCTTGACCACCTGTTCCCATTCCCAGTCATCTGCCAAGTTTCTGTGAAGGCCATGTTTGAGCGTAAGAAGCCAATGTCTGACTGTCACCCCCTTGCCCGGCGTCTGACAGCTGGCTTGTCTGCACTCTTAGCCCGCCAGCTTTTACCATACCAGCTGGTGGACTCTGAGGCCTTCCGCAAATTTGTAGCAATTGGGACACCGCAGTGGAAGGTACCCAGCCGCAATTTTTTTTCTAAAAAGGGAATACCACACCTGTACCAACATGTGCAGAGCCAAGTTACCGCATCTCTGTCACTTAGTGTTGGGCCAAAGGTCCATATGACTACTGACGCATGGTCCTCCAAGCATGGTCAGGGCAGGTATGTCACCTACACTGCCCACTGGGTGAACTTGGTAATGGCTGGGAAGCAGGGAATGGGTAGCTCAACAACAACAACAGTGGAGTTGGTCACCGCCACGGATTGCACGCGGTTCTGCCACCACCTCTACTCCTCCATCGCTCTCTACCTCGTCTTCTTCCTCTTCTTCTTCTTACTCTGCTGCTGGGTCCTCCTTCTCCTCCTCCACACCTGTGCACCCCCAGCTCCCCCTAGGCTATTCGACGTGCCAGGTACGCCGTTGTCACGCTGTCTTGGGGATGACGTGCCTGGAAAGCAAAAACCATACCGGATCTTTACTCCTGTCATCTCTGCAGTCACAGGCCGATCGGTGGCTGACCCCACACCAACTGCAGATCGGAAAAGTGGTGTGTGACAATGGAAGCAATCTGTTGGCAGCGTTGAGACTGGGCAATTTAACACATGTGCCCTGCATGGCACATGTGTTAAATTTAATAGTCCAACGTTTTGTCTCCAAGTACCCAGGATTCCAGGACGTTCTCACCCAGTCCAGAAAGGTGTCGGCCCATTTCAGACGTTCCTACACAGCCATGGCACGCCTTGCTGACATTCAGCAGCGCTACAACATGCCAGTCAGGCGTTTGATTTCTGACAGCCAGACTCGCTGGAATTCAACGCTCCTTATGTTGGAACGTCTGCTGCAACAACAAAGGGCCGTCAACGAGTACCTTTTTGAACTGGGTGGTAGGACTGGATCTGCAGAGCTGGGGATTTTTTTCCCCCGTTACTGGGTGCTTATGCGTGATGCCTGCAGGCTCATGCGACCTTTTGAAGAGATGACAAATATGGTCAGTCGCACCGAAGGCACCATCAGCGACCTAATACCCTTCGCTTTCTTCCTGGAGCGTGCCGTGCGACGAGTGACAGATGAGGCTGTAGACCAGCGTGACGAGGAGCTGGAAGCGCACGATTTATGGTCGGAATCACCAGAACGAACCCAGGCACCTGCTGCAACGCAGGGAGAGGTGCCAGAAGTGGAGTCAGAGGAGGAAGGTGGCTTTGTGGAGGAGGAGGAGGAGGACCAACAGGAGCAGGCTTCCCAGGGGGCTAGTGGTGACCTTTTGGGGACCCCTGGTCTTGTACGTGGCTGGGGGGAGGAGACCGTGGATGATGCAGTCCTTGATAATGAGGAAGCGGAGATGGATAGCTCTGCATCCAACCTTGTGAGAATGGGGTCTTTCATGCTGTCATGCCTGTTGAAGGACCCCCATATCAAGAGGCTTAAGGAGAAGGACCTGTACTGGGTCGCAACGCTACTAGACCCTCGGTACAAGCATAAAGTGTCAGAAATGTTACCAACATACCACAAGTCCGAAAAGATGCGGCATTTACAAACCAGCCTGCAAAACATGTTGTACAATGCTTTTAAGGGTGATGTCACTTCAGGAACTCATCAACATTCCAGGGGCAGAGGTGCCAGTAATCCTGCCACGAGCACACCTGCAAGGACAAAGCCCTTTGGCCGGTCTGTAACGTCAGACATGCAAATGTTTTTCTGTCCAAGGCAGCGCCACAACCCTTCTGGATCCACCCTCAAAGAACGCCTCGACCGGCAGGTAGCGGACTACCTGGCATTAACTGCAGATATCGACACTCTGAGGAGCGATGAACCCCTGGACTACTGGGTGCGCAGGCTTGATCTGTGGCCAGAGCTGTCACAATTTGCCATGAACCTCTTGTCTTGCCCAGCCTCAAGTGTGCTCTCAGAAAGGACCTTCAGTGCAGCAGGAGGGATTGTAACTGAGAAGAGAACTCGCCTAGGTCACAAAAGTGTCGATTACCTGACCTTTATTAAAATGAATGAGGGGTGGATCTCGGAGGGTTACTGCACGCCGGAAGACTTGTTCTGACTTCTATGCAGCTGTCCTTCTCTTCAAGCCTCATGACTCCACACACAGCTGTCCTTTAGCGTCCTCCTCCCTCCGCCACCGTTACAAACTAGGGTGCAAACCCTACTGGTTTAATTTTTTCTGGCCTCTGTGCTTCAGTGGCTGCAACCAAAAAAACTGGGCAAACAATGTCTACAAGGTCAACGTATGGCGAAAAATGACTATTTTCAGCATTTATATGGCATATTTTTTCTGGCAACTGTGCTTCAGTGGCTGCGTCCAAAAAAATGCATATTTTCTGCATTTATATGGCATAATTTTTCTGGCCTCTGTGCTTCAGTGGCTGCAACCAAAAAAATGCATATTTTCTGCATTTATATGGCATAATTTTTCTGGCCTCTGTGCTTCAGTGGCTGCAACCAAAAAAATTTATATTTTCAGCATTTATATGGCATAATTTTTCTGTCAACTGTGCTTCAGTGGCTGCGACCAAAAAAATGCATATTTTCTGCATTTATATGGCATAATTTTTCTGGCCTCTGTGCTTCAGTGGCTGCAACCAAAAAAATTTATATTTTCAGCATTTATATGGCATAATTTTTCTGTCAACTGTGCTTCAGTGGCTGCGACCAAAAAAATGCATATTTTCTGCATTTATATGGCATAATTTTTCTGGCCTCTGTGCTTCAGTGGCTGCAACCAAAAAAATTTATATTTTCAGCATTTATATGGCATAATTTTTCTGGCAACTGTGCTTCAGTGGCTGCGACCAAAAAAATGACTATTTTCAGCATTTATATGGCATATTTTTTCTGGCCTCTGTGCTTCAGTGGCTGCGGCCAAAAAAACTGGGCAAACAATGCCTACAAGGTCAACGACGTTGACCTTGTAGGCATTGTTTGCCCAGTTTGTTTGGCCGCAGCCACTGAAGCACAGAGGCCAGAAAAAATATGCCATATAAATGCTGAAAATAGTCATTTTTTGCCATACGTTGACTCAACGTATATGGCAAAAAATGACTATTTTCAGCATTTATATGGCATATTTTTTCTGGCAACTGTGCTTCAGTGGCTGCGACCAAAAAAACTGGGCAAACAATGCCTACAAGGTCAACGTATGGCAAAAAATGACTATTTTCAGCATTTATATGGCATATTTTTTCTGGCAACTGTGCTTCAGTGGCTGCGTCCAAAAAAACTGGGCAAACAATGTCTACAAGGTCAACGTATGGCGAAAAATGACTATTTTCAGCATTTATATGGCATATTTTTTCTGGCAACTGTGCTTCAGTGGCTGCGTCCAAAAAAACTGGGCAAACAATGCCTACAAGGTCAACGTATGGCAGTTGCTTAAAGAGAACAGTAGATTACTAGCCAGCAAAGCTACCTAAGCTAAAATGTCCCTCAAATCCCTGCAGACTTCTGTCCCTCCAATACAGAGCAGTATCAAGCAGATTACTAGCCAGCAAACTTACTATCATCTGTCCCTGAAATCACTAACAGCTCTCCCCCTACACTATCTCTTCCAAGCACACACAGGCAGATTTTTCAGATACATTTTTGCCCTTGATCCCCCTCTGGCATGCCACTGTCCAGGTCGTTGCACCCTTTAAACAACTTTAAAATCATTTTTCTGGCCAGAAATGTCTTTTTTAGATGTTAAAGTTCGCCTTCCCATTGAAGTCTATGGGGTTCGCGAACCGTTCGCGAACCGCTCGCATTTTTGCGCAAGTTCGCGAATATGTTCGCGAACTTTTTTTCCGACGTTCGCTACATCCCTAGTTATAAGACAGATACCATCTAGAATTATTATTGGAAATAGTAAGAGAAATGTCTCCCAAGAGACCTGTTATGGCATTCTAGATGCTACATATTTATGAATTCATATTTCCAGTTAATGTGAAAAAACTGCTAGGCAGTAAATACTTGGGTAATGGCCATTTATCATTTGAACATAATTTTTTGCACATTAGCAGTGAGTTTAAGGTGTTTCATGAAATAAAGAAAGTAAATTATCTGCAGATTGTCCCTAAGTATTTTTTTTTAACTGTGGCTGGTGCTTCTTGGGTTCCTGCAAGAGATTGGATAACTTATGGTATGAATGGTTTGGTCCTAAGAAATGTCTAAGCAAAGCGAAAATGGAAGTACACGATGTCTCAGCAAAGCAAAAATTGAAGCACCACAACTATAACAAAAATAGAAATTTCGATGAAAGATCTCTGACTCTGACACTTTTTATTTTGCTAAGTGTACACTAAACAAGATGTACAGCTATAAAGGTCAGAAATGAACCTTGCTCATCTAACAATTGATTTATGAGACTAATATTGCTGTCTGCCTGGCAGAACTGAAGGGCACTGAGTCAATCACTGAGGCAGGATTAGCCACCTGACTAGCGGCGAGGGCTTCATATCTTATGTTTTATCACCGAATGATCCACCATCATGGTTTTGTGTGGATACAGGAACCTTCCTTTTAAAGGAAGTTAATGAGGGTTAGTACTGTATATAATAAGGCTGCCCAAGCTTTATTGCTATCAAGCTATACAATGGCCAGAAGCATTCAGTTTCAGAGTAAAGTAACTCTTGAAGTTATACTTCTTCATCATTAATACACTTTTTTTTTATAAGCTTGCATATCTGTACATTGCATTTTTAATTTATTTCTTTGTTTTGCTTTAATATCTTAATTATTCGTAGACAAAAGCGCTACAAAACAAAATCAACAAATGTTCCTGGCGTGAAAATGCTTGCTCTGTGTTCTTTGGTTAGAATATTGGACTTGTTAACTTGTTTTTTTGTTTGTTTATTTTATATTTTTATGCTGACAAAATAGAAAATACCACTGAAACCCTGATATGTATTTATTGTTTCTCAGTCTCAAAGAATTCCATTAATGGTCAGGAATTAGTGGTTTAAATATAGAAGGACAATTGAGCCAGCACCAGAAATGCTATGTAAGTTGTAAGATAATTACAGAGCAAATAATCTGAAGATAGAAAAACGCAAAAATCCACCCTTGTGTTATGTGCATTATTAAAATGCCCCCCTGTGGTATTAGTGTTCATAGAATAGCTGTTTATTGTAAAATGCCCAAGAGGAGGATATATTAAAGTGATATACAGTAAATGCACTGTTTGCATTATTGCATTATTAGTAGGTTATAATGGTGTTGGGTAAGCAAGGTGTAACATTGTACCATGCTGATCAGGGCCGGAACAAGGGGTAGGCAGAGTAGGCACGTGAATAGGGTGCAAAGCTGAGGGGGCGGCACCAGGCATGCACCTTCTCTGCCTCCTACTCCCTTGTCCAGTGCCCTCTCACTGCTCTGGCCAGCTTGTGTGTCCTTTTGCATGCACATCCTATTCGTGCTTGCATATTGGGAGCTGAGGCTGGCCAGGTTGCCTAGGGTGCCTGGCAGGTCTGGCCTGGTGCTGATGCATTTATATGCATATTAAAGGAAGTTATTAAGGGTTACCTAGGGTGTAGGGTGGGGCAAATGTTTTCTCATGATGTAGAATTGCAGTGAAATCAGCATTTTTGAGAGTTTTTGTGGGCATTGCAGAAATTTCTTCAAATATGTGCTAGAATTTTGCCTGAAAAATAGTTTTTCTGCACAGGAAAAAAAAATGAGAAAAAAAGTAAGAAGAAATGCTCACTGATACAGTCATTACAGGGCTAAAAAATTCACCTGACATGTTTCCGGTGCTTAATTATAGTCTAATATTCAAACACAAAGCAAGATTGAACCAAATGGTTTTGATCACATGTTATTTTAACCAATCACATGGGTTGCATTGATCTAATATCTCTATAATCACCATAAACAGTCCATAGCCCATATCTTATTTAACCCTTAAAGTCTGCTGGTTTGTAACGTAAAAATCCAGAAGACCTCAAAACTTTCAGAAGGTCTTCTTGTCTAAGAGAGAGGGGTTGATCTTTTGTATTACCTGTACTTTTAATAAATATTTTTTACCCCCTGTGCATGTGGCAAATTGACTCTAGTGCATTTGGCAGTGGCGTAACTACCGGGGGAGCAGGGGGTGCGATTGGGCCAGGGCCCGCACCCCCTCAGGGCCCCCCGGCAGCTCACGCGCCACTTATTCCGGCCAGTTCCAGGTGTACGGAGGGGGGCGGGGGCCCGGCTGCGCGTCCTGCGCCAGGGCCCGCCCCCCTCTAGTTACGTTGCTGGCATTTGGTATGGAAAAAAAGCATAGCAAAAATATCCCATTGACTCCAAAGTATTTGACAAAATGGCAAAACAAAATGGGACTATTTCACTCATCACTACTACAGTGTATCCCGTACATCATAAGGAAGTATTATTAAAGAAATTAATTATAGGTATAAACTTTCTGTAACTGATGGTAGAATTGCTGCTATTCCTTGTAACCAGTTTGAAAACCTATGTGGCGGGTTTAACTGATCAATAAATATCCAATCATTTAGCAAATGGGCAGGGGGTGATAAGGCACAGTTCTTTGCTCTCCTGCAATTGAGCAGAAAGCATTGTCCCTCCCTGTGATCTGCAGCACTGCATACAAGAGGATGGAAGGTGGGCAGCACATGGGCATCCCCTTGAATGCCTCTAAATTACATGCCAATACACAAAGAGTATGTTTTACTTTGAGGGGAGGTAAGAACTTTCTAATAGGTTGTGCTTCTGCAGAGGTGGCATAAGGACAACAGGATCACACTTTTAGGACCCCATTTTCTATTGCTGGAGTTTTTCGGCTTGAGCAACCATCAAGAAAACTTGACATGAGTTTCTTTAATCCAAGCTAGTTTTGAGCCAAAAAAGCTTGGAAATTTCTGTCAATTTTACCAAACATGTTTTTTATATAAAGAAAAAGTCTCATATTTCAGTAGAAATCACAGAAATTGCCAATCATAAAGCCCTAAGAGTTGAACGCCTGCTCTTAGTAAAGAAGAGGGTAGAATCATTGCAGATCTTCGGTCATTAAAAAAAAAATAGACAAAATTCCCTTAAATTAATCTTAAATTGGCAACAAAATAGATGGAAGGGGTTGTTCATGTATACATGAATTTGAGTGCTTAGTTCTTTGTGATAAAAATCATGTCTATCTGATTTCAGAAATGATCACTTGCATGCCTATAATTAGCATGACTAAGATTAAACTACAAATAATAGAGCCCATTCATTCTAATTAAGCAGTGAAATTGTATTATGTTAAAAGTCATTACCAAAGAGCTTACAGTACATTAACATTGCCAAGATCTCCACAAATAAAATGAAAGCTGTTTGCTTATGGTGAGCTAAAAGATCAATAAGCATGATGTCTATATTAAGCACCCTTTAATGAAAATGAGGCAGATTCTAAATAAAACAAGTCTATACTCCACTACATTTATTGTATAGTTGGTACCCAACAATCTATAAGGGTCATTTACAATGTACCACACAATGTGCAAAGAGCAAAAGAAGGCTAAAATCTGCCATTATGTTGCACTTTTCACAATGCATGGTGCATTTGAAGAATGCTCACAGTACCACTCAATCCAAGAAGGATGGGAAGAGGGAGACACATAGGTGCTCACTTTATATTAGTCCCATCTATTAAATTATTCATCAAATCCAACTAAAGTGATCACACTAAATAAAGAGGGAATGTGGGATAAGAATATCTGATAGGTACATTGTAGAATATTGGAACATAGTAAATTTTTAGTGGTTTCTAAGATATTCAAGCTTTAGACGGCTGATATCATGACTTTATCTCAGCAGCTCTGTTTGAAAGTTAGAGGGTTCATTTATCAACGCTGGGCAGATTTATACCTGGGCAGTAACCCATGGCAACACATCAAAGTATTCTTGTCATTTTCTTTTTACCCTCAGACTTTTCATGAAAGATAATCAGTAATTAGTTGCTATTGATGGCTGCTCAGATGTAAAATTGCCCATCAAAGCCAGATTTTAGAGGGAAGTCACTGGTTGAAAAAGTTAATGCTGGTGTTAACGCCTTTTCCCTCCCTTCCATATGTTCCCCAGTGATGCTGCTACCTATCTACGTAGGGAACGAGTGGGAGCTAATTACCCACCATCCATATTAGCCACCCAAAATGATATGGCAGTGTTAAGTAACAGTCAGTGCCAATATAAAGTATAGTCGCAGCTCAAGTAGCTACTTCAGAATTTGTAATGCACCAACTTAAAAAGTGTTGATGTTATTGGTTATGATTCTTCAAATAGCATTTCAACCACAATTACAGTAGACTATATCTCCTATCATAAAAAACTTTAACAGGGCCAGAGCAGGCATCTCAGATTTCCTCCTACTCAGTCATCCAAAACAACCAGTAAGGATTTAGCAACTGATTGGTTGGCATTGGTTCTTAAAATCAGATTACTGTATACTATTAAAAAGTGCCAAACTTGTTTACAAAGAAAACTTGTTTTTATCTTGTAGAGCATGTTGTGCAATTGTAGCATACTTTGAACTCTTCTGCTTTGAAGTGACTGCGGGAAGATTTGGTTTCCTATTGTGCTGAAAAATATCATGGGTAGTTTTTAGATATTTTCATATTGTGCCAAATACAGAAATGAATATCTGTAGTAAAAAAAAAATAACAGTATCTTATTAAAGGAATTAATATTTTGAAACATTCAGCCATTGCAATTTGATATATACTGTATTTGCAGATCCTTAAAGTTTATTGTCAACTCTTTATGAAAGTGTGCTGGATTATAAAAGCAGGTCAACTGCCATTGGGCAACATATATTTATCTTGACGTATTCAAGTTGGGCTTAACGATATTGGTTTCCTACAGTATGTGCAGGTGCTACTATGTGCACAGCCACAAGCTCTGAATTAATAGTAACTAACACATTTTGTGTTATGTACTTTCAGTCATCTTTTATAAATGCCCTAGTGTGCAGCCATCATTTGGACCCTTGTTTTATTAAGATCCCCTTAAAGGTGGCCATACATGCAGAGATCTGCTTGTTTGGTGCGGACACAAGTGGGAGGAGGGATGGCTGGGTAGGTGTGGGCTGGTGTCCTCCAAATATTGTTTTGGGACATGAGCAGGCAGGCGGATGGAGGGAGGGACGGGTAGGTCAGCGCAATATGTTGGCACTCTAATGTACATGTAATAATAGGTGTGTGCCGGGTCCCTCTAAATGTTGATTTGGGACACTTGCAGGCAGGAGGAAGGGATGGGTAGGTGCGCACCAGGGCCCTCCGAATATTGTTTGGAGGCTCTCTGTTGCTATGCCAGAGCCTATAGGTAGCAGTTCATGGGTGTCCATATATAAATTTTATTAAAATAAAAATGTTTCAAAAGATTCTTCCAGTGCAGCACCAGACACTTGCTGCTATATCCAGCTACAGGGCTAACCCCTCTCTTCCATAATCGGTGCATACATTGATTGCACTGTATATGTGTGTGTGTATGGATG
Organism: Xenopus petersii; assembly: GCA_038501925.1. Classification (NCBI taxonomy): domain Eukaryota; kingdom Metazoa; phylum Chordata; class Amphibia; order Anura; family Pipidae; genus Xenopus; species Xenopus petersii. The sequence continues at coordinate 90,859,121 of CM076685.1, forward strand.
ATGGGTTTTCATTTGGAGGGGTTGAACTTGATGGACTTTGTCTTTTTTCAACCCAATTTAACTATGTAACTATGTAACTATGTGCCAATGAAGAAGGGAAGGGGGGTGTTGAAGGTCTAGTGTAAAGTGCCAGATTCAAATACAGCTGTCTCGTCTCCATATCTCTACCAGATCTCATTTAACTTGTTAGAAATTGTAAATTTGAATTATGCATATCTTGCAGGGTTATTTGTCCCCAAATATATGGCTCTAGATACATACATACAAAACATGTTTCATCATAATGCACATAATGCAATACAATGCATGCCGGTTTTTTTTTTATTTTTCAAAGTATGTATTTTTATATTTATATATATAATTTCTGTATAACACAGATAGTGATTCTGTACATCACGCACTTGGGCAGCCGCATTTATTCACACTGCCTGTGTCACAGCAGTGAGGCTTAGTTTTATAATGATCTACAGTTCTGAGCTGGCTGTTTCAAGGTAAAGTAAAAGTATCTGGGCTGATGTAAGATTGAAGCAAAATGCAACACAAATTAATTCCCAGGTGAATCGCATGAAGAAATTCACATTGCTCTATTACATTTTTATTTCTACCAAGAAAATGAGTTAAAAGAAGCCAGAATCACCATGGCTCTGCTCATTTAAAAACTTGAATCTCACCGAGACCCACAGGTATTATAAATATGATGTTCGTAAGTTCCCTCTGTTCGGGTGACAGCCAATTGACCACTTGATGTTGAATTATTCATTAGGTTAAATGCTTCAGAGGGATTGTCACATAGCAAAAAAAAATGCCAGGAAAACTATTGTAAAAAGGTCAGAAAGCTGAGTGGCACTGTAGCAACTTGATTAATTGACTAAATCATTAAGGTCTGACTTGCCTCTCAAAAGTTTAATGGATTAGTTGATGAGTTTCAGGAAGTTGATTTACCCAATAAAGCTAAGAAGGTCATTTGGAAATCTGAAGATGACATATCTACCTGAGACGGCATGTCAACTTCAGATTCAGAATAATTTCCCTTGAAGAACATTAGGAAAACATTATTATTTATTCATGCCATTAATGGAGTAAATACAACTAGTTGCCACAAATCTTTGGGCCACATGAGAATATGGAGATGCAAAGATTTACAATACAAGATTCGATAATGCATTTTGTATCAAGTAAAATAAAGTGCTTGAACTCTACACACCTGTTCCATTTCCCATGAGATATTGCCAGGGATATATTAGAAATGGACAAATGTTCACAGCATAAAACTGGAAGGGGGGGATAACTGCACTGAATTAGAACAAGCCATTTACATTTATTTATTTATTTAGGTTTTTTTACATTTAGTTTCATGTTTAATTTTTTTTGATGTATGCAGAAGGAAAACTAAATACATCCTAACACTTTAATCTGATTTATAAATGACTGAGCCTCTGGGTTTTAGGAAGCGAACGCTCAAGCCCAGTGGAATGAGCATTGATAAATCAGTCCCAAAATCTATGTTATAATAATTATCAATGTATAAGAAGGGTTGAATATGAACGGTAGTATTCTGCTCACTAAGCAAGCTATGTATAATATACAATGTATTTGCACACAAGTGCCACAAATATAATAGCCTGCAAACAGTATTCTTATAAACAGCGTTTGGTGATGTCATTTGTGTCACATGACTCACAAACCTTTGTACATTATCAAAAACAATGTACCCCGTTGTTGTGGTTTTTAGAAGTCAGCGAGGACTTCCATGACTTTTATAAAAGCACTTGATATTCTACCCCTGCATTTATATGGTCATGGAACTTCTCACTGAGTTCTAATATCCTTATATTTTCAAAAAAGAGGGTGCATTATTCCCTACATCATTTCCATGGACTGAGAGTAGAAATGACAGGCTATCTCCAAAACTCACGTATACGTGGCAAGCTAAGACCTGGTAAGAGTTAACTTTACTCATGTACTGTAATGAAATAATAGACTTTTATTTTCATCCTAATCATTACATAACAAGGCACATCAGGACTATGTAGGTTCAAGCTTTAAGGACCATAAAGGGTGTTGAAGGGTAATTAATTGGTGTAATGATGCTTAATTGATTTTGAGGCTAATTAATTGATTTAATAATTGATTGAGAAAACCCCCTTTTTAAAAATAGATTGATTAATTCATAATAACTGGGGAATACAAGGTAATTCTGTTTCTTCTTAAGAATTTATACTTACTGACTTTGTCAGACCCTTGTATAACCCACCCTTGCTCAATTAAGTTACATTGTAGTTAGACTGACTTTCAGTTTACAAATGGAATGTAAATATGCAGTGTTGGGATGTTCTCTACTCATCTATGAACTTAACATTACTAGCTTTGAAAAGGAAAGAATTTGGAACACAAATCACAATGTGGGTGTCATGATTACATGTCAAGTAAATATTAGGGCTTTGCAGTTGTATCACTTAGATCAGTTGTATACATTTCTAACCAGTGTACTACAACACGTAAGCCAACAACATTTATTCCGTCTTAGAAATTTAATTTAGGTGTTGACATAATTATTAATGTCAACAGAAACGGCTCTGCTCAAGGGTTCCATTAAGATACATATTTAATGGTCAGGGGACTCTTCCCATTCAAGGTCACTTGTGTAATTGAAATTTGAATAGCAGAGAACACAGAACTCGGATGATGGAAATACCTTCTTGATTAATATAGTTATCTTTCTTTGCATTCACTTACAGTAGAATGCTATTGGCAGATATTTTTATTTAATTTTATTTAAGGCCAATTTCTCTTTTTTTTTAATTAAGCAAATTATTTTGACATCATTGAGAAAGCAGAGTTCCCTCAATAATTCTCAGCCACTCTTAGAAAAAAGATTTTTCTGTTTTTTTACTGTCTTTTATTTCTCTCTAGAAGTCCAAATGGGCTGGTCTAAATACCTTAAACATTAATTAAGCCGCATAAGTCCAGGCAAGAAATAAGATAGACTGCAAGATGTATTTAGTTGAAGTATGTAAAATAGTTTTTAAACATGATTTCTCTGCTTGTGTGTATTTGTTTTCTGATCATGACTAGTACAAAGGTAAACTGATTAGTGATGGGCGAATAAATTCGCCAGACACGAATTTGCGGCGAATTTCCGCATTTTGCCACAGGCAAATTAATTCATGAAACTGCAACTATTCGTCGGGGAAAAATCCACCTGTCAAAAAAAATTGCAGTGCATAAAAATTGTTGTGCGTCAAAATTATTCGGGCGCCCATTGACTTTAATGCATTTGGACCAAATAGTCGCACAAATGAAAATCGTTGTGTGTGTCAAAATTGATGCGCGTCAAAATGATTTTGATGCCCATTGACTTCGGTGCATTTCTCGAATTTTTCAACGTTTTTTCACGAATTTCGCTGTATCGGATTCGACAATCGCTAAAACTGATCATTTGCTTATTGGCCAGCGAACTGGATCTGTGCAATTTGTGTATCCATAAGTGATATCACCCAACTCTGTTACTGCAGATTACATTGGATGGCTAGCTTTAGATGCTTAGGTTAGCATTTAGCAGAGGGCTAAATGAACTCAACAAACCCCTTATCTAGAACAACCAAAGTGAATATTTAAAAGCAGTCCTATGAGATCAAAGCTACGACTTTAAACATAAAAGAATAACAACATTATTAATTAATGGCTTGATTCTGTTGTTTGCAGCAAGACAACTCCAGTTTGTATTATATATTGTATAATGCAATTTAATACCCGCAACAGTCCCACAAATCATTTATTGTGTCTTTCACATTTGAAGGTTATTTATAAACACTGGGCAAATTTGCACTTGAAAAAAGCAGCAGGTGCTTACATATCCCACGGACAGGTAAAGTAAAGGTGCAAGTTCGCGAACGTCGCGCGACGTTCGCCAATAGGTGTTCGCGTCAAAATCGTTCGACCATTCGACCATTCGATCGCTAAAATCGAACGATTTTCGTTCGAATCGAACGATCAAAGGCATTGGATTGAATGAAATCATTCGATCCAATGGCTTCGATCGTTCGATTCGAACGGAAATCGTTCGATCGAACGATTAAAATCCTTCGATCGTTCGAATCGAACGATTTTCGGATGTTCGAAGTTCGCGAACTGTTCGCAATTTTTGCCGGTGTTCGCGAACGGCGTTCGCGAACACATTGTCGGCGGTTCGCTAGATCCCTAATGATTAAGATATGAGCCTAAGATTAAGTGCCCAAATGCACAAAACACGTGAGGAATTGTGCTTATATAAAATCTGCAGTTCCTTACATTCACTTATTTGTGGAATCTGTGGGTGCCTGCTGCTTTCAGTGGTCTGATACCACCAGCTTGAGCTGTAGATCTGGGGCATGTGCACCCAGACTCCACATGTAAACTGGTGAGATTCTTTACTTACATGGCTATGCATCGATTATTTCTTTATTATAGCTCAATATTTAAGTTACCCATGGCAACCAATCAGATGTAGACTTCCACTGTTCTGCCTGCAGCTGGCTGAAAAAAAATCTATATTGCTGATTTGTTGCAATTGCTATCGGTTACTGCCCGGTGCAAATTTGTGTTTTTAAATGAGCTCTACTGTATTTTGTCAGGGAAACTTGTCAATGGCATCTTTTTGCTTGGCTGGTATTCAGCCTTTAAGACAGGGAATTATTTACAGGTGTTTACAGGGGAGTAACTATAGAAAAAACAGACCCTGGGGCGCAGGGGGCCCAGGAGGTATAGGGGGCCCCATAAGGCCCTTAATTGGATATGATAGGGGCCCTAGAATTAATTTGCTGTGGGCCCTGTAATATCTAATTACACCATTGGATGTGTACTATGACTAAGGGGCCCATTTACTTAGCTCGAGTGAAGGAATAGAATAAAAAAAACTTCGAATTTCGAATGATTTTTTTGGCTACTTCGACCATTGAATTAGCTGCTTCGACCTTCGACTACAACTTTGAATCAAACGATTCGAACTAAAAATCGTTTGACTATTCGACCATTTGATAGCCGAAGTACTGTCTCTTTTAAAAAAACTTCGACCTCCTACTTCGCCACCTAAAATCTACCGAGGTGCAATGTTAGCCTATGGGGAAGGTCCCCATAGGCTTTCCTATGTTTTTTTGGTTGAAGAAAGAAAAATCGTTCGATCGATGGATTAAAATCCTTAGAATTTAACGATTCGAAGAATTTAATCGAACGATTTTTCGTTAGATCGTTCGATCTAACTATTTGCGGTAAATACGACCCTATGTGCCCCAGTGTCCCAGTAACACCAAATGCGGAGGATGCAGGCTGAGGACAGCTGGCTGTTGATACAAGGTAACAGTAGTCAGCCAGCTCAGCAAAGTAGTCAGAGAGATCAGCAGAAGAGCAGGGCAGCCTTTGAAAAGCTACATTTAGGGAAATAAAATGTGCAGCATTGCTAGCCTACTTCTTTGTAGAGCTTTGTCTGACTGCTGGCTGCTTGAAAATTTATGGTTGACAACTACATTGATTAAAACCTTGTTACACATTTTCCCAATAGTTTCTAGTATAGTGAACTTAGTTAATCTTACATCTTAGCAATGAACAAATTACTGTTCATTGAAACTTTCAAGGGAAAGCATGATTTTCATAAAGAAACAGATGGATGTCAAGTGTCAAGTAAGTTGTGATACTATTCATTGTGAGTCTATAGGAAATGCTCATTATGAGTCTGCCAGAAATGTTCATTTTCCATCTGTATGACTAGTTACCTAATTACAGATAGAGTAGAACTAAAAATAGTAGGGAATGTTTCTGGTAATTAAGGGCTTACAATTCCAATGGGATTTTCCGTTTCATTTGTATGCAGGGTTGGACTGGTGTATGCAAGGCCCGCTGGGGCTTCTACTTGAGGGACCTCCACACCCGCTCTAGGGATACCACTGCCTGCCGGCTCTCCCACCACCAGCCCCTCCAACCCACGGTGCACTTTTGCTGTGAGGAGGGAAGGCAGGGGTAGCGATGGAGGAGGGCATGATCGCTTCTGGATTAGGGGAGGGAGGATTGACGGGAAGAGCAGTATTGAGTCTGGCAGGCCCGGATTTGTGGAAAGGCCACCTAGGCCCGGGCCTAGGGCGGCAAGATTTTAGGGGGGCGGCATGCTGCCCAACCACAACCACATTGGTTCAAAAACACTGGGGATGTGCTGGAGATACAATCATTTTTTAAATTTCCCATGCGCCAATCCCCATTGCTCTGGTTCAGATGATGAAAATTTGCATGAATAAAGGGGAGAGGACAGGGACGATGAACAGCAGTGGGCCTAGGGGTGCCCACTATATAAATCCAGCAATGGAGTCTGGGTCAGCAGGGCCCACAAGGGCCAGGGCTCACTGGGTTTTTTCCTGGTGTCCTGCCAGCCCAGTCTGATCCTGTTTGTATGTTGCTGCGCTTTGTGTTGGGAGTTTCCTTAAATGAGAAGGATCTAGGGGTCTTTGTAGATAACACGTTGTCTAATTCTGGGCAGTGTCATTCTGTGGCTACTAAAGCAAATAAAGTTCTGTCTTGCATAAAAAAGGGCATTAACTCAAGGGATGAAAACATAATTATGCCTCTTTATAGGTCCCTGGTAAGGCCTCATCTGGAGTATGCAGTGCAGTTTTGGACTCCAGTCATAAAGAGGGATATAAATGAGCTGGAGAGAGTGCAGAGACTAAGTGCAACTAAATTGGTTAGAGGGATGGAAGACTTAAATTATGAGGGTAGACTGTCAAGGTTGGGGTTGTTTTCTCTGGAAAAAAGGCGCTTGCGAGGGGACATGATTACACTTTACAAGTACATTAGAGGACATTATAGACAAATGGCAGGGGACCTTTTTACCCATAAAGAGGATCACCGTACCAGAGGCCACCCCTTTAGACTAGAAGAAAAGAACTTTCATTTGAAGCAACGTAGGGGGTTCTTCACAGTCAGGACAGTGAGGTTGGGGAATGCACTGCCGGGTGATGTTGTGATGCTGATTCAGTTAATGCCTTTAAGAATGGCTTGGATGATTTTTTGGACAGACATAATATCAAAGGCTATTGTGATACTAAGCTCTATAATTAGTATAGGTATGGGTATATAGAATTTAATTAAAAGTAGAGAGGGGTGTGTGTATGGATGCTGGGTTTTCATTTGGAGGGGTTGAACTTGATGGACTTTGTCTTTTTTCAACCCAATTTAACTATGTAACTATATATATCCAGCTTCATGCAGTACATATTCCGTATGTGCATGACACAGAAGAGTGCTGTAATGTTTCTTACACAGCCCTACAAAATGGTTGCTTACTTTCTGTCCTATATTAAACGAAAGGCCTGTTGGACCTTGTGGTCACCCATAGGTTAACCCTTTAACTTGAATGCATCAAATCTACAGTTTTGGAATGCTGGTACATCTCTGTTCCCACTGTAGATTATCTGGTCTATTGTAAAACAAAAAAAGGTTACATTTAGTTCGTCAATACTTACATATATACAGTATATATGAAAAAAGTGAAACTTTAACATGTTGAAAAAAGGCTAAATCTATTGCAGGCAACAAGCTGTTCCATTTTGTTCGATACACAGGTTTATGGTTCCCGATTGCATCTTTGCAGTTTTCTTTATCTGCTTGAAGTTGCAATATTATACCGTCATAATATCTTTCAATAGTTTTGTTGTACTGTATATTTCAGCATGTCAGTTGAAGGACACTTTCTCACCGCGAGCCACTGTTTTTATCTACAAAGCCAGAATACCATTGTTCTTTCCATTTCACTTAACAGCAAATTTCTTTTGTTTCTATATAGAATTGTATTATTTTAAAAGGCATACATTCATTTCTGCATAGTGAACAGTTTTTTTTTTACAAACTTTGTTTTTGCCTAGCCTTTTAAGGCCATAAGCAGTGTAAATGCCATTGCCACTTTTTGTTGGTTTTGTAGTTAGTGACAATATACATGTACTGTTAACTCAAAAGTACATACACTTAAGAACATACACGTTTCTGTATATTTAAGTTAGGGTCATTCGTTTCTGCATTTTGCAGCTGCTAGTAGGAATAAAATACCTATATTGTCCATCTGTATTTTGTTAGTGCTTAATGTCTACCTGGTTTCCATGGATGACCTGACCAGTTCCTTAAACTCATTCCCTGATAGTAGCTTTCAATAGTTATTTACTTTTGCTGCAGCGGCCTAGGGGCGGCCTAGGGGTGGCCCACAAAGAAATCCAGCGTTGATAATCCTCCCTTTAATGCTAGACAGCTTTTATTTAAATTTGGATTATTTCATTATAATGCAGTCTATGGGAGATGGCCTTTCCGTAATTCAGAACTTTCTGGATAACGGGTTTCCTGATAACGGATCCCATACCTGTAATAAGTTCAATTTAGTCCACTGTGCTCTGTGCTGTTTATTTTTGGGAAACCACATCAGAAATGCTTGATTTAAATTTAATGTACCTTTTGCATCTCATCTACATTTATTGAAAAATTCCCTGTACAGTATGCACCCAATTTGAAGACTAAAAATGAAATCAAATAGGATTCAAATTTGTTGTCCTGAATCTATAAAAGATAAATTACAGTGTATAAGTAACATACTACTTTTAGATCAGTGGCTGCTTGGCAATGGCTGAATTAGGAACTTTTTTTGTGTTGAATAAAAAAGGGCATTAACTAAAGGGATCGAAACATAATTTATCCTCTTTATAGGTCAGTATATATAGTATGCAGTGCAGTTTTGGGCTCCAGCCCTTAAAACGGATATAAATGAACTGGAGAGAGTTCAGAGACGTGAAAACTAAACTGATTAAAGGGATGAAAGATTTATATTACGAAGGTAGATTGTGGGTGGTTCTTCACAGTGAGGTTGTGGAATGCACTGCCAGATGATGTTGTGATGGCTGATTCAGTTAATGCCTTTAAGAGGGGCTTGGATGATTTTTTTGGACAATAATAATATCCAGGCTATTGTGATACCTACATCTACAATTAGTATAGATATATTGGTATGTGCAGTTTATGTGAGTATATGGAGAGGTCAGTGTGTATAATGTATGTATGTATGCTATGTTTCATTTAGAGGGGTTGAACTTGATGGACTTTGGTCTTTTTTCAACCCAAATGTATGTGTTTATTGGATAGTTGAGGATAATATTTTAAGTTGGACACGGTATCCAGCTAACTGTTTTAATATTCCCCGTTGGATAGAGTGACATATGTATCTTTAGATGCATAATGGGACTTTAGTATATCTACCTGGACAATGGGGCAGGAGGTAGGCGAGCTAGAAGCTAAGCTGTCTGGACACCACTTTTAATATCCAAAGAATGTTAAATGGTATAGGACACGTGTACCCTTAATTACATGCAATTTATGGGTAGTTTAACCCATCTGCAACCTGACCTACCAACATTATAGTTGGAGCATTTGGCAGGATTGCGATAGGCTGGAGTCATAGACTCAGCAGACAAAAAGGTCTAGTGTCATAACTGGTTACGGTCTAGGCAGGCAGCAAACACACAGTGTTCAAAAGGCGGGTCAAAGTCTGGGCGGTAGAGAACAAGCAGAATCATATAACAGGCCAGAGTCAGTGCAGGCAGAGGCAAAGTCACAAGCCAGTATTGTATACAAGGCAGTAAAGTATACAAGCCAGAGACCATTACCATATAATGCACAGGAGTCAGGTGAGAAAAAGAGACTAGGGCAAAGGAACCAACAAGAAACTAGAAACAAGACAGGAACCAGAATCTTGCCAATATTTTTATGCCCAAGTTCAAATCCTTCACAAAAATGTGGCCTCTGTGAAGGGTTCACTTACTGCTGGTTGTAATGCCCAGACACAGGTCTACTCTCCTGCTTCCCCTGGCCTGCAGTGTCCCCTTCCCCCAGCCAAGAGCAAATGCAACAATATCCCCTATACCTTGCCATTTATCCTTGCCTGGACTTTAACCTCTGAACTTCTTGTGTGCGTCACTCTAGTTTGCCTAGTCTTGCCTTTGCCCTGTTTGCATTATATACCCGGTCTATTTACCTGCCTTAACCTCTACCTGCTGCAATAAAACTTATTTCAGCTTCCAAGGATACATTCTGTCTTAGGGGCAGGTTTACTAAAGGGAAAACAACTTACAGTAATTTCACTAAAAAATGAGAATTCCCTTCAACATTGTTAATTTGCTAAACAGAGACTACAACACGTTTTGGAGAATTAATTTTGCAGTAGTGAAAATTCTCTTTGCATTGGCATAAATTCACAACTGTTCTCCAGGTGAAATTTCTCCAGTTAATATTCTCCAATTTACTATTAGCACAAGAATGAATTTACACCAAGAGAAATTTCTCCAAGTTAAGGTGAACTTTGATGAAATTAAACTAGGAGGAAATTCACAATTTATCAAATGTGCCTCATAGTCTCAACATTTCCCTGTATCCCTACTCCAAACACTATAACCAGTGGTAACTAAGCCTCATCTAATGTATATAATGGAAACAAAGGGCATGTAATGATACATAAATATGATAAAAAGAAACAAAGAATGTTATAAGCCCCAGCTATTCGCTTTGATGCTTGATCTTTAGATAATACGGGCAACTTCAGATGAGCCTGGGCTATTTATAGATTATTCCCAAAATAAAATTGCTTAGAGGAAACATGACTTTCAAATCAGCCAATCAAAAAGCAGACTGAAGCCAGATAAATTTGCAATCATGTCATACTGACTGTAGTCTTCATACTTGTCCTTTACTATAAAAGCCGAACAAAGAGCAACTTGCAAATCTGCTTTGGGTTTTAACATGTTTTGGTAATAGGATAGCCAATGTGTCATGGGAAAAATGATTGCTGAAATTCTACAGAGGAATCACTGTTACTTTAAGGGAAAATTCCCTCTCTTTCTGCTGTACACAGCCAGCTTTCTCAGTGGAGATAGGAGGCATTGAACAGTAATGAATTGCAGTAGTTCCCTACTGAGGCACAAAGAATGAATTCAACCCTCACTGCCTCTTGATGTTAGACTGCTGTTCTTTTTCTCTAAGGAATCTCATTAAAAATATATTTAGTGACACTTGTTCCTCCAAAACATGCACACACAGCATTAACTCAGTCAGTACTGAAAGACAGGAACCTTAACAAAACGTGACAGGAGAATTGTGGCTTTGCTCAGAAGGCTGTCTGTAAAACACAATTTAACCCTGCTCATTGAAGATTGAAAGAAATGCAATATTTATTTGGTGGGAAGACAATTTGTTTTCCTCATTGATTCATCCATTTAATTTCAAACCCATGATTCTATCAGACTATTGTTGAGTAAAGTAAATGCTCTTTGTTACAGCACAAAGTGAACAGACTGTTGACAAAAAATGATAGAAGGAACAAATGCTGATTCTCTGTTATAATTAAAACTGGGGTAAAACCAGGTTACTTTGTTTATAAACAGGGAAAAGGAATTATAAATGACATAAAGCTGGGCATAGTCTTTGTAAATTGTAATACCATTTATTCACTTATCAAGAGAATTGGGGCTAACTGTTCTGTACATTATTTTGAAAACAATGGAAAAAACATTCACATACTTTGGTAGAGAATCTGGCATTATAAATTTCAATATTTAAAGTCTGTTTTTAATATCAGTGACCACTAATTGGCCATGTTATGTTTGCTTTCATTACAAATGGAGTTCAGTATAGGAATAAAGATCTTTGTTATTTTTGGTGTATGTTAGAAGACCAAGTAATTAGTAGACTCTTACCCTCCAAGTTACAAATTATACATAGATCGTACTGCTTTTATCATATAAGCCCATAACTCTACCCAACTCCTATTAAATATCATGGGTAAACTTGTGGTTAAAGTCATCTGAGCAAAAAGGAGCTTTTCTAAGTTTAATAAGTTCTTAGGCCTCATGTGTTCTTCCACCCTTATTGTAGTTAACTTAAAAACTTGGAATATGCCTTTCCACAGAACACTAGCATATATCCCTTGTATCTTTTGATGGATTAAAATGTGAACAAGATGAGGACAGCTGGATATTTATTGATAGCGTTGCCTAATTAAGAGCCAGATGGATAATTATTTCTTTAAAAGTTCCAATTAAAGGGTATTGGGTTGCATGCCTATTCATTTCTTTGAAATGTGGCTTCCAGGAAACACAAACAGAAATCTTCTCCTACCTTTGCCAAGTCCCTATGACACTTAACATACTCACTTAACAATCACATCTCTCAGCATAGAGATCAATACTTCCAATTGGATCATCATTTTTTTGCACTACTTGTTAGAATGAATACCTTTTCAAGCTGTGTTTAAAAAACTAAACTCATGATTATTCAAGAAGCAGTGCATAGTAGGATTTCAAAAATCTGTAATGTCTTATATTCTTTTTCCATTTTTATTTTTATGCAAACAAAATGAATCTACAGGTTTAATTTCAGATTTGTGCACTTTGGATCAGTTCGGTCAACCATGGGTATGAAAACCTATTGGTCCTTTGATGGGGAGATTGAATGAACATGTATGATCTGCTTATGTAAATGCATTTACAGCTTTGTTATGCTACTGTTCCTTGGAATGTGTGTGTTTAAGTTATCAAATTGAGTATAAATTTAATTTTAAAACCAAAATATTTAAATTTGTATATATTACCCTTGATGTAGAGAAGAAATGATCCATCATCTTCAAAAACAAGCTTCAGGGTTTCATGTTCTTGTAATTTTTTCAATATACTTAAAACATTCTCCCTGAAAACATGCCATTAATTTCAACATTTTTTTTTCAGGTTCATAGGCAAGTTGTCAGTATTAGTTTTACTTTAAACATAGTGAGTTAAGGATCAACAGATAAAGCAGAAATAACAAGAATTTTCCATTCACAATAAGTGGTACAAACTGCACAAATATTCAAATAGGAATAAAATGGGTCGGTCTGCAAGAGATATTTAATTCTTTTTCTAAAACAAAAAAGGCATTATGGGGAGAAACGCAATAAATGTTGCAAAAAAAATTCTGTAGCACAGGTACAAGTAGAACTTAATCTACATAAACATGTGTCAACTCATATATATATATATATATATATATATATATATATATATATATATATATATATATATATATATATATATATATATATATATATACTGTATGTATATATATATATATATACATACAGTTTACACACACACATATACATATATATGTCTGTGTGTACTAATGCAGGTAAAGGGTGTTTTTTTTTAACTACAACAACAAGTGAATTGTACCTTAGTGTGTCCATAGCAACAAGAACTGCAGCTTCATAAATAAATCAAGGCAACTCAACCTTTTGTTTCCTTTGTTAAAAATATATTATATTTGTTTTCTAGAAGAGAATATTATTCACGGACATTTGGACAGAAAGAAAATAACTTAAATGTAATCAAAGCTCCCTTAAAAAAAAACCTGTAAAAGTAATGCTGCTCTGATTCCACTATCAAAAAAATGTCTTTCCTTCTATTGTGTACACATGGGCTTCTGTATCAAACTTCCTTCTTTCAGCTTAAACCTCCAGGGCACGGCTTGAGCATGCTCAGTTTGCTCATCTCTCCCCTCTCTGCTGTAATCTGAGCCCAGAGTTATGAGTGAGTAGGGATTGACTCAGGCAGGAAGTGATGTCACACCAAGCTGATATGGCAGCTGCTATCCTAAACAGAGAGAACTTCTAGAGCTTTTTTCTCCGGTATGGTAAAGCATTCTACAGAATAAATATAGCATTCTAGCTTCCACTATTGTGGCTAATCTATTGGAAATAAACTGCCTCGGTAGCCTTCCTTCTCCTTTAACATGTGAAATGTAAGTAAATGTATCTTTATATACTGTACATACACATAGGGAGCTACACATAGCTATACTCATATGAATTTCTCTACATTCATACTTCCGGTGGGTTAAATCAATGGCTACACATTAAGGCTAATATTTACTCATAAATTCTCCTGAGACAAGCATCTACCAATATAAAGACATTCTTACAAATAAAATATGGGAAATACATGAAGTAAATGGTATTTAAGGAGGTACTGCATATATGTGTAAGTTGTAACTTTTCCAAAGCTGTTAAATGATGTGGCAAATTCAAATAGAATGATATGATAGACATGGAGGTGGCAGATATCTGGATGTGCACTGCTAGATGAGTTAGGCCTTTGTCAGAAATAACCAAATTTTAATGCTATGTGGTTCATGGCCTTGACCTTTGAAGCACAGAAAAATATATAATAGTTAACAGAAAACAAAGTAATGAAATGTAGTGATGGGCGAATTCGCGGCGAATTTGCGCGATTCGCCGCCAGCGAATAAATTCGCGAAATGCCCACGAAAATTCACCCGAAAAAATTCGCCGGCGTCAAAAATTTTTTGGCCTTTTGCCGTCGTCGAAAAAAAAAATGGACGCTTGCGTCAAAAACGGGCGCCGGCATCAGAAAATGGGAGCCGGCATCAGAAACGAGACGCTGGCGCCGTTTTGCAAATTTTTCGCAGTTTCGCAAATTTTGCGCGAAATTCGCTAATTTTTCGGCGAAGCAAAACGGTGCAAATTCGCCCATCATTAATGAACAGTTGTACATTATTTGAGCTTGTTCTTTAACTGCTTGCAGAAACCTGAGGACCGCTCATACAGAATTCAAATGTGTCTTTTTATTCTGGATGAGCTACTTTTTTACTCATATGATCCTGAAATCTTTAAAGCAACTTAACCCTAAAAAATTATATTTTTTGCCACATATATATAATTATATACTGAAGTTGTTGCACCAGCCTAAAGGTTCAGCATTTCTTAAGTAGTACAGATCCAAATTTGTCACTGGAGGTTTCCATCTTGGGTTAGTAGTGACTGCAACACACACAAGCTTGGTGTGCTTTGGGCAGCTGCTGATAATTTAAGCTTAGAGGTTGTTGCAAGTCTCAAGTAAAAAGTTAGGTTTACCTGTCATATAAGCTGATGCTACAAGGCTGATTACGTACCATTAACACTGATTATGGCTGCCACGTGTACTTATAGTCTGTATTATTTACTAATCAATCTTTTATTGTGGATGTTATAATGTACACTAGTGTATATACCCACAGTATATCATGAGTGGGTTCCTAAGCTCAGTAAGTGATAGCAGCACAGATCATGTGCAGTGAATCAGCAGAAAAGAAGATGGGGAGCTACTGCGGCATCTTTGGAAACACAGATCTTCCTGCTAAAGTACTGTGGTTGCCTTAGGCTGATACAGAAGCCTAAAACATAATGTGCCATAATTCTGCCCTACTTCTTTAGTTAAACTTTAGTTCTTCTTTAAGATATGAGACCTATTATAACAGTACATAAAAAATGAATAAGCGTAAGAAAGGCCATGCATGCTACTAGTAGCCATTGAAATGTTCTAGAATAGATGTTCCCGAATGCATAGCAGGGTCCCCTTGAAGGAATCAGTCTGAAGATAAGTTAGGGTTACATTTGGTGGAGATGCTCAGTTTATGTCCTAGATAGACCCAGAAAAAGTGACTTTCGGATACAGGGACTACAGCAAAGGTTTGGTTACACCGTAATAAGTCCAATCTATGGGGAAATTAGGCAGTAGATATGGAGCATTCTGTATGTGAGAGAGAGAGAGAGAGATTTTATAAGAGCTCTTGCAAGGGCTCCTATCCTAAGCAGCATTCAACTATCCTAAGCATGCATACACAGAAAGCACCCAGATACAAATGTACAGTAAGTGCAGATGAAAAAACAATGGTGGTGAGTTAAATCTCAGACAGAGGTCGGCAAAATAAGTTATTGATTTGTCTGAGTAATATCTCTTACAAGGTATGAGAACATCTTAATCAAGATAGTATATGACAAAACAGTTTTATAGAGTTGGAATACATAATTAAATGTTGCCTCCTGGAAAAGAAAAGATGCCTAAGTAAGACAGCTGAAGGGAATCCTATATGGATCAGAAAAGAATTCATGAACTGGTTCACCTATATGTCCTATTTCTTATACATTTCAAATAAACAGATAATCCCAATGATGTTTAAAATCTGAATTAAAAAGTACTTCAACTCAGACCTGCCAAGTGAATGTAGAAGTCAATGGCAGGATTATATCCTGATCTGCGCTGGGTTTGTGGGGTTGAAAAATCCAAAAAAGTCACCGGTTTCGAACGACAAATCCAGAACATTTGTATGATTCGAATATTTTCACGATTTTATTGTTTTTTTTTCTCTGTACAAGAAATTTAAAGATAGTTGAAAAATAGGTAGGGGGAAAGTGTGTGTGGATTCGGTCGGAAAAATTTTCAGAAAATAATGAGAACTTTTAGGACTTTGGTAAATAACCCCTTGCTTTTGTACCACCCACTAAAAATCTTCTCTGACACTGAGGGGGTTATTTATAAAAATCTTATTTATCAAAATCCGAATTTATCTCACAATTTTTGGAAAATGTTTGAAAAAAAGTCTGCATGGACTTTTTCCCTCTATTTATCATTATGTATCATTCTTGTGAAAAAACTTGTGAAAAGACTTGTGAAAAGTCTCGATAAGATCTTAAAAAAATCCAAATCTGAGACTTTTTCATATTTTTCATATTTGACACCCGAATACCGCGACTTTTTAAAATTTGAGGCCTGCATACCATGACTTTTTCGGATTAGTATCCAAGCAACGGGGAAGCAGGATTACGATGGGAGCTCGAATGAATGAGGTGGGGGGAGAGAGGTCATCAATGACGTACGGCTCCATTACATGACTGCAACGTCATTGCTTCACAAGGAACACATCAAATTCTAGTGCGCAGGGCACTGCTGCTAACTATTGCGCATGCCTGTGCCCTATTAGAGTGATTTTCTGACTACAAACAGGGTATGATTTAATATACATGTTTAAACTTTTTTTAAAAACGATTGCAGCCCTAATATTGAGGAAGAAACTAACGAGGGAATGTTTGGTGTTAAAAATATGTTCTTCTTTGGCAATTTATTTTTCTACGAAAAAATGGTGGTCTTCCCCTTTAAAAGTCCAACCATAAAAAAATGGACTTTGAAAAATAACCCCCTGAGTGTGTGCTGTTTTCAAAAGGTTTTTGTTGAAGTTCCAAACTCTCAGATTGCTATCCTTCACATTGTTTTGTGGATTGGACCACGTCAAGCAAGTGACCTGGGGAAGCAGTTTTCTTTATTCTTTTAATAGCCCAGAGAGCCTGGTAGCTTCTCTTTCCTCCTATGCTTACACTCTGACAGTGACACGCAATTTATTACTTCATCAGTGCCCACTGGTATTAAACTAGAAAACCACAGGATATCAGGAGTGTTTTATTTGAAGTTTCTCATGTGCATTCAAGTCAGAGATTATTTCTTGAAGGTTGAGAGATGTCCTCAGAATGAGCATTGCTTTAGGGTTCAAATTCATGAAAGTGTGGTGCTCCCTTTAGGCTGCTTAAACCACCGAGGACTGAAATTCAGAAAAATAACATCAGTTCTGAGTAGATGGCCTCTGTGTTGAAACAGGATACAATTGATCAAAAAACAGATGCATTTTAAGCTTTATAAATGTGTTTCTGAGATTCTGTTGGAGCTACTCACGTTCAGAAAGCTGAGCTTTTCTGGACACCAGACAAAAATTAAAGGAAAAGGCTTACTTGGCATGCTTTAAACAAATGAAAATTGATTGCTGGCATCAGTTAAAAAGGGGAGGGTATATGTAACATTGTTAAAAAAAAACCATGTAATAATGCCTTTGATAGAACCATGTACGTATGTTGCATGATGTATGGGCCCTCGTCTCAGGATCAGTCTCTCTAGGCCAAACACAAGAAAGGTCATTATTCGCTTTAAAGTTGTGAGGTGCCAGTCTGGGTTTGCACCATCTAAGGAGAGTACTACACAAGGGTAGGAATTGTGATTTGATCTCTCAAAAACATATTGAGATTGGATTGTACAACCAAGTGTAGCGTGTGTAACATCAACTCGTTTTTCTAGTTAAATATTCTGTATATAGTAGTTTATCTTTCACCATGACTCAAAACTGCCATTAGTTTTGCAGGGCGGTCCTATACAGGGTAACCAAAAGGTTAGTGGCAATTGGGGGTTACTATAGGTATGGCTAAGAGGTTTAAGGGCATGGACTGAAGTGTACATTTTTTTAATGTTATAATGCTGAAATTTATTATTAAAATAGAGTGTGGTCATTTACTAGCTGTGATTCCCTTTATTTTTTTGTATTTTCAATTTAACTATGTAACTATGTAATAGGCATTCTCCAAAAACTTGAATATAAATGCACTCATGGAGTAAACTGTAGGGGCAGAAGTGATCGCAAAAGCCCTAGGAAACCAAATCATTTTAAAAGCATTTGCTTCAAGGGTCTGGCAGCACTCAGCCTTCTTGTGAATACAGAGCTCCCGAATGCAGCCAGCACTGTATTTGTGGGGCAAAATACATTGTTAGTACGTTTCTGCCTTCTCTGCAGGTAATAAATGACCACTTGGGTTACTGTATATATGCAATACATCTGTTATGGCAAACAGTTTATCTAGTTGTCTAAATAAGCTATGCCTTATTCCTTCTACTTGCAGTAAATGCCTGTTCAAAGTATACTACCAAGCTTTATCCTGTACCAGGGGTGTATTTAGGTCTGGTGTTAGCCTAGGCACTGGACCTAACGGTGCCTCCTTGTATGGAAAGATCTGATGTGCATGGGTGCAAGTGACATCTCATGGGCCCTGTTCCCCCTAACCCCCCACACCAAGTTCTGCCGCTGGATTTAAGCAGAGTCTCCCACGGCGACTTGGGGAATTTTTTTCACACTTTTCTTAAATAAAAATGTATTCAATTATATAGGCACCTGAGTAGGGATGGGCGAATTTGACCCGTTTCGTTTCGCCAAAAATTCGGCGCCGGCGAAATGTCGCTGACGCCCATTAGCGTCAAAAAAAAAAAAAAGACGCGCGACAAATTTTTTTGACCCACGTCTCCAATCAAGTCTATGGGCGTCATTTTTTCGGCGAAACGAGGCGAAAAAATTCGCCCATCCCTGCACCTGAGGGCCGCCCTCAAAAAGCTGCCACCCTAGGTACAGACCCTCGGGTGCCTATATATAAATATGGCCCATTGCTCGTACAAATGTACAAGGTTCAACTTTAAAAGACAGTCATATTAAATGGAACATTTTGTGAATCTAGCCTTTACCTGAAATGGATTTCATTTCAGGGAGCTTTCATTTCAGGATACAGATGATAAACAGAAATGTTTAATAAACTTGAGTTTATGTTTAGGACACGGTTAATAAATAGAACTGTTATTAAATGGGATCTGTCTTTTCAGGAGCCAGCTAATGAATAGAAATGTTTATTAAACTAGAAATGATGTTTCAGGATCCGACTAATACATAGAAAAGCTTATTAAATCAGACTTTTTCTTTTTGGGAAATAGGTAATAAACAGTAATGTTTATTAAACTTCAGGACAAGTGTAATGTATCTTTTTTTTCTTTTATTAGTATAGCAAATCTCACCCTTCAGGGGATCCCTAAAATGATGCACTTACTATTAAATTAGAACTCTTCTGTATCCTGCCGAAGTTATAACAACATAATGATATTTCTTTATTGTTTCCACCTTTGTTCCGAAACGGATTCAATGGTGATTGCCAGGGATTTTTTTTCAAAGGCTCAAGCTACTGGGAGATTTTAGAAAGCAACAAAGGTTTTAAATGTTTTCATGTTACTTAAATGACTTGTCGTTTGTGAGCAAATGAGATGTTTTGGGTTTTTCTGTTCCCCGAGCTGTCAGATGTAAGCATTTCTGTGCGAGTGACTTCCCTGAATGTTGCTTATTATCCCAGAGGAGTTGTCTGCCTGGGAAATGACTGCTAATGACTAAACAAGATAAATATATAGAAATACATTCAAATTAAGGAGCTTGATGTTAATGCTGTTAATGCGCCACAGATTGAATGTTCTTTTATTCCAATAGAATGCCTCTTTGGGATGGGAAATTAGATTAGTGGTTACAAATATATTTATACTGTATATCCTGTAAAATTACAAATGAAGCTCAGAGATGTCATCCGTTATCTGTGCTGATGATGTAATGTGTGTCACATGACTCAAGTTCACAGGTAAGAAAAAATGCTCACCCTAATTTTGTCTTAATGCATAACTTCAGTTATAATTTATTGCACATTTTGTTGCACATTTTTTATTTTATGGTATTGCTTTGTAAATCCAAACCCCAAAACTTAGCAATACCTGCACAGGCAGTGCAGGGGTTTTAGCTTTTATAAATATGAAGTACAGTAGCCTTTTGGCAGAGCTCATTTACAAGTTGCAAAGTGCAAAACACAGCTGAAAATCAGCATATTCTTTTAACTTTGCCATGCACTTTGCTGCCCAAAGGCGTGCAAGTTGGTGCTGCCTCCCACCGCTTGTTTTTTTAGCGTTGTGGAAGTTCATGGAGAATTGCACGTTCTCTGCACTAGATGAGTCAAAATTGCCATTTAATTTTTCAAATTGAAAGTTCAAATTGGAGGGCACTGCCTTCACAGACAAGTTTATCAGCGGCACCCCTTCTCCCGCCCCTAGAATCCCCCCTAACTTGTGCATGATGTCAGATTTTTAATGCAGCAGATGTGCCCCGACTTAAATGCAGAGTGAATGAGCACGACAATTTTGTGCCCCTTAGTGCTCTTGCACTTGCCTTCAGGGCATACAGAAAATAAGTCCTAACATCTTATTAACAGAAATGCTTAAGCTTTGGTAAGGTAGCCATTTGGAATCACAACTCCCAGCATCCTTAGATCTTCAGCTTTAAAGCTGGAGCACTCGATATTGCCGACTGCAGTTAATTTACATTCTCCAGAGCATTGTAGAATATCCTGGCAACATCTGACATGAATGATCTTGCAATCAAAGTTCCAGTTTTCTGCAAACCCTGAAATCATTTTCATGTTCAGTTTTTAGAAATAATTTACTCAAGCAAGTGTCAATATTTCCAGCTGTAATAGCCATTTAATTGTTTTTTTTATGTCAGCCGAGTGATGAAACATTTTCCGTTGAAGATAGGCCTTTTTTGTGCAACTCATGTATTGGCAATAAACAGCAAAGAGATCTCAAGCAGTGTTAATGGATCATGTTTTCATTCCTCACTTATAACCATCCTTCTACGGGTTTAGATATCGATCTGGAACTCAAATAATTTAAGGCACACGCAACTGACATTTTTTCTTTACTGTCTTTTTCTCCTCCTTTTTTTATATGGCTGAGCATCTAGAATCGCCTAAGGGAATCTTAAGTTACGTTTGATCAACACCAGCCATCTTAACACTGGGAAACAGCAATAAATAGTAACGCCTATTTCACTTAACAGATAAAAAAGCCATTTATACAGAACAAATACCCAGCTGAATTGTATAAACTGAATGGATTTATTTTTTCTCACTCCAAATGCATTCAGGTCAATTGGCATTTTTTCTTGTGGCGACTTTTTTGTCCAAATGCATTAAAGCCAATGGGCATTTTTTTCTTATGGTGACTACTTTATTTCAGGGACATTTTTGTCTTGGCACCTTTTTGTCACAGCAATTGTTTTCACTGCAAATGCCTGGTTTCATGCCTGGTGAAAAAAATTGCTCATCACTAATGGGGATCTAATTAGTTTAATCTGGAGGAATTAATGTGCCTTCCCCACAATGGCTGCTGCAGTTTAGTGATGAGCAAGCTTGTGGTGCTTGTGAAAATTTGTCAAAAAGCATTGGAGTCAATGGGAAGGCCGTTAAGCCATTTTTAGGTTTGCAATAGCATCTAAAATGTTCTACCCTTTCTACTATGCTACAACTGTTCTTCATAGAAAAACATCAGTGGCTGGGTGGGTCTTGGGCAGAGTTCATTCCACCACCCACCCACTAAAGAAGTGCTTTGCAGACCCAAATTCACCAGACCTGTGGGGTTTTGTCCATCCTACACATCACTAAGGGAGGCTGCAATCTCATGGAATGAAGTGTAGGGTAAGGGGCAGAAAATAATAACACGTGTTTTTATTCTGGTGCACCAGACTACAGTTTTCTTTTTCAAAAATATAGATTGCATGCCAAAATCCTAACCCAGTTCACTGCTGGCAAAACCGTTACACTGGTAATTGTCATGGGACGTGCTATCTAGTGACAGAATGCAGACTGTATCAATAAATCTGTATATTTTTATAGGTTAATTTATACATGGGTGAAAGTAACTCTAAGCAGTATAAAGAAAAATAATCAATAAAAAATGTCCCCTTTAATAATCATAAGATGCCACCTCTTTGTAATATGTCACAGCCAAAACATTCCATTTGAAAAATGATCAGAAGCCCTAAAACAACTCGCTGCATTTGAAATTGAAACAACTTTATCCCAAGAAATCAATTCTGCTGAATTTATTGCGTTTAAAGCTCATTTTCATGCAGCGGTGACTGAAATGGGAGCCTCGGATTTTGCTCCGCTGTCAATCCCTTTCTTGATCACCTTAACTATAATTCCGCAGCGGAAAATTTTTGGTTTCATGTAATTTCTGTTCTGATATATTGTACTGTTCTCTTTATGCAATCTGAAAGATGTGACTGCCCCATATATCAATGTGTCAAGTGTAATGTCACTTTTTATCTATCGCCACTCAAAGTTGTCCATGGGATGGAAAAGCATCATATGTCAGCCAAAAGTTGTATGTTTTCATCCAGTTTGTCACATTCCCAGTGAATGTCTTTATCAGGCTGGTTTGAAGAGAATAAAGCTGCATTTATGAATAAAATAGGATTGGCTGCGTTTAACAGCCCTTAAATATTTCTCCCAGAAATGTAGATGACTTTTTCAGGACAATTTATCTTACAAGATAAAATGCTTGTTCCTTAATGAGTCTAACTTGCATTTTACGAAGGTATGTATGATGGATTATATTTTTAGTTCTCATCATGTTCGATTTATTTTCCACTTATTTAATCCTCTGGGCACATGTATTTTTATTACCAGGGACTGTCAATGTATTTTTTCATATATCATTAGGTAAAGGTTAATGGGTGTGATTCGCTCAGCCTCCATGTTGGGTAACTGGTGTTTAGTTGCCTGGTTTGCTTGCAATGTGAATTCTTCATTATATGGCCCTAATACATAGATATCTTGTACCTTATTACACTTTGGCTACATTTACTAATGGAGAACAATTGATCCTTTTTGCAGAAAATGAGGAATATCAATAATATGCATATGTTTTATATATTTATACCGATATGGGATCTATTATCCAGAATGCCCTGACTTGGGGTTTTCCAGATGTGGGATCTTTCCATAATTTGTATCTCTCAAGTCTACAAAAAAAAAATGTAAACATTAATTAAACACAATAGGATTGTTTTGCCTCCAATAAGAATTGATTATAATTTAGTTTGGATCAAGCATAGGTATGGGATCCGTTATCCAAAAACCAGAAAGCTCCACATTATGCAAATGCCATCTCCCATAGACTCCATTATAATCAAATAAAGTAATTAAGGTTTTTAAAAATGATTTCCTTTTTCTCTGTAATAATAAAGCAGTACCTTGTACTTGATTTAAACTAAGATATAATTAATCTTTGTGGAAGCAAACCTGCCTATTGGGTTTATTTAATATTTACATGACTTTCTAGTAGACGTAAGGTACGAAGATCCAAATTATGGAAAGATCCATTATCCGGAAATCCCCCAGGTTCAAAGCATTCTGGATCACAGGTCCAATACCTGTACAAAGTACTGTTTTATTATTACAGAGAAAAGGAAATAATTTCTTTTTAAATGTTAATATTTTGATTGAAATGGAGACTATGGGAGATGACTTTCCTGCAAGGGCACATCAATTTATTTTTACAACTTTTTTTTCTCTCTCCAAATGCATTACAGTCAATGGGCATTTTTTCATGCAGTCTTGGCGACTTCTTTGCTGCAACAAAATGTTTTGCACAGATGGTGAAATGCTGGATTTCACTGTGAATCGACAAAAAAAACTTGCGAATTAAAGTAAATTCCCCATTGTACACAGGGAGCTTAAATGCACCATCTTGGCCCCTCAGCTAGATAGCTCAGCAGATAATTCAAAAATATAGAATAGCAGGTAGGCTCTACCCCCAATAGTTAGGTACGGTAGGTAAGTTGAAGGTAGCGCGTTATGAGTTTTCCATATGTGTTTTGAGCTGCATATTCTCAACTTTTTGGAGATTTTAAATTCAGAAATGCCAGGAACATGTCAGTCAGTATCACTTTAATGCCTGATTACACATTGGTTGACTCTCCAAATGCAGGTTTTGAGCAAGATCTACAGAATAAAGCTAAATAGGTGCTGGCCATGTGTGCTTAAAAAAGCAAAATAATTTGTAGAAAGCGGTGGGTTGATAGTTTTCCATTTACAGTTTTCCTTGTAAAAACAAATTAAATCATCAGCTGGAATAACCTTGGAGGGGATTAGATTTAGATTTAATATCTATGGGGTATGTAGATAATTTTGTCTTGCTGTGAAATATTTACAGTGCTGTTCTTATACATCTTTTTCTGGTAATCAAATATCAAACATGAATGGGAATAAATGTTGAAAATGACTCTTATCTATACTGTATATTGAACAGAACTATGCCAGTCATATGCACATTAGTTATGTTGCGGGACCCTAACGCGCCCGCTCCCTACCCGCATCCAACCCGGGCCAGCTGCTCCCCTTTATTTATAGACCCGTCACAAAAGGGGTGGGGCAGGCGGAAGTCTGGCTTCTGGCACCAGAAGCCGGCAGTACTAGGTCGCGACCTGCACATTTTATCTAGGGGTTGGCCCGCACATCACTAATGCACATGATACACATTAGCGGAACTACCAGGGGTGCGATCACCAAGGCCTGCACCCCCTCAGGGCCTGCCAGATGCTTGTGCTGACAGGAATCTGTGAATCCAATAATACTATTTTGTTCAGGGGGGGGGGGTTAGGGCACAACTGAACCTTATAGAAAGCCTCCAGTGCAGAAGCTAATGGTGGCTGTAGACATATGGGGGCCGATTCACTAAGGGTCAAATATCGAGGGTTAATTAACCCTCGATATTCAACTGGGAATTAAAATCCTTTAGCGCAGATAGTACGATTTAGCGCAGATAGTACGATCGAACGATTATTCCTTCGATCGAACGATTAAATCCTTTGAATCGTTCGATTCGAAGAAGGATTTAGCGCAGATAGTGCGATCGAACGATCGAAGGATTATTCCTTCGATCGAACGATTATTATCCTTCGAATCGGTCAATTCGAAGGATTTTAATCCAACGATCGAAGGAATATCCTCCGATCAAAAAAACTTAGGAAAGCCTATGGGGACCTTCCCCATAGGCTAACATTGAGTTTGGTAGGTTTTAGATGGCGAACTAGGTGGTCGAAGTTTTTTTTAAAGAGACAGTACTTCGACTATCGAATGGTCGAATAGTCGAACGATTTTTAGTTCGAATCCTTCGATTCGAAGTCGTAGTCGAAGGTCAAAGTAGCCCATTCGATGGTCGAAGTAGCCCAAAAAACACTTCGAAATTCGAAGTTTTTTTACTTCGAATCCTTCACTCGAAGTTAGTGAATCGGCCCCTAAGTCTCTCCTTAACAACCATTTATAGTGTAATCTGACGAATCCGTCAAATTATCGTAAGGTTAGTAGGCACAGATGGATCGAGCATCTAATGATTTTTCGGCATCGGTCAGAAAATCGATCCGTCAGGTTGAATATTTTCATCGTTCACAGTGAAATTTATCCATTGTCCAACTGTTTTCTGGGCCAAGCAGGCTGCTACCCACAGTTTTCCTGGCTTTAACTAGACAATATCTCTTGAAATAGTATTTTTTGTTGATAGACAAATCGTACATTTAAGCGATTGTTTCAGGATAAGCTTGATCTTACAATAAAAAAAGATCTTTTAAAAATTTTAATGTCTATGGCCACCTTGACACTGTGTAGCATGGGGACATAAGGTAGACAAGGCAGCTGAGAAGGAGTTAAAGCACGTTAATATCAACTTTCTTAATTGAAATTCTACATCTGAAATCTTTTGTCTGTTTTCCTCCCAATGAAAAAAAGTCATAGCACCAATCGTTTACAGTAGAATCTCAGCAGTTGAACCATGCAAATCAATGAACCGTCAATGAATGATTTGCCTGTAGCTTGTAATGATCTCAGATTTGTTCCATCTTCAACCATTATCCCCTCCTGTCAAGCATATAAATAAATTGCATTATAAAATGTATAAGCCAAAGATAGGCAGCCCCTGCAATGTTCTGCAAAGCTAATCTAGTGGCCAACCCTGAGCTTTAAATGTATTAATTTATTGTACTGTGAGAGGGGTTGTATTGTTGACTTGGTGACTCAAATTATTTAACAACATTTACAAAAGCAAATGTCAGATACCAACACATTGGGCCTAGTTAGCTATTGTTTGCCTATACAGTACATTATGAATTTATTAAGTAGGGCATAACGTTTTCAAACCTGGCCTAGGTAGACTGTGTTGACACGCTCTATGTTACTGAGGAGAAACAAAGAGCATACGTTCCCATAAACAACTTGTCTTACCCACAGTGACATATCATTTTGAGAGCAGTGAGATTAAGAGACATGGGGGCAAATTCACTAAAGAGCAAAGCGGCTAGCGCAAATTCGCCAGTGTGACGTCATTTCGTTACTTCACCGATTTACTAACGGATGCTGGCGTAAATTCGCTAGCGAAGTGGACCTACTCTAGTGCTACTTCGTACCCTTACGCCAGGCGAAGTTGCGCTATGGCGATGGGACTTGCCTTCACCGCCTCAGACCAGGTGAAGTGCAATAGAGTAGATAGGGATTGCTTCAAAAAAAGTTGAAATTTTTTCCAAGTCACAAAAAACGCTGGCGTCTTTTCATTTTTTAAGGGTGATAGACTGAAAAAGATCGTAAATTTTTTTGGGGGCACCCACCTTCCCCCCTACATTTCCTAACATATGGCACCTAAACTATACAGTGGGAACATGTGTAGGCCAATATAACAACTCTATTTTATTTTATGAAGGTTTCCCAGGCTTGTGTAGTGTAATGTATTTGCTGCTACACATACGTCCATTGTACTTTAACTTGGCACTGTATGCAAATTAGGCATCGCTAGCGTAACTTCGCTTTGCTTGACGAATCAATGCTAGCGCAACTTCGCTACCGCTTGCCTCCCTGAGCGCAACTTTGGATTTTAGTGAATTAGTGGCGCCCTGGCGAAGTGCGGCGAAGTGTGGCGAAGCCTGCGCTAGCGCAATTCCGCAGGTTAGTGAATTTGCCCCATAGGGTAACCAGGATCTTTGAAGTTGAATTCTCTACATGGGTGCTGGTTCATTAACTGACTAGCATATTGATGATACTATAGCATCATGAGGATGGTACCTCCTCCCAACATTTATTGCAATGTCATGTTGAGGATCTCATCATTTTGAGAGTATGGAGATTAAGAGACTTGTGAAATCAGGATCTTTGAAATAGAATTTCTTAAATTGCTGATCGCTCATTAGTTTATTAGCCTTTTGATGACACCATGGTTTCATGCTGATGGTACCTCATCAAAACATTGTATTGCAGTGTCTACCATGTTAAGCATGTCAATGATATCTTCCAGTTCTCACCCATATCTATGAAATGCAAAAGGGTATTCAAAGGGTATTACGGTACATCTGGAACTGGTGAAATGAAATAAAGATATCTTGAAATGAGTTTGTGATTGTGCACATGCATTCATTGGATGGCCACTTTTTTGCTATTTTGACAGTTTTTACAAACAATCAAAATAAAGGAAATTGGTAAAACAGGATCATTTACTAACGTGGGTGTTGATTTGCATCAATGTATTTATGGTTTTACTCTAGCCACTGAAGTTAACTTGGCCCATCTGGCATTTTAATAGATTAAATTAAGGATAAGGATTGCACTCTTTATAATTAACTCGGCAATCACACAGTTAGAAATTGAGCCTAAACGTTGTGCATTGCAAGTGTGCCTTTTGCTCCTGCCCCTGTTTGTTTTGATTAGCATTTAGCATAAGGCACAGCATACAGAGTGGTGCGGTGCAACATACAATAGCCTTGTACTGTATGTGACATATGTCTTAAAGGGATACTGTCATGGGAAATTTTTTTTTCTCAAAATGAATTAGTTAATAGTGCTGCTCCAGGAGAATTCTGCACTGAAATACATTTCTCAAGAGCAAACAGATTGAACAATGTTGAAATCTGACATGGGGCTAGACATATTGTCAATTTCCCAGCTGCCCCTGGTCATGTGACTTGTGCTCTGATAAACTTCAATCACTCTTTACTGCTGTACTGCAAGTTGGAGTGATATCACCCCTCCCCTTTTCCCCCCCAGCAGCCAAACAAAAGAACAATGGGAAGGTAACCAGATAGCAGCTCCCTAACACAAGATAACAGCTGCCTGGTAGATCTAAGAACAGCACTCAATAGTAAAAACCCATGTCTCACTGAGACACATTCAGTTACATTGAGAAGGAAAAACAGCAGCCTGCCAGAAAGCATTTCTCTACTGAAGTGCAGGCACACGTCACATAACTTGGGGCAGCTGGGAAATTGACAAAATGTCTACCTCCATGTCAGATTTTAAAATTAAATATAAAAGAATCCGATTGCTCTTTTGAGAAATGGATTTCAGCGCAGAATTCTGCTGGAACAACACTATTAATTTAAAAAAAAATTCCCATGACAGTATCCCTTTAAGCAAAAGGTAAGTGCAGGGCTCCATGTGCACCTTGTGTCTAAAGGCGTTTCTGCTTGCACATCTGGGAATACCCATGTCCCCCCAGCGTGTTGCTCATTACAGACATTTTCAAATATCTGGGCCACAAGACTAAGAGAAAAAGTGTTTTTCTTAACCCTTTGCTTTAATTATTAATAACCTATATACATGAATGTTGTTCTTTAAGCCCCTTTGTATACTGTATGGCCTATGAATGCTATCTCTGTTGCTCTTGCTTCCCTTGCATTACATAAAACTTGGGCAAAGCCGCAAGATTCTTTGCCTGATTATCTGCATTGTTTTAAAATAAATCCTGCTTGGCTCTTTAGTTAATATGTGATTTGCATGCAAGTGTACAGTTGTGCAAGTGTTGTGTATTCATCTTGCAAGTTATTTGTATTTTCGGGTGCCACTGAGCACTACTCGCACATTTCTGACATTTAAGCAGCTCATCCTTGACATGTTACCAATGTTCCTCTGACAGTTCTTGTAATTCTTTTCTCTTGCTACCTGCAACTCACTCACCCACAAATGGTATCTGTTTGACATATCACATGTCACACAAGCTGAAAGGTAATAGAATTGTTCAAGATTTTTTTTATATTTATTTTTTTAGTTCTAATCATTATGAAAAATCATTTTTCTCCTTTCTGTTACAATGTGTGTTATAGGGAAAGGACAGATTAACATGAGATCTACATGTAATAATTTTGAGACTCAAAAAAGCTCACGCTAGTCTTTATAACATAGTTTTGTTTTTGGAAGGCTTTGAAAAATATTTTTGTACATGGAACAATGTGGCTACCCAGGGGGAAAAATAGTCAACACGTTATGAAAAATAGAGGTTTAGTTTTAGAGTCCAGTAGTTGGTTGTATTTGTATTGATTTTATCCTTTTGAAAGCATTCTTTACACATTTATTTTGCTGCTCTTTTTGGTGCATTTGTCATTTGGCTCAGCCTTTGTCTTGTGATTGGCTACAAGTTGGTTCTAGATTTTAAATTTGTTGCAGACAGGCTATCAGAGCAAGAATTGATTATACTAGAATCTCACACAACAGCGAAATGTGCCTTGAGAAAGTATTCAATTGCCACTTCTTTACAGAACAATGCAGGGAAATACAATGGTATCGGTGCAAAATGTGTGTATTATGGGGCCACTCAGCACCCTGTAAAAGCTTTGTGAAGAGCAGAGAGAGAGAGAGAGGGGTTCAGTTTTTAGACAGGCAACCAGTTTCCACTTTACGAATTGTGTGAAGTCCTCCAGTACATTTGCTTATGGAGCTTGCTATAGTTAACACAGATAGCATACAATGCAGCTCAGAAATACATCTTCTGCCTGTTGAGAAGACAACATCATAAATAGTATTTTGATTCAATCTATCAAAGTTTACTGGTAAGAGTTGAACTTTGCTCATGTTACTGAATTATTCCCATGTTGTTTACTGGTGTCTAGATGAAATATCTAACTGTTGCCGGTTAATCTACTCATGGCACAAACCATCCATTGCGGTTATCTTCAGATCCACAGATGTACCATCCTTCCAATTAGCAGTGCTGATTTCACAATCTTTGGAGTAGTAATAGTTGGTTCTAAAGATAATGTCAGATGGGGCATTTCCAACACCTTTTTAAGTGACTCAAAACATTGTGCTTAAATGCAACAAACTGCCCCCAAAATACTTGTTTTGACATTGTTTGACAAATGCTTGTGCCAGTGCTTCACAGGCTACATACAGTTGGCTCAGCATTTTTCCAGACCCCCATTAGCTGTCAAAGCAGTGTGGCATTGTGTATTTGTACAGCTCAGTATGCTATTACTTAAGATGATCCCACAAATGCTTACTTGGATGTATATATAGTGAAATAATAATATCGACACTACTACCATACTAGGGACTTTTCTTATAAGAGCCACTTGTTGTTTACATTCACTTTTACTGTATTCGTTTCTGACATGATTGTTTTAAAAACGTTATCTCCTTTCAATTTCAGTCCATTAAAAACAAAAATAAAGGTTCTAATGTTTTGTGAATTGACAAAGGTTTAAAAGTACTGGGATCATGAAGAGTTATATCAACATCTCTTGCTCTCATGCCCCAGGTGAATTCCTCTCCACTAATTTGGAATTTTCCCTGGTGTCAAAACACTCTGTGGTCTTAATACTGCTGAAAAAAGTGCAAGGGAAGCAAGCCAAGACTTAACTTTATGCAATAATATTACTGAAGGTCCACACAGAGGAATGAGCTAGGACAGTGTGGGCGTTGTGCTTCATTTCCGAGCACTTTACAGTGACATGAGGTCATTATCTTGTGGGGAATACATACCATCAACATACCGCTCAGCCCTTTCCTTCTGCCAGTATGAGGATTACTTTCCTCCACAGCAGCTGCTACAGCTTGGGGTTTCCTTGTTAGATGTTATTTGCATATGTTGAATATTAAATTAAAGCCAGGCAAAACAAAAAATGAATATATAAATAAATAAAGCTCATGCTTGATGGAATTACGGTTTTAGCTTTTGTCACGTTAGGTTTTCGTGCCCACTACCCCCAGAAGAAATACCTAGTGGAATTAATGAACAATAAAGTCAAATATTGCTGTCTGACTCTCATATCTTGCAAATAATGATTTGTGTTTATGGAAAAACATTATTTCTTTCTGCTGCTCCGGGTTGACAAGTAAACTGGAATATTCTGAAAGCTTGCTGTGGTTTTTGAAGCTGTCTACATTTTATATCACCGTGTGGGCAAATGTAAACCAAAATAACCATGGCATTGATAACCCCTGATTCCCAGATATTGCTGCTAGATGTAGTAGGGTGGCTAGTAGTGAT
This sequence comes from Xenopus petersii, assembly GCA_038501925.1. Classification (NCBI taxonomy): domain Eukaryota; kingdom Metazoa; phylum Chordata; class Amphibia; order Anura; family Pipidae; genus Xenopus; species Xenopus petersii. The sequence goes on from CM076685.1 coordinate 90,890,734, forward strand.
GGGTGAATTTGCGCCGTTTAGCTTCGCCGGAAAATTTGCGAATTTCGGCACCGGCGCCCGTTTTTTAACGCCGGTGGCCATTTTTTACGCCGGTGAAATAGTTTTTTTCCGGGCGAATTTTCGCGGGCATTTCGCAAATTTATTCACTGCCAGCGAATCCCGCAAATTCGCGCCTGGCAAATAAATTCGCCCATCACTAGTGGCTAGAGATTCATTTTGGGGGCCCAGTAAAAATGTAAGGAAGGTATACTGAAACAGATGTATAGAGAGTGTCCCAATTTTGTGGACCCAGTAGTTGCAGGGTCAACACCCTCTATTTATACATGCCTTGTTAGATGTGTGCACATCTGCAGAATCTATTCTCCCAGCCCACTACACTCAGATTCCAGTTTGCAAATTATGAAAAATGTTATAATATAGCCTGCCCCTCTCAAAAAATCTTAACCCCAGTCTGCACCATCCAGAATTTTGTTTGTGCCCAAAATTAACGTTATAAATGGACTGACCTTTAGATGGCCATACACAGGTATATTTTAGCTGCTACCTCAGCCATTCTTAAAGGAATAGTTCAGTGTGAAAATAAAAACTGGATAAATAAATAGGCTGTGCAAAATAAAAAATGTTTCTAATATAGTTAGTTAGCAAAAAATGTAATTTATAAAGACTGGAGTGATTTTATGTGTAACATATCAGTCAGACACTACTCACTTCTGCTTTTCAGCTCTCTTTGTTTACACTGACTGGTTACCCTGGCTACCAGGCAGTAACCAATCAGAGACTTGAGGGGGGGCCACATGGGTCATTTCTGTTGCTTTTGAATCTGAGTTGAATGCTGAGGATCAATTACAAACTCACTGAACAGAAATGTACCATGTGGCCCCCCTTCAAGTCGCTGACTAACTCAGAGTTATAGAGCTGAAAAGCAGGAAGTTGGATTCTGGCTGTTTTATTACACATTTGTTCACTCCAGCCCTCATACATTACATTTTTGGCTAACTAACTATATTAGAAACATTTTTTATTTTGCACAGACTATCTATTTACCCAGTTTTTATTTTCACACTGAACTATTCCTTTAAGATTGCAGTCCAGTGGCAGGTGTATGGGACATTAATGGCATTCCCAATTAATATCTGGGGATTCTTTTCAGATGTCAGATGGGAAGATTGGGAAATCCAATGGGGGCAATGATTACTTAAACTGGGCTGTAATTGTGGCCCTCATTCATTTGATATTCATGGGGCTTCCATGTCATTGATGATACAGGGGCTATATAATAAGATCAGCCTTATATTGCCATCTCTTGGGAAGCCATCATGACCAAAGACAAATCAGTGGATCTTACCAAGTATGGCCGTTTGCAAATTCTGAAAAGTCTTTTTATCAGCCTGCCCCTCGCAAATAAGATTTTACCCGGTCTGCATCATCCAGAAAATACTCAGTGTTTACTAACCTTAACCTTACCATATACAAGTATATTCTAACTGCCACTAATGATGGACAAATTTGTACCGGCGAAATGGTGAAAAATTCACGAAGTCAATGGGCATCAAAATAATTTTGTTGCGCATTTTGCCAGCGTCAATTTATATACGAACGTCTATTTGTCCAAATGCATTAAAGTCAATTTATTTTTTATTTTTAACGCAGCGGATTTTTCACCGCAAATTTAGTGAAAATGTATTTGCCCATTACTAGCTAGCACAGCAATTCCTAAACAAGATTGCAGTGCAGTGGCAGGTATGGGCCCTCTCCTATCAATATCTGGGGATTTACAAAGATATCAAGGGGGAAGATTGGGAAAGCCAATGGAGGCAAGAATTACTTTAACTGTAAATGTGGCCCTCGTGAAATCGATCTTTACACCTCATCCAATGGATCTTCACAGGACTTCAATGAAATTTTGCTACAGGGGGCTAAATGCTAAAAATTTGCTTAATTTTGCCAATCTCTTGGGAAGCCACATTGATAAAGGACTGCCAAATACTGTAAGTACAGTCAGCCTTAGGTCTCTAATTTTGTGTATTCCCAATCTTCATCCTGACCGTTATGATTTTCTAACAGGAGTTGGGATACTTTCTAGCCAGGACACATTTGAGAGAAATAAATACTTTGAAACACAATGTATTAATTCCTACTATTTATGTTCCTCTAGAACTGTTCTCAGTCACCTTATATTTGACACTGTATTCCATACTTTGCTCTTGTACAGTCATTTCTAATACATATAATTTCATCCTTCTTAAATATACTTATTTTTGCCTTGCCAGCGTGCATGTCATTTACACTTCCAGTCTTACAGCTCCTGCACTAGCATCTTTAGGGCTTCCTGGGCACTGTGAATAGCATTAAAGATGTTTATTCTCTGTAAGTTATAATCAAATGTAACTTCCAGACTTCACAGCTCTACGTCTCGGTATTTTCCCGGTTAGAGTTACTAAGATTAGATACTCTGGAAACACTCTAGCAATTCTTTAGGGATGGTTTGGGTTCACAGCATATGTTCAATTTATTTGGTTGAGAGCAGACATTATGCAAATGAGTGAATAATTTGTTTGTCCTAGCAGTTCAGCATTGCAGCACACCAGCAATAGTGTTTGTCAACCTCTGCTGTAAAATACAGCGCTCGGTTGCTCTGTAGAAGTTCCTCTGTCAGACACACACTACATTATTTCCAAATGAATCAAACAAATATTGTTGCATATGTTAAACAAAGTGCTGATTGTGCTTTCACAATAAAAAATGGGTTAGTTTCCCCTGTCACTTGTACTGGTAGAAGATACATTACTTATTTGATATTTGTTAACATGTTTTGAGGGGGGGGGGTTTGTGTGTAGTGGTCTGTATCCATGGAAACTACAATTTGGAAGATTACTTTTTTCCTTCTTGTCTTTTGAGCTGTTTTTATGAAGCATATTTCACAGGTAGAAAAATAATCATTTTGTACATGTCCGCTGCAAACTTTAGTTTCTGCTTATGGAAGTGAGGGAGGAACCACAATAATCCAGGAGAAATAGCTATAGGAAGAACATCATTTATGTAAGGACACCCAAAACTCCCCTTTGGGAGTTGAATTAGATCCACTTGAGCCATATAACTTAAAGATTGGTTGTCTCCCTATAAATATAGCCCGTGTACTCACCTGTTATTTTGATGTTTTAAGTTTACTTTCATATTAACCAAATACAGACCATCTCCTTCCCTCTTTATATTGCCCCTCTACTTTGGGCAGTACCACATGGGAGACTTTGTTGCATTTGGCTGGCTTGACAGATTTCACCGTACAAGTTGGATATATTTTTACATGTCTAAAGATAATGGAACTGATCTAAAAATCGAAATATGATATGATCTGTTAAACGAAAAAATGGTGTAAAAAGTTGTGTAAAATAAATGGCGAGTTTATCAAGGCCTGTGTAATTTTCTGCCATGCAAATGCCAGAATTGACATTACTTCTGACACAATTCATTTGAAGAACAAACCTGTCAATGTGTGCTGTAATAAATATGCCCCTTAGGGTCTGCCATCCTACTTAATATGAGGTTGGAAGGGAACGCCTCATGCTGTGTTTGCAAAACATCAAAGGTAGAAGGCGCACACTCCCAAATAGAAAATCAAAAACTGACAAAAGTATAATTATGCGAGGTGCTAATCCTTAAGGACACCACCCATCTGTAGTTTCCAAAAAAATCATGCATGAAAAAACAAAAAAAGGAAAGCACACTCTGTAATTAAATAAAAAGAAAATTTTATTGCATGCTAGTTACCCCACATGGCAACAGCATGCTGTGTTTGCATCTCACAAGATAAACAGCCAGATTCAAGAGAAAAAGTTATCTCATGGTTTATCACGTGAAAACTCATGGACAGCATTCAATTCAATTTAGTTCCATTTTTTCCCCCATAGACTTGAATAGAGTTTTCACGTGCCATACAGTGATACGTTTTATTGAATTGCATCTCAAATTGAATCTTGTCCATGAGATTTCAAGTGGCTGATCTATTTTCAAGTAACTTTTTTTCTCACTGAATTGAGTCTGGCCCAAAGTCCAGAGGCAGATTTACATAGCAAGTCTCCTCCCGTCTCCTCCCCTTCCTTTATACACCTGTGCAAATTTTTAGCATTGTGTTCAAAATTCTGGGGATTAGTGCACAGGCAATTTTAAAAACTATTGTATCTTCTGCAAACCCCAGTGTTTCTAACCAATGAGGGTGTGTCTGGGCTGCCCTAGGCCCAGGCCTTTGTGGCCTTTCCACAAATCCAGACCTGCCAAAGTCTGCTAATCTGGTAGACTATTTTTTCTCAATCAATGATCTCCTGTGTAGTTCTACCTTTACAGTAATACCCAAGATTACTATCAAGTAAAACCTGTTGACAAATGTGCATAATGTTTACTGATGCACAGAATTAAACATGTCAGCATTCTGTGTTTCAAGCAGGGGCATGATAGAGTGAATACAGTATTGTTAAATTATTATATTACCTGTACTTTGAAACATGTATTGCTCAGCAACTTTTTAAATGCATCAGCATCAGCAGTAATCTAATAACAGCTGTCTAGATCATTAACAATTTGCCTCTTTCAGACCCAATGAGCCTTTAGCATATCCATATTACCAGGTTCCCTTAGCCATGAAGGGTAAATTAATTACTACTTTCTATTTAAACCTGGAGAAATCCAAGGTCTTCATAGACTGTGACCTATTATTGGAACAGCATACCATTACTTTACAAGTAATGATTTTGTGACCTAAAGAATGTAATTAGATGCTTACAAAATTTCTTAGCAGGCAAGAAATAAATTAATTCCGAAAATTGCTGAAATTAATTTAATTTCCATTTTCGGCAATCTTTTGGATGCTCAAAATTTTAAAGGGGAACTTGAAAATGAGAGATATAAGAAAGAAAGAATGAAAGAAAGAAAAAGAAAGAAAGAGAGAAAAAAGAAAGAAAGAAAGAGGGAGAGAGAGAGAGAAAGAAAGAGAAAGAAAGAAAGAAAGAAAGAAAGAAAGAAAGAAAGAAAGAAAGAAAGAAAGAAAGAAAGAAAGAAAGAAAGAAAGAAAGAAAGAAAGAAAGAAAGAAAAGAGAAAGAAAGAGAGAGAGAGAAAAAGAAAGAGAGAAAGAAAGAGAGAAAGAGAGAGAGAAAGAGAGAGAGAAAGAGAGAGAGAAAGAGAGAGAGAAAGAAAAAGCAAGAAAGAAAAAGATTGATACACTGACATCTCTGTGCACAAGATGGAGCATTTATAGATGTAACATACAAAGGGAGACAAATTGCTCTAAATTAAATCATCTTTATCTATAATACAACATTAGGGCTTGGAATGCAGCTATGGCTTAATGGGTAACCATTTGGGAACCTGTGGAGAGATGCCAAAGGAGCAATGGAGACAGGGATTTTATCAAAATTCATATTTGTGAAGTTTAGAGTTTTTTACTACTTCAAATAATCCGATTTAAAAAAAAACTTAAATGTTTGCTTAAGAAAAAATCTGAATGTAAAAACCTAGATTGAATACAACTGTGAAAAAAAATGAATACCTTGAATTTTTAAACTTTATAGGCTTAACAAACTAAAACTTAAAAATGTCTTTAGCTGAGAGACCATGGCAAAAGGCCTTCCCACCCTCCCCTATATCCAGACCTGAGTGCATGAGATCTTTCTTCTTTACTAAACCAGATGGGTTGGCACAGCCTTAGTCTAATTTTGGCATCCAGCCCCATATCTTTGGGCACCTCAGGAAGTATCATAGTATATTAGAAAGTGTGAAAATGATAATGCTATCAGCTTGACCGTTGGCTTTGTAATTTTTCAGAGGTTCAGTTAAATTTATGTCAAAATGCAGTTTCTAGAAGCTGAATACGTGGCACCTACTGTGCTCTTACTTAAAGCACCATGTGACACCAATTAATTAGACCTTAAATTGCCCTTAATGAAAATATGTATATTCATTTTGCTTTGCTGTATATTTAAATGATCGTTCACATATTGTTTGATCAAGCAGGGAAAAACAGGAACGATAAATGTTACATACAATTTAAATATGTTGTCAAAACCTTTTAGGCACTACCAGATCCTTTATATTAAATAGTTCCTGCAATGTTTCCTAGGGCATTGCCAAGGGTTCAAAATTAATTTCATCCCCGGAATAAGGTTAACTGAACCAGATCAGGGAAGACATTTATGCTATTGAGTAAACAGCAGATGTCCCTATTGTACAACATCTGGCTCTCTCCTCCCACTTGTTTCAGCACATTACTGTATTTCAACAGAATAAGTATTTGCAATGAAAAGCTTTCATGTTAAAAATAGGTTAATAGCATTGTTTCTGTGCAAGGCTGGAGAAACTGTGTTAATGTTTTTGAGGATGAGACAATTTCAGATGAACTGTATGGCTTACGTGGGTTTGCAGGACAATGATTCAAAAGATGGTATTTAGTACTAATGTGAAATCATTTGAAATACGTATTTTACTCTTTGTTAGTGTGATACCATTATAGGAGCTCATTTTAAAATATAATGAGTTTGTGCTGGAGTGTTAAAAGTGTGTGGGGGGGAGAATTGATATTTTAAGGTGGCAGTATACAGTCAAACATCCTTTAATTTGGTCGATCACCTCATTTATTGCACAGTTTCACAATCCACATTATATTTTTCAGACATTAAAATACTGGACTGGTGTAGGAAGCATGGACATGCATCCACCACATTAAGGAAAAGAACAATTATAAGATGTTGAAATGTATATAACGGCACTTTGTAACATTGTGACTGATTTATTAGATGTTACTTCACCTGTTTGTATTTAAGTACTAAGTAGCCAATAGATGGCGCTATACCAAATTGTTTAAAATGTGTTCACTTATGTGCAATCAGTAGCTTGAAGAAAGGCTGGTGTAAGCCTGAAACGTTACTGAACTGTATTCTTGTCTGAGATGGAGCCCTTCAAATAAAGGCTTTTTAAGAAAAATTACTTTGGATGGTGCTGTCTATATACAAAAATCCTCATGTGCCCACATACCAGTAGCATTAATACATATTGTATATATGGGTTAAATTCACAAACGTAGATCTGAAAGGACAAAAGAGAGTGGTTGCTCCCATCACTTCATGTACCACTGCCTTGTACACCTCCCTAGATTAGGCACCTATAGGAGCCTTCTTCTCGGGTTGTTCCTTCTAGAGTGCCAATATCTACCAAGATGGTGTAAAAATCTCAATCAAAAATTGTTGCTCTTAAACTGTTTGTGGGTTCAGAACTACCAGTTTCAAAACTCCTCCATCAATGTCATTATTCTTCCAGTTTGAGAGCAGAGTGGGCAGTAAATTGAGATGTGAGAACCTCACCACAGGGTGGTTCTCCTTTTGAGGCAGCCAAATCTTTGCCAAGCAAAGCGGAAGTTGCAGCAGCACCACAAATTTCCATATAAGCTAATCCCTCCTTCCACAAACTTCATGGAAGTGGGGACCTTTCTGCAATGAGTTAAAAGTATACCCTCCCTCAGGTGGTTACCCTGTTGAGATCAGAAGTCGTTGTGTGTTCTCGCACACCCTACGAGTAAAATGGAGTAGATAAGCCTGGTGCACACAGGTGGAGGCTCGGCCACCTCCCAATACAGTGCAAGAAGAATCCAATGGCACACAGGTCTGTATGCACACTTCTAGTGTTTATTTAAAGCGGAGCGCAGTGCAAAGTTTCGGGTATGCTTGACAAAGGGGTTTTCCCCGAAACGTTGCACTGCACTTCGCTTTAAATAAACACTAGAAGTGTTCATACAGACCTGTGTGCCATTGGATTCTTCTTACCCTGTTGAGATGCCACCATAAAGAAATGTTACAGTCTTTCTCAAGGAAGTGAGGCTCTTTAAATGTTGGAAGTTGCAGCAGCAGCACCACCACCAATCTTACAAATGTGAATTCCTCCCACCAAAACCCCTGCTATAGAGCAGGTGGCAGAATTACAGTCAATAGTATCTTTAATTTTAACAGACCAGCTAGGTCCTCACTCTGTTGACAATGTCCACAATCTCACTTGAGACCATCATGAATTAAACTGCACTATAAATAATGGGGGCAAATCCTAAAGTGCACAGGTCCTGAGTATACTGCTACTGTATACCTGAACATTTTTAAAACACAAATTCCTTTCATAATTTGCTCATTTTGATTCTTCCATTTTCTGATTCATAGCCATATCTCATCTGAGCAATAGTAGAAAATCCATGTAAGTTCTAAAGAAGAATGTAACAAACTTCACATATTACATTTCATGTGTCCATTAAATAGGGTTTAGCTTTGTTCATTCACTGCCTTGGACTCCCAAAAATAAAATCTAAGAGTGTGCAGTCATCCATTCCTTCCTCTCAGCCAAAAGCAGTGTTTTGTGCGCTACAATAAACATAGGTGTTGATTCCTTAATGAAATCTGTGTTATGGCCACCTGAGCATTGATACAAAAGTGTTTCAATTGAGCTTTGTCACCCTTGAACTATTGCTATCAATAAGACCCAACATTTTGTTACTATTTTGAAAAGGCATAAATCCTAGCAATTTTCCCAACATTTACAGTTGCTTTTGGGAAGACTACAACAATGTTCTTTATATTGCTAGGCAACAGCAGGCCATTCTTTTCACATAGAGGGAACTGAAACATTGATTTATCTATTTGTTTTGCAACTAGCACCAGCAGTTTTATTCCTTTTTTCCCTCCTGGGATGGCCTCCTACACACGTAGAGTAAACATTAACCCATTCTAACATGGATGATAAAAAACAGATATTTTGGGAGGATAAAATATCAGAATAGTATTATATATGATATAACTATATCAACTAAACACCAATTAGAAATAATACGTCTACTGCATTTGGAATAATGAATGTAAATATATGTTTGTTTGCTATGGGTTATGACACTGGTGCCTTTATATGCCTATGCCAATAAATGAGATGTGTACACCCATTCAAGAAGGGCCCTAATGAAGTTTAAATAGTAAAATCTTTTCAAATTGCAATCTATATTTTCTATAAAAAGGGTTGTTTTAAAGTTAACAAGACTTTAAATGATGATTGAGTGCACACATGTAATTGTGTACCTGTACTAGAAGGACCTTGAACATATTGCTTGATCTCCTCCAGTCTTTATTTCCTTGTCTTTGCCACTGGGTGTCTCTATCTCTTCTGCACCCAAAGCAAAGCATTTGAGGAGTACACTAAAATTTGTTGTATTCCTATATTAGCTGTGAAAATTTGAGATTTATAAAGTGTAAAAACCACAAAAACTTCAAATGTAAAGTTCTGGCAGATAAAAGTTGTTGAGGTCCTATTGAAGTCAATAGGAGCTGCGCTGTTTTTATTGGACCACTTTTAACCCTTTAAGTGCCACAGAACGTAGAATCTACGTTCTGTGGAAAAGTAACTTGAAATGCCACAGAACGTAGATTCTACGTTCTGCAGCACTTCCGGGTTCTGGAGCGGAGGAGCGGCTGTTAGAGCCGCTCGCTCCGTTCCGCTTCGATCCCCTGCCCCTAGGCAACGAGCAGAGTAGGGGATCGAGTGGCCCCTGGGGCGCGATCGCCCAGAGGCCCAAAAACAGCAGCAGGCACGTGTTATTTACGTGTCCTGCTGCTGCAGCCTACACTGCATCGTCGATCTCCGCCCCCACAGCACAGAGACAGGAACCACGACGCAGATCTCTTCCAGGGGCTCTTCCTGATCGTCTGCAACAGTCTCCAGTGATTTTTTCAGGTTAGTGCAACAATTACACACACAAACACACCAACACACACTTATTGCAGTAATACACACTTAGATTCACACTTACACACACTTACACATACATTTTTGGGGATTGGGGGGGTCACTTATACTCACTGCACTTACACACACGTGCACACGCACACATAACATGTAATTTACCATTTGTACACACGCACATACATGGCATTGTGGCTTTTTTTTTTTCCTTATCGCATCGTCTCTTTTTTTGGCTGAAAAAAATGTTTTATTGCCATTACGAATAGCGTATTCGCTAACCGTACTGTGCAATACCTTTTGTATGTTATTTCGGTGATTATATTGCAATTTTGGGTATTTTGGTGCATTTTTAGCCGTTTTATTGAATTTTTAGCCATTTTATTGCATTTTCAGCTCTGCATATGTTGTGTTCACTTGTTTCTAGCCGTATAACCTGTTTGGCCCAGCTAAAATATTCAAACTGTGATTCTGACAGCCGATAACACTAGTCTGGAAAAAAAACATTGATTTTTGTGGTTTTATTGGATTTTTTTGCATTTCACTCTTTACTGCCTTATTTTGCCTTATTTTGTTTTACTGCCTTATTTTATCTACTATATATCCATTTGGGGGTCTCTGTGCGCCACATAGTTTGGTATATCTATGCATATTGGGCATCAAAGTGTTCAGTAGACACCTGGTGTTCATATTTAGGATGTTTTATGCTGATATGTTACGAAATGTGGGGCATATAATGATGTAAAATTCAAGCTTTCTGACAATTTTCAGAAATTTAATAAAAACCGTTATGTTCAGCATTGCTTTGCAGTTTGGCAGTTTGCAATAGAAATACATATTTACCCATATTGGATTCGATAGAATGTGTACTTTCTGAAAATATATGGTTTTCTGGGGTCTCTGTACTGTTAGGGGGGTCTAATGTCGCATAATACACACACCAGGTGCTTATATTGCAGCAGCCAGCACGTCAGCCGTGAAAATGTATATACACTATTGTCATTTGGGGGTCTCTGTGCGCCACATAGTTTGGTATATCTATGCATATTGGGCACCAAAGTGTTCAGTAGACCCCTGGCGTTCATATTTAGGATGTTATATGCTGATAAGTTACGAAATGTATGGCATATAATGGGGTAGAATTCAAGCTTTGTGACAATTTTCCGAAATTTGATAAAAACCGTTATGTTCAGCATTGCTTTGCAGTTTGGCAGTTTGCAGTAGAAACACTTATTTACCCATATTGGATTCGTCAGAATGTGTACTTTCTGAAAATATATGGTTTTCTGGGGTCTCTGTACTGTTAGGGGGGGTCTAATGTTGCATAATACACACACCAGGTGCTTATATTGCAGTAGCCAGCGCGTCAGCTGTGAAAATGTATATACACTATTGTCATTTGGGGGTCTCTGTGCGCCACATAGTTTGGTATATCTATGCATATTGGGCATCAAAGTGTTCAGTAGACCCCATGCATTCATATTTAGGATGTTTTATGCTGATAAGTTACAAAATGTATGGCATATAATGGGGTAAAATTCAAGCTTTGTGAAGATTTTCAGAAATTTGATAAAAACCGTTACGTTCAGCATTGCTTTGCAGTTTGGCAGTTTGCAGTAGGAACACATATTTACCCATATTGGATTCGTCAGAATGTGTACTTTCTGAAAATATATGGTTTGCTGGGGTCTCTGTACTGTTAGGGGGGGTCTAATGTCGCATATTACACACACCAGGTGCTTATATTGCAGCAGCCAGCGCGCGTCAGCCGTGAAAATGTATATACACTATTGTCATTTGGGGGTCTCTGTGCGCCACATAGTTTGGTATATCTATGCATATTGGGCATCAAAGTGTTTAGTAGACCCCTGGCGTTCATATTTAGGATGTTTTATGCTGATAAGTTACGAAATGTGGGGCATATAATGGGGTAAAATTCAAGCTTTGTGACAATTTTCAGAAATTTGATAAAAACCGTTATGTTCAGCATTGCTTTGCTGTTCGGCAGTTTGCAGTAGAAACACTTATTTACCCATATTGGATTCGTCAGAATGTTTACTTTCTGAAAATATATGGTTTTCTGGGGTCTCTGTACTGTTAGGTGGTCTAATGTCGCATAATACACACACCGGGTGGTTATATTGCAGCAGCCAGCGCGTCAGCGGTGAAAATGTCTATACATATTGTCATTTGGGGGTCTCTGTACGCCACATAGTTTGGTATATCTATGCACATTGGGCATCAAACTGTTTAGTAGACCCCTATGTTTATTTTTAGGATGCTTTATGCTGGTAATGTTACATGGACAATACGATGCTGGAAAGTTGAAGCTTTGAGGCAATTTCCAGATATTTCACCCAAACCGCCAAATTTGGCAAAGCCTTGCGACTCAGTAGTTTGGAGCAGAAAGGCATGAGTACCCATTTTAGATTCTGTAGAATGTGTACTTTCCAAAAATATATGGGTTTTGGGGGGTAAACATATATTTATGTGTTTTTACCCCACAAAAATGCAGTCAATGTGTTGATTTTTCATTAGCTGAAGTTACCCACGGGACTGTTTGTATGCGCTAACTTCATTTTGGGGCCTCTAAATGGCAGATACTTTGGTAAACTTATGAACAATGGCCACCAAAATGTTCAGAGGAACCCTGGCAATCATATTTAGGGTTCTTTTTCTTAGTACGTAATGACACATGGGTGATATGGTGCTGGGAAGTTGAAGCTTTGAGGCAATTTTCAGATATTTCACCAAAACCGACAACTTTGGGAAAGCCTTGCGACTCAGTAGTTTGGAGCAATAAGGCATGGGTACCCATTTTAGATTCTGTAGAATGTGTACTTTCCAAAAATGTATGGGTTTTGGGGGTAAACATATATTTCTGTGTTTTTACCCCACAAAAATGCAGTCAATGTGTTGCTCTTTCATTAGCTGAAGTTACCCACAGGACTATTTGTATGCACTAACTTCATTTTGGGGCCCCTAAATGCCAGTTACTTTGGTAAACCTATGCACAATGGCCACCAAACTGTTCGGAGGAACCCTGGCAATCATATTTAGGGTGCTTTTTCTTGGTGCATAACGATACATGGGTGATATGGTGCTGAGAAGTTGAAGCTTTGAGGCAATTTTCAGATATTTCACCAAAACCGACAATTGTGGGATAGCCTTGCGACTCAGTAGTTTGGAGCAGAAAGGCATGGGTACCCATTTTAGATTCGGTAGAATGTGTACTTTCCAAAAATATATGGGGTTGGGGGGTAAACATATATTTCTGTGTTTTTATCCCACAAAAAATGAAGTCAATGTGTTGATTTCTCAGTAGCTGAAGTAAAGTCCTGAATAATTTGGATGTGCTAACTTCATATTGGTGTTTCTAAATGCCAGATACTTTGGTAAACCTATGCACAATGGGTATCAAACTGTTCAGTGGACCCCTGGCAATCATATTTCAGGTGCTTTTTCTTGGTACCTAATATAGTTTGGGATATGCGGAGCAGCAAAATAAAACCTTTGAAATGATTTTTCAGAATTTTGAATTTTTTTTTGAAAAACCGCTATGTTCAGACAAGCTTTTATGTTTGGTAGTTGGGAGTAGAGAGACATAGTTACCCATTTTGTAATCGGCAGAATGTGTACTTTTCAAAAATGTATGGTTTTCTGGGGTAAACCTACGGTTTCAGGATTTTTTGCCTTGGAATCTAAAGCATGCCGTTTTCTGCCTTAGTGCTTTCAAAATTCTGTAATATACTGCCGGGAGTTTTTGCTGTACAGAAATCCTAAATCTCCCTAAAACTATACATATCTGGTATTGGCACGTTCGAGAGACATAAGGCTTTCCAAATCAGTTGGATTTTCATCCGTAAAATGAAATATTTTTCTGGTATAAATTGATATATGATGAAAAATGGTAATTTTTCATTTTTTTTTGGTATTTAGTACTATAAATGAAATACATGAAAAAAACAATGTATAGTTTTCCTAGGTAAACTATAGGTTTCTCCTCAGAAAATGCCCCTAAAGTGAGAGAGCACAAAATGTTTCAAAAACGGCTGGCATTTCGCGTAACCAAAATGTGAAATTCTGCTGGCACTTAAAGGGTTAATCAATTTGGACTTTTAGGCGTATTCATATTTTTTAGCGCGTTGTTCAGTGTTTTTTTTGTTTGTACATTTTGGGAATTTATTTACTAAAAAGCTCCTTTTTTTCCCTTTATTAAAATAACTCGATCAGACTCCCAAACTTGAATCCCCTTAATTTACCAATAAAATTTCTGGGAAAATCAATGCAACAAAATCGAGCCCCGGGATTTCTGATGGTGGCCCTGCACACACGTGTTAATCATAGCATGTACATGATATCACTGGGGCATGGAAACCAGAAGATCCTATAGGCAAGAGGATGTGTGGGAAGACATTGGGGCCATATTCTACATAGGACTGTTATGCCAAGTTATTGTCCATAACAGTCATGTTTGTATTTTAAAACAATAGAATAGCAAGTACCTACTACTAGTAATGGGCAAATCCATCCCATTTCACTATGCCAAATATTAGCAAAATTTGTCAAAATGCATTAAAGTCTTTGGGCATCAGTTTTTTGTTTTTTTTGGGTCAGGTAATCGAAAAATTTCGCTCATCACTACCTACTACACAACATTTTCTAATGAGAAAACTAAAGTCATTACTTCATGGCAGCATTAGGCTATAAATTAATTATCACTAAGGACCAGTGAATACTGCTTGTGGCTGTTAATGTTATCCAATAAATTGTCAGAGCTCCTGATCTGCAGACGTGCATCAAAACCTGAATACGGTAATAAATTAAGCACCTCAAGTCAACTGCTTCCAAAAGAGTTTGAGTTATGTCAGGGGAAATGCTAGCATTTAAATTCCCCATCTCTATCAACACTTAAATTATGAATTGCATTTCACATTGTAACCCTTCACTTACACACACTGTTGCACTGGCTTCATTAAAGTAGATTATTGTTGGCATAACAACCCAAGAGAAGCTGCTCTTAGGCAACAGCTGCTTACATGCAGAACAATATAGTCATTTTTTTATATTTTATTAATAAAAATGACATCAAAATATGACCTTGTCTCATAACAGCTCTACATTCATGAAAGCATTCTTTGCTTTCATAAAAACTTTTCTAATGTGTTGTTAACTGTCAATGGCAAACAAATAAACAATATAAATGGAAATCAAGGCGCTTTGGGGTAATAGAAAAAAAAGAGAAACATATTTTTAATATCATTGCTTGACAGCAAGTTCTTTATTGTAGCCAAAATACAGGAATCAGCCTAAAACACTATAGAGAGTAGACATTTGTAGCAGAGCAAGCCTTAGAGGTGTGTCCGGGCACCCTGCCCATTTGATATTGTGTCAACTTTAACCCCTGTGTGTAAATTTAGATGAGGTTTCTTTAAATTAGTCATGACCAGTTAGCTCTCAAACCCTTCATTCTGTTTTTGTATAACACACATGGATGGCAAAATTGCATTGACTGGCAAGTTTAAATGGGAACTATAATGGAAATTAAAATTTAATATAAGATTCAGCATACTGGAATACGAAACTTTGTAAATACAATCAATTAAAAATACTGCATAGTTTCTGAAATAATCACTATTATTTTCCCTATTCCTCTCAGCATCTTTCTCTTCATTCTGCCTTCTTGTAGCAGTTTGGTGTCAGATAATCATTGACAGTTAGATCTAATATACTGTATCTTATAGGGAGGCTTCCTTTCCTAGCAGATGATTTCGAGTTCATTCAAATAACGGATTCCAGTACAAACAAAATCTAACAAAATAATTGCCTTTTGTACAAATTCTGCATGTAGAGTGACATGATTTCTTGTTATTTTCATAGAGTGAGCTCTAATAAATCTTTTAGGCAAAATGAGCCCCCTATAAGATATATTGGATCTAAGGGGCCAATTCATTAACTTCGAGTGAAGGAACAGAAGAAAAAAAACTTCGAATTTCGAAGTGTTTTTTTGGCTACTTCGACCATCGAATAGGCTACTTCGACCTTCGACTACGACTTTGAATCGAAGGATTCGAACTAAAAATCGTTCGACCATTCGATAGTCCAAGTACTGTCTCTTTAAGAAAAACCTTCGACCCCCTAGTTCGCCACCTAAAAGCTACCGAACCCAATGTTAGCCTATGGGGAAGGTCCCCATAGGCTTGGCTAAGTTTTTTTGGTGGAAGCATAATCCTTCGATCGTTGGATTAAAATCCTTTGAATCGTTTGATTAGAAGGATTTAATCGTTCAATCGAACGATTATTCCTTCAATCATTCGATTTAAGTATTTGCGCAAAATCCTTCGACTTCAATATGCGAAGTCGAAGCATTTTCATTCCCTAGTCGAATATCAAGGGTTAATTAACCCTCGATATTTGACCCTTGATGAATTTGCCCCTAAATGTCAATGACTATCTGACACCCAACTGCTGCAAGAAGACAGAATGAAGAGAAAAAGATGCTGAGAGAAGAATAGTGAAGACGAACTTGATTATTTCAGAAACCGTCCAGAATTTTTAATTGATTGTATTTAGATTTAGTATGTATTTCAGTATGCTGAAGGTTATATACATTTATAATTTTCGCAATAGTTTTTTCACATATGACCCTATATTGTTGATTATTTTTTTGTCTAAACTTTTGTGGAGCAAGTACAGCAAATGCTTGTTCTTGTATGATTATATTATGATTGCACAGCTTGAGTAAGAGCAATACTGACTATATAACGGTATTGGTTTTGCTATTCAGAATCTTTTTTATAATTTGGATCTCCATAATGAAAGTCTATTAAAAATAATGTGAACATTAAAGAAACCCAATTGGACTATATCTTAGTTAGGATCAAGTAAATAATTTAAAAAATTAGAATTGATAAAAATGGAGTCTATGGGAGATGAACTTCCAGTAATTCAGAGCTTTCTGGATACCCAAACGAAAACACAATGTGGCTAATGGCGAAGCTCTCCCCTTGTACGCCAACTCCTGCTAAGCCGCTGCTCTCGCGATAGATCGGCTCCTTCTAGCCGGCTTCACCTGCACATCACTGATACCGCTGTGGAGCGCCGTTCAAAGCAATAACGGAGTCTGGCGAATTAATATCAAATTGCTGGCTTTATTTTGCGCATTAAAATAGTTAGGGAGGGGGGTTACATCTAACGCTAGATACCTGATTTCTGGATAACAGGTCCCATACCTTTATTTATTTATTTATTTATTTATTTATTTGCATTCAAATCCAAATCAAATACTAAAATACACTTTAATCATATTTGGAGATGAATAACATGGCATCACATTCAGTTGTTCAATACTTCACATTACAATAAGGGATCAGATCCAGCTTATCTGAATACTTAAATCTTACAAAAATAGAATTCTACTGAATCCTGATCTACTAGTCTGGTTAGAAATGACCAGTTTTAAAATGTAACTGACTAATATATAGCCTTTCTATTATGGGGCAATCTCAATTACTTTAGAGACAAGTTACTGTAGGGACCTGTAGGGTTAATTCCCCTACGGTCTGAACCACATGGTATGGAAATCCCCAAATGTGAGCTACAGGGTCTACCTAGAGCTTAGGGAGGGGCTGGAGCCTTGTCCCAGAGCAGCATATCTGGCAGATAACGGAGGGTGTCACAAGGTGAGTCAGCCTTGGGAGGGTAGAGGAAAAGGATCCAATGTGTCTTCTATTGCGATACAGGATTTTGTGTGCCTGCCACCTGGGAACAAGTACCTTGTCCATTGGGAAAGGTATTTGAGCAGTAGCGCTACCTGGGACCAAGTGTGCTCTTTAGGGAAAAGGGACCTAGAGTCTTTGTCCGCGGGAGAAGTGTGGGACTTTGCTTGGCAGGAAATTACCAGGAAAGGACTTACACAGGTTCCCCAGGGTAGTAGGTCATGCTATTGAATGCATATATGTACTGTGAATATTTACTTACCCTATAATTTGCACTTTCTTTATTATAAAGTTGATATTGCTATAAAGCAAAGTGTGTGTTGACTGTTTTCCTAATGCGGCCACCTGCAGAAGTATTCCCGGATCCCATTAGGTGGATGCACTGCCAAGAGAGGAACTTCCCAGTACCCTTTCACCTTGCAAAGGGGACTCAGGACCTGTATTGGTAAGATGGTACAATCTTGGCACCAGGGGGGTCACCAAGAGGGTGTTACATTACATTAGGGGGTTTCAGAAGTAACATTTAATGTATATATAGTTCATTCAAAATAATCCATCTGTAAGTCAAACCACTCTGGTTTGGTACCAGCATTAATCAACAGTGGAACTTCCTAAGGCAATGGGTAAACATCTGGTGATGCAATAATGAATTACAAATACTTCTCATTCCATGCAGTAAAGGGGTTAATTTGGAAACTCTTATTCATTCTCACCCTGAAGATATTGGGGAATGCTATATACTACAGTAATTTAGGTATATATTGATAGTTCATGTCTCTTGTAGAAAACACCCTTGCTTCTAGCTATTCTTTATTTATTCAGACTGTGTTTTTGAACAGCATTTACTCAAAAAAATACATTAATAAAATAACTATTCCTCTCCTGGATTTACAGAATTTAGTTTGTGTATTCAGAATAAAGAAATCAAATAAACGCACAACCATATACTTTGGCATGCAGCAAATGGCTTTCATTTCCTCTGTTACCATTCTGCATACAAGAAACTCATTAATAAGGCTCTAAGATATTCCTGAAGCAGAGACGTTCATGTCAAATCATTTAAATTCAATCAAACATACTATGGCAGCGGGTTTGCGTGCTTTGTATATTCCATTCAGCACCGTTCAGTTTACATGCAAATTGCCAGCTCAATAAAAATGTATTTCCTAAGTATTTCTATATTATAAGTGTATAAGTCTCTCATATCTCATAAATTCATTGACTTTTCTGAGCCAACTCATTGTTATTCAGAACTCTCTTTTAGTTTCTTGTAGTAGCAAACTGCATTAAGCCACTTGTGACATGACTACAAAGAAGGAATCTTAAAGGGTATCCTAAACTTTCTTTGCTTCTTTGTGATAGGTTCAGGAAAGCATATGCCAAGTATAACTTCATGTTCTTTCACAGCTGTTAATGAGCATTGGAGGACTGTTCCATATTACAGGAATTTCTTAACATTCCCATTTCATATTCATATTTTCTCTTTTAAAGTGATTCTTTCAATTCAAAATTATTTTACAATTTAACACATTGTTCTTTGGATCTCGGTAAAAATAAAGCCATTAAAGGAGAATAAAAACTGCCAAGGCAGTTTATAACCAGTAGGTTGGACACAATAGTGCAAGCTAGCATGCTATGTTTATTTAGCAGAATGCTTTACCATACCTGAGTAAACAACTCTAGAAGCTCTCTCTGTTTGTTTAGGATAGCAGTAGGGATGTAGCGAACTGCCGATTTGGTGTTCACGAACGCCGTTCGCGAACACCGGCAAAAAATGCGAACGTTCGCAAACTTCGAACACCCGCTAAAATCGTTCGATTCGAACGATCGAAGGATTTCAATCATTCGATCGAAGGATTTTCATTCGATCGAATGATAAAATCATTCAAATCGAACGATTGAACGTTTTAAGCATTCGAACGAATGAAAAATCATTCGATCGAACGTTTTAAAATCGTTCGATCGTTCGATCAGAACGATTTTTAGCGTTCGATTGAATGAAAATAATTCGATCGCATGCTTACAATCGTTCGAACGAATGGAAATCGTTCGATTTTTATCGGTCGAAGGAATCGAATGGTCGAACGATTTTTATTCGAATCGAACGCGAACTCAAAATGCGAACGTTCCCAAACGTTCGCGAACATTCGGCGGACGTGAACGGTCGAAGTTCGCGCGAACTAGTTCGCAGCAGAACAGTTCGCTACATCCCTAGATAGCAGTTGCCATATTAACTTGATGTGACATCACTTCCTGCCTGAGTCTCTCCCTGCTTGCTCATAGCTCTGGGCTCAGATTACAGCAGTGAGGAGGAGAAAAGACATGGGAAGAGGGAGCAAGGAACAAACTGAGCATGTTCATACCCAAGCCCTGGAGGTTTAAGCTGAAAACAGGAAGTCTAATACAAGAGCCCATGTGCACACAATAAAAGGAAAGAAATGCAGTGTTTCTTTTGACAGAGGACTCCGAGCAGCATTACTTTGAGGGTTTACTGGTGTATTTATATAGACCTTTCTGATAAAGCTTACTTAGTTTTAACCTTTCCTTCTCCTTTTAATAAGCCATACAAGCTGCTTTATTGGACTAATACCCCCAGCATCCTCAATAACTCTGTTAAAGTATAATCAGACTTTGCTTAACCAATAGCTGCTTGGCTGCATGCTGTTAAGTTCTTTTTTTTCTATTTTCAAACTTGACTATACCGATTTTTATGTTACCAGCACTTAAACGATTTGTACATTTTTGTTAGCAGCTTTAGTTCTTTTTTTTTCCTCAGACATAGTAATGCATTTTATTTGATAATTACTAAAAAACTAGACATCTTCTCACCTGAGAAAACATGTTATAACATTTGAACAGTATCATTCCTGGGCAGAATATAATAATTGTCCCCAGGGGCCCTCCCCTGCCTGTGGCAGCTTGCTGCTGCGGCCCTCACTCCCTGGTGCACTCACCTTTATGTGCTGGAGGTGGTCAATTGGGAGTGGGTCAAAAATGTTGGCAGAGAGTCTATCGCAGAGAGCAAAATTGCGCTCTCTGAGCTAGAAGGCCACATTTTGCGTTTGAAAATTGGAAATTTGGCTCTTAAAGTTACAGGAGCTGCATTTTGCCATGCCTGGTGACTAGTGGGGCACTGCCACCTGAGGTGGTTTTCCTAACTTGCCTCATTGGCACATGCCCCTTAATGTCCCATTCTGCTTAGTGAGACTGGCGTTAATTTAAGTTGCCATAGACTGGATATTTTTATTAGGGTGAAAAGAAAGAGGCAAACAGCAAGGCCCTCTTATAACCCTGGGGTCAAGGTAGCAGGAAGTCATTCAATAGTTTCCCCTAATACAGTGTAAATTTGATTTACCATGTGGTTTATGGACTGATTAAGTATCGCTTTTCAACTGTAATTTTTATTAGTGAATGCTTTCATTTTTATGTTTTTGCTTTAGAGACCCTTGCTGTTCTGATTTGAGAGGATGAATATTATTGCCTGTGGGTATAGTTCTTATAGAAAGTATATGGAACATACTCAAACTTCCCATGTAGTGTTTCTGTTTATTGCAGTACCTCAACTAATAATAAAAGATTTTTATACACCTTTTTTTATTCACCGGGAAATTGTTATTGGGAAATGAAAGAGAAGAACTTATCACAAAATCAGTTCAAAGTGAGACAAGTTTTGTTAAAGAACATGTTTATGTAATGTAAATGATATGTTTTAGACCAACAATAAAGTCTGGCGACACAGTGAGCTTCTTCAGGTTTCCATATGTACTTGGAGTCCCTGCAGCAATGGGGAGAGAGCCACTAGCTTGGGTTATGCGCTGATCAGCTCTCAGAGTATGTCTGCAATAGGTTTCTAGATCCAGCCTGTGAGTAGTTGAACATATAGCAGGTATTATGCACCCTGTCCTATGGTACTAAACCCACCTTATAACCGGATGACCATATCGCTGCTGACTCAAGCTGAATTTTCAATTTTGCAAGTAATGATCAGAATTAATCTGGGTTATGTCACAGCAGAAGTAGATTTGATTTCATCAGAGGTGTTCATGCAGAGAATAGAAAAATAAAGCCATTTCCAGCTCAGCACGCATCTCAATAAATAACCATGTCTATGTATTTATTTATTTTTCCAGTTATTTCTTTTGCTGACAATTAAGCAGTCAATCAAAACAGCTTTACTTATTAAAACCTGGAATTAGTTTCTTAATTGCTTGTTTTAATAAGCCAGTCCTTAATGTTTATTTCATTATATAGATATGTAGTTAAAACAGATGAACATTACTTTCGACAACCAAAAAAAAAAGTCAATTTCAAAACATAATGGGAAGTGGTATTTGGGGAGCTGGGCGGAAGGAGATTTAAATTAAGGATTTGTTTTAGAACATAGTATGAACAGTTCTTGCAGCCTCTGATTTTTTTCAAGTTGTATGTAAAAATAATAGACCAAATGATGGTCTGATTTAACACTGGCTCTGTTTTAAGTAACCTCAGGCCAGACAGATGCTATGGGGCTTCCAATAGCCAGAAACCTTATGCTGCATAATATTAACCCTCCTGCTACTCAGATGTTTCATCTGTGGTATTCCAACATGGCTTCCCATCTCCATGCTTGTGCTGGACACATGCCCAGGTGTGTAAAGTATGAGGTCAATAACCCTCATTCTAACCTTCAATTTCAAGGTACCAGTTAACAACCCATGTATATATGGGACCTTTTTTATTATATGTTCATTCATATCAGATAGACCAGTTGTATTTAATTACTTGAATGCTCTAGTTTTAAAATGACATGTATTACTTATTAAAGGAAAACTATACCCCCAAAATGAACACTTAAGCAACAGATTTTATAGATTTTACTTACAGATTTATGAGTTTCTATCATATTAAGTGGCATATTAAAGAATCTTACCAAACTGGAATATATATTTAAGTAAATATTGCCCTTTTACATCTCTTGACTTGAACCACCATTTCGTGATGGTCTGTGTGCTGCCTCAGAGATCACCTGACCAGAAATACTGCAGCTCTAACTGTAACAGGAAGAAGTGTGGAAGCAAAAGACAGAACTCTGTCTGTTAATTGGCTCATGTGACCTAACATGTATGGTTTGTTTGTGAATCCTAAGAGCCCTTATTTTTTAAAATGGCAATTTTCTATTTAGGATTACCCAATGGCACATACTACTAGAAAAGTATATTATTATGAAAATGGTTTATTTACATAGAGCTGTTTTATGCGATATCATTTTATAGAGACCTACATTGTATGGGGATATAGTTTTCCTTTAATGTTTTAGATTTAAAATTCAAAGATTCCAAAATTCTACGCAAAACTATGACATGCCTGATGTATTGTATTGTACAACTATACTACAGTATATAACTATTTCAACATGCCCGCCTTTTTTGGACCAATAACTTCTCTGATGGGCTTATAGATTTAATAATAAAAAAGTCTGCACCTTCCTCTTATTGGCACATTCACATTGGCTGAATCCCCCAATGGGTTATCAACAGACCAGATTTTCTGTCCAGACATATTGACCATGATACATTTCAGTTGCCTAATGTTTTGTCAAGGCTCTGCCCACAGAGAGCTGCACAGCTAAATTATCTTTATATATCATTCAGTGTTTATATCCAGCTTTTATATAAATATTGCTATTGTTTCTTCGAAATGGATGGAGTATTTACAAAAAAGTGTATCTCACTCTGTTATATTTAGTTCCATACTTACTTATAACAAGATGACTCTATCTAAAAATTGGAGGGTTCAACAATTTAAGCTTGTTTATTTGGGTTATCGGAAAATGTTTCTTAGAAACTATTCCTCTAAATCATATTCTTATTGTCCTAAATGTAGAAAAATGAATGTTTACTTATTTCATTATTTCTGGTCCCGTTCTAGGAGAGTTACTTTTTGGATTGATGGGGAGAGTTTTTGAATTTAAAGTGATCCTGTCATCGGAAAACATGTTTTTTCAAAATGCACCAGTTAATAGTGCTACTCCAGCAGACTTCTGCACTGAAATTCATTTCTCAAAAGAGCAAACAGATTTTTTATATTCAATTTTGAAATCTGACATGGGGCTAGACATTTTGTCAATCTACCAGCTGCCCTTGGTCATGTGACTTGTGCCTGCACTTTAGGAGAGAAATGCTTTCTGGCAGGCTGCTCTTTTTCCTTCTCAATGTAACTGAATGTCTCTCAGTGGGACATGGGTTTTTACTATTGAGTGTTGTTCTTAGATCTACCAGGCAGCTGTTATCTTGTGTTAGGGAGCTGCTATCTGGTTACCTTCCCATTGTTCTTTTGTTTGGCTGCTGGGGGGGGGGTGATATCACTCCAACTTGCAGTACAGCAGTAAAGAGTGATTGAAGTTTATCAGAGTCACATGACTTGGGGCAGCTCAGAAATTGACAATATGTCTAGCCCCATGTCAGATTTCAAAATTGAATATAACAAAAAAAAAAACAAAAACATGATAGTATCCCTTTAAAGCTGCAAACAAGTGTAAAGCTGTCTCCAATTTGGTTTATTACAAATTAAATTTGATGAGCTATTTTCTACCCCCTGTAACTTCTTTTAGCAAATCATTTGAATAAACTGTTGATTTTATTCATGGCTGCCTCCAGAAAGGCTTTATTTTATAACTGGTTGAAAAAAGATTGCCCCTCGATAACTGATATGATTTCTTATCTTAATCAACTAAGTTGGCAGGAAGCTATTAAAGCTAAGACAAGCGAAGCAAAATGCAGACTTCTGTTTAAAAAGACATGGTCACTTTATTTTGATTTAATAGACTCCACAAATAAAGACCAGATTTTTAAAATGCTTAAAATTTAAACAGATTTGTTTGATTCTTCTTTTTTTATCTAACCATTCCTTTAGGAATCATTGTTTAATGTTCTTAGTTTCATCCACTGGGATTCAGTATGGCTAATTTAATTTAGTTTATTATATTGACCTATCTGTTTGGTTTATTTGTTTCATTATATGTATAATTTTACTCTGTCCTCAAGTTTTGAGGGTAGGGGTGTGATTTGTTACACTTGTTCGAACACTTATGTCTGAAAACTTGTTACGCGGCATGTTTATTGTAAAACATCAATAAAATAAATATATCCATCTTTACTTTTTAACAGTCTAAACCGAGAACAGACTACTCCCGGATTATCAGAATAAAAATATGACTAAATAATGCCACAAATATAATTACAGGTATAAGACCTATTATGCAAAATGCTTGGGATTTTCCAAACAAGGGGTCCTTCCATAATTTGGCTCTCTGTAAAGTCTGCTAAAAATCATTTAAACAAAACCCAATAGGATTGTTTTTTTTAAACTAGCCAAATGCTATTATCCAAAATGCTTGGGACCTGGGGTTTTCCATATTGGAGGTCTTTCCATAATTTGGATCTCCATAATGTCCATAAATTCTTCTAAAAACAATTTAAACATTAAATAAATAGGATTGGTTTGCCACCAATATGAATTCATGCTGCTTAGTTACCATCAAGTACCAAGTCCTGTTTAATTATTGTAGAGAAAAATAATATATTTTTTACTACTGGAATTAATTGCTTAAAATTAACTTCATGGGAGACAGCCTTCAAGACTGTTAAAGCGTTCTGGGTAATGGGTTTCCAGAATATTAATCCCAAACTTATATGAATAAATAAGGCGTCTCTACAGCCTTATGTATGTTCTTTTGGTTTCCTGACAGTTACAGAAAGACAAAGTGAACCCTACTTAAAAAATATAAATTTTTTACCCCTTTAAACATATAAAGCAGTATGACAATGCACTATATGTGGTATTGGGTTTCTAGCCATGTCTGGGCTTCCCATAAATATGATTTCTTGTTTATCTCGCGTTTACAACTGCTAAGAAAATGGGTAGTTTCTATGTCAGAAGAAGACAAATTAATTGCATTATGTGAAGTAATTATGCAGCCCAGAGTAACTAATCAAACAGCAAAGCTGAATACATAATACTTTGTTGCTAAGTAGGGACTTCTGCATCACAACACAAAGTAAAGAGACATTTTTTTATTCTCCCTGATATAGCTACATTATAAAATTAAATTGCTGAAATAGAAAACATTTTTAATATCAGTCTGGATAAGATAGAGAACTCAGGCACTTCTGCCTTTGGTGTATTCCCTTTGGGATACTTAACATTTTTTCTTTTAATGACTGTTAGCTTCAGTGGCCTGACATATAATCCAGTGAAGATGATAGGAATGACCACTAAAGATGAATGGGTTTTTATGTTTAGTTTCTCTTGCTCCTAAGCCTTGATCAACAAGTATCTCTGAAAAATCATGTATTACTTCAGCTTGGAAAGCGAATTTGCGCAATTCGCCGCCAGTGAATAAAATTCTCGAAACGCCCGCGAAAATTCGCCAGCGTGGATAAAACGGAAGCCGGCATAAAAAAAGGCCGCCGGTGTAAAAAAAAAAAACAGGCACCGGCGTCAAAAACGAGACGCCGGCGTCGTTTCGTGAATTTGCACATCACTATAAAACATGTATTATAAGAATGACCAGTTTTGTTTCACATTTATATTTACTGGTGGAATGCACTGGATTTGTGGTAAGAGGCAATACTTGGGGGACATTGGGGCCAGGCAGGTGGGTACACAATACACTCTAATGCTTTACTTTTATATGCTGATGAATGGAAATTCAATGGAAACAAATCTTATATAGATTATGAATGTAAACACACTGCTTTTGTGATGTGAGCCCACATTTTATTCTGAATAAAGTGAGTTTTTAAGGAAGAATCAGGGCCGGATTTACATTGCACCCCTAGGCCCGCTCCCCTACATTCATGCACAAATTTTCATCATCAGGTTGGGAGCACTGGGGATTGGTGCATAGAAAATTAAAAAATATTATTGTGTCTCATGAGCAGCACTAGAGCTTCCAACCAAGGTGGATATGGTTGTGCAGCATTCCCCCCCCAAAAAACCTGCCGCCCTAGGTCCAGGCCTTGGTGGCCTTTCCACAAATCCGGGAAGAATGGTGAATGATCAATCTCCATCTCTACTTTGTCTTTTGAGGTACTATTTTTGCATTACATTATAAATTGAAGAACTTTTTTTAGTTGGTGTTAAAAAATACTGTTGTGAAAAGAATATATATATTGTAAACTTGAAAAAGGAGAGCATATAAACCGCTATAAGAAACACACACTTTGTGCTGCAATACATGACATGCCCCCTGATACAGTGTCTTCCACCAATAGAGGATATACAGTATAATCACAATGCACTTGTGAAATTGGGTAGAAATTGGGGAAGATTCACTAAAGTGCAAAGTGGCCAATGCTAGAGACATTGCCAATTCACTAACAGGCACAGAGGACAATTCACTAGCAAACTAGACCGTCGCTATCATTGTTCACACCCTAGTCGCCAGGCGACTTTCCGCTTTGACAAAGGGTTGTTTACCTGAAGGTAAAAAACATGTTCGAGTTGTTACAGGGACCATCTGCCATTGACTTCTACATAATTTTGACAGGCTTTAGCTGGAGTATTTTCGGATTTGGATTTGTAGCAGCTTCAGAGCATAATTAATCTCGATAAATTGGGGGGGGGATTTCCTCGAAAAATCTGTGTTTTCCCCATTTAAAAACTCTACCATAAAAAATGGAGGTTTGGTGGAGGGGCCCTTGGTGTGATGGCAGTTTTATTACTCTAGTGCATCAGTGCAAATTTGTAGACATTTAAAAAAAATAATTCACACTGATTTAACAATACACCTGGAAAGCAAAATAGTTCTTAAACACTCATAAGTCAGCCGTACAAAATAGACACTGATCCCATGGTCCTCAATATCTGCTTTGACTGTGAACCTCGACTGATGATACTTTTTTTTTTCATTTATATATTCTTTATTTTCAAAAAAGCAAAGAAATCATTGCAGAGCATAAAAGTACAAGGAAATGCAATATGATAACACATGAAGAAACAATATATACATCAGTTTCAGCATAATCAGAAACAAACTCCAATGAGAGCATATATCCGTTAGTACAAATAAGCTTCTGTAATGTGTCATCAGTCAAATCAAAAGACATGATAAACAACAAAAAAAAAAACCAAAGGAGAAAGGAAAGGATGAAAGAGAAAGAAAAGAGAAAGAAAAGTCCCTTGGTCACTCGCCCGTCCGACAACAAAATTCTATCAACATGCAGCTTAACTGATGATACTTTTAATTAACAAGGAGTACTTTGCTTGTTGGCAATGGACAAATAAGATTGCTCTCAAGATATTTTTGTGAGCAGAAGCCCATTTATTCAGTGTTGATTAATCCCTGTTTCAAGGAAATGAACAGTGATACAGTATTTATTATTTTCCCAATTTACCTTATCCTACCATATCCATATGCACAGATATTTGCAGCAAATTAATCAGGGGATATGATAATTAATTTAAAATTAATATCTTAAGAAAGTTTCCTATTAAACTGTGGCCAATCACAATGGGAATATGCAAATAAGGATTACAGAAGAGTTGCTTTAATGTCACCCACAGCTTAATGGAAGATATACACCCTTTGTTGGAAAGCGTTTGATTTAACTTAATGTTAAAATTTTTATTAAATTTTTATTTCACTTTATGTTATTTTATCTTGTAATTCATACTGTTTATTTGGCAGTACTGAATATAAATGTTTATTTATAGGAAGAGGAACTCCCAACTGCTGTTGTTATCTAGATAAAATGGATCTGAAGACAGCGCAAATATAGGGGCTGAAACGTTGGATAATAAATTATTTTTTTTCCACCTATGGAGAAAGTCCTTTGAGTGGAGTTTTTGGTCTGTATTAAATATGAAATAATTGGCACCGGCACCCCGGCAGTAGTCCATGCATTTTTCGCTGTCGCTGACAGCCCAAATATGGGGGCTGAAACATTGAATAATAAATTATTTTTTTTCCACCTATGGAGAAAGTCCTTTGAGTGCAGTTTTTGGTCTGTATTAAATATGAAATAATTGGCACCGTCACATAGGCAGTATTCCATGCATTTGTCGCTGTGCACCAGAATGAGACTTTATATGTTTATATATACTGTATATATATATCTGTTTCCATACTTTCTAATGTATGAAATACAGATGGATGTCTAGAAAACCAGATAGAAACTGCTTTATTCCCTCTTAGAGCCAGGTCACTCAGGTAGAATTATTTTACCAGATTACCTTGGGTGAGCCTAATATGTATGTATTGGTTACTCGCCTGTACCTTTGCCAGACTGACCACAATAAGGATATAGTTGTTTAAACAACATGATCCATTTTATTAATCAAGTGAAAAGTGGAAGGGATCTGAGTGAAACCAAAAGTATTAAGTAAATAATATATAACAAAGTAGCAACATCATGGGAATCATAAATATTAAGTATACAATACAGAATATGAACATTTCAATAATGTATTAATTTCTTAGATTTTTGGCACCCCCTAGTGATTAAGACTTTCCTTCTCCTTTAAGTAAGCATTCCCCCATGATTCTTGATAACTCATCTCATATCCTGCAATATAACTGCAACCTCAGATTATGAGTGATATTGAAATAAAATTATTTTAGTGCAGAACATATGCTACTATATTTAGCCAGCAATGTTCATACTTTTAAAACATATTCCCTCTAAAATTAAAACAGAAATTTAGGTGATGTTTTAACTTCCCAGTTGGTTGCACAATGAGGCATGTCCATTTTGTTGATGAACTGTGCAATTTAGTACCTTTCGGTTCTGCAAAGTATATATGTGCATAGCATGGGCCTGAGCAAGAAGCTCAATGGTTTTAATGTGTTCTCGCAGTGGGACGTACTGTACCTTAGCATAGAGACATCTGTTAACAGGGTTAGCAGATGCTTTCATTTATTCTGAGGACATAAGAAGTAAAGAGTTGTATGCAAATTTCAGAGTGCAAATAAAACAATGAATATTTCAAATGAAATGTTTAAACCTAAAACCTGGCTGGCAAGTTTTTTATTTTATGAAAAAAACACAATTGTGGAAAGAAATTCTTCAAAAAGAAAAAATAAAAAGCAATTAATGCCAGGAAATATACAGATTTTATGACTTTTACCCAAAACTGAGAATCAATGGATCATGAATCAAGTTTGGCCAAACAGCAAAGCAACCAATCATCAGGTAGCATTTACTAGTCATCTGTTTAAAATACATTTTTTTTTTTGGTTGTTATGGGTTACATATGGGAGTAAGAGTGTTGTCAAGATTGTGCTGCTGATGGGTCAAAGAAGACTACCCCACCAAGAACACTTTTTGAAGTCAATCTCCTTCAGGTAACAGAAATGTTAGCTACTGTGGTCAATAGGAAAGTGAGTACCTTACTAAATGGTCCTAATAACATAGTTAATTTTATTTGTTCATTAATGAGAAATTTGAGCTCTCAAGCCTTTAAATTAAAACATGTGCCATGTATTTTGCACACTATATTGCTTTAGCCATCAATTTTGCATCAAGAAAAGTAAACAAGAGTATTACTAAATGTTTTTTTGGCATGGTGGCATTCTAAAAATTAGTTTTGTGCTTTTCTGCAGGGAAGCTTTATAAAGGAGGGTCAGTATGTTGATACTGTCTTTTATTGAATTTCTGCAGGATTATTTTACCTCCCCCATTTTTAGGACTGGATTGAGATAGTCAGGTAATACAACTATTATTAAGATTTCATAATAAGGTATAGCAGCACAATTTTATTGCAAAAATAAATGTATGTAGTTTGTAAAGATCAAGTTGATGATCTATTATTAGAAAAATTATACCATCTAGCATTAGGCTTAAGAAGAAATATATGTTAACATTTGTAAATTCTTAGATAGATTCTAATGTAAAAATAAGAAAAAAAAATCTCAATGTCCAAGCAGACCTCTGTTGTCACCCAACTAGAAGCTAATATGTCATCATGAACTAAAGTAAAGTGGCCAACACAACTAATGTACAAACACTGTACCAGCTGTTTCACTGGAAATTAGGGTTTCACGTGGCATCTTTATAGGTAGCAATTTCCAGTGCCACCTAATTCTATTCCTCTCTATTATCTTCCCAAATAAAGTAATGAGGAGAAAAAGAAATCACAATGCTCAAGCATAACACTGTTTTCACCCAACTAGAAGTTAATATCTCATCATGACCTAAAGTAAAGTTGGCAACACGACAACAAACACCGTACCAGTCATTTTACTAGAAATGTGGGTTTCCCTTGGCATCTTTATAGGTAGCAATGTCCAGTGCCACCGCATATATCTATTATCTTTCCTAATAAAGTTTGCATTCCACAAAGACCAACTGTTTTTCGTACTTTTTAAAGTGACATTGAACCGTGCGTATCCAATTTAGGTTGTCAGCTAAAATGCCTGCGCAGCTTCGGTGGCGTTCCGCCAATAAAAAGCAGAGATAATCTTGAACTGGCAAGGTAAAGAATTTAGACAGACTCGAGTGAACACCATTAGTAACTCATAAGGTCGACTAGCCACTGACATTTAATTCATGGAGTCTCATATCATCATTTATTGCAAGGTGACATTGCATAGCAAATACCATCATGGTTTCTTCTGTTTATTTTACAACAATTAGAGCCTCTGCATTAGAGGCTTCCTGTCCCTGCAATGGTCTCTGCTGATTTGTGTCATAAAGGTTTGTAAAGCTATTAATCATGTCCTGGGAATTATAACTATTGTAAAAGTCATGCAAAAAAAAACAAAAAACTCTCATACACAATCCCACAACAGCTATATTTATTTTTAGATCTGCTCGCTGCAAACTTCAATTTCCTTAACATCTGTCTCTGCACAAATGAGCATATATATCAAAATCATGCAATTTAATAAACTGATATTCAAAGTGCATTACATACAGAAGGAAGCATCTTAAAACTCGAAGACTTAATCAAGAAAAGACAAAATTAACATCCAGTTACTTTTCCTATTCCCCTCCTCCCCCCAATGGTAATTTTAGATTACTAGATTACATTTCTTTTATTAGACCTGACTTCTTAAGTGTAAAAGATTTCACTTATTGAATTCTGTGAAAGTTACATTTAGGGGCAGATTTATCAAGGGTCGAAGTGAATTCGAGGGAATTTTCCTAAGTTAAAAAATTAGAAATTCAAAGTAATTTTTTGAATACTTTGACCATCGAATAGGATACTACGACTTCGAATTTACTTCGACTTCGATTCGAAGTAAAAGGTGTTTGAATTAGGGATGCACCGAATCCACTATTTTGGATTCGGCCGAACCCCCGAATCCTTTGTGAAAGATTCGGCCGAATACCGAACCGAATCCGAACCCTAATTTGCATATGCAAATTAGCGGTTGTAAGAGGAAAACATTTTTTACCTTCTTGTTTTGTGACAAAAAGTCACGCGATTGCGCTCCCCGCCCCTAATTTCCATATGCAAATTAGTATTCGGATTCGGTTCGGCCGGGCAAAAGGATTCGGCCGAATCCCGAACCGAATCCTGGATTCGGTGCATCCGTAGTTTGAATATTCAACCATTCGATAATCAAAGTACTGTCTCTTTAAAAAACTTTGACTTCGACAATACTTCGCTGAAGTACTATGTTATTCACACATCAAATAAAAATTGTTCGATAGTACGCTAAAATCGTTCGAAATTCGACCATTGATAAATCTGCCCCTTAAAGTTATAGATTTAGCAGAACAAGCCCATGGGAGAAAACCATGCTCAGCAATGCATGTTCTCTGTAATTCCTAGATGTTACAACACTCCCTTCATTCTTCCTCATCCCTCACCATTTAATTGTGAAACCAGTGCATGGAAATTAGCATCATATACCCCATTCTGGTACATAAACCAGATTATGGCATGATGCAAAGTTTGCCTTAAAGAGGTGGTTCACATTTAAGTTAACTTTTTGTATGTCATAGAATGGCTCATTCTAAGCAACTTTTCAACTGATCTTAATTTTTTTATAGTTTTTAAATTATTTTCCTCCTTCTTCTGACTCTTCTTGCAGCCTTCAAATGGGGGTCACTGGCCCCATCTAAAACATTGGTTCTGGTCTACAGCTTTATTATTTTTTGCTACTTTGTATTACTCCTTGTTCTATTCAGGACCTCTCCTATTCATTCTCCAGACTCTTATTCAAATCATTGTGTGCTTGCTCGGGTACTTTGGACCCTAGCAACCAGATTGCTGAAATTGCAAACTGGAGAACTGCTGCATAAGAAGCTAAATAACTTAAAAACCAGACGTAATAAAAAATGAAAACCTAATTATCTCTGAATATCACTCTCTATACCATACTAAAAATTTATGTAAAGGTGAAGATGCTCTTTCATAACAGTGTCCACAAAACGGTGCATGGCTGATTGCTGTGACTACGAATTCCAAGACTATGGGGCACATTTACTAAGGGTCGAAGTGAATTTGTAGTGAATTTTCAAATTCAAGAACTTCGAATTTCGAAGTAATTTTTGGGTACTTCGACTATCGAATAGGCCAAATTCGACTTCGATTCGAATTGAAAATACTTTGAATATTCGACCATTCAAAAATTGAAGTACTATCTCTTTAAAAAAGTTCGACTTTGACGCTTCGCCACCATAAACCAGCTGAATTGCTATGTTAGCCTATGGGGACCTCCTAGAAGTTTTAAAAAGCCAAAGTATTTTTTTCGAAAATCGATTAAATCGTTTTCTACGATCGATCAAACGATTTAAATTTGACCTAAAACGGCCAAAAAGATTCAATAGTTCAACTATCGAATTTGGCCTATTCGATGGTCGAATTTTAAAGTTTTTTAACTTCGAAATTTGATCCTTGATAAATGTGCCCCTTAAAGAAACATGATTTAAATCATTTATATAGTGTAAGTTAAGTTTATTTAACTTGATTAACATGATTAAATAGAATTTGGAATTATTTCTTAGTTTTTTTTATCTTTGAACTTTAAACTTTATAAAGTATACTATTCCTTAGTATTAATACCCTCTTTTTCTTAAGAATTTATCATCTACATCCCACAAAATGCAAAATAAAGTTTCTAGTTAATGTATTTATTTGACATTCCCCCATAAAATGCCTCAACAAAACTGTATTAAATTATAATTCTATGTCTATGATTTCAAGAGAAGGCTACATAATTATTCTACAGCTCAAACACAATTCACCATCAATAATGTTTTTGATGTTGGGTAAAACATTGACTGCACCTAGCCAATGAAAATCATTTTGTGTTGCTGCTGTTGTGAGTTGAAATAAGGTTTATTCTTATGGTAAATTGTAACTCGCAACCAACCAAAATGAAACAAGTTGTGATTTGACAGGGGAAAAACATTTTAATGGAAAAGTACAGATTTGCGCAGTGAAATTCAACTAAAGTCTTTAAGACCATTCATTTAAAAAACATCAGCCTAGCTAAACCTAATTCGTTGAGACTTACAAAATATCAGCAAAGCAGGTATGTCAGCTATGGTGAGTTTCAGGCTTAACTGAAATAAAATCTCAATTTCCCTGCATTTGAAAAGCAAAAAATGAACAGACAATACACTTTGAGATAGAATTTTATTAATAAATCTATTATGGCTAAAGAAACATTAAGGGGCAGATTTATCAAGGGTCAAAGTGAATTCGAGGGAATTTTCAAAGTAAAAAAAATTTGAAATTCAAAGTAATTTTTTGGATACTTCGACCATCGAATAAGATACTACAACTTCGACTTCGAATTAGATTCGAAGTAAAATAGTTTGAATATTCGACCATTCGATGATCAAAGTACTGTCTCTTTAAAAAAACATAGACTTCAATACTTCGCCAAATTAAACCTGTCGAAATGCTATGTTAGCCTATAGGGACATTCTAGAGCATTTTTCTATGTTTTTTGAAGTCGAAGAAAAATCTTTCGATCGATGGATTTCATTTTTCGATCGAAAGATTTTACTTTGACCGCAAATGGCCAAATTCGATTTAAAAAAACTTTGACTTCGATATTCGAAGTCGAAGTATTCCAATTCCATGTTCGAATTTCGAAGTTTTTTTCTAATTCGAAATTCGACCCTTGATAAATCTGGCCCTAAATGAAAGGCCATCTTAAGACAAATTATGCACAAGTTTGGACAACTATAAAACTAATGTTAGTAATGTCAATTCCATGAGAGGGTTTTAATAAATGTTTATTAATTACAACTGCTTTCAGGTAACAGAAAAAACTTGCAAAGGTACATGAGTGGTCTAACTGCTTGGATTCATTTTTCAAATGAATAAAAAAATTGAATGCCTTAGTCAAAATTTGCAATAAACTACAATTGCCTAATATTTCATAGCTGGTCAAGTTCTTCAGTTAAGATCTTTGAAATTCCCATTTAATTGGCAGGAAAAGCTGTACTCAAAAGAAACTAATACAATTGTTAAATGAAACCCATTGTCTTGATAAATATTCATTATACTACAGTCACAGCT
Organism: Xenopus petersii; assembly: GCA_038501925.1. Taxonomy (NCBI): domain Eukaryota; kingdom Metazoa; phylum Chordata; class Amphibia; order Anura; family Pipidae; genus Xenopus; species Xenopus petersii. The sequence continues at coordinate 90,925,669 of CM076685.1, forward strand.
TCAACATACATATATATACATTCACATAAATAAATATTATTTGCCTGGGTGTTGGTAACAAATATTTTAACAGTCCCAAGACATAGAGCACTCAACAGGTCTTGCTCAAACAAAAATACGAATTGTAAAATTTAAAGGAGAAGTAAACCGTGTAGAAAAAAACCCTGTACCCCCTACCCCACGTAGACCCTCCTCCCTCCAGGCTACCTGCCCCCCCTGGGGAAATGCCCCATACTTTATACTTACCCCTTGTTGCAGATTCTGGTAGTGGACTTCACGGCATCCATCTTCCGGGTACTCGGTAAGCTGACTGGGAGATCGGTATGTCAGCGCAATGGCAGTTGATGCAATTTGCGAGTTTTCGACCACTGCACATGCACTGAAATTGACGGAGGTTGCCGATCTCCCAGTCAGCTTACCGAGGATCCGGAAGATGGATGAAGTGAAGTCCACTGCCGGAATCTGCAATGAGGGGTTAGTATAAAGTATGGGGCATTTTCCCCTGGGGGGTAGTTAGCCTGGGGGGAGGAGAGAGGGGGGTCTACGAGGGGTGGGGGGGTATGGGTTTTTTTCTACAGGGTTTCCTTCTCCTTTAACTTACAAACATTCCAAAATATCATCTACATAGGTGCTGGTAACAAATAATGTAATAGTCCTGTGAGGTCTTATGCAAACAAAAATAAGATTTTTCATTGGTAAATAATTTTTTTTTTTTGCACAAGACCTGTTGAGGGCGGGAATATATGTGTGTGAGTGTATGGAACCTCTTTTCCACAAACCCAGTATCCAGAAAGGTCCAAATCCCAGGAGTCAATGTGAAGAAGAACTAAACCCTTAAAACAAATATGGGTAGAAATGCTCTATTTTATATACTGAACTTACTGCACCAGACTAAAGTTTTAGAGTCTCTAAAACATATAACACTAATGATTCAGGCCTTAAAGTTTCTCCCAGGGGCCGTCATCTTGGATTTTGCAGTGTCGGTGACATGCACATGCTCAGTGTACTCTAGGCACCTGTAGAGAAAGTAAGCAAAGGGGTCATTGTAAATTATCAAGCAGGAAATTAGTTCGTTGGAGCTGATGCATTCTAAATTCTGATTTAGAATTCACCCATTTCTAAACTGCAATGTGGTGAATTAGTTAGCAATTAGCGTAGTAAAGTCATTTTTTATATTGTACACATTGTATATCAGCTAAGCTCAGGAAACTGACATCAACCTAGAGCATGTACTGTCAAACAACAGAAAAAAAGCACATTTTTTCTTAGAGTGACTTCCACCGGAAACAATGTAATGGCGGCAAATCTGGCGTTTGCATGGTGTAAAATTATATACACCTTTGTCATTTATTTTAAAAAACATAGTGTTTTTTTGTGAATTTATATTATATATATATATATATATATATATATATATATATATATATATATATATATATATATATATGTGTGTGTGTGTGTGGAAAAACTATACTATTTGGTGAATTTAAATGATTTTTAGTAGACTTATGGAATTTTCATCAAAATTATGGAAAACCCCAGGTCCCATGCATTGCAGGTAATAGATCCCATAGCTGTATATATTTATTATTATTCTCAAGCATTTTTAGAGCATTAACTTATTGAGCAGTGCTGAATATATAAAGGTACATAAGGACGGTAATGAGACAGTATTAAAAAATAGAATTTTATAAGTAGGGTATACGTTGTTTTGCAGCAGACTCTTATAGTTCTTGTTTCATATAAAGAGGTGCAAAGAGATTTCCTTGTATAATCTCATAAAGGAGCCCAGTGGATAACGAATAAGATACTGATATACATGCTTATATTTTGTAAAGCAACTTTAAACACAGTTAAAATAAACAAGATATTATTAAGCAATAAAGCTATTGATTGTATCTGAATTCAAAGAATGGGTATCATAATCCACATTTTTACTCCACATGAGGAATGAGGCTGTTTAATTTTTCCAAGAAAAAATTGTCACGCATTCTCTCTGACCAAAGCATTTCCCCATATTAAAAAATTCACGTTATTTATCTTCTATATATTTGTATATTTGCGTTTTTAAGACTTTAAAGTGAGTTTTTATTTTGACCCACAGATAAAGCAATAATACAAACTGCAGGCCTTGAAATACAAAGGGATAGATTTATTATCTGTCTGAGTTGGGAACACATTTGTGTATGGTTCAGCTGCCAGAATGTGCAAGGGCTGAAAGGATACTACCTGTTTTGAGAGAAAAGAGGGAAAAAAACAGGGAGGCAGAAGAGGAGAAATATGGGGATGCCAACCTAAATAATAACCATGAATTAAACAGGGGTTCTGCACATCAAAATAAAACAGAAATCAAGTTGTAAAAGCTATATTTTCTGCAGCTTGCCAGAAGAATTGCCTATGAATATTTCATTAAACTCTTATCAGGAAAGGTAACAAAATGGAGAAGCAGTGCCGTGAGTGTATGCGCTGAATAAAGTAAAGACAGGAAAGAGTCACGAGTTGATATATGCTTTTTCTCATGACTATTTCAGATTTTAAAGCATCATGGTGTATTCAGGCTAGAGATTTCCAAGCTTTTGCTTTGGACAAACAGAGATAAGTTTAGACTCAGGTTACTGTGAAACGATCATCCATCCATAGCCCTTATTAAAGCAATCTATGGATTAGTGCCATTTATACGTTGGAATCCTACACAAAGCAAAAACCTTACAGGCAAGAACTTTTCCTATACAATAGTTTTAGCTGTATGCCCTGTCTATTTGCAGTAAATTGTAATTTATATACAGGTATGGGATTTGTTATCTTGAAACCCATTTGACTTTTTCTCTGTTATATAACTTGTACTTACTGTAATCCCAAATAATTCATCTTCATTGGGTTTAAAAATTCATCCTATTGGGTTTAATTGATGTTTAATGGATTTTTTAGTACTTAACATATGGAGAACCAACTTATGGAAAGACCCAGGTCAGTATCCAGCATTCTGGATAACATGTCCCATACCTGTATTGACATGTATGGTTAACAAAGTCAAAGTGCCCATTTGCAATTGACATGTATAGAACTTGTTCTCCAAAATGCTTGGCACCTGGGGATTTCCCGGACAGCGAATCTTTCCGTAACTTTGGTCCTCATACCTTAAGTCTACTAGCAGATAATGTAAACATTACAAAAACTTGATAGGCTTGTTTTTCCTTAAAAATGGACTAATTATATATTAGATTGGATCATGTACAAGGTCCTGTTTACTGTAGTTAAAAGCAAAAAACTGTTAATTATTTGGATAAAATGGATTACCTTCCCGTAATTTGGAGCTTTCTGGATAATGGGTTTCCGGATAATAGATCCCATACCTGTACTATATACTCAGTTAGCACAAATGCTAAGCCATCATCAAGCTCAAGAATGTTAAGGTAAGAACTGTGGCTCACGGGGCACAAACAGGCTGTTTTGTAGCAGTAAAGAAACTGCTTCTCTGTTTCCTAACTTTTAAATGCAAGATGGGATACTAAGGAAAAAAGGAACATAACAACAATGACTGGAGATATAGTAGAACAAAGTGCAAAAGTTTATCAGCATGTACAGTAGTTCCATCCATCCATAATTGGCTTTCTTTGCTTGGTCTTCAAGTTCTGTTTCAGTGTGCCTTTTTATGGGTTTTGGAAATATAATAATCTCATGTTGCTTCATCTAATGAAGGGTTAATGAAGGACAAAATGTACAATAATGTATATTGTGAGCTTTGCTTTTGCTTTGTTTTGAGCTTCTTCTTCCTCCAAACTTTTTTTTCAACGAAAGCAAAGATGCATTTGGTCGACAAGTATGCACAAATGAAGAACAATTACATTCTCAAAAATATCTGGAGATATCATTCTTAGTAGCAATTGATACTGTATGTCAAGAATGTAGGTAGGTTTAACTATTTTCTGTAAAAAGAATCTATTCATCAGTTCCTCAAGAGCTTTCAATAAGTTGTTTATTGCTATACAGCAAACAATCTCAGTTACAAGTCACTTGAATCTATACCAAAGCCAAAGTCAACACACCGCTCCTAGAGCTTGGAATCATTAGTAGCGATCAGTAAGGTTTCAAGGAGAAATAGGTCTAGGCAGGCTCACATTATCAGCTTGTATGCGGAAATGACTAGGAGAGTGTAGATCAATGAAATAGATGCACTATCTGCTTAGATTTCGAAAAGGCTATCTGGGAATCAGCACAGGGAAAATTGCACAAAATAAAGCAAATTGAATTGCTTGGGGTTTGGTATTGTAATATATGCACATTGATATAGAACCCACTCCCGATAGGGACTGGAAAGTAGACATTAATGAACAGGCTAAATTGAAATTGGAGCATTTAGTTATAGTCAATTACAAGCAATCTGGCAATAGCCATGTTTATAGATTTGCAACTGATACAACTGCATGATTACATTTGTGTCCTGCTTATTGTGGCTGTTTCTTATTTATTTACCAAAGCAGGTGCTCAGTTGCACAAACCAAATTGCCAAAAGCACCAATTTGTTTCACAACTCATAGTAAACTGGTCACAACTAATTGCTTATTGGTTGCTATTGAAAACTACAATGTACTGTAATTCCATAGTGTGTTTTTTGCCATAAGGGCTTGAATGCTAGATTACTTCTAGATATATTTGAAATTTAAAATGGGCCACAGGGTGTAACTAGATGTTATTGGGCCACACAGTAAATTAAATTTAGGGCCACAAAACATTGCTAAGTTGACCACCTACCAAGCTTTATAGAAATTGCTCAATAATTATGGCCTTACTGGGCCCTCTATACATTCTTTGTTTTCTCTGTACTTATGCCCTGTCTATGTATATATTATAAATACGGAATTTAAATGTAAAAAATATCAGACAAAGTGCATCATTGCCGAAATGTGTCTTAATCAAGTTATCCAGTGTGTGAAGTATAAATATGCCATTGGGTTAGTATATCATAAACGTTAAAAGCAAGCAATTCCAAAAGGAGCATCTGAATTATGGAGGTTCTGCTTCTTTCCATTTGTGAATATGTCTCTAAATAATACATTTATCATGGTGAATAGAGTCACTGTCTTGACCATCTGATTGCACGAACTTGCTTTTATGATCTGTAGTTCTTTTAGGGATCTTTCTAAAAGGGTGGGTACTGGCTGCTATTGAGAGCTTTCATTTCATACATTACCGGTACATTATATTGTATTATATATATCTTTTTCATTTGTTTGGAAACCGTATAAAACATTCCTGAAGGTTACCAGAAGGTTAAAGAGATATTAACCATTTGTTGGTGTCCTTTAGCAACCTTCAGAAATCCCGGCGTGGTTTTTATGTGGCTGTCAGAACAAAGTTAACAATATATAAACACTGGTTATGAAAAAGCCAAAGAGAAATACAGAACCCTGACGCTAGCACATTGTCATTAAAAGTAAAAAATATATAGAGTGTATTTTTCACTTAACAGTGCACTACTGAGAGTACATAAAATTATTATAGCAACTCTAAACAAAACCCAAAGCTTATAGCTGCCAATGCCTTATATGACAAACATGTTGCATTAAAATGGAGAGGCTTTTCTGTTTTTTTTTTCTTCAAGCTATTTTATATTCAATTTGTTTTTTTTTTATTGGTAGTTTCGATTTTCTTAGGGCACAGCAAATTAAAGCTGGGAATAAAATGCTTTGACTTTGGTGAAGAGAGGGTTAAATGTTTTCATCTTCCCCACTTGTATATTTTTATAGTGAGTAGCTGGCATTTTTTGGGTTGATAAGTCATTCTCTCTCCCGGAATGCCACAACAATCACAATTTTTTTTTTCTTAAAAAATCTATTTTCTATTGTATAGTAAAATATCCCCAAAATGACAACCTTTTGATGCTTTAATTTCCAAGAACGCTGTGTTATTCGTAGGTTATAGAAACATTTACGAACGGCTCAAAAGCATAGTGTTTTCCTGAGAACAGAGAAAAGAGATTCAATAAGCAAAAGTGAGGAAAGGGCAAAGGTACAAATAAAGGGACTGTGGCATACCCATCCAGATTTACCATGAGACAGATTCTAAATATAATAAAGCCATTTTATAAGCTATTTACTTATCTTTTTAAAATGAAATACTTTTAGAATGGCCAGGGATATTTCCAATAAAAGTAGAAAGAAAGGTATAATCAAAATATTAACCCCCCTGGCGATTATTGTCACAGGACAGCAACTGTCATTAACTGCAGCAAAGAGATCACTTTAAAGATTGGTAACTGTGCTTAGAATCTTTTAAAGGACAAGGAAGGACAAGGAAAGGCAAAAAAATTCAATTCCATTTTTAATTTCTTTAATGAAAAAGAAACCTATATCCAATATACTTTAATTAAAAAATGTGTACCGTTTTTATAAGAAACCTGACTGTATGCAGTGAAATTCTCCCTTCATTTACTGCTGTGGATAGGAATTGTCAGATGGCCCCTAACTGCTGAATAGGGAAACAATCATAATTATGAACAGCAGGGGAGCCCCCGCCTTACTTACCAGCCATGCAGAATTTAAGCAGCTTTGTTTATGATGATCCCTAAGCAGCCCAGACCACACTGAGCATGTGCAGGGTCAGGGTCAGGCAACGATGTTTAACAAAGTTACAAGATGACAGCCCCCTGTGGCCAACTTTGAAAGCATAAACATTTGTTTGATTAGGCTTGTGGTGCAGTAAGTTCATGCTTATGTTTAGTATACAAAATACAGCATTTCTAGCCTTATTCTATTTTAGACTTTCCCTGTCCTTTAAGATAATTAGTATATATGCTAAAACAGTTATATAATGTTCAGAAATGATTATTCTTCCCCCTCCCCTGGATAGTGATTGACTGGGTTAAGGGCTTAAGGGCAGAATTATAAATTACCTGGCAGTTGGCTTCTAGCGGGTAGAGGGCCAGGAGCACAACAACAGCTATCCCTCCCTACTAATGGGTTCGGAGAGGTGAAATTGTCACAGTTAACAGGGGTGCCCTGACTCTGAGCTCTAGGGGTAAGTAGAATGGGAAGTGGACAAGGTGAGTTGTTAATTAGTTAGGCCTGAGGGGAGGTGGATAGCCTCGGTTGGGGACTTTGAAAAAAGGCAGGAACCAGGCTTTAGGCCTGAATCAGTCCTATGGGAGGACATGGCCATTGTTTACTAATGTTTGGTTTGTTTTAAATGTATGGTTTGTTATGTATTATTTATGCAATTATTAATGGTAATAAACAACTGCTGCCTTTTCTTTCCAATTGTGAAGTAGGGATAGAATAGGGCATCACTGAACTTGACTATGTATTTGTCAGGTCTAGGGATGGATTTATCTTCCTCCACTGTCTGTCCCTCTAGGATCGTGTGCACAGAGGGTACAGGACACACTTGCAGCACTCCTAGACCCCAGTGATCCAACCTCTGATGCAGAATGCTGCCCCTTAATTTGTGCTGCCCTATGTCTGGGCCTTTGTGGCCTTGCCACAAATCCGGCCCTGGTCAGGTCCCTGTCACATTCACACACAATGGTAAATTGTATTAGGAGTCACATTATCTGTCCATATGTTTTTGTGTGACAGGACCACTGGTGTGCCTTGAGAAAATCTTTGCAAGTGAGGAGAGAACATACAAGCTCTATGGGGCAAATTCACTAAAGGGCGAATTTTCACCTGTGAAGGCTCCACCACACTTCTCGTCACTTTGTCATGCATAAATTTGCTACCCCTATGTTAATTCATTAAAATGCGAAGTTGCATCTCTGCAGCCAAACGCTGTCTTAAATTAGTCAGCACAAGCATTTCATTTCATTTCATAACATTCTTTGTTAGAACACTTGGGCTTAGGTCAATCCGAATAAGGCAAGTACATATAGGTCGTATAAATAATTTTATTAGATGTGTTGGTGCAAATGCTTGAAGTGGCCACTTATTAATACAAATGTCCAAGGAAGCAAAATAAAGACAAAAGAGATCCTCTAATGCCCTAGATATGAGTCCACCCTAAAACAAATGTGGCATGCCCCTCAAATGGTAACAAAAATTTTCAATAGTTACAACTTTTAAAGACAATCTTGCTTTAAAATATAAAAAAAAGGCCAGAGTTTTTTAAAATTTTTATGACTTTTCGGCATACAAGATATGATGTCACTGACATAAGATTGAGGAGAATGTAGCTTCATCTTATCAGTTCGCCAGGTCTAAGCTGGCGAAGAAAACTCTGGTGAAAGGGGATCATATTATGAAAAATTCGCACTTTAGTGAATTTGCAAAGTAAAGATTGTTTACCTGAGCGACACTTCATTAGCGATGAGCCCTTTCACTAAAGAATTGTCCTCTACGCCTGTTAGTAAGTTGGTGATGTCCCTGCAGATGGTATTTCTGTCGAATTTTCGCTGGCAGCAGCTACTTTACCATTTAGTAAATTTTAAAAAAGTAAATTTAAAATTTCAGTGAAAAGTAAAATATTTGCAAGGACTAGCTCTGAATAGGAAAATAGTTTCAGATGCTTCCGTTGATCTATCCATTATCTAAACTTCCTTCTCTTTCCATAAACCTATTCCAACTGGGTTAATCTTACATTTAGTGATGGGCGAATTTATTCGACAGGCGCGAATTTGCGGCGAATTCCCACAATTCGCCGCCAGGTAATAAATTCCTAAAACCGCGGCGAAAAGTTTCTTTTGGGTGCCGGCGCATTTTTCGCCAGTGAATGTGCGCCGTGTCCAAAAAACAGACGCCGGTGTCAAAATGGATGCTGATGTTTCGCAAATTTTTCGCGCTTCGCAAATTTTTCGCGTTTCACGGATTTCATGGGAAATTCACAAAACGCCCCAAAGTTGCCCATCACTACTTACATTTACTGAATCAGGTTACACTGTGGGTATAAGAAAACACTTTGAAGTATATACAAAGCAACTGTTGAGCAGAGGATTGTTTAATTTTGTAGTCTGTTGCACATCATTAAATATATATTTAAGTTACATGATTTAACAATGTTCACTGTGACACATTTGAGGGATTTAGCAATTTTCATTCTGTTAAACCATTCTCAGTGCTGTAACATAGCTTATCCCCTCTGATTTCTTGGCAGTCGCTGTAGCTTTTCTACAAGTGTCCATTTAAACACAGTTTGAACACAAACCTTACATTTTTCAATACAAATGTAGAATTTAATGGTGTTGTTCTTGCATATTATAAATCCTTGTTGGATAGATGATACAAGAAACCTAATTGTTTAAGTAATCTGTAAATTAAACCCAATGAAATAATACACCATAACTAACAGGACGGTCGGTCAATAATAAACTAATTCGGAAGTCACATGGGGAAAATACAAAAAACAACTAACACTACTTCTTAAAGAAAAATGCATATTACAGTGTGTGTATTTATAATTTGATTCACATAGTGCCATTAAGTTCTTTGTATTTCAAAATGTAAAATAATCTATTTAAGGACAAATAATTTAAATAATGAATTGCCTACAAGATCCCCATCTATGAAACTACCTGGTGGCGATTGCAGAAACCCCTAGGCTTGTGAGCAGTCCCATCTCTGGGCTTGTTTGCTATCCCTATTACCTTCGGGCATCCTCTAAATCATGGACAATTATGTAACAAATTCAAAATCCTCCACTTTGTTCTGTTATGCAAGCAACATAAACATGAATCCCTGCTCAGATTGATTTGGTTTTAATTTAGTATTGTTTACATTTGTTTTTCATAATAATAATGGATAATTTTTGCAAACACTACATTTTCAAAAGTATATTTACAAAACAACAAATTTACAAGTGAATCAGTTTTGTGCATTTTGTAATGGTGGTACTTCCCCCCAAAAGAATGGATTGTGTTTCTGCTCTTTGCAGTAACAGAGTTCAAAATGTCAGTAGGAACATATAACATTGTTATGCTTAGCATAAGTACAGGGACTTCATTACTCGTGCCAAGGCCCAGCAACAACACACAGGTTGCAGCCTTGTAGAAAGTTCAATTTCTTTAACAGCTCATGGGCTGCAGTTTGGGTCTACTGTTAAGCAGAGGTTAGATTTTGGAGATACTTTGCTCTTGTAGATACAAATTTAAGCTCAGCACGTGAGTCAGTTAGGATAAGATTTGGAGTGAAATGTATTTGCTATGCTAGATCATTTTGGAGCTGTTGCTGAAAAATGGATTAACTGGTATTTTACTATACAGTTTATTTGATCTTGCTATGAGGCAAGAGGACAAGCAAGGGGACAAAGGATGGACCTCCAAGGGAATCTTCAACTTTAAAAGACCATTGTGTTACGTCATCTTGCTAAGCTGTTGCCCTATTCTACCAGCAGCTGCCCAGTCTGAATGCTTACAGCTGCTGCTCTGTGGGTCTCAGGGCAGTGGCTTATATTTTTGTAGCACAGTCTCTGGGAAGGCTAAAAGGAATGTATATCTCTCATGCTGAAGACTAAGCAAATGAAGAGAATGTCAGGGGTTGTCTTTATTGAGGCTAAAAAAAAACAGTTCAAGTGTTGTCATCACCTGTGGAAAAGGGAAGGGGTTGTGAGTGAACCAGGAAATAAAATGTGTGGGGATGAGCTTGTGCCCTACCTAAAGACTGTAAGTGAAATTAATATATTCTTTTTGCTTTAGATTTGCATCTATAGTGACAGAGGTACTTAGTAGGAGCAATTGTCCTAGATTATCAAACAGCAAGTGGACCAGTCTGTCCTAGTTTTAGACAAATGAATTTGAATTTATTTATTTGCATTAGTCATGCAATGGAACCTTATTTTGAGAAAAAAAACCTGCTATGAATAAAATGCAGGCGCATACCTGCTTGATGTTGCACTGGGTGCCACTGTATTTTCCTTTGAGAAAAGTATTGCCATTCTGCCAGTTAAGCCAATTCCCTCTGCCCTAAGTAAAGCTACTTACGGTCACTTTATGGACATTTTAATGAGAAGAATAGTTCTATGCTTGATTTGTTTTTTTAGTAGATACATAAAAACCTCCATCTGTCCCGCGACACTGTAAAAGCAGTATTTGTTTAAAAAATGATAATGATATTGACAGTCTTGCAAGCAATTATGGGATCAGTAATAATGAGCTAATTAAATATTAATTGCTCTGATCTATATCTCAAGTCACATTAGATGTGATGCAAATGACTTCTTAAAGTCTCATTATAGATTCAACTGGTATATATTAAGATACGTTGAGCACAGCAGACCAGATCTTTATTTATAAAATATTTATCTGCTGGTCACTGGAGGTTTCAAGATACCTTTGCTCTCTTGTTTAATTTAGATGCAAACTCTTATAGATGTCACTAATGGACACATAAACTCTTATATATGCCAATCCAGAGTCATCATTCTCAGTTACCTATAAGGGTCATGGTGGAAGAGGTCCATCAGATCAGTTATATATCTGAATCTGAATCCAGTAATGCACCTGATACTTTTTAAATATTTATTGTTAATTGCTGTAGCTTTGAAACATGCAAACATTTCCACCCTTACTGTTCTTTGCCTGTGGGCTTCTCTAAATTTTCTGAGAAGAAGAATCACAGTCTCAGTCGTAATTATATGAGTGTTGAAGTAGATAACAGTAGGTGCTTCTCTTTTCTAGGTTTTTTTGCCTTTAGTAGCTGGGTTATATAAGTAATTTAAATTAAATTATAAAAGTGTGCAAAATTTTGGTATAAATGGCTTATTATAGGTCTGAATGGGTGTATATTGGTGTAAATTGTGTTGTTAGCGTGGCATAAACGAATATGCACACGTTGGAGCAGATTTCTTAACAACAACATTTGGGTTTTTTTCCACAAATATTGAAAAATTTGTGGTTTTCTTATATTTCTAAAAAGCTTTAAAAATTCAAGATTTATTAACTGTTAAAACCAGTAAAACCTCTAAGGCAAAACTTTGCTAAGTAAAAGTTGTCTAGGTCCTATAGACGTCAATGGGAGCTGCGCTGATCGGACAGGACCGCTTTAAATCAATTCAGACATTGAAAGGTTTTCTGTTTTTTTTCGCTAGCAATTGTCCAAACAACTCAAATTTTGAGTTTTCAAGGTATTTGTATTTTTTACCAAATAATCAAATCTTTTAATAAATTCAATGGCAAACATGGTTTCAGAGTTTAATCGTAGTTTCAAAAACCTCTAAAACAACTAAAATCGATCATTCGGAAATAAGCCTCCATAAATAAATATAAATATATATATATATATATATATATATATATATATATATATATATATATATATATATATATATTCATATTCATATTCATACAATCCCAAATGCATGAATTTCAATCACAAATATTGAAAAATATGCATTATAAACATTTATTTTATTCTGCAACATATGTTACACAGATTTCTAGACATAATCATTTAAAACAGCTTTAAAACTATGCCCCTAAGCATCCTGGGGCATTCGTTCAATACAAGTGGTGACTTTGCTGTGGTCTTAGTAACCTTTTTCCATATTTCCATATTTGATTATGATTATTTGACATACAACATTGTCAAGGGCCTGATTATAATAAAATGACATGGAGAAATTAGGCAGTCTAGGGCCATATTATCCCCCATGGGCTACATTTAATCATTGGACCTCTAGTAAACAAGTCTTATGTTTTTAAAGATGATAAAGATATAAAGTAAGAATGTGTATCAGCATACTGTATTCCTGATTGCTGCCATACTACTGTATTTGCCTCAGCAAGGGCATTTAGGCATTAGTAGACAATGTATCAATTGCTGCACTGGAAAAGCTTCATTGCAGTTGCCACTGGTGCTGAGAAGAAATGTCATGTGCAAAAATTAAGGTTATTAAAGAGATACTGACACCAGAAAGTAAACCTTTTTTACATTTATCATAATATTGTCTTTGCATGTTATCTATAATTTTGTCATAAAAGTATTTACAGATGCTTTTACATTACCCATCTGATCCCCTATGTTCCTCTATGAGGGGGCTGCCATATTTGAGCTTCAGTAGTCCGATAGCATTAGAAACTCTGACATGTTGAGAAGGGACAGTCAGGTTGGCAAAACAGGTTTAGGAACTTCAAGTAACAATTACTTACAAATCCAGCAGAGTGAAAAACGATCAACATGAGCTATAGGTAACTTTTGATTACATTAATATTTTGAATAATAATTTTTTAGGGGCCGATTCACTAACTTCGAGTGAAGGATTCGAAGTAAAAAAACTTTTTCGGTAGCTTTTAGATGGCGAACTAGGGGGTCGAAGTTTTTTCTTAAAGAGGCAGTACTTCGACTATCGAATGGTTGAATAGTCGAACGATTTTTAGTTCGATTCCTTCGATTCTAAGTCGTAGTCGTAGGTCGTAGTAGCACATTCGATGGTCGAAGTAGCCCAAAAAACACTTCGAAATTCGAAGTTTTTTTACTTCGAATCCTTCACTCGAAGTTAGTGAATCGGCCCCTAAATGTTTGCAAAGACGCTTTCGAACATTAGCGACCATGTTTGCGCCATTTTTGACTGGCAGTGTATGTAATAAAATTGCACAATTGCAAACCAGTTTTTGCAACAAAATATTTAACTAAACTGCAGAGCAGGTGTTAAAGGTTCGCTAAAGGTTCGCTATGCACACTTTTTAGGATTTGCCATGCAATAAAAGCCTAACGATGAATATTACATTGCAACAGGAAAATTTTTATTCACAAAATTTTGCTCTTTATGAATTTTATTACATTTCCACCTAAATGTACAGTAAAAACACAACTTTAAAATAAAGCAGTAATGAAAACACTCTTAATGCATACGAACCCTAACAAACACGCATGCTGATATTTTCTTTATTAAAGCACACTAGTAAATCCGCATGCGATCCTCAGCTTCAATAAAGTCCCTGAATACTGTAGGTGAGGTCACAGATCATATATACGTATTACAAGTGGTGACTTTGACATGGCCTAGTAAATGAGAATACAAGGTATATTAAGTTAGACATTTCCTTTATTAAGCAATGAATGCAGTAGATAATAACCTACCAAGAACACTGGGACTAATTACAAGCTCCATATGCCCTGAACTGGTAGAGAGAAATCAAAATTGATTCACCGCAGACTGTGTCACCTAGTTCCATAATCACACAGCACTGCATCTTTAATGGTCTTTCTTGCTACACTCAAGGGGCTGGGTGATACGGGCCGATCGGGACACATTTGATTTAATCATCTCAGAATTATATCCTATTTTTCCGCAATAATATCTCTTTTCATAAAAGCTAAAAAATAAAAAAAAGTCCTTCTTTAAAGCTAATTATGTTTGCACAACCATGATTAAAAACTGTATTTTTAACAAGTTCAATCAGTTCAGTCATGTTTGATTTCCAATGTTGCTTCTATCAAAAATATAATTGTGATTTTGATTAGCGCCGTTTAGGGATGTTGTGAAAACAGTGACAGGAGATAATAGTATCTTGTCCCTGTCATTAGGGAGGACAGCCCAAGGTCTGGCTCATTGGGATACTTTTAAGGCCACAGTATCTCAAGAAATAATGATGGAGGTCTGAAATATTCAGACACAGTCTAAAAATGAAATTTAAAACAATCAGAAGCAAATTAGCATTTGAGGATCATATTAACTTTAATGTATTTAATTATCTCCATGAGTTTAATTTTGTAACGTTAGCCATGACTGCATTATTATGATTAAAATTACACTTTTTCTTGTTTAGAATGTATAATACTATGAATTTTAAGCAAAAATGTTGCTGAAAAATCAGTACCCCGTGTAACTGTCAACACAGTCTCTATCTGCTAGAAACAGTTGTGCAGGTGTGTTAAACAAAGACTAATGGCAGATGGGGTGCTGGTATATTTCACCCACCAGGAAAGCATCCGTTATCAACCTTGTTGACAGGAATTTTGAAGAGATCAAATTTGAGCAATTTTCAGATGCTCAGGGAATTTTCTAGCTGATATTACTCACACCCACATTTCCTACCTGGGTCTGCTGGCAATCTGTAGATTTGTGTAACTGTCTGAGGGGCTGCTGTAAGAAGCCATTTATTGGGCCGGGGGGCCTTAAAATTCTAGGGTCTATTTAGAATCTCAGTCTAGACCTGTTCCTACCATCTCTGTAACAAGGTTACCTGTGCGGCTGGGTCGCCCGCCGCATAGTCCTTAAAGCTACGGCGCCATGATGTTCTAGGGCGCGTGCGGCTTGCGCCCCTCTTAAAGGCGCAGGCACGCTGGCGTGGTTGTGCCAGCACGTTTTGGTGCGAAATTTGAATATTATTTAAGGGCCATTCTGTGTGCAGCCCTTTGCCCCTGATAGAACTTAGTTCTAGTGGTTTCCTGAGCCTTGTGCGTCTGTCTTTGAAATTCTGTTTATCCGTGTTTGACCCTGCCTGCTAGGACAATCCTAATTAATCCGACAATCTGTATCCTGACCTTTGCCTGCCTATGACAACTCTTCTGCTTAACCCTTTGTTTGATCACCCGGTTTGACCCTTTGCCTGTTTGACGATTCTGATAGCCGCCTGCCTCGACCCAGCCTGTCTGACCATCCTTCTGCCTAATTCTTTTGTACCGTGACCTTTGGCCTAACTGACTCTAACTACAGTCGTGCCCCTTTGCCTGCCAGAACTCCTCGCCTTGCTCCTCTCGAAAAGTCCAGGTGGCATCTGAGTACACTGAGGGCTCCTCCCGAAGCCAAAGGCGGTCACACTACTGGTGAAGCCGAGCCAAGACCAGGGAGCTTGGCACTAGTTCTGGTTTAGGGTGCCGACCGTGACAAACTCTCATTCTTTTAAATGGGAAATCACAATTCCTGCTATTTTTCTAATCGTCTAATTTGTAAGTGTTCTCACTGATGTTTTTTTTAAACAAAAAAGATCAGAGGATCAGATATGGCACATTTAGAAGGATTAGGCCAGTAATGAGTGATCAAAGGTATTAGTATATAGCGATATCTATATATTTACGAATTAATTATCAATTGCAAAGAATGACACAAATGCCTTAAATATAGGAAACAACAAAATATAAGTCCACTCCAGTCATCTCTAGCCGAGACTATCGTAACCATCTCCTAAACTGGTCTACCACTCACTTATTCTCTCTACAATCCTTTGAGGATACAGCTGCAAGACTCATCCAACTCACCCATCAAACCACCTCTGCTGCACCTCTCTCCAAATACATGCACTGGCTACCAATACATTCTCACAACTCAAACATCAAACTCCTCACCCTTACCTAACACGTAAAAACTCTTAGTAACAATGGCCCATTTTACATTGCAAGCATCATCTCCAGATACATTCCAAATTAACCACTTTGCTTCTATAATGACGTTCTTCTACCCCCAGTAATGCCCTCACAGAAGCTCCCTACCTGTGGAATTCATTACCTTGCAGCATCACACAGTTCACTAACCTACAGAAATTTAAAACCCACCTCTCCAATGAAGTTTACACACGTACCTAATAAGCTACAAAAGCTACTTTTAAGTCATCACTTCCTATAGCACATCAAAGTCTACATATGTAGCTGACCCACCACAGGCACTAACATTGTCAATATTTACACAACAAATACTTCCACCACAGCTACATACCTTCTATATTAATTATCCGCAGTCCTATATACAGTATTCTAAGCCCTTCTGGGAAGGGCCCTATTTACCTAAGGTATTGATTTGTTTGTCATTGTTATATACCCTTACGTACAACACTGTGGAATATGTTTGTGTTTTACAAATAAATGTAATAATATAGTGAATGCTGTACTTCCTCTTGTTAAATATAAGGCTATTAAGGAGTCTCCAAGGAGTTCCATAACCATATATAAGCACAAGGTTGAAGGCCAAGAGCTTTTAAACAGGTCATCGAAGGTGATTTCTAATATCCACCAATTTCCTAGATTTTACAACAGGGGGAACATTATTTATTAAAATACACATGTTCATTAGAACGCACAACCTGATGTTGCTGGACCCAAAGCATTCCTTAACCTGGATAATATATTATTCTAGGAAGTGTAGTCAGCAGTGAGTACAACACTTTACATATATTTGTGAATCTGGATGGGCTTCTTAGCTTCAGTAAAGCTAATGATAGATATGAGGACCCATTTGCTGTCCAGCTGACTTTTTAAATTGTCTGGGTAAGTCAGATCCATTTCATTTCTGAAACTGCACACTATGAACAGGTTATTGCTACACAAGTAGAACATATTTGGCCAACATGTTGTGGTAAAAGAAAATCACAGAATTCAGCCTTTTAGGCCTCAAATTAACAATATGAGCAAAACATATAAAACAAAACTGCTTCCCTAATGTTTCTCCAAATGTTGATGGTTTAAATAACCCAGAAGAAAAATAAACCAGAGGAAAAAATTCCAGTTTATAGAAGGGACTAAATGCAAGCCATTAAAAGACCGTCTGTTCCAGCTGAAGTCTGAATCCATTCATATCGTGTTTATGATTATCAACTCGATCAACTTGATATTAAAAAATAGGTTACTGAAATGATTAGGCCTAGGAAAAAGGCAGATGAGTTTAATATTGAATAAGGGCATATTTCCAGTGTAGTATATAACAACCAGAATGCCAGTTATCTAAAGATTTCAAAGAGGCTGTTCACTGATTACATTTTTGTGGGGGGTTTACATATCCTTTAACCCCTTAAGGAAATTGTCACCAATATTCAATCACAATTGAACTATTCAGGTGGGCCTTAGCTGAAACTTTTCCAGGTGTGAAAGTGAGATCTGGTCACAATGGTACCGTTACGACTGAATCACACCTGCATACTTTTTTTAGTTTCAACTAACACCTACCTAAATAGTTCAATGCAACTACCATTGATGGTATTTAATTTTTAGGCCAATAAAAAATGCAATAACTCCTTCCAAAACCATCTATCCAGGATGAATTCAGATGCAGTATACTGTATGTATTAAACAATCCTCACATACCAGTAGAAAAAATTTGACGAGCACTCCATTCACCCGTTGAATTAAAAGAAGTAAATGTTTATTTCCAACATATTAAAAGCTTCCGTTCACTTTTGTTAATTTTAAGTGAACAGAACCAGATTTAGCCCAGATTTAGCACTAAAGAATTTTGTATATGAATCCTCACAAACCAGACAAGCAGGTGGAGGATTAGCAGCTACTTTGTCTCTTGTGCCTGATCGCCAGCACAAACAGTCATCCTGGGTAAAGCTCAGTCTCACCTACTCCCTAAATCTGCTTGGCACACAAATCATCTCAACTTTCCCATCTGAAATCTCACAGGATTTTCAGTGCAAAATCTCATGATGACATCACTGGAGTTACCAGGGGTTTAAGCCTTAATGAAAATCCACCTATGATCGGTAATATAACAGATTTTACTCCATCTATACAATGGAAATTAACCAACTGCAGTAAGCCTTCTAAGACATCATTGGTGGCATCCCAGGAGATTATATGTCAACCTAGACCTACCTACCCCAAGGCAATTTTAAGTGAAAGAGTATGCTCAATCATCAGTAGCTAATGAGTTCTAACAGCTACACTCTTACTCTTGCCATGATAACTTATAACAATACTGCTTCTACATTCTATTAATTCATCCAATAACTTATTAAAATTCCCCTAGCACAATTATTGAGAAGAATATACTTTTGAAGGCATTTACTTAACCAGTAACGTACATTGGTCTGAAATCATTAGGAACAAAGTAAACTGTTTTAATTGATCTGAACTTCATTACGACCCAGGAATCTCATTTCTGTTCTGCTGCATTTTCCAAAGGACTAACACAACACAGCAAATTAATCTCCCTTAAATTCTGTCATCTTTGCCATGCTCTCTCTACTGAAGTGCCTTAGAGGCAAAGCAAATCATTAAAATAACTTTTACTACATGGGCCATATGAGATTTGGTGTTTATCCTTGACACTGAATGCTGCAACTCATCACACTCTGTACTATTGTCACATCTTTCACCGGATAAACTTCAGAAATACAGGGAAAAAGGACCTGTAACATAAAGATATCAATTTGAGAGTGACCTTAATCACCCATTCAACAATGCTGCCACGGGCAGTCAAGAAGTATGAATTGTTGTGGCCTCTCTGCATGTAATAATGAAATTCACAGCAAAGGAAAATACATAGAAAAATGAAAAGGTTGTTAAAGTTGTTTAAGGTCACGGGTTAGGTGGGCAGCTTGTGTATAGCATTCCTTTGCTAAATTAAAGTCATCCAAAATGAGAGCAACTGCAGCTCGAACTGGCCAGACACGCAAGTTGAGACACCCACCAATTTAGTAGAGACACTATCCTTCTTTTGGGAAGATTAAAACACACCCTATTGATGGATTAATACTTGATTTTAATATTTCAATAGAAACACATTTGTGCATATCATTCACCAATGCAAGCCTTATTTGTCATATACAGGGCAAGTTTCTCATTCTCAATTAAAGGCTTACTTTTAAACACAAGAGAGTTCATTGATGATCTGGGTTGGGGTCAATGTGCAATGGACAGAAAAAAAATTGCCTTCAAAACCCCTTTCCACAAATATATTGCAACTGCAGGTGATAAAAGAGGGGTGGTGCATGGGAGGGTTTGAGGATGTGCACTCAAGGGGTGGTTGATGACTGCAACACCACTCTCACACACAAAACTAACATTTTAGTATTAAAAGTAATTACAGGTATGGGATCTCTTATCCAGAAAGCTCTGAATTATGGGAAGGCTGTGTCCCATAGACTCCATTTTAATCAAATAATTAAAACAATTTAAAATAATTTATCTTTCCCTGCAATAATAAAACAGCAGCTTCTACTTTATCCTAACTAATAAATAAGTAATCCTTACTGGAAGCAAAATAATCCTATTGGGTTTAATAATTATTTTAATTATTTTATAGTAGACAAAGGGGCACATTTACTTCATTCGAGTGAAGGAATAGGATAAAAAAAAACTTCGAAATGATTTTTTGGGCTACTTCGACCATTGAATTGGCTACTTCGACTTTCGACTACGACTTCGACTTCGAATCGAATGATTCAAACTAAAAATCGTTCAACTATCGACCATTCGATAGTCGAAGTACTGTCTCTTTAAATAAAACTTCAACCCCCTACTTCAATCGAACGAATATCGCTAAATCCTTCTACTTCGATATTCTAAGTCAAAGGATTTAACTTCGACGGGCGAATATCGAGGGTTAATTAACCCTCGATATTCGACCCTAAGTAAATCTGCCCCATAAGGTATAGAGATCCAAATTACAGAAAGACACCTTATCTGGAAAACCCCAAGTCCCCAGCACTCAGGAAAACAGGTCCTGTAGTTGGGAGAGCCTTTGGTGGAGGGAAGGGGGCAGAATAAAGTAGCAAAAGGACTGGGTTGCTCCAGAAAGATAATTGGAGTAATCTTATCTAATGCTGTATATGGCAGCAATGAATCAAGAATTTGGCTCTGGGTTCAGCCTGAATCCCAGAAATTTTATCAGGACATGCATTTGACTGATCCCTGAGTATTTGGCCATATTACATCTGTATCCATAAATGTATCTGATTTTAGATTTTTGGGTAAGTAAAAGTGACAATTGTTGTTAACAGATTATGCTAATTGTAGTGTTTTATCACACCAGAATAAGCAATTTCGGGATTCAGTTTGTTATTGAAGAAATCCTTTGTGGAGTATTTCTTACTTGTTCGAATACAAAAACAATGGATTTGGTACATTTCTAGTATTAACCCACTTGTTGTTGTTTTTTGTAAGTAAAAATGATGCAAAGGAAATTTACCTGTAAATGAATTAAAGTAAGGGAAAGAAAATCGATGTTTGCTCATTGCATTGCGGTCTGTCAAGTGGCAACATTTTGATTTCACTAATCAACAACATAGCACAACACATCGAGGACTCCGACATTTTCATTTGCAGCTAAAGTAAAATTTGTTTACTAAACTCATTTATTCTAAAAAGATTTATTATGCAGGCATCAGTCGGCACGTGCAATGTTAAAGAGAGCATGAGATTTCTTTACACCCGGTTTAATCTCAGACAATATATACATTAATCATAAAATATATTTTGGTTAAAAAAGGCTTTGTATGGCCCATTATTAAGAAATTAGAAATGTATTTGGAATGAAAAAAAAATATAATTTCAGCCCAAATTTTAATATACATTAATCATTGAGTTTAGATGCAACTCTCCGCAAATGTTGCACTTCTTTAAGCTCTACTTACAAACAAAATTGCATAACATTTGATTAGGACCAATATGTTAGTTTGCCATTCTTTGAATAACTGTGTGCAAGGTGCACAGACACAAAAGTAACCATAAATGAACAACTCCATTGAGGGTGTGCTACTTCCAGGGCTCTTGTAGCAAATTGTACCTAGCGAATGCCATAATAATTAGTGATGGGCGAATTTATTCAGCAGGCACGAATTGACAGCAAATTACCGCGGCTGCAGAGAATAAATTTGCAAAATTTCCGCAAGAATTTAAAGAAGTTAAACGGACGCTCATTGACTTTAATGTGCATCAAAAGTTGCAAGCATCGGAATTGTCTCCGGGCGTCAAAATGCTTGTTTCACGAAATTAGCGAATTTCGTGGCGAAGCGAAACGGGACAAATTTGCCCATCACTAATAATTTATTTTGGAAATGGCACAATCAGGCATTCAGGAGGAAATTAAAACCATAATTAAAGCCCTAGTTTGCATTTACATTAGTCAACCACCTGCAAGTTGTGACTCCCCAGTTTTCATATATACTGTATATGTGTGTGTGGTTCAGAAATTATTATTATTAGAAATAATTATTATGTGTTCCTGAACTGTTTTTGCAGAGTGCAAAGGATTTTGGGATTTGTGGTTTAGTAACAGCCAGAGAACCCATGGACTGACACCTCCTGTTTCAGAAGATTCTGTGAAGCAAGGGTTATATATCCAAAAGAAATTACAAATCAGTCCTTGATTTCTCAGGGTCATTTTCTGTGTGGATGACTCCACTACAATATCAATTTGCCCACTTGCTAAAATTGGCTGTCACATGCCAGGGACAGACAAATTTGTCAAACCCTACACAGTTTTCATATATTAGTTGTATTAGTTCTATTATTAAAGGCTCATGGCTGTTCTGTAACAAGCCTCTTTAGAATCATGCAACTTACATTTTGTTTGTTTTTTCTTCTTCTGATGAACTTACAGTAAAGGAAAACATGGCTTATCAAATTCTGTACAGTTTGGCTTTTTGGGGTCTACAAAATAAAATGTATCTCAAATTTATCTACAGTAATGCAAGACTGTGTTTAAATGTATTTCACATAATTAAGGTTATGTATATGAGCATGTTATTTGTGTGTACTGGGTGCAAACTTGGTACACTTGTACCCCCCAACGAAAATACAGTATGTATAATACAGTATTGTTATAATCAGAAAGGCTACTGAATATTGGCCTGTTTCTCCAGAGTTCCCCGAAACTTACTGACAATACTTCTGTGTTTGTCAAACTATGTTCTTCTTCTGCCCAGACATTTCCATGCCACTGTAGCTGAAGAACTTTCTCCAAGTCCCCAAACCCACCAAAAAATGTATGCATTGATGTATACATTCAGAGGTTAATGGAGAACATGATGGTATGACCATAAATCCATCTTCAATGTGGCCATTTTCAAAAGAATCCTTTATGGGAAAAACATAAGTGGCATAAGGTGTAGTTTAGGTTGTTAGTCAAAGTGGACACAATCATTGTGCATATTGAGCTTGTTCATTAAAGGTATTTGTATCCAAACATACTCCTTTTACTTCCATGTATTTTGTACTAGTCATTGTTTCTGCTCAGCCTGTCCTTATGAATCTGCAGGCAAGTGCACTTATTAAAATATAGGAACCCTGGGCTAACCACCACCCTGAAGGTGACAGTAATTTCAGGGTTCCCACTGTGTCTGGATCAATAGGCTCAATACTATAGACTTGTGTCTAAAGAACCACACACAAACATTTCAACACCAAGTGCCGGATTGACGTCATCCCACTCCAACAATGTTGAGTGCAATTGTGTCCAATTCATAAGAACGTGCACAGCACATTCGCACAAATTTGCACGAATTTTAATGCACAGGTTTTCATGTATTAGATGCATTTGTGCTAACCACAAATTCACATGCAACTGCAATTACACTGGAAGTCTGGTTAAAAGTATTGCATTATGGGTGAAAAAACATGGCAATTTGCATCCTATAAGGGATCATTTAGCAATGCACCTGCAAGTGTGGGTGCTTTAAAACACATACACACAGTGTAAAGCATATATTAACACAATTAATTGATACTTGCATCCAAACAGGCTCCTGCACTTCTACTTGGTTGCCAGTAGAAGTGAGCCCATTCTGCATCTTCTGATGAGAGGTACTGTGCATATTGATGTCAGGGAACCTTGGAGCTACCACCAACCTGAAGATGGCAGTAATTCCAGGGTTTCCTAAAGGGTACTGTGTCTTTAGTATCAGCAAATGATTGCAAACACCTTTCGGAAAGATCACTCTGAAAGAGACTCGACCTCTACTTTGAAAACATTAGCCACAGCTTGCACCCTACATTAGGAGCAAGTGCTGTATTTGCAGCCCACCTACAATCCAGTCACCATCCATTAACCACTAAAGAAGCAGTTATATTTATAAAGTTCAATTTTTTCTGGTTGGAGTTTTAAAGGGGGAAACACCATTTTTTCATAGGGAAAAACTTTGAATTTTTCATAATTTATTAAACCCAGATGCTGTTAAAAATCCACATAAAAAAGAACTCCATCTTAAACCTGCCAAGGTCATGTAGAAGTCATGTAGAAGAAGTGTCCAAACTAGTATTCCTCCTTTCTTCACTCAACCTCTTTTTCTCCTAGTCTTTTATATCCACTTACTATTCTTTTTTCTTCCATTATTAAGCCTTTTTTCCCCCCATGAAGAAATAGGGAATGACCATGAAATAGGCCAAATGTTTAGAAGCAGGAGGCCCACTGACACCTGGGCCCACCGGGAGTTTTCCTGGTATCCCAGTGGGCCAGTCCGACACTGTGTAGAAGTCAATTGGAAGATATCATGATCTGTGCGAGGTTTCGTACAGTAATCCAAATAATTCATGGTTTTTGGGCGATAATCCGAAATCAGACATCAAATCCCAAAAACCAAAAAAAAAATTCACAATTTTATTGTCTTTTCCAGCTAATTTATTGATAACTACAGTAAAAATGTGGCTGGGAGTTTGGTCGAAGTGGTTTTAAGAAAATAATGAGACATTTTCGGATTTTAGTAACCCCCTAAAAGTGTGCATGTGCTCCTTCTATCAATGAACTGCAGCTGAATGAAGGTACACATGAATAAAGATGCCTTTATGTATATGGTCTCCTATAAACATTGTAGGTCATTCACAGCAGGCCTGCCTCTGTGTGTCATGCATTACAATATGAACTGCATGCAAATCTATACATAAGAATAATAAGAATAAGTGTAACTGCCAAGATAAAGAATCTTCTGGATGCACTGCATCCTAAATGCACAAATACATTTTCATAAATATGCCATTTGGAAATAACCTATAATGTATCACAGCTCAACACAACTCCTTTGAACTGAAGCGTGCATTAATTAAATGGCCTTACACAACATACATGTTTAATGAAAAAAATAAAACTGTTTAGCAAATTAGCTTTCCCCTATAAAACTGATGAGGCAAAACATATGTAATTTTATATATTTATTTTATATAGGGAAGCAAATTTGTTTCCCACTTCCATATTATCTTCTGTAGCCCCAGCTTGATGTTTTAATTAAGTGGACCTAATTAGTTAAGACTAAACATGAAAAGCTGCATTAGAAAAAATGAGATGTTAAATGGCAAATGACTTTAAAAGCTTTGCTCTCAATTGATTTTGTGTCTTACTTTCTGTATTTCTTTCTAACAGGATTCTGTCAAAATTAAAAGATTATCTACCAGGCACCCATTTGGTTTATTCTGAATTATGTATTATGTAGGTCATTTAATAGGTGCCCAAATGGTAGAGCAACAGCATTACATTACAAGGTTGTTGGGACTGGCCATAATTTATGTTTAAACTTTATGAATCCTTGTAAAAGTTACATTGACAAATATTCTGTTTAAAAATAAATAAATAATACTATGAGTTATCTCTGATATAAGTAATTATAAAACAACTGGATTTGCTGTTATGAGTTCCTATGAGTTATGATAAATGTGACTTTCTTGTGTACTTTGGTTTGGGAAAGGCCAGGTTCTTTTTATGATGATTCCCCCTCAAGTAGGGACAATCTGTATAGGGACCTGCATGAAAATCACAGAAATTCCAGTGCTGCTACCCCTCAGTGGAGTATCTTACATATTTAAGGGTTTTCAGAAGACTTGTGTAATTAGCCAGCGTTTTATGTGACTTAGAAAAATGTGCAAATTTTTTTTGAGGAACTCCTATGTACTCTATTGTACTTTGCCTGGTCTGAGGTGGCGAAGGCAAGTCTGGCGCAGGAAGTAACGTTAATTAAAATCCACATCTTAGTGAATTTGCGTAGTTACGTCCATTCGCCAGAGTGAAAATCCGCCTGGCATTAGAGTGCGAAGTAGCGCTAGAGTCTATCGCCTTTGCTAGCGAATTTACATCATAGCCCTTTAGTAAATCTACGATGTCCCGAAATGACGTCACGCTGTCGATTTTTCACCAGCGTTAGTCACTTCGCCCTTTAGTAAATTTGCCCCATAGTCCAAACTTTGCTACTTTTATTGCTTTCTCCCAATTAAGTTAAGTATTATTGAAATGGGTCAGCAATGGGCAAATTACACACAGTATTACTGTATACATTATATATAGTGTTCAATTACAGTCTAGTTTCTATACCATAAACATTTAGGGGGTTATTTACTAAAACCTGATTATTTTTTTTTCTGGTCAGGGTTTTAAAGGGAAAAACAATTTTTTTGTGGAAAAAAAAACAACTTTTGAAGATTTATTAAACCCTGAGGCTGCTAAAAGTCAAGTCCAAATTCAAAGATACTCCATCTCAAACTTGTCAAGGTTACATAGAAGTCAGTGGCAGATGTCCCTTTTACAATTGGAAGATATCATGATCTGCTCTGGGTTTTGTATGATAATCCGAATAATTGGGGTTTTCAGCAATAATCTGTAAAATTCTTACTGTTCTGAGAATAATCCGAAGATTTTAGGAAGATTCGGGCGTCAAATCTTAAAAATTCGCAGGTTTCTAGCATCAAATGCAAAACAGTTTCAGTTCTTGGAGACAAAAAAATTGTAGGATAGGGATTTTTCACATTTTTATTGAGTCTTTTGCCCCACAAGACATTTTCGTGAAAATATATTTACAACACCAGAAAATAGCTGGGCTTGTATAACAGACTAGTGAGGATTGTGTCCAAAAAAGTACCAACTCTGATTGTTTGAAAGCATGAAAATAACATTCTTTTGGTAAATATATAAAATGTTAAGGATAAAATCCTTAAGGATGAGGATAAGACTACGGGACAGATTTATCAAGGGTTGATTCGAGTTTTAAAAACTCGATTCGAGTTTTTTCTCCAAAAAAACTCGAATGCAAACAACTCCAGATTGATACCAGGATGTCTCCCATTGACTAAAACAGCAATTTGGCAGGTTTGTGGTGACAGATAGTCAAATTCAAGTTGTTAAGGTCAATAGCACACAGGGCTACCTCACATACCCAACAAAACCCACCTGGAAACAAGGATGCTTTTTTGTTTCTTCAAAAAATTGGGAATCTTAAAGGGACCTCAAGTGCACTGGTATGGATGGGAGTGCTTTAACAGTGCATTTATTTATGGAACAAAGGGGAAAAAATAAATGAATGCAACAAAAGTTGCAGTCCCTTCAAAAACACAACAAACAGCCTAACGAGTTTCGTGCCGCAGTCCCTTCAAAAACACAACAAACAGCCTAACGAGTTTCGTGCCTGTTGGGGCACTTACTCATATGAGTAAGTGCCCCAACAGGCACGAAATGCGTTAGGCGGCTTTTTACTATGTCCCAATAAATATTTTTGTATTTTTAATAATCTTAACTGTTTTTGGAGGGACTCACAACTATTGTTGCATTTTCTTGGATATACACCTGTGGACTGGGGTGAACTGTGAGTATATCCCTCCCACATAACCCATTTTTGCTTGTTGGCATAAGTTATTGCAACCTTTTTGATTGTGGTAGTGCATATATTTTTTTCCTGGCACCTGTTCTTTTTGTTTTGGAAAAAACAAATTACTCTACATCAGCAAGCAAGAATATTAATTGCATTTTGTTTTTGTTTTTTTTTCCCTCTAAGAATGATTATGAATGTTGTGCCATCAAGGGAGTATCTATAATTGCTGTTCATCCTATGAAGAGTCTGTGCAAGACATTAAATGCAAATGAGGACAAATATTATGATTGCAAACAGACAAATACAAAATGCTGCTATTTGAATAATTTGTAATTTTTGCTAATTATAATTTTAGAGAAAGGGTATAGAGTACATGAACTGACATAGCTAGTCCACATCTCTGCATATAATAAAATGATAATAACAAAAACACGGGTCCCCCCCCCCCAGGATGAAGAACAGCATAATCAGCTATTGCCTAGTTTCAAGAGGAAACTATAATGTGTTGTATGGATTAACTAGCTGAGCATCCACTTGACATGAATTCTGAAATCAGAAAAATCAAGCTGGATAATTTTATCACAGTGGGGTTCTGAAGCTCTAGATACAAATTATGAAGGTAGGTCTTTCCATACAGACATTCACTCACATAATGCGCATGCATAAGCTGCTAACAACCAAATTATGGCCTAAGGGTAATGTCATTGCAACATTTTGTGATCAAAAATGGCATCTAGTTCTGTAAACAACACCTTAACTTCAGCATCTAAATCATGAGCATGTTAGGTGACAGGTGGAGATGGGAGGGTCAACAGCTAGGTGACCCCAACCCTTGACCTACCACTTTAGTATTAAATGGCTGGCCAACCCAACAGTGCAGTATTCATCAGACAAATAAAGGTCTCTGCATTCCATTTTGGCATTTTTGTTAAGTAAAGGGCAGGGCACAAAGTACAAAATCATAGCAGATTGCCCTTCACTTAGTAAGGGTAATACCTGCTTTATATTAAACCAGTGTGCCTTAGAGCAATACATATCCAAATACCCAGTATGTGGGTACTTTCATCACCATCAATTTGAGTAGCAGAAGTTGGCAAATGGCTTCCATTTAAAGATGTTTCCAGCATCACTTCACTAATGTTCTCAAAATAACTTGCAGCATTTGGATTAGCTAGAGCTGCCACAGGCTCATGCCATAATTGGTGACATCCGCTTACCTTTTGTTACTCAACAGGCTACTGGCACTCAACCCATTCCTATCACTATGAGAGTGTATATGTATATAATATGACATCTGCCCCCTACTAATCATTAGGGTTTTCATATTGCCTTCTATAGCCCTAAGGTGGCCTCTTTCAGGAATGGTGTGTCACACTGAAGCCATTATCTATTTGAATCATCTGTAATTTCTAGTCATTATTATTTTAGAGAAAAAGTATGCGCAGCTAGGATATAGAGTACACAACCACCATTTATAAGTTGAATCTAAAGAAGGGAAAATGTAATTTTCATCGCAGTTATTTCGGTTGTATTGCAATTATTATATGATTCAGGCATAAAGCTTTAGATAAATAAGTCATGATTCGAACTGTAAATAGCTAGAATTCCCTTATGAAACGACTTTTATTAGTTACCCATAAATTTCTTCATCAGCCCAATAGCTGAAAGACATGGCAAAATAGTGCACTGAAAATAAGAATTACAGATATTGTCTGCTTTGTCAATAGAATTGAAGATGTATGATTTATACACTACTGCAATCATTATTTAATTAGAGTCACTGGTTTTATAATTACTTGTAAAATCATGTACATCATTTATGGCCTCATAGACCTTACCTAATATCGTAATCCTTGATTACAGATTGACCTCTAGCATATCCTTGAAAATACGACATACAGAGAGACGTGTTTTGGGGTGCTGGCTTATTTATGTTGGAATAGATGTATAATGTAATTTTCTTCTTCCCTTTTAATCATGAAGGGACAATAGACAAAAAGGCTTCCCATGAAATTTACCATCAAATTTACCACAGGTGTGTAGAAAAAAAATATACATTTTATTAATTCATAGAGGAGATCAATGACCATTTAGGCCAGTGATCCCCAACCAGTAGCTCATGAGCAACATGTTGCTCTCCAACCCCTTGTATGTTGCTCTCAGGGTCCCAAAAGAAGGGCCTTATTTTTGAATTCCAGGCTTGAAAGCAAGTTTTAATTGCATAAAAACTAATTATAGTCCCAAGTAGAGCCTCTTGTAGACAGCCAGTCCACATAGGGGCTACCAAATAACTAATCATAGCACTTATTTGGCACCCCAAGGGACTTCTTCATGCTTGTGTTGCTCCCCAACTCTTTTTACATTTGAATGTGGCTCACGGGTTAAAAAGGTTAGGGACCCCTGATTTAGACTGACAATCTGCATGAGAGGCTGCTTTAAGAATCCATAAACCAGTACTATATATTGGGCATCTGTAGGGCTATATGGGCCCATGCATTGACCTACAACGAACTTTAATTCAGACATACATACATGTCACAGAATGCCAAGGTGATTAGAAAATGATTAGTTTTGGTATGCTGAGTAGAAGAACATGATCTAGGTGCATGATCCTTTATAATAATGTGGTTTTATGTATTGTTAGTAGTACAAAGGGTTGGGTGCTGGAGATTTGAGGGGAGAGAGTGCTGCTCTGTTTATATGCATATATGATACTGTTATGCATAAGACTAATATGCATTATGTAATTGTTACTAACCCTACAAATATTGTGTTCACTCTCAGACCTCCATGATTTCTCCCATAGATTAGGTAGTCCTACAGCTTTTAGATTTATGAGGGTTTAAATTGTATCTCAGAGGAAATACAAACATAATTGTAATCAGATTAAGAACCCCTCAAAAGTTGTTTCAGCAAAGTACTATTAATTCTACAACCACTAATATCCAGGTATCACTGCTATTAAACATATGGGAAATACCTTTGGCACATATTTGCATGGTGCTCGAGAAGTGTCCAGTCCTGTAGGAAATCAACCATGCATCTCAAATTCTCAAATTTCAAGTTGAATATTCATCTTATTACAATAGTTTTCTAGCTTATACAAGTTATCTGATTGTATTTAACATAGTTTCTTAACGCTCATATTGCAGTGTCAATTAAACACACTAAGAAAGTCCTTTTTAAGAGGAGAGGCAGGAAATAAACAATCTGAACAATGTATATCTCAGCAACCTTGCTTTTTGTTTGCTCAATAAAACATCCAAAATGACAAATTTGTGTTACCTTTCTTTGATCCATGGCAAGGCTTCTCAAGAAATTTATGGAGGCTGGTTTGACCAAGTCAGGCTGGTGTTTAGGAAAATTGATCTTTGCTTCTTTGCAGGTAGAATTCTGATTTTGAATGCATATAATATTGTACAGGCCTGTGTAATCTCAGATTTGACACCATTGATCACAGATGTTTTCCAGTGAGTATAACAAACAAGGCAAAGTTGTGCTCACCACTAATTTTTAAAACCATTAGGCAGGGGTGCAATGAGGCTTGACCACAAAATACACAGGGACTAAGTTTTACTTGCAACTTGCTGCTTTCAAAGTAAAACTCCCAAACTTGGTTGCCCTTTTATTAGCCACCAGTGGGATGACCTAGCTATAGCTGGGAATTGTGGGAGCTACAACATGGAGCTGGTCACTGCTCCTGTATAAACTATAACACACAAGGGAAAGTTGTGCTCATCACTAATTTTAAAACCATTAGGTGCAATGAGGCTGTGACCACAAAATACATATAGACAATTACAAGAGTCCTCAGCACTCAACCCATTATCAATATATTTAAGACGGAGACATTTTGTGCATACAGCTACTAAAAAAATGCCTTACCCTTTAAACAAAACAGGGAATGTTTGTCCATATATTGCAATACATTTAAGATGGCCAACTACGTCAAAGTCATCCCATATCTGGCCAGTCCTATGCTCAATTTTCATCTGATTCATTAAGAATTCTATTGCTTCATTATACATTTTCCAGTGAGTATTGATATGCTCCCCCCCCCCACTGTATAGTCAAGAAATGTGAATGAGTGTATGAAGGTAAAACATCTTAAAAATGAAAGTCTGAACACTGCACAAAATCTTATGTATTGTGTTTTGTTTGGGGTATTTTATTCCCTATTTTAGTAACAAAAGTCCCATTAACCATTTGAAGATGTTTTAACCCTCACGAAATGCTCAGAGTTTTCAGGTTTGACTTTTTTTCAGAGAAAGCAAAATTTTTTGTGCTTTTCGGGACAAAAATGGTTTTTCACGTGACAATCTGAAAAATGCTAATTGTGGACTTGCATTTCATAAATATCAAAAGTGTCTTGTCGGGAAATGTCTAAAGCCGAGTCAGTGCATTCCCCTGAATGTGTTTTTCAGTTATGTAGGGTGCAGATAAAACACATTGTTTGTGAGACTGCTTTCCTGGTGACTATTTATTTATTTATTTTGCTAGCCACAACGTTGTTCGATGATATGTGTCTGAAGTCTAAAAGAAACCTTTGATCCTTGTTGTGTTCCCCATGTGCTTTAAGACTTCAAAAGGCCACTTGTTAAATTTTAATCATTTCGATACTCTATTTTCAATATTCTACTTGCTCTGCATTTTCTGGGTCATCTCTGCTATTTGTTTCCTTAATAGCTGAGCGATGGAATAACAAGAGCATTACAATGTTTAACATCCTAATGCGGCAAAGAACACACCTATGCAAATGTAGGCAATTGACAGATTTTACCCTATTCTGCATGCTTATTTTTGTCACTTTGTAAAACTGCGTTACATTTCTTTTTCTTTTCCTTCTGGAATTATTTCTGCTGTTTAAAAAGTCTTGGGAAAACTTGACTTAAGAGGCATATCAAAAAGAAAGTCAATGTTGAGAAATTATTAACAGCATCATTATTACTGAACTATCACGAAAAGATTACCCTGAAAATATTGCTAAGTTTGTGTAAAACCGCACATGAAACGACCAGTTTGCAGAGACATGTTCTAGGCATATTTTGATTGATCTGAAGTGTAAACATTGGACTGATATGGATAAAATGAAAGAGCAGATCTATGTTAAGTGGAAATTGTGTATTGATTTGATGTGGGTAAAACCAAATGAGACTTCTTTGGGCTTCAAGTAATAACTTTGAATCCAGTAATTTATATATAGGGAATAATGTACCAGCACCAGTTGTAAAATATAAGAACATTAGAATTCTCAAATGAGTTCCACGACCATTAGTGATGTGTATATCGACAAATTCTTAACCGGCACCTGACCCTAACTAGACCTCTCACTATCACACCTGACCTGGCCTGCGGTTCCACATCTACTTATATACCCACACTTGGACCACCCTCATCTCTGATGTCACGGAGGGGGTGGGACAGGGAGCATCTATAAATAGATGGTGCCAGACGTGTAAGTGGGTCACTGTTCAGTTGCAGGCAGGAAGGGTGGCAAATGCAGCAGGAAGAGCTTGGCCACACCCGCCCAAATATTTTGAGTGTCGGCCTGAATTCGACCGCAGGTCCAGTGAGCTTTGGGCTGGCCCGCACATGACTAATGACCATAGTAAAGCATAGTTAAGCACAAAGCCACAGGCTGAGCCCCACTTAGAAGGATATCTTTTATACTCACAACTTGTGATGGGTGAATTTGTCCCGTTTCGCTTTGCCACGGATTTCGTCAAAATGGGCGTCGGCGTCAAAGTTTACGCCGTCGCCCATTAAAGTCATTGGGCATTCGTTTATTTTCGACGGCGTATAAATGGAGGCCGGTGTTGGAACCGTCTATGGCATCGATAAAACCCTTGTCGCCGTCCATTTTTTTCGCTACCAGTGAATTTTCGCTGCACAAATTTATTCGCTGACAGCAAACGATACACACCTAATATATAGATTATAGATCTATATACAGTATAGATCTACATAGATTATAACTAATGAGATCACCAACAATATAATTTATATGCTCTTGTGCATTATAATTTTACTATCCTTCAATTATGACGTTTCTGCAAAACTTTACAGATTGGTCATTACAGATTGGACACACATGAGTCCCTTCCCCACTGGAAATTACAATTTAAGGGCCCTACCATGCACACTAAGGGGGAAATGTAATAACATCACAAAGAGAACAAATTTTCTCACAAATAAGAATACAAATTTGATTCCCTTCATTGCCTTCCCCCTCTGTTATGGCGGATGCGTGCTTCCGCACACGTGGGGTGGGGTTAGCTGTCCAGGTTGCCTAGGGCGCCCATGCTGCTCGGCCCAGCCCTGTATGGAACTTCTTAGTGTTCCAATTTATAGCTTACATACTGTCCTGTAAAGAAATTATAGAAACACAGGTATATTTTCCCCAGCTCAGTAGCCAGCAATCAATTAGATGTCTGCACTAGTAAAAAGGTCAATCAACTAAAACTTAAAGATGGACATATTATTTGTGTCCTTCTAAATTAATGCAATTTGTCATAGGATTAGGCTTAGAAAAACTGAGACTTGTTAAGTAAAAATAGGAAGTCATGTTACTGGTGCCTACAGAGGTTAATCCCTTTTTAAGAAAAATACATATTTGCTTTTTTCTCATTTTCCTATCAGTTTGACTTTAGCCCAAGGGCTAAAAAAAATACTCACCGTGTTTTACTGAAAGTCAAAGAACACAGGTACCAGCTCTATCGACAAACTGTCATCCTCTAGAAATGACCACACTGCTCTCAACAGTTGGCTTCAGAGCCAGGAATTTCGCTGAAAGCCTAAACAGACTGTGAGCACTTCCCTCGCTTGGCCTAATGGCACCTGCTGTTGCTCTCTGATAGCTGATTATTGAAGTAAAAATATAATATAACATTTTTTGATAAAAGCATTGCTTGCCCATTTTTGCATACAAATCCAAATGTTAATCGTTAACATTTTTTGCACTTTTTTTTTATTGTACAAAAATGTCTGTTTTTTGTTTGCAGAGGGAGACGTTTCTTTTTTGCAGTGCATAAGACCCCACAAAGTTCTACCAATAAAATATATAAAGACACCACCATATATTCAAAATCTCAGAAAGCTTTTATTATGTGTTATGTACCGTTGAACTGTTTAGGTTAATTTATCCGGAAGCATTCAGTCTTAATATTCCTCTGCAAATCCATGAGCTTTCATTTTCATGTACATTTACTTAATGGTAACTAGGTTGCATACTGTACTGTATATCCAAATTGTTGACAAATAATCAGTTTTTTTTATATTTTAGCTGACAAATGCAGAAAAATCACTTATATAGAACCCCCGATCAATAACATTCCAGATAACAGATCCTATACCTGCACTAATACGAGTGAGCGAGTTAGAATTTTAATTTTGGAAATCTTTATAGATTCTAACTGGACTAAGGGGCATATTTATTATGCTGTGTAAAATACAGTAGGATAACACACCACACATCGGCAGGCTTCACCATGTAAAAAATTGTGTAATTTTTTTTTAGAGTGGCTTCCACTGGAAGCAATGGAAAATATCAGCGACATACTGTATCTGGCATTCGCATGGTGTAAAATTACACACCCCTTAGTATGCAATAGCTTTATTTTTACACGGGATAAGAAGTCAGCACTCACCCTCCATAAACAGTCTTTTTTGGTGCACGTCCCAGGCTGCCACCAACAGCCGAAATTCTGGAACATTTTGCAAAATAGACCAAGCTTGAGGAAAGGCTAATGTAAGCCTGAAACATTGCTGTATTTCGCCTGAATAAAGCCCTTCAAATAAAGGCTTTTTTATTTGAAGGGCTTTATTCATATATAAATATATATATATATATAAATGTTATTCCACTTACCATTCTCTCAGCTGACTGCTTAATCATGGCTGAAATTTCTATAGCTGCATATCTAGTTGCTATTGGTACTATCCATGTATGTATCTCTTAGCAAAAGAAGGGAAACTTTTCTAAGGGTAGTCAACTTTTACTTAACTTTTGGCCAATCCCTACGTATAGGGTTGCCACCTTTTCTGGGCAAAAAAACTGGCCTTCCTATATATTTATATGTTTTCCCTATTAATAACATTGGGATCAAAGATCATTTTTACCGGCCAGGCCAGTAAAATACGGGCCAGGTGGCAACCCTACCTATGTATCATATGGAATAACAAGATTATAATAAAATGCTGTATATAAACACTTATCTGTCAGTATACTCCGATCACCACTCATTTCCCTGCAAAACCATTCTCAGTATACCTCTTTCAGTTTGCCTCCAACATTTAAAAATGTATCATGTATATCCAAAATATTCAAGTGATTGCCCCACATTTGGAGCACATTATAGCACAAAGAGTTCAGGGTAAACTTCAGGCTCTGTTTGATGTAGGGGATATGGGTATGAGCTTATTTACTTAGTGTAAATTACAGTTTGGGTTTTAATAAACAGGTTTTTCCCATTTAATACTGTCATGCAGTGGCGGAACTACCAGGGGTGTGTAGGGTGCCACTGCACCAGGGTCTGCACCCCCTCATGCCCGCCTGCCGGTGGTTTTGTGCGCATACAAAACAGCCATGAAAATTGTCTCTGGAGGGGGTTGGGGGCCAGCTGCATGGCCTGCACCCGGGCCCTGTAGCTTATAGTTACGTTACTGCTGTCATATTTTATAACATTCAGTGTAGCCAAAACATTTAAATATTAGCAATACCTAATACTTTCAGCTCATATTAGGGCTCCCATAAGATTGCAACAAGGCCAACAAGAGTTAATGTAAGAAGGGTTAGTTTCTGTTCATTGGAAAAAGGCATGGTGATAAATGGAATGAATAGGCAGATATTTTCTCTTTGGGATAGTAGGAGTGGGGGCTGGAGGAGGTTTATGAAAATGATTAGCCCTATATTGCATTTTATATTACTCTAATGCAGCTTTCGCAACATTCAATTTGACCTGAAAACTCCACAATTTCCTGGCATTCCGTTACTGAGGCTCAGCTTTCTTTCATAACACCCCCGCACAACACAATAATGATCCAGTTCAATCCAAATTCATAAACAATTCATGAAGCTTTTTTATGTCTAGTGTTTATGAAGACAGAAAAAAGGCAATGCAATTCTTATAAAGCAATTACATAATTACATTACAGAAATTAGCCACAAGGTAAAAAAAAGTGTTGCAAATTATATAACAGAATGCCCTACAACTCCAGCCACATTTTTATATGGTTAACTTGAGCAGTGACTTCTTGAGGCTATTTATATATGCAATGATATTGTATTATTGTCATTAATGGCTGCTCTAAGCAGTGGCTCTTACTTACTATAAATCGTGTGCCTTAAACCCAAAATCTATCCCTGTTGTAAGCCCAAAATTAATGTCTGCTGCCTCCCATTGAATGTAATGAGAACTCTAGTGAATGCAACTGCCAGAGAGACCATCAGACCAAATGCCCTGAATGATTTCAGGATAAAGCATAGAATACCTCTGTTACACACTGGTACCCCAAATCCAAGGCAACAAAATGGCTGATTCACTAAAATAGATGCTACATTGCATAAGTGCAGCTGCCAGCATCAACCAGCTCTTTACTCTAATTTTATAACTTGTAGCAGAAAATTTAAAACTAAAGCATTGGATGGCAAGTTACATTACGGGGCACATTTACTAAGCTCGAGTGAAGGATTCGAATGAAAAAAACTTGGAATTTCGACAATTTGAAGTACTGTCTCTTTAAAAAAAATTTGACTACATACTTCGGCAGTTTAAACCTATCGAGGTACAATGTTAGCCTATGGGGACCTTCCCCATCAGTTTTCTAAGGTTTTTTTGATCGAAGGAAAATCCTTCGATCGATCGATTAAAATCCTTCAAATCGTTAGATTCGAAGGATTTCATCGTTCAATCGAACAATTTTTCCTTCGATCGTAGGATTTGCAGTAAATCCTTCGAATTCGATATTCAAATTCGTAGGATTTTACTTCGAGGTGTGAATTCGAGGGTTTATTAACCCTTGATATTGACCCTTAGTAAATGTGCCCCTTTTAGTATATGAAGCCCAGTATTAGATCTTCCATATGGTAGGCCCCGACAGATGTATTTGAATAAATAGCTCAATAATTGTATGGCCTTTCCAATATTTGGTGTTATCAGAGTGAAGGTGCTCTAGATTACCTGAATTTTGATGACCACATGTTTATAGATAGAGTATGTTTTCCCTTTTCATTTTTAAGTTATACCCAATTACATAGAAAAGAAAGCCTTTACAAATAATGTACCTTAGTGTTTCAGGTATGGCTTTTCTATCTGGAATACTTTGGGACTAATAATTTTCTATTAAATGGAGAACCATGGGTTGTTAAAAAAAAAAAAAAATAACCCAATAGGATTGTTTTGCTATCAACACAGATTTATGCAGCTTGGTTAACACAAAGGTTTGTGTTAATACTACAGAAAAAAAATCAAGTAAGTAAAAAATTAAGAATTATGTCATTGTTTAAACAAGCATCACGGGAAATGGCATTTCCAAGTTTCCTAGAAAATAGATCCTGTAACTGTATTTGTCTTTTAAAAAAGCTTGTTCAGCTAACCCATCTTTCCCTTCTACATTGAAAGACGAGCGCTTTCTGCCTAGGTGAAGAATTACTGCAATATGATAGCCCACTGAAATGTATCACCAGTTGAAATCAAGGTAAAGGAGCATAACAATCCGTAAAACTCAGTGAAATACGGCAACAACCCAATGTCAGATTTCCTCCCTTCTATTGCATGGATTTCTGACATGACATAAAACACTCTTTAGGTGCAATAGAATTCGAAAATAGTGCCAATATTGTACATTATATAAAGCAAGAGGCTCATATTTTATCCCTCACATATTGCATTCTGAATTTCATTTAAAAAATGTTTAAAAAATGTTCATGATTTCTTGTAAAAAATATTTTAGAAATAGGGATGTAGCGAACTGCCGTTTTGGCAAAAATGCAAACAGTTTGCGAACTTCGAACACCCGCAAAATCGTTCGATTCGAACGACCGAAGGATTTTAATCGTTCGATCGAAGGATTTTCGTTCTAATCGAACTATCGAAACCATTCGATTGAATGCTTTTCATTCGATCGAATGCTTACAATCGTTCGAACGAATGGAAATCGTTCGGTTTTAGCGGTCGAAGGAATCGAATGGTCGAGTGGTCGAACGATTTTTATTCGAATCGAACGCGAACTCAAATTGGCGAACATCGCGCGACGTTCGCGAACATTCGGCGGACGCGAACAGTCGAAGTTCGCGCGAACTAGTTCGCCGGCGAACAGTTCGCTACATCCCTATTTAGAAATACAGTGATGAACTAGGAAGGGAGATGAAGCCAACTGAAAGGATGAAAATAACTGCAAATGAGTATGTCGGGACAGAGAGACAATGTGGTTTTTTATGGCTGGAAATGAAAGAGGGTAATGGGGCAGAATTTTGGGGATCATTTACTGCTACATTTCAGTGGTTCAAAAACATATACCAGAAAGACATTCAGAAAATGTAGCTATTGATCTTTACCTGTGCCTATTTAAATCCAGTGAATAATTTAGAAATGTTGGTTTAGAAGAGGTTGCACTTATACTTTTTAAGATTCATACACGTTTACCTATTAATCTAACTGTAACAGAAGCGAAGTGTCTGTCACTATCAAAAATTCACCAGAAATCCCATCCGCAGGCACATTGGCAATTTATTAACAAGTGTAGAGGACAATTCACTAGCGAAAGACGATCGCTAGCGTAGTTTCACACCCTATCGCCAAGCGGATTTTTGCTCAGGCGAACGATCACTACTCCACAAATAAACTAGAGTGCGAATTTTACAGAACTTACCTCTTTCACTAGCGTAGACCTGCCTAACTGATAAGATGAAGCAACATCCTCCTCTATCTTATGTAAGTGACATCATATCCTGTATTCCGAAAAGTCATAAAATTCTTAAAAAAATGCTGCAGTTTTTTCATATTTTAAAGCAAGATTGCCTTTAAAAGTTCTAACTATTAAGGATATTTGTGTTAACAATTTTTTAAACCAATTTGAGGGGCATGCCACATTTGTTTTAAGGTGGGCTCATGTACATTTCTAATAATAAGTGGCCACTTCAAGTATTTGCACCAACATCTCTAATAAAGATGCTTTATGACCTATATGTACCCACCCTATTCCAACGACCTAAGCATAAGAGTACTAACAAAGTTTCACTAGGCAGAACTGAACGCTAGCGAAAGATCGCTTTGGATATTCATCCCGAAGAATTAATGCTAGCGAAAACTTCAACAGTGTTCAGCTGCTGAGAAGCAACTTTGCATTTTAGTGAATTAGCATAGTGGTATCGAATTTGCACCTGACGAAGTGGCGCGAAGTGTGACGGATCATTCGCTGGCGATTTAGTTTTATTGGCTCAAACAAAGTAGACAAAAAGGCAACATTTAGGGCCTTGCAGGGCCCTTTATCAAGCCGTGGCAAATTGGGTAACATACTGTTTATCACCTGATCCCAAGGGAAGAAACACAGAGATTGTGCACTTCACTATCATATGATTGGCTATAATAACACACTGTTGCTCAAAATGTTTGTATTTTACAACAACAATCCTTGAAATGTACAATATTTCAGGCTAGACATGGTCTTACACATAGAAGTATTTTATAATCCAATTATTTTATATCAGATTAAATCTGTAGTTTCTTCATTTTCATAGTATAAAATGGGGCATGCAAGAAATTGCAGAGAAGTTATTGTCAGTTATTTGACTTTTACTGCAAGGTCATGTAGAAATCATTACACATTTCTGTCCAAGTACTCATATTCTAAAAGTCATTCATTACAAATTAATAATAACTTTCCTCCTTGTTCACACTGGTATTGGATGTTAGGACCATTCAGAGAAGTAAATGGAATCAGGCTGAGTTCTGTCAGAGGATTCTGGAAATTGTACCTTAACAATTGTGAAACCAAAATAGAATGTGCTACAGTTTGCCAGAGGTGACCTCCCAAGCTTTCTGTTTGGTTTTATAGAACTTTTAGGGGTGTGTTTATATAAGGGTGTATTTATATAAGGGTGAAAATAGGGGCATTTAATTGCTAGGTGCAATCACCTAATAACCATCTCATGAAGATAATTACATTGCAAAAGGGATTATTTTTTCATATTTATGCATGTTTCATCAGTGTGGGACTTCTATTACATTTTCACAATAGTTTCTAAAGGAAGTTTTAGGTAGCATGGGTGCAGACAGTTTAATATCCAGCTAGAATGGGGTTAAAAGAATACACTACCTTTTTAGTAAAGTAATCATCCCTGACATAATAGTGGGCACATCAGTTATAAAAATATTTAACACTGCTGGTCCCAACAAGAACCACTGGTTCACTCCACTTGTTACCTGCATCTTTTTTCAGTGTATGTCATTGACCTTTGCTGCACCTTCCACTGTTGCTTAAAGGGATCCTGTCATCAGAAAACATGTTTTTTTCCAAATGCATCAGTTAATAGTGCTACTCCAGCAAAATTCTGCACTGAAATCCATTTCTCAAAAGAGCAAACAGATTTTTTATATTCAATTTTGAAATCTGACATGGGGCTAGACATTTTGTCAATTTCCCAGCTGCCCCTGGTCATGTGACTTGTGCCTGCA
Organism: Xenopus petersii; assembly: GCA_038501925.1. NCBI lineage: Eukaryota > Metazoa > Chordata > Amphibia > Anura > Pipidae > Xenopus > Xenopus petersii. The sequence goes on from CM076685.1 coordinate 90,966,487, forward strand.
CTTTAGGAGAGAAATGCTTTCTGGCAGGCTGCTGTTTTTCCTTCTCAATGTAACTGAATGTGTCTCAGTGAGACATGGGTTTTTACTATTGAGTGTTGTTCTTAGATCTACCAGGCAGCTGTTATCTTGTGTTAGGGAGCTGCTATCTGGTTACCTTCCCATTGTTCTTTTGTTTGGATGCTGGGAGGGAAAGTGAGGGGGGGGGTGATATCACTCCAACTTGCAGTAAAGAGTGATTGAAGTTTATCAGAGCACAAGTCACATGACTTGGGACAGCTGGGAAATTGACAATATGTCTAGCCCCATGTCCGATTTCAAAATTGAATATAAAAAAATCAGTTTGCTCTTTTGATAAATGGATTTCAGTGCAGAATTCTCCTGGAGCAGCACTATTAACTGATTCATTTTGAAAACATTTTTTTCCCATGACAGTATCCCTTTAACCATTTACAGATTCTTATGCATTGCACAAGTGTGTATATTTCAGCCGTCTCCATGTGGTGCCCATGCCACCTAGCAGCAGGCATTGGTAGACAATATGTTTTCCCATTGGCAGTCAGGTCCTTGACAGCCAGCCCCATATATTCTACATTTTTAGCAGGTTAAAACCTGATTTTTATCTGTGTCCAAAAACTCTGTAGCCCAGTGTCATTTGTGTTCCTTGCAACATCACCAATACAAAAGCGAAGAGGAGCTTTGTCTGGTAACAACGCACAGATGCCTTTGAAAAAGGTGTAGGGTTTCAAAAGACGAATGTCAGTGGCTAAATGCGTGCATGAGGAAATTACCAAGTAGGTTAGACCAATATTTTGTTAAATTTCAGAAAAGAGTGAGCGCATGAGCGTAGAAATTGTAACAGTAAAATAAACCTCCTATGCCTTTGAAACATCTATTGAGTGGGGCTCTTTGTTTCTCAATTGTAAAGCACTGTACCTAATCTACAACTAATTGAAACAGCATTTTTGTTGGCAACAGAACAACATGTTCAGCCTCAGTTGTCTCATCTTTGAGCTAATTAATACATACCAAATCAAATGTCTTTTTTTTTTCCTCTTCTCCTCCTCCTCCTCCTCGAAGACCATCAATGCACCCAGCTTAAAATCTTTCTGTTTGCTTTTCAAGTAGTAACCTTTCTTTTGGTTTATCGCCCCTACTGCACAGTTTAGAAGAATAATGCATTATTGATTAAGAAATGATACCTGACCAAGCAGTCCTTATCATACAATAATTGACTGTATAAAAGATAAGCTATCTAATAAGAAGCTTGGGAATTTTCACTTTCCTCAGGTCAACTGCCTCTTGTTAATTGCCAATTTACAGGCTCTAATCACCATGACAGAAATAATGAAGGGGAAAAAAGTAAATTATTCTAAATTCCTGTTTACTTGTTAAACTGACCAAGCAAATCGAGGCCTGCAGAATTCAGTTGTACTGCTCTTATGCCATACTGTTGCACTGCTAACATAACACAGAACCTAAATTTAGGATATATATTGCTTTTTAGATCATCATCTTAGGCATGTTTGTTTATCTGGTTGGGTATATAATTGGGTATATAATAAATTTTTTCTCTGTAATAATAAAACTGTATCTTTTACTTGGTACTAAGGTAAAATGAATCCTTATTGGAGACAAAACAATTCATCTGGTTTATATAATGTTTACATGATTTTTTTGGCAGACAAAGTATGGAGGTTCCTAAGTATGAAAAGATCCCTTATCCAGAAAACCCCAGTCCCAGGCCTTCTGGATAACTAGTTCCATATGTATGTACTGTATATTTCCTGTTCTCAGCATAAGAACTAAAGGCCGGTTAGTCTGACATCGGTGGTAGGAAAGGTTTTCAAAGGTATATTAAGGTATAAGATACATATATTCATTGAAAATAATAATGCTTTGAGTTTGTGCCAGCATGGTTATATGCGTAATCGTAAGGATCTTTCCAGACAAATTTAATTTTGATGTTAAGTTAATGTTGGCCTGGAACATAGTATTTGTACCTGGATAGAAAACTGGCTCAAAGATGGATTACAAAGAGTGGTGGTAAATGGAACATTCTAATTGGACTAGTGTTGTTAGTGGAGTACCACAGGGGTCTGTCTCTTCTTGGTCCCTTGCTTTTCAACTTGTTTATTAATGACTTGGAGGTGGGAATTGAAAGTACTGTTTCTATTTTTGGTGATGATACAGAATTGTGCAGCTATAAGTTCTATATTGATGCTGCCACTTTGCAGAGTGATTTAACTAAACCGCACAGTAAAACGGAAAATGAGGTTCAGTGTTGATAAATAAAATGGTGGTGCACTTTGGTAGAAATAATATAGATGCAAGTTATACATGTTGGGGCAGATTTATCAATGTGTAAGATTTAAGCTCACCATAGAAAAACTCACTTTCTATTTATTCCTCTGGGATTTGTTAAATTGTATTTATCAATGGAGTTTACCATTTGATACTTATGCTTTTAAAAATCCCATAAATCCCAAAAAATTGGTTTCCCTTTTAAAGTCCGACCAGAAAAAAACAGACTAATGAATAACCCCCTTAAAGTCACATGACTATTTTGCAAAAGACCATTTACAAATTTCACTTTCATTAGTATTCTTGTCATTTGTTTACTTTCATGTCAACCCTTTTCCACACACGCACAATCGTGGATTTACCTTCACTCTACCATACACCTATATGCTGTTCTTCACAATCATTTTCTCTTTCGTATTACACACATGACTGACTTGCTGCTGATATCATCTTCACTTTACAGATGACATACATTAACCAGTTTCACCACTCATCAATACACAACACGACCATTCAGTCATTGAGACAGACTTGAATACTAGTCTTTTGTGCACTTTCTCACTTTTATGACATTTTCAGATAACTTTTACACGTAATTGTCATGATTCAGGCTGTTGACCCACAAATTTCTGTTTTTTGCACTGCATAAGTCTCCCTTGCACATAACTGTAAAAGTGTCTATCATGACATACCGTTAATGCAGCAAATCTATAATATTGCTTTTCTAATGACAGACCATGTAAAATGTAATTTCCATATGCTGTGTAGTGCAAAGTGTAATTCGGGACAATTTGTTCCCACTTGCAGCCACCAGGGGGTGTTTTTACGCCTAATACAAAATGCACTTCTGTCAAAATTGACATCTGATTGTGATTCTTTAGGAGCAAGTCTAAAAGGATTAAGTCTGTGCATAGTGGTGCATTTGAAACAAGAGTTTGGCAGAAGGAAAACTATAGGAAAGAATAAAGGCCAAGTTTACACTCGAGCAATGAATGGCGTTAATATGCAAAACTATCCATTGTAACATGATCACAACTGCAGCTGTAAATCAACTATATTTTTTAAATAAAATATATTATACTATATATAATAATATTTAATATAATATATATTATTATTTAATATAATAATATATTTTGATTCAAGCTGAAGCATTTTAGTGCTTCAACTGTTCAAATTTGTATTTCTTTATCTACTGATACATTTATTATCTATCATCTGCTAAAGTCCTCAAATCCCCCTTGATAATCTATGCAATCTTTTCATTTAAAAGCTTTATATATTTTTTCTTCTTCTTCATTGCCAATAGTTGGTTTCCACATATACCTAACACTGCTTGAATTCCATAAAGGAGCGACTCGCTTGACTCATTGCCAGGTAAAAGTTCTTGAGGTCCTATAGAAGTTAATGGGAGCTTTTCTGATCCTTTTGGACCACTTTTAATCAATTCAGGTTTTCAGAAGTTTTTTTTGGCTAGGACTTTTTTTTTTAAAAACTCACATTTCTAGAGGTTTTATTGGTGGTATTCGTATTTTTTTTTTACGTATTGCTCAGCACTTTTTTTAATTTGTGCTTTTTAAATTCTTTAAATAAATTCCATGATATTTGTGGTTTTAGAGAGACAGGGTGATAGTTCATAAGTAACTGATACAAAGCTTTAGTTCATGTTAAAATAAAGAATTAACATAGCAATAAAACGTCACAAAAATTATGTGTTGTTTGACATTCTTTCCTAGTTTACAAAAAAGGTTGCACTAGATTCAATTAGGCGTTGATTCAATTAGCTGAATATTGTTAGATTCTGTAGCTGGCCTCCTAGCTTATCCTACAAGCGATATCCATTGTATATGCTGAAAGAAAACAATTCTAATAGAATCTAAAAAAAAGAGAGACCAGGAAGGCAATGCCTACTTGTATAGCCTGCTAGTAATTAAAACATAGTCAAGTCAATAGGAGCTTTTTTAATAAAGAAAGTATTCAAGATAAGATAACTATCTTCATTGGATGCTGCCAAATATTCTTTCAAGTTTAAAAGTAATTGTGTAATTGTGTTTCTAGTAATTACTCTGTGCTAGCAGCTTCTTCTTGGGTACACGGAATTGGCAAGAGGAATGAATATCATAACAAAGACTTTTCTAAGTCAGGTATTTTAGATGGAAAACATAAAATATAGTCTTAAAAGTGAAATGTTTTCTGCCCTGGCATACTCTTTTAAAGGTCTCTGGTGATAAAAGTGGATGTGAACCTTTCCAAAAATAGATAGATAAAGGATTGTAAGTCAGTCAGCTATGCATTCAGCGTTTAGCCTTTTTTGTGTCTCAACTTATGGGGTCTTAGGAAAGTTATTTAATCTTCCTCTACCACGGGCACCAAAGTAAGATTGTAAGATTTATGCAGCAAGAACTAATTTAGTTTGAATGACTGTATACAGTATAGTGTTGTGTATAATTACTTCTACTACAACTGCTATATAAGAATAAAGATAATTATAGTCTATAGCTTGCTAATATGTAAACTCACAAATAAGTAAACATTGTTTTTACATGAAAGGGCATATTGTATCTCAACCAGAATTTATCAAGAGGTAGAATAAAAATAAATTGGGTTATAACAAAAAAGTTAAATGATTAAATACAAAGATACTATACACACACATATGTCATGTTGCCCTTTTCAAAGCGTTTTGCACTAAGAAAAATTATTATGGTAAGGACCAGAACAGCAGATATGCACCTAACTATAAAAAAGAGATTGAGTATGGTTGAGACAGGTGATTGGAATGAGATAGGAAAACAAAAAAAGAAGAGTGAGCACAAGAAACATGAGTGGAGAGAGAGTCTTCAGGCTCCACATCAGTCTGTGGCTTAGAAAATCTTTGACTGTGGGGAGACAGTTGCATGTGTGTAATATAAACATTTCCATTGCAACATATCTAGTTAACATTAGATAATAAGTATATTTATAAGTAACACTGCACACAGAACACACAAGAAGAAAAAAAACACAATGGGTGGGGGGTTGGGATGATCAGCCATCATTATGGGAGACCAGACACATTGCCAAGGACCTGCACATCGCTCCAGGTTCATCTAAAGAGGGGGAAATCTAAGGTAACTTCCACTTATATACCAGTCCTCCTTTCATGCTAATAACCAATCCTGCACCCCATATAATTAGTCCCAGGGTTCCATTTACTCCCAGCACCTCTCTACAGTCCCGAGCACCTTCCCCACTTTGGTGCAAGATAGGAACCAGGAAAAAAATTCACTACCAACACTGTTATCTCACTATAAGAAGGGTTTCATGTTAAGGCTTAAAGGAAAACTATACTCCCTGTACAATGTAGGTCTCTACAAAAATATTTTGCATACAACAGCTCCATGTTTACATGATTTTATAGTAGACTTAAGGTATGAAGAACCAAATTATGGAAAGACCCCAGGTCCCAAGCATTCTGGATAACAGGTCTCATACTTATAGTGAAAAAAAGGTTTCCATAACACAGAAGTATTACATTTATATCCCAGCTAGCTTGCCTAGGGCAGGTTTTAAGGAGTTGAGTAAAGAGACAATTATGTTCCAAATGCAAGTATCTATCTAGCTATAGTAAGTTGCTCAAACAGAACAGAAAGCCAAAGGCATTTTCAAGTCCCATTTATTGGGACTCACTTTAAACATTGGTTTATATTTCCCTTTAAAGATACTGCTGTTGGAAATTTTGGAACTCTAAGGCTTATTACAGTGGTTTCTTTTGCTTTTATAGTTCATTCCTGATTTACTGCTTTTTTATGGCTGCTATAAAAAGGCCACACATCAGGGAATATCATCAAACGATGAGGAAATTTCCCTTTGCTGTGTCAGTTCAAGTTGAGCGGTGTAATTTACATGGTAACCTTGGGGGGTTGCTTATTTGCTTATTTCCACATTAAGGGGACACTAACATAGAAACACACATTTCCTGTATGCTGAAAAACAGCTTGTAATATTCTCAAATATTTATTATTCAAGACTTACATATATAAATAGAGTTTTAGATGCACAATCATTTAAATGGTGTTTTGCAGCTACCTGACTCCCTGCAACGAAAACTCCTGTTTAAGGGTGTTTTAAAATATTTAAAGTTCTTGGCTAACATAATTTATTGTTATGTGTTTGTGTATTGCATAAAGTGAAATATTATAAGTACTATATCAAGAATTTAATGGTGATAACAGCAACTACAGCATCCTTTGTCTCTGAATAACTCTTTTTGCCTTCCTAGAGTACTAATCTGGGTATCTTATTGCTATATAAAAAATACATATTTATATTAAAGACAGAATGTTGCAAAATATGCTGCTAAAATTATAAGGAGAGCATCTATAAATGGACTTGGAATACAACATAAAGTGGTAACAGCATGTACAAATGTAAAAGTGACGGCATAGCCTTTATAAACTCTAGTGCAATAAATAGGGTTTGTGCTAAACATAATGTGTGCCTATTGTTTTAATGGTAAAAACATATTTTCTTGTAATTTAGAGCTTTCTGGATAATGGGTTTCCCAAATAATGGTCCAAGTTGGTCGTGTTTACATTGAAGAAGAGATGTTGGGTTTGGAGGAAATGGCATTGCTTTAAATAAATAAAAGGGCCTATACCAAAAATCTTTTGGCAGTGATAGGTCGTCCAAGAGTACACAATTGCATCTCCTAAGAATCTCATCAGGGAATAAGATATCATGTGTTAACACAAGGATTCTTGATGCAAGTTTGCATTTTGCCAATAAGACATTGTCTCCCATCCATCTCTGGTAAATCCAAGCAGCGCTTAATTCAATATCCACCTCTGTTGCTACCTATTCAACAAACAGGGAGAAAAAAAACTTCAAATGTTTTGTGATTTATTAAACCCCAATACAAACAAATAAGTACTCCATCTCAAACCTGCCAAGGTCATGTAGAAGTCAACAGCAGATGTTCGATTTACAATTGGAAGATATCATGATCTGGGCTGGGTTTTGTACAATAATCTGAAGAATTTGAGGTTTTCGGGTGATAATCCGAATAAATCAGTTTTCAGGTGTAAAATCCAAAAAAATGTACAATTCGTATTTTTTTTAATTTTATCAAGTCTTTTCTTGCACCAGATTTTTTTTTAGAGATAATGTATTGATAAATGCAGTAAAAGTTGGTCAAAGTAGTTGTAAGAAAATAGTGAGACATTTTCAGATTTGTAAATAACCCCCTATATGTAAAGTTTGGAGAGCAACGTGGTTTGGGGATGCCAATCATTGCTTACAGCTTTTACAAAAAAGCTTCCACTTCTTGAACAAAATAACATATTATTATTATGTGCTTCTTGCTGTGAGACAACTGAAGCCATCACCAAAGGGGATTAGAGTCATGCAAACACCCTTTCCTATTTTGTTAGCAGGCAAAAAGTCAGAATCATAAACTATTATTTAGCATACTGCTGGGATTATACATGCTCTTCCAATGAGTTTTTTTTATCTTTATTCTGGCAAACAAAGTGAGAATATTTAGAGGAATATAAAATAAAATCTTCAAACAAAAAAAGCATGAAGGAGAAATAAAGAGAAATCATGTAATGTTGCACCACAAAGCTATGTGTTGTTATAATGGCATTTAAAAAATGGAAGAGAAAAATGGAATATGGTCCTGAAAACAGGCATGAGTTTAGTGCAACAGGCAGAAAAACAACTCTGCAGAGTTATTACAATGATGGAACTTCCAGTTTATCAGCGACCACAGGGAAAAAGGTATAAAATAAAATAAGACAGATCAACAATGGCTTACAAATATAAAACAGTATTTTTTAATCAACACTCTGCCCTGCAGTGTTTCTAAAATCTCAACTCATTCTTTTAGCACATAAACACAGTGGTGACTGTGCTTAATCTTGTCCTTGTAGAGGTATTGAAGGAGAAACAGGGGGGAACATTAAAAAATAACAAGTCAACCTGTTAGATCATGATTTGCGTTGGAACAATTGCAAGAAATCTTACTATTACAATTGCCCAAGAGTAAGCAGTAAGCAAGCCTTGCCAATTCATCTTCAGTCTCACTTCCACTGAGGATATGCCACCTTCTTTAAAAGACAGTGACTTCATTACAATAAAACAATTGTTTATTTCAAAACAATTTCCTGAAAGTGCTGCATCCTTGTTCTAGCTTATTAGTAATTAGGATTCTCCCACAAAGTATAATATATCGTGCAATGATAATAGGGACAAACAAAATCTGTTTTGTATCCCTGTCCGTGTAAAGCAATCTTATTCTTTATTCTAAATCTTTTTCGGCAGTCTCACTTATGTAAAATAATTCTATTCTGCATCTAATTTGCTTTTCAGAATTTGCTTTTGGGAAACATGCTGCTTTCTTTATTGTTTTGTTTGAGTATTATGCAAAATTCAAGGAGAATGTCTACTCCGTTTTGTTATTGGTGAAGAATGAGTTGTGAGGAATAGGTAATGTGTTGAGGAGTCCTTTTAACTGCCAGTGAAGGTTTTCTTTCCTGTTCCATAACTAAGAGTTGGATATGCCAATGTTTACATTATGGATGACCAAAATGCCTTCACACTATACATCTCCAATAACATAAGGCTTAGAGGTCAGATTCTTAGCCCTATGCTCAATACAGTATCATGTACAGTTCAATGATATGAGGTATTGCTTGTTCATAGAATACTTGTGTTTGGTACAAGCCTTTAAGTCATTAAAGATATCTGCACATAAAAATAATCCTCATGCTTCTGTATATTTGTGTAACCCACATTGTCGGCCAGCCTGTGTAACTACCAGATCCCCAGACTCACTCATAATACATGTACACAGCTGCTGTCAAAAGGTTTTGAGGCATAAGCCGACATGTTCTGAGTTGTCTAACTTTTTATTAAGGTGGATTGCACTTGGCTGGAGCCCTGTAAAACTTATATAAAGCAAAATATACAAAAATGGATATAGCGTACTGTACCCATAAAGAGGATCACCGTACCAGAGGCCATCCCTTCAGACTAGAAGAAAAGATTTAAAGAACTTTTATTTGAAGCAACGTAGGGGGTTCTTCACAGTCAGGACAGTGAGGTTGTGGAATGCACTGCCGGGTGATGTTGTGATGCTGATTCAGTTAATGACTATAAGAATGGCTTGGGTGATTTCTTGGATAGACATAATCTCAAAGGCTATTGTGATACTAAGCTCTATAGTTAGTATAGATATGGGTATATAGAATTTAATTAAAAGTAGGGAGGGGCGTGTGTATGGATGCTGGGTTTTCATTTGGAGGGGTCGAACTTGAAGGACTTTGTCTTTTTTCATCCCGATTTAACTATGTAACTATTTAACTATGTACCTCTAAAACAGCAGGGAGATACACTGCCACCGTCATGTATACTGTAAGACCACCAACTGGAATCCTGCCACCCATAAGGGTCTGGCCACATGGGCAGATTCGGGGAGATTAAAGTCAATGGGCGTCTGAATAGTGTTGACGTGTGGCGATTTTGACCCAAGCGACTTTTCAGACACGGGTCCAAAATGTTTTGCTTCCGGTGAATTTTCTAAGAGATTCGTGAATTTATTTGCTGGCATCAAAATGCGGATATTCGCCCCAAATTCGTGACAGATGAATTTATTTGCCCATTACTTCTAGTGAATTGTCCTCTATGCCTTTTAGTAAATTGACAATGTCCCTGTGAATTGTCTTTCGAGAATTTTTGCTAGCGAAGCCGTCTACGCCCTTTGGTTAATCTGCCCCATTGCTCCATCCTAGTTTGTGTCAATAGCAGACTTGGGCCTAAAGAGTCACAAGCAGATATTATTTTAATGCTGTGCACCGGAAATAATGCAATCGCCATACCTTCCAACATTTCAAAAATGGAAAGAGGGACATAAAGATCTGCTGCACTACACATGCTGAAAATGTTGTCCATGCCCATTTTATGGCCACACCCCCTAATTATCATGTTAATTTTACCAGGGCTGCTCCTGCCATGAGGCAAGGTCTCAGACGACAGCAAGCGGCCACTTACAAGGGGCAGCAAAAAGCAGACTCTTGTAACTTTAAGAGCCAAACTTTCGGGTTTTATCCCGGAAATTCAGCTCCGTAGTGCAAAGAGCACTATTGCACTCAATGCACTAGTGAAGCTGCAGAGCGGGAGAGGAGGGGGGCGGCATCTGTGCTGGTTATGTAAGTTTGAGCACATTTATGGGAGTTTTAGGCTTTTATTTTAAGTTTCAGGGCTGGAGATGAAAAAGAAACTCAACTTTTTAATAAAAACCAGGGACTGCTGGCTGAGCTGTCAAAACTGGACTGTCCAACGGGGTGGTTGAGAGGTATGTAATTTCCATGGTCTCCAATTGGTGCCAGCGGAACCCTGCTGGGGAAGACTACATTATAGGTAAAAAAACAAATCATCTTTTGCAAGCTGCACTTGTTGTCATCAATGGATCCATTTATGTTTTTATAAATTTTATTTTTGTATGTGACTAAGTCAGCTTCAGATTTGGGGGGTTTGGGCCCACCAGTCTTCTGCATCAGTGGCCCCCACACCCCCCCCCACCTCAGCTGCAAAACCCCCATACTGCATCTCCAAACCCCCCCCCCACACACACACATTGCATACCTTCTCTCCTTGAGGCTGTGATCTGGGCAAGGGGAAAGTCAAGAGGCAGGCAAGTAGATCAAGTACCAGTTAGGCAGGTTATATATAGACTTAAAATTGATGAGCATGTGTCTTTTTTCAACCAAACGTACTAAGTTACTCAAGTTTTCTACCCTTACACAGCACATGCTCATGCACGTTTATAAACAGACACACTGAAGCTTTTGCAGTACAGAAAATGAGATATTCTGCATTATTTAAAAAGGGACGAAATGCAATAATGAAAAGGGATTAAATGCAATAATAAAAGGCCATGCCAGAGGTACATGAGTTAAACTCACACTTTTGCAGGAAAGACCATCACACTGCATGTTTAGTTTTTTGTCAACGTGTACCCACTAGCTGATTCAACCCAGTATTTCTTCAACTGCAGGACCCAGACCGGCCTGAGGAGAACATACAAACTCATTGCTGAGAGTATTTTTGTCAAATCACACCTGTAACCCCACTTTTGTTGTATATTTTATCTATCTTCCCATAACCATAACAGTACCATGATGACACCAACTATGAAAAGTTGTAAGTAAGTAATGGCCTATGTATGAGACCAGAATAGTGATAATTCACCAAGAAATCATAAGGGTTCTTTAAGATATAGATCATGCAGTAATGGAATATCATGTATGCTATGGACCACATCATATATACTGTCCTTAACTGATCACATTTTATGGCCCTTTGTGGTTGAAGGTCTGATATGACTTAACACATGCGCATGTGAATCAAGGTCTGGTGGTCAAACAACCAGTTTTAAGAGACTGCTGATCACCTTCTTTGCTATCATAAACCAGAGACGAATGTGATCAGAAACAATTGCTTGAAAGATCATGCAAGGTGCTGAAATAGTCCCGGAGAATGAAAAGTCGATTTTAATTGGCAATATAGTTCAGTAAACGGAACATTAAACACACATAGATAGGCTCATTGTTCAATGCACTGTATACAAAAGGCCTTGGGGATTTAAATCCCTGAAAGTAGTTAAAAACCAGCAGCTTTTCAGATAATTTATCCTTTAACATCCATCATACTGACCCAGTGAGCCTAGAATGATGGGAGCTGTAGTATAACAATGCCTGAGCAGAATAATGAAGGATATCACCAGTACATGTTCCTTTCATTATATTTGGTCTATAATGCATTCAGTTATCATATGGTACTGTATTTATTTGTTAATAGCTTTCTCAGTGTAAAATGTTGTATTATGATACCATCACCTTTTGTTCACTTCAGCTAGTGTTTAAGATTGAAATGATTAAGCATATTTTCATAAGCTGGGATAATGTACAAGTTATTTAAACCAAACCCATAACATAATCAAAATATACTTTTGTATATTTCATATATTGTTTTATTTTATCCAAATAATCCAAATTTAATCCAAAATTATTTCCTTTTTCTGTGTAATAATAAAACAGTATATTGTACGTGATCCAAACTAAGATATAATTAATCCGTATTGGAAGCCAGCCTATTGGGTTTATTTAACATTTACATGAAACTGCTGCAAAAATTCGCAGCGGAAAATTCACCGCGCGTCAAAATTGTCCCACACATAAAAATTGTCATGCGTCAAAATTATTTGGACACCCATTGACTTCAATGCATTTAGACAAAAGAGTTTCGCAATTTTTTTCACTGTTTCACGGGACAGATGCTCCCATCACTAATGAAGATATAAATTACGGAAAGATCCATTATCCGGAAAGCCCTTGGTCCTAGCATTCTGGATAACAGTCCCATACCTGTACATGGAAGCTGTATTGCAAGGTTTTACTGCTGATATAAAAGCTCTTTATAATAAAGTTCATGATTTTATACCAGTACAATTGAAAGTTGCAGAATGTCCAGTTATGCAACACTGAGGGGGTTATTAAACTAAAATCCAAAAATGTCTCACTATTTTCTTAAAACCACTTAGACCAAACTCCTGTGCACATTTTTTACAGTATTTATCAAAAATCTGGTGCAGGAAAATACTCAATAAAATCGTGAAAAAATCTGAATCATATGATTTTTTCAAATTTAACCCCCAAAAACTCTGATTATTTTGGATTATCGCCCAAAACCCAAAAATGTATCGTATTATTGCATGAAACTCAGCACAGATGAAGAATATCTTCCATTTATAAACGGGACATCTGCCACTGACTTCTACATGACCTTGGCAGGTTTGAGATGGAGTACTTTTTTATTTGGACTTTTAACAGCATCAGGATTTAATAAATCACGAAAAATTCCAGTTTTTTTTCTATGCAATAATGGTGTTTTTCCCCTTAAAACTCAGACCAGAAAAAATCGGAGTTTAGTAAATAACCCCCTGAAAGTATAACTAAATTAACAAATACACCCATCTAAAAGGAGCAAGCTATTCAATACGGGGATCCTAATTTATCTATGTTTGCTCATATATGTAAAAATGCAATTTAATATCCTAGATAGTGATGGGCGAATTTGAAATTTGCAAAACGGCGATTTTGACGCTGGCGACAGTTCACCGGCATGAAAATGGGCGCTGGCGTCAAAGTTGATGCTGGCACCCATTAAAGAGAATTGACATCGTCACAACCATCGGCGGCATCAACGTTTTTTCTATACTGGTGAATTTTCTCTGCAAATTCACAAATATATTCGCTGTCACATTTTTAGTATGTTGCAGAATGACCATTCTTAGAAACTTATCAACTGTACAGTGCTACGCAATATGTTGGCGCTATATAAATATATGTTAATAATAATAACTGGTCTTTATTTTTTTATAGTTTTTAAATTGCTTTACTTGCCTTTCAAACTTTCAGATGGGGGTCATTGACGCAGACAGCTGGTAAATTATTGCGTTTATTATTTTTTTTTATTATTTATCTTGAGGCCCTATCCTATTTATATTCCAGTCTCATTCAAACCACTGCCTGGTTACTAAGATAGCTTGGAACCTAGCTACCAAATAGCTGCTGAAATTCCAAACTGAAGAGCTGCTGAACAAAAAGCTAAATACTTCAAAAACCACAATTAATAAATACGAAGACCAATTGCAGAATGGCACTGTCTACATTATACTAAAAGTTAATTTGAAGGTGAATGACCACTAGCTGCTGCTATCTTATAGTGGAAAACAATGACAGTCAAACCACTACTGTCTGCTGTGGGGTTTTGACTGCCACTATTTTCTGCCAGATATGGAGGCAGTCTAAAAGTCCTAGGAGCCTATGAAATTCTAAAAACCATATGTACAATAGAAGTTCCAACTATAAGTCAGAGGATATTATACATTATCGTGCCTATACGTGGTTATATATTAATAGCCTGCAAAAAAAAATCTGATGGAATCCTCTAGCATTTGGTTTTGGAACATACCAGTCTAGCACTGTGTGCTGATCCGTTACATTGTATGCCCATTGGCCCGGACTCTCTCCCTTTCTGCCAAGCTGAGCAATGTAACAGACGGTTCAGGGGTGATTCTGAACAGGTCATTTTTCTGAAAGCGTAAAAGCAGGAGCATCCCTGTGCTAAGTATAAATCGGAAGCATCTCATACAACCATAGTAATTATTCATTTCCATAAACCATTATTATGAAAGAGTCCATTTTGGAACGTGGTTTCTTTGTGAAACATTATTTGCGTGTTGAAAACACCGCTTGCATTACTCAAGCATTAAACAGAAGGTGTGCTGGCAGGATGCAAACAATAAAGGTGCTTGCAGCTACTTTAGTTCCTAGCTGTTCCAGGATCTCTCAGGAGAAGCTGCTGGGATATTCGTTACAGAAAGCACGGAAGAATATGTTGCCTTCATTATAAAAGCAATTTTAGTGTATGACTACTCAAGCTAAATTATGTTAAGGCTAATGATGAACAGATCTCTTCTCCTAGGTGTTGCACTGCATTATTTTGAAAGAGTTATTGTGGGGAGAAAATGAATGGAAGAATCCTAAAAATAGAACAAATTATCATATCAAACACACAAGAGTTTTTGATTTTGAAACATACTTTTTTTTTAAGTCAATGATCTAGAAATATTTTCAGAGTATAACAAAATTAAAATATAATTGTTGGTTATAATTGTGCAGCTAAGTGTTACAGTGATAACAATGGGTCCCTTGCAGTTTAAGCACCCCTAAAAAACCCAGGAAATCTGGGTGCATTTAACTATAGAGAACGTTACAGTGACAGGGAAGATCTAAGGATGGCCAATTGAGAATAAAGTGAGACACCACTAAGCTAAATGGGATGCATGGCAGTCAAGCTATTTTAAAAAGTCTTTATTATACAGGCTTAAGAAGTCTAGACAGTACATCAAAAAATGCACGGATGAAGACGAATGGTAGAATGTATACATAGAAAGGACAGACTGATATGTGAACTCTTCTCTTCTTTGATTTTGGGATCTACTGCATAATATTTGGGCATTAAGCTGGGCATACATGGGCCAATAATAGCCTCCAGGCTAGGGTTTCCAACTGGTTTTCATCCAGACAGCCTAGTTTTCAGGAGGGTTGTCCAGGTCAAAATGTTCTGCCCTGTTTTCCAAAATAAAAAAAAACTGGGCAGAATTCAATGACATTGATTGGCTGAGCACCACATTATAGCTCTTGCCGCCCACGTAATTGACCCACCCCTACTGCCACCAGTGAACTGACCCTGCTATGTCACCAAACTGCCCTGCAATGTCATTGCCACACTCCGCCCAGAGTTAGAAGCGGGGAAAGGTGGCAACCATACTTCAGGCACATTTGCAGCTTATTGGCCTGTGTAATGGGCTATTCTGGTGGGCTGCCTGAACAATATTTGGCCTAAGATCAGCCACATATGTATCTGGCATGTTTGAAAATTGCATGCTTGATGTGGTCGTCTCTGGTAGGCCCCTATAATGATCCAGTTGTTGGCTCAGATCATCCCAATTTGGGCCATCATGTTGGAGATCATATCAGGTAAAGCTCTGCTCATTTGGCAACATCAACAAAGTATGTCATAATTATATGGAGCATGGCCCTTTTTATTTATTTATTGATCAGTGTTTGTATGTAAATTGTATGCTTGATGTACTGTATACACCTTGTGATTGTACTCTTTACAAATCCTTGTTAATAAGAATAAAAGGCGTGTGTGGTGAAACATGGTAACAGTTGTGGAGAATGCCTAATGGTGTGGCCATTAAGAATTAAAGAAAGAACTTATTTCTGCCACTAACATGTTATTGCATTTAATAACATTTTTTTAATAAATATTTTATAGCTTGAAGCAGGTAATTTTACATGAATTAAAGTCAGATTTATTTCCTCTGGGTTTGAGCCTTGTCACCTTGCTCATGGTGTTGATTTAAAGTCCTTTGCCTTGTCTCGGGCAATGATTTTGTTGGTTTGGGTGAGTGGTACTGTGTGGCATGGGCTCTCACTTGCAGGATCAGCATTACGTCTGCTCAGTGAGTAACTTGCCACCCTTCACAGTTGTCTCTGATAAGGCATTAATTTACTCTGACAGCTTCTGGAAAGTTCGCAACATTGTTGAAAAATTTGCTTTGCGCCTGGAATGTGCTTTAGTGTCATAGGAATAAAGAGCAAACCAAAAGGATGAATCACTGTCTACATAATACCTTAGATAACTCCAAATAAGTCTCTGCTATAAAATGCTGCGCATGATAAAAAATAGTTCTCAAAGAAATGAAGTGGCCAAAAGAACAGCAAAACGTGATGTTCTCCTAATCTGAGAGAAAAAGAAATAGCCAGGCTCTGTGTTATTCTGTTTAAAGGGATTCTGAATCCATTGCTTTTTTGTTCTTTATTGCATTTAATTTCTTACCGGGTTGTGTTATTTTTATTCACAAAAGAAAGGAGTGAAATGAAATGCTTGTTTCAATGCCATTGCGGTTCCCATTGTCCCAACTGAGGAAAGGGACAGTAAACAACCCAAAAACAAAGTCATGTCTAGAGAGTGCCTTTCATAAATATGTAACAATTAGCATTCATGGCATCATTTTGTGTTGTATCAATGCACAAGCAAAACCATCATGTTGCTGCTCAGCAGCATCTATTTTTTTTCTATTGTCTACTGTATGTTCTCCTTCATGGAGCTGTAAATCGAGGCAAGGTCAAAGTTACAGAAGAGGGGGCCCTAGGCAGTTTGGGATTGAATGATTCCCCACAAGAATAGGGAGCATTACAAACATCAGTATCAGGAATGGTCTCCTTATGGCCCTCCAGCTTTTGCTGAGCTGCAAATGTCCCACTCAAGGCTAAAGGACTTCAGGTTGGACATAAAGTAACATATTGAACACAAAATAATATAATAATACGGTTAACAGTTTTTTTTCTCCATATCCTCTCTTGAGGTACGATTGGTGACTTTCTTCTGGAACAAAATACTATGTCCTTTATATGTTTCTCCCTCGAGGAAAGTTAAATGCTCACTTGGCCTTAGAGCAAAACTAACCTCAACTCAGGGAGTACAATTTATTAGCCTGGGGGCAACTGCTGTCTGACAAACTATAGGAGACACTGACCAATTCATAATCAGGATATCCAATTAGCAGTGTGATTTTACCATATAATCTTCTTTTTTTGTATACCATACATACATTTCATGCTTCTTAAAACAGACCTACCTTTATATTAAAGCAGTCATCTAATCTCTTTCGCTTACAAATGAACAGATATTAAAGGAAACGCATATTTTTTCTCTCTAATCCGAAAGGATTTCAGCTAGATTCATGCCAAGTTTGTGACACTCAGTCTTTGAAGTTCAGTTTTTCCATAATTTATTTATTCCAAGATAAATTGTTGGCTTTTTTTTGCCATCGATGCACTCTGCCTTATGTTGCTGGGCCCCTCGCTGAGCCTCAGAGCTGTAGTGATGGAAGAAAGCTTACTCATTAGAGCATTTGAACTTGACACAAAAGGCAATACCAAGAAACATGTTGTTATTAAACGGGCTGGCGGAGCAAACAATAGCTGATTTACTATGCTAATTTTATTTTTATATTACAATGAGAAATGAAAACCTGCTATAGTCATAGCTGTCCTTGTGGGAGGTCTTGGATAGTATTACATGCTATTATTACTTTCTGGATAATGTATACATTTTCAGTATCACACAGTCTTTCTCCTTCATTTTTCATGAGAAGTGGCTTTAGATTAATGACTGAGCCACGGAAGAAACGAAACGCCATGCCAGTCTGATTTATTGACCACTTAGTGTTGATGAAGCTGCAAACAAGAGTCAAACAGATGTTGCAGCGGCATTTTTCTTTATCAGAAACGAGCAGCTTTTTTGCATTTTAACCATGTCCGCTTCCCCATTCTGCTGACTCACTCAAAAACGTATCTAGAGCAAAAGGCTGTTGATACCACTTGGGAACTTAGTTAATGGCCAATTTTAAGATCCAGCCTTGGATTTGCACCATAAAATGTGCAGAAATAAGGTAGTATATACTGTAGTATGTATATTTAAGGTAACTAATTTAAGGTAACTAAAAATTGCATTTGTAAACTGTACCACATGTGATTTATACTATATATTAAAGTATTTATTAAGGCGTTAAAGCACCAACTGAAGAGTCTCCTTTATTAATAATAACTATTGGGCAGTGTACAAAGTGTAAGAAAAGGCCATGCTTTGCACACTGCCACAGATCTGCC
Organism: Xenopus petersii; assembly: GCA_038501925.1. Taxonomy (NCBI): domain Eukaryota; kingdom Metazoa; phylum Chordata; class Amphibia; order Anura; family Pipidae; genus Xenopus; species Xenopus petersii. Next base: position 90,985,077 of record CM076685.1, read on the forward strand.
GCAGGAGGTATGTAGATGACCCCCCCATTCCCACTATTAGTCCCCTAACTTAAGTGTCTTTTGGCTGCCCTGTCCCTATCCTGAACTGGTTGCACATGGTTAGGGTGGGGTTGGCCTGCACCCCCTGATGCTGCACAACTTGTACCAGAAGTACTGCCTGATTGAGCACTAAGAAGTACGCTCCTGCAAAAAGGGCATTGATTTAAGGGATGAAGACATAATTATTAGTGATGGACAAATAAATTTGTCAGGCTGGATCTGCGGCGAATTTCCACGTTTCACCGGCACTGAATAAATTAAACTGTGGAGAAAATTTGCCGTGACAAAAAAAATTGTTGTTCAGATGCCCATTGACTATACTGCATTTGGACAAAATAGTCGCACTTCTAAAAATTGTTGTTTGCATCAAAATTGTCGCTCGTCAAAAATATTTTGGCGCCCATTGACTTCAATGCATTTAACGAATTTTACTCTGTTTTATGAATATTGTGGTAAATTTGCAAATTTGCCAACGAAACGCCACAGATTCGCCCATCACTAATAATTATGTCTCTTCATAGGTACCTGGTAAGGCCACACTTGGTGGCAGATTTATCAAGGGTCGAATTTCATAAGTCATAAATACTTCGAAATTCGACCCTCGAATTGAATAACTTTGACTTCAAATATCGAAGTCAAAGGATTTTTCACCGTGGCCATCGTACAATCGAACGATTAAATTCTTCGAATAGAACAATTCGAAAGATTTTAGTGTACGATTGAACAATTTTACTTCGATGTGTAAAGACTTTGAAAAGTCTAGAAGGTCCCCATAGGCTAACATAGCACTTTGGCAGGTTTAATTTGGCGAAGTATTGAAGTCGAAGTTTTTTTAAAGAGACAGTACTTTGATTATCGAATATTCGAATATTCGATCTATTTTACTTCTAATCAAATTTGAAGTAAATTCAAAGTCGTAGTATCCTATTCAATGGTCAAAGTATCCAAAAATTACTTTGAATTTTCACATTTTTTGACTTTGAAAATTCCCTCTAATTCACTTCAACCCTTAATAAATCTGCCCCTTGGATTGTGCAGTGCAGTTCTGGGCTCCAGTCCTTAAAGGGGATCTATCACCAAAACAAATTATTTAAAATCCTATTTTATAACATTTGTCAAGCAAAATGAACTTTAATTACACTATATAAATTATTTGAATCTTGTTTCCTTCAGTCTGGGAATTCATAATTATAGCAAGTAGGCGGGAGCCATTTTGTGGACATTATTATTACATCATCTCAGAATCTTGTTTGTGCTCCAGAATGGGGGACCTGATTGTCAGAACCACACATTTTTAAATGAGCTATGAATACTTTAATAAAACTAGAAATTGGATTTCATGTTTAATTTGAAAAGGACTTTTAGTATACAGCTTTTTGTGTCTGGGTGACAGGTCCACTTTAAGAGGGATATATATGAGCTGGAGTGAGTGCAGAGACGGGCAACTAAACTGGGATAGAAGTGAGTAAATGTTACCTACTTATTGGTCCAGAAACAAGGGGGATTCACCTCGCACACCCTGGCCTTCAGGAACTCTGCCAGGTGCTCAAATACCAGGAGGGATTGGCACCCCCCCAAACCAATGGCATAAGAAAAAAGGCAATGGCACACTGGGCACGATCAAGCAGGGTAAACCCTTGCAGAGATTTATTTGCACACGATGCAACGTTTCGGGGTGGTCCCCTTTGTCAAGCATGTCGAAGTGAGGCAGTGAACAACAATTTAACACCATACATTCAAAGTGATTGGTCATTTACAAAATTTGCATAATTAATTACACATGTGACATCGCACTTAAAACAAGCAACAAGAAAAAGAGGGGTTAAACAACCAACAATTTCAGTAATCCTCTTCTAATACAAAATGTGATAAAATTTACTACAAAAAAGGTTTAAAAGTCATACGAAAAACTTCCCAGCCAATGTATATTACAATCTGCTGTTTTAGAGCAAACAAACCTTTTTTGATACATTTTTACAGATTATTATTCACTGTTAATGCTATTTAATCAATGTAATATACATTGGCTGGGAAGTTTTTCGTATGACTTTTAAACCTTTTTTGTAGTAAATTTTATCACATTTTGTATTAGAAGAGGATTACTGAAATTGTTGGTTGTTTAACCCCTCTTTTTCTTGTTGCTTGTTTTAAGTGCGATGTCACATGTGTAATTAATTATGCAAATTTTGTAAATGACCAATCACTTTGAATGTATGGTGTTAAATTGTTGTTCACTGCCTCACTTCGACATGCTTGACAAAGGGGACCACCCCGAAACGTTGCATCGTGTGCAAATATATCTCTGCAAGGGTTTACCCTGCTTGATCGTGCCCAGTGTGCCATTGCCTTTTTTCTTATACCTACTTATTGGTGTCCTAGGGGCACATTCACTTAGTTCGAGTGAAGGAATAGAATAAAAAAAACTTTGAATTTCGAATGATTTTTTTGGCTACTTCGACCATTGACCCTCGATATTCGACTATATGTAAATCTGCCCCTTAATGTTACTGCAACTGGTGCAAACTCTGCAAATTTTACTAAATTGGCTTTGAAGGTCTCCTTGGTCCTTTGATGCTTTGAGGTCTCCTTGGTCATTGGTCTCCTTGCAGTCAGTGCTATCACTAATCACTATATATATATATATATATATATATATATATATATATATATATATATATATATATATATATATATATATATGTAGGGATGTAGCGAACAGTTCGCCGGCGAACTTCGACTGTTCGCGTCCGCCGAATGTTCGCGAACGTCGCGCGGCGTTCGCCAATACGAGTTCGCGTTCGATTCGAACAAAAATCGTTCGACCATTCGACCATTCGATTCCTTCGACCGCTAAAATCGAAGGATTTTCGTTCGAATCGAACGATCGAAGCCATTGGATCGAATGAAATCATTCGATCGAATGGCTTCGATCGTTCGAGTCGAACGAAAATCCTTCGATCGAATGATTAAAATCCTTCGATCGTTCGAATCGAACGATTTTCGGATGTTCGAAGTTCGCGAACTGTTCGCGAACTGTCCGCATTTTTTGCCGGTGTTCGCGAACGGCGTTCGCGAACACATTGGCGGCGGTTCGCTACATCCCTATATATATGTATATACTGTATATACTGTATACCGGGGTGCCCAAAAGGTAGATCAGACCTTTAGCTGGTGATCAGTAGATCTCAAGACACTTTCAACAAACATCTTGTCTTTTAGCTTTTCATTTCAGATATCATTCAGATATTTATTATGTTATGGTTACATTACATTGTTTTTTAAAAAAACAATTAAACATTCTCTCATAAATCAATAAAATAGTTAAGTAATAGTTTCCATGGAACAGAATGCTAACAATGTTTCATGGCTGTAGATCATAATAGGACAACATCACTAAAAGTAGACCTTGCATTAGTAAAGCATGGATACAGAGTGATAAACCCTAATGCACAATTGGCCTAGACTATGTCTATTAATGCTGGGTTTTGTTGTTTTGGTAGGGGTCTAGCACAGGTGCATATGGTGCTAAGTTCTAACTTACCAGCCTCCAACTGTGTATAAACTACAAGCCTCATCTTCCATCAGTAACCAGAGGTAAATGTTATAGGTCAATAAGCCTAATGGAAATCTTTTTATTCCTAGCCATACAAACCCCAGTGATCTATAACTTGCTTCTGTAAAGCATCTGGTGATCTTTGCATGAGAGAGAGAGTGAGAGAGTGAGAGAGAGTGAGAGAGTGAGAGAGAGAAAATTATTAGCTTTTTGTTAAAAAAAAAAAAAATAAAATAATAGCTTGTACTTGATCCAAACTGATATATAAGGAATCCGTATTGGAAGCAAAACCAGCCTATTGGGTTTATTTAATGTTTACGTGATTTTCTAGTAAACTTATGGAATGAAGACCCAAATTACGGCAAGATCCTTTATCTGTAAAAAAAAGCCCCAGGTCCCGACCATTCTGGATAACAGGTCCCATACCTCTAGTATGTTTCTGGGTCAGTTGGACTGTTGAATGCATCCTTAGCTTCGAGGTCCAAGCCCCTGTCTAGAATTACAAGGATTAGAAACATTTAAAAGCAGAAACTATCTTTGGAAGCTTTTTGGCACAATTCCTCACTTAAACGTTTCTGCCATCTCCATATCCTGCACATTGTTTATACTTGCTGCTAAGCAACATTTTTAAGGCTGTATTTTATGGTTTGTTTTAACACAGGGGGTACATACTTATTGTGCAAAGCCATTAAAATACAGATATGATATATATATATCTATATGTAAGAAGCAATAATATTGCCTATTTCATTTTATATATGCACACATTACCAACAATTTTTAAGAACCTGGCATACAGGTTGCTCCAGTGCACAGAGATAATAAACATGAAATTATTAAGGGAATCTGCTATTTGTGCATTAGAATTTCCTGGCAGAATATGCTTCACCAGATCTTGCTATATATTCAGCTGTCTTTTTAGATGGAGACAAATTGCTTAGTATTTTTGACACTTCAGATAATTATTCTTAGACAAAGCTGACATGATATCATAACATTTGCTTCTTTGCTAAATTCCCTTCAGAAGAAAACAGTATCAGCTAATAATACACAAGCAAACATTTTTCAAATCAACCACCAAATATTTTATAACTTACTGTTAATAAGTATATATAAGGGGTATGTTTGCCTAAGTCCCGTAGCCCATAGCCACTGACCTGCAGTAGGAGCAAACATGATGGGACCTGTTATCCAGAATGCTCAGGACCTGGGGGTTTCTGGATAATGGATCTTTCCATAATTTGGGTCTTCGTGCCTTAAGTCTACTAGAAATTCATTCAAACATTAAATAAACCTGGTTTTGCTTCCAATAAGGATTAATTAGATTTTAGTTGGGATCAAGTACAAGCTGCTGTTTTATTATTACAGAGAAAAAGGAAATCATTTTTAAAAATTTGGATTATGATGGGAGACTCTTATTCCATAATCCAGAACTTTCTGGATATCGGGTTTCCAAATAAGGGATCCTATACCTGTACTACTATATGTGTAGTGTACTCCTATGACAAAATAATAAAACAGTAGCTAATCAAGGCCAAGGCCTTATGCGTTTCAGGCTCCTGATCTTAATCATAGACCTTGGCATTGATTACCTTTGTTTTTATGTTTTACGTTATATTTATGTTTTGATGCAGTACTGAGTGGCGAAAAATGCCAAGCCTCTCCAGGTGTATGGTGAGCTGGGAACAGCTAGTGTATGAATACAGTATACAACAAAATAATAGCCCAGATGCTTCTACCAAAGAGCACATCTGTTTAGAAAAATTAAGACCTTTGAGTGCTCTTGATTTTTCTATATACAGTAATTCTATATGTGCAAATCTTAGACCTTTAATTACATTACCCCATATATGGCCAAGTATCCTTGCAATGAACGTCTTAGGCGGAACACTCAAGTGCAATAAGTAGTGTAGGAACTATGCCCCAGGCAGCATGGTGTTTTTAGTGATGATCAGGGGCAAACATTCCTAATATCATCATAGTCATGGCCATGTATTGGCTGGAGTAGTGCAAAGTGCACGTCCATTGGACTGATAAATGGAATTACATCATCTGAGTAGTGATGGGCGAATTTGTCCCGTTTTGCCGAAAAATTCGGGAATTTCCCGCAAAATTCGCAAAACAGCAAAAGATTTGTGAAAAATCATGAAATAGGAAAGTTCCCGAAAAAATCATGAAATTCGAACGTTTTCACAGAAAAATCGTAGAATTCTGAAGTTTTCACTAAAAAAAACATGAAATTCAAAGGTTTTCACAAAAAATCGTGAAATTTGAAGTATTTCACTCAAAAATCGTGAAACTAGAAGGATTTCACTCAAACATCGTGAAATTTGAAGGTTTTCACAAAACAATCGTAAAAATCTGACATTTTCATGAAAAAATTGAGAAAATCAGAAATTGACGCTGGCAAATTTTCACCGGCAAATTTTCACAGGAGATTCGCAAATTTATTCGATGGTGGTGAAACGCTGGAATTTGCCACAAATTTGTTCCAGGCGAATTTATTCGCCCAGCACTACATCTGAGATGTTGGACAGGTATGGCATTGACTATATAATGTACTTTGAAACATGTCTTCAGGAGTGAGTATTGGAATACCACATCTGGCAGTCTGATGGAAAAGGATAGGTTTGGCATATAGAGAAGTAGGAGAACACTTGGCAGGAGTACACTGCATTTTTAAATGCATAACGTTGATGTAAATATATGGTTGAGGAATAATGGTCTGGGACTTTTTTCCATAGTTAGGACTATGACCTCTGCTTCCAATGAAAGCAACCCATAGGGGTTCACATACTTTATTATGACTTGCACATATGTTTACAGAATCATTCACTGTTAAAGAAGAACTATCATCTTCCACAATCGTGTGAAGAGCAGTATGTTAAATAGATATACTCACAATTATATACCAGTCAAGGCTGCGGTAATTTACAACCAATGCCATTAAGCTACTGTGTAGTCATAGTGTTCAGTCCCACTAGTGGAGGAATCATTTGAAATCAAAAATTAAACTCATTAACACTCGAGATGGGGAAATTTCTCCCGGTTAGAATCAACGAAAAATTTGCGGAAAAATTTGCAAAACTCAAATTTTGACGTCCCCGTCAATTTTGACGCCGGTGTTAAAGTCAATGGGCATCTGAATAATGTTGACTTTTGCAATAAGCATCCAAATTTTTTTGACGCCGGCGAATTTTCACGAAATTCGTAGATTTGCTACAAATTCGCATCTGCTGAATTTATTCATCCATCACTAATTAACACACATGTGTTCTGCTTGTTTAGATTGAAAAATATAACTTTTTTCATAGTGTTTCATGTTTGACAGTTAATTATTTCAATCAGTGGGTGAACCCTGGACTGGGGAGTGAATGGATACTGCTTTGTATAAGACTTGCTCCATGCAATCAGTTTTTTTAAGATGTTGCTTTAGCATCAGTGAAATATTACCTATCACTGTCACTGATAAAAGAAAAAAAATCAAGTTTCGTTCACTGACTGCTGTGAATACTAATATGGATCTCATTTACTCCCTTACTAGCCCAAGGCATGCTGGCAGCCAGAAGGTGACAATCCCTGAAAAATAGCTTTGCAGGAGCATATCTATAACATTGAAAACTCACATATTGTATATGTTTCCCTCTCTTTGTACAATCATTGGTTAAATGTACCTTACACTCTTTTATGGTGTTTAGCTTTTGCCATTTTATACAATGGGGTTGTGTGGAGAGACCTCTCTCTACCTTAGTAATTAAAAAGACTCATGGACACATGGAATTATCAAAATGTTCAGGTATTATGTCATGACTTCACCATTGTCTTCCATACACAATTTTTTTTTGGATGTACCGCTTTGCCACTTTTGTCCCAGCCAATCCTCAAGCTCACCACTGCAAACCAAGTAATTACTTTGGATTTTTGAATTGAAAAGAAGTGTCCTGGCCTCATTTAGCATATACAGGTGTGGGACCTGTTATCCAGAAGACTCAGGACCTGGAGTTTTTGTCTGTATGTTCTGTGAGTGCCTGTTGTATATCCTGAGTGGGGTAAGATAGTTTGTCTTAAAGTCTTGTTGTTCAAACTGTGTTCCTTTCCTTGTTGTTGAGAAACTCTTACAAAACACTCACTGACACAGGGCTGGGAGTTGTACCTGATGGTACTATGACAAATAGCAGGGGACCGTTTTACCCATAAAGTGGATCACCGTACCAGAGGCCTCCCCTTTAGACTAGAAGAAAAGAACTTTCATTTGAAGCAACGTAGGGGGTTCTTCACAGTCAGGACAGTGAGGTTGTGGAATGCACTGCCGGGTGATGTTGTGATGGCTGATTCAGTTAATGCCTTTAAGAATGGCTTGGGTGATTTTTTGGACGGACGTAATATCAAAGGCTATTGTGATACTAAGCTCTATGGTTAGTATAGGTATGGTTATATAGAATTTAATTAAAAGTAGGGATGGGTGTATGTATGGATGCCGGGTTTTCATTTGGAGGGGTTGAACTTGATGGACTTTGTCTTTTTTAAACCCAATTTAACTATGTAACTATGTATGTTTGGAGCTGGCCAAGAGCACATCATTTTGGAATTGGAGTTCGCTTGAGTTGAGGAAAGACAGAAGTGCAGATTGGAGTGGGACTTACATAGATTTGAGACTCAAGAATTCAGATAAAGGAGTTAGCTCCTTGCAAAAGCACAAGGCAGCTCTGTTGTTAAATATTGCAGTTCCGCAGTAGCTGGTGAGTCCCAGAAAGCAAGTTCCTGCACTAGACCTTTCTAGACACGATTACATTGTAATATTTTCTGTTTCTACTCACTAATCCATTTGTCTGGATGAAAAATAAAGCTGTAACATGAAAAATGAAGCACCCTCTGTCTTAATCATGTTGCCATCGTCCCACTTATTATTCTTTTATCCAGAACTTATCATAACTCATTGGCATGTGTTATCTTGCCCAGTCATTAGGTCCCTATTCAACAGAACTATATATTTATGATTTATGAGGCAAATAATTGGACAGCTGAGTCTTTTCATTTAATTAAACTGTAAGGAGACATAAACAGGTAACCTAAAAGCAGAAAATACAAGATGTGACTTAGTTTGTAATACAGGTATGGGACCTGTTATCCAGAATGCTTGGGACCTGGGGTTTTCCGGATAATGGATCTTTCTGTAATTTGGATCATTAAATCTACTAGAAAATCATGTAAACATTTAATAAACCCAAAACGTTGGGTTTGCTTCCAATAAGCATTTATAATATCTTAGTTTGGATCATGTACATGGTACTGTTTTATTATTATAGAGAAAAAGGAAATTATTTTTAAAAATGTGGAATATTAATGGAGTCTTTGGTAGAAGGCCTTTCTGTAATTCTGAGCTTTCAGGATAATGGGTTTCCGGATAAGGGATCCCATACCTGTAATAATCGGATCTGCTCATTTTTCACGTGGTCCATTTTTTATTCACTGGCCCTGGTATTCCCAAAACTGATTGAGCATTGAATGTTATAGTCTTATTTTCCTATTCCAGTCTGGTGGTTAAGGTACTTAAGTCCTAGCAACCAAAAAGCCTTAAAACTCCAGCCATGACAGCAAATTTAAAAAAAGTAAATCGTTAAAAATCTTAAAAACAGAGTCAGCAAGGACCCTTTCTCAAGTGTGAGAAAGGGTCCTTGCTGCCTCGAAACATGTTGTGTATTTTGGAATAAAAGTTTTGCAGCACAGTACTGCGGATGCTTTGTGGCCTCCTTCATACAACGTGTATTGATTCCATAAGTCTGTACCCCTGCTGGACTCGTGCATTTCTGGGCCCCCATGTAAGTAAATGTACCCCAGCAATGTCTGTAAATGCATACATTATACGTAGGAATTACCCCTCATGCGTGTGCTTTTGGCTAGGGAAGCTTGTGCTAATTGCAAGAGTAAAAGTCCACTGCAAAGTAGCTGCAAGGAAACCCTTTGAATAGCTACACAGTGTTGCCTCTGGTTTTCCCTAGTCTCTACATCTGAATGAGGGCAAGCTAGGGGGCTCTGTCCAGCCCCTCCAAACACTGGCAGCTCTGTACTCAGACCAAAGGGGAAGCTCCATTCTATTAGTGCTTTTTTTTGCACTTTATTTTCTGCCCTCACTTTTGAAAACAGGACCTCTAATGTCCAACTAGATATTAGAATGTCTAATGATTCAATAACAATAAAGGTGAAGGAGATATGTGTCATTGTTAAAGGACAAGGAAAGGCAAAAAAATTCAATTCCATTTTTAATTTCTTTAATGAAAAAGAAACCTGTATCCAATATACTTTAATTAAAAAATGTGTACCGTTTTTATAAGAAACCTGACTGTATGCAGTAAAATTCTCCCTTCATTTACTGCTGTGGATAGGAATTGTCAGATGGCCCCTAACTGCTGAGCAGGGAAACAATCATACTTATGAACAGCAGGGGGAGCCCCCGCCTTACTTACCAGCCATGCAGAATTTAAGCAGCTTTGTTTATGACGATCCCTAAGCAGCCCAGACCACACTGAGCATGTGCAGGGTCAGGGTCAGGCAAAGATGTTTAACAAAGTTACAAGATGACAGCCCCTTGTGGCCAACTTTGAAAGCATAAATCATTTGTTTGATTAGGCTTGTGGTGCAGTAAGTTCATTCTTATGTTTAGTATACAAAATACAGCATTTCTAGCCTTATTCTATTTTAGACTTTCCTTGTCCTTTAAGGCATTATATTGTTGTTTGTACATTTCTTTTCTGAGTATGGAAATGTTAAAGCCATACTGATAGGGTTGCCACCTTTGTCATTGGGAGAAGAATGATAAAGGGGAGGGCGGTGTGATATAAAGGGTGGGGCAATTACATGGTTGGGAAGTGGGCAGTGATGTGTGATACAGACACCAAGGGGCAGATTAATCAAAGGTCGTGGTGAATTTTAGAATTTAAAAAATTAGAATTTCAAGCTATTTTCGTGTACCTCGACTAGGGAATAATCCAAATTTGATTTGAATATCGAAATTTATCATTTACTGTCTCTTTAAAAATTCGAGTTCGACTTTTCGCCATCTAAAACCTGCAGAATTGCTGTTTTAGCCTATGTAGGACCTCCTAGAACCTAATTGGAGACAATTGGTGGACTTTGAAAAACATAAATTTGAATTTGATCGAATCCGATATTACTACAATTCAAACTATTCAAATTCGGTCGAATACAGACCTATTCGATCGAAAACTGACCTATCCGGACAAAAAAAAACTTAAATTCAGTTGGTCTTTTTGAATTCGAAATTCGAAGTTTTTCAAATTTGAAATTCGACCCTTGATAAATATGCCCCCAAGGGGGTTATTTATTAAAGTCCGAAAAAAAACTCGAAAATATCTAAAATCCGAATTTTAGCAGAAAACAAACTAGAATTTTTCGAGATTTATTATTAGGGATGTAGCGAACCGCCGCCGATGTGTTCGCGAACGCCGTTCGCGAACACCGGCAAAATTTGCGAACAGTTCGCGAACTGTTCGCGAACTTCGAACATCCGAAAATCGTTCGATTCGAACGATCGAAGGATTGAAATCGTTCGATCGAAGGATTTTCGTTCGAATCGAACGATCGAAGCCATTCGATCGAATGATTTCATTCGATCGAATGCTTCGATCGTTCGATTCGAACGAAAATCCTTCGATTTTTGCGGTCGAATGGTCGAACGATCGAGCGATTTTGACGCGAACGCCTATTGGCGAACGTCGCGCGACGTTCGCGAACTTGCGGCGGACGCGAACAGTCGAAGTTCGCGCAAACTAGTTCGCCGGCGAACAGTTCGCTACATCCCTATTTATTATATCCCGAGGATGGAAAAGTCAGAAACTGAGAATCCGCCATCTCAGACCTGCTGAGGTTGTATATAAAAGTCAATGGGAGAGGTTCCTATACTATTTGAAAGTTTCTGTGGTCTGCACTGGAATTAGCTGGAAAATCTGACTTTTTGGGCAAACTTTAAAAAAAAAAAAACAAGCAATTCCGGAAAAAAATCTGAAAAATCGTACGATTCAGGTTTTCACTCAATTTTATCAAGTTTTCCCCCAAACCAATTAAATCGTCCTTTTTTTTAATAAATAAGGTCAAATTGTAGATTCTAGTTTTGTCTGGATTTTTTATTTTAAAAACTCGGATTTTGATAAATAACCCCCCAAAAGTGACTTTCCTTATGAAAGAAGGCAGCAACCCAACTAAGCATCCAAGTGAGTAATATGGGATTATAGTATTATTACCTGCATTGTTTAGCGTTTGATTTGCTTTACCACGCCTTGTATTCAAAATCTATATTGTCTATCTCCCTGCCAGCCTCACACCAAGAATAGCTTGCATTAAGTTTATTGCTCATAGATATATCTTCCTTGGAATCGCAGTTAATCCATGATTAATTAATGTATTGCTGAACATGTTCTTTTTCCTGTTGCGTATCCATGGAGGCTAATATATTGAAATCTAACATATTTCATCTGTGTCCAATTACATTCTCCCTGCTGGTACTGATCCTTACATTGCTCTGCAGTAAAAGCAACTCTATAGAAACCCCAGAATGCTGAAAAATATTGTTTGTAAAAAACAAAATAATAAAATTACAACAAAAAAAACATATATTTCTGATTAATACTCCAAAGTCAGATCACCAAAGCACAGTAAGGTCATAGAAGATATACTCCTTTTCTGCCATCTATTGACTGTACATTTTATTCTGACTTGATATTGTTTTTCAATTTTATTTTGCTCCTTTGCTACAATTTACAGCCACTGCTGTCCAAGTCTGGTTATTATATTGACCCCTTTACTACCAGAGGGTGTATTGTTTTAGAATGTATTGCTCTCTCCCCAAAAGACATGGTAATTCAAGCGCAAATAAGGTTAGAGCGATGGCTCAATGCACACTACTTGTCTTGCCTGCTGATTCTTTTCAGAATTAAAGGAGAACTAAAGGTTAACAAAAGAAGTAGGCTAAAAATGTTGTACATAATGTTTTTTGGTCTTCTATACCAGCCCAAGGCAACCACAGCAATTTAGCAGGGAATATCTGTGTCTCCAAAGATGCCACATTAGCTCCCCATCTTCTTTTCTGCTGATTCACTGCACATGCTCTGTGCTGCTGTCACTTACTGAGCTTATGGACCCACTCACAATATACAGTACACATAGAATAGAAATGTCACAATATAATAATATATTAATACAGATAATTACTACATGGCAGCACAGAAACCAGTGCAATTAACATCACAATTTAATAATCAGCCCTGTGGCATCAGCTTATATTACAGGCCAACCTGTAATTGCAACTGCCTCTAAGCTTAGCCTCTCAACAGCTGCTCAGAGCCCACTGAGCATGTGAGTGTCACAGACACTTTCCAAGATGGTGACCCCCTGTGACAAGTTTGAAGTCCTGGATCATTGCTGCTATTAAGAAGCTGAAACGTTAGGCTGGTGCAATAAGTTCAGTATACAAAATAAGGCATTTTTAGTTTTATTAATTTTTAGGGTTTAGTTCTCCTTTCAGACTTTAAGAAACTCAAGAAACAGTTGCTAGAGATGGAAAAGAATTCTTTGTCTTGTGTAATGCATGAAAAGTGTCCCGAAACTTCAAGAGGAAAAACATGGCATACAACACAATTGCCCAAGTTTCACAACTCCTACAATACCTCAGCTAACAGCATGCTTGGGGTTGTACCTCAACAAAATATAAAGGGTAGCAGGTTGGCCATCCCTAATGTTAGAAAATTGTACAAGTTATTGCGCATTGGTTTTCCTTGACACTTGGGGGAAGATTTACATAGGGTCGAATATCGAGGGTTAATTAACCCTCGATATTCGACTGCCGAATGTAAATCCTTCGACTTCGAATATCGAAGTCGATGGATTTACCTCAATTAGTTCGATCTCATGATTGAACGAAAAATCAAACGATTCGAAGGATTTTAATCCATCTATCGAACGATTTTTCTACGACCAGAAAATTGCTAGGAAGCTTATGGGGACCTTCCCCATAGGCTAACTTTGCATCTCGGTAGGTTTTAATTGGCGAAGTAGGAGGTCAAAGTTTTTTTTAAAGAGACAGTACTTCGATTATCGAACGGTCGAATATTCGAAGAATTTTTAGTTTGAATCGGTCGATTCAAAGTCGTAGTCGAAGTAGCCAATTCGATTGTCAAAGTAGCCAAAAAAATCATTCGAAATTCAAAGTTTTTTTTCTTCTATTCCTTCACTCGAGCTAAGTAAATGGGCCCCTTGGTCTGCATATAAAATTATATTTTTTTATATCTTAGCTGCGTGTGGTGAAATAAAAGCCATCATGGTAATGTTCCAACACCTCCCTCTTTAGACCCCTTGCCCATACCCTCTTTGTCCTTGCTTTCTATACACCACAATTTCCCAGACTCTAAGGTATGTCCTCCTAGGAGGGGCCAATGAAGTAAATGGAGTGCCCAATTTAGGACCAATTAGGATGAAATGCAGGGATGAATTATAATCTAAAAACGAATGCTAGAAACAATTTCCGACCCAGGCACCAACATACCCAACCACTGAATACTGCATTAGGCAAAATATGCCAAGGTAGAGACTTTACTGGAGGTTTGTGAGACTCCATCAGGCATGTATTTGTGGCAATGAAAACGTGCAAATGATTGTATCTGTCAGCTTGCTGCCTCTTTCTGAACAGTTCTAGGCATTTCTATAACAACCATGGATGTTTCTTTTCTAAAGGGAATCTTCTAATGCTTGGGGGCAAGAGAAATGTCGGCATTCTCCCACAAATTGTCCCGATTTGCAGACCAGCTCTCACCAGAAAAGGATGAGAACTGGAAATGTGACCCTTCTCTTTCCAATCTTGTGCTGACAGCTTTTCACTATCCATTTCAGCTTCTGTTTTGATACATGAAGTAATGACTGAGCTCATTTAATTTGCACTTGGCATTTCAATTAATTGAAAATACTCTGTCTGAAGAATTGTGAGCTGAGATAATATTTGGAACACACATTTTTGTTTTCCATCCAGTCAAAACAATAACACAATTTTCTAAGCAGAGGTTTGAAACTATGTTTTTTTGCAGATTTAAATAACATGCAAGTTAGGAATGGGTAAGGGGAGAATGGGCAAGGACAACATGCAGGCACTGTACTCACATGGCAGACCTAGCAGGGTGTGAAAGCACGAAAGCATAAAAATCATGGTGGTCTTGACCCGTATTTTGCACTTTGCACCCTGTCTTGCCCCCTGTAAATGAGGCTTTTTATTTGAGGGATGCCAGTTGTTGCGGTGCCTTGATTACAATGTAATTCTCCTAACTCACGCCTGTAGTTCACCACTCCTGCAAGCTGGTGGTGCGTTCCTTCCGTTGACCCGGCCGGGTCCCTTAGCAACCAATGTGTAAAAGAAAACGGATCCGCACACACACCGATTAGTGCAGTCGGGGATTATCCCCTTTTATTCAGCCACCAAACATCAACGTTTCGGGGGGAAACACCCACCCTTCATCAGCGATGATGAAGGGTGGGTGTTTCCCCCCCGAAACGTTGATGTTTGGTGGCTGAATAAAAGGGGATAATCTGAAGGGTGGGTGTTTCCCCCCGAAACGTTGATGTTTGGTGGCTGAATAAAAGGGGATAATCCCCGACTGCACTAATCGGTGTGTGTGCGGATCCGTTTTCTTTTACACATTAGTTGTTGCGGTGCAACAGCATTGGAAAGACTGGACACAAGACATGCCTCTTCCAAAATTGGAAGATCAGTATGATTTTCATACTTAAAGGGGCACTTTCATCAAATAAAAATGATTGGCCTTTGTCTGATGACAGTGTCAATGAACCAGTGAGACTATCTTTAAAAATGTGATTTATTCAGGGCTGTATTAAATCGGCATCCCGTGGCACATGCCATGAGTGACAGCTTCAGGAAAGGTCTTTAAAAGTTATTCTGAATTGAGAAAGCCAGTTGGATGACTGGTGAAACGTCTTCAATAAAAACACAGCAAGTCCAGTTATTTTGACTTTTCTACAGATGGTCTACATAAAAAAAATCCTTTTACATTTCCCAACCTATAAGTGGAAATTTGTGATTACGTCAGACGAGGGGTAGAGGGGTGCCTGTCTCTTAAACAAGAGACTGCACTGCTCATGCAACGATAGGTGACGAGACAGGCAACAGGCACCTCTTTGGTTTATTTTGTTTTGATTTTTTTTGCAGTAAATCGCATTTACTAACTGATGGTTACAGGGAAGGGTTAGGATTTACAAGTTATGTTGTGGAATTAATAAAGCCACCAAAACTTTTTTATTATGTTTTATTTTTATGCGGTTAATGATTGGGTAGGGTGCAACCCATTTCTATTCAAAAAGAAAACTAACATATGCAAGCTTGTATATAAGTTGTTTGTGTTCCAAATCCATATGCGACCAGCAAAATATAAATGTCTATTTAAAGGTTGACCTACACCGCTTCCAGCTTTCAGTACAATGAAGTCCTAAATATGAGAGCATCTCTCATTTTTCCCCATGTTAACCATAGCCACCACCACCCCCCCCACACACACACACACACTCTTTTTCCATCCTGCAAGTGATTCTCCCACCAGAAGGAGTCAAATAAATGTCTGCTTTAGATACTCTACGAGACGTCTTGTTAACTTATTAAGCAAATGCTGATGGGACTCTTGCATTATGTTTGATTACAGGTGTGCTGACTGTGAAATTGTATGTTGACAAAAGATGTAGCCTTGGGCAATCTTTAAGTTAAAATGTTTGCGCTGTTAAGCAGTGTTGCTAAACTCTGAAGGGATAAGAAGCCTTAGTCAGCAATAAGGATCACCCAAGTGTAAATCATTCATGTGCGCGTGCTTAGTTGGCCCAAACAATAAGCAGAGTATAAATTCAACTATTGTCTGCAGTCATTGCCTTTTTCACTCATCACACAGCTAAAATACTTGACTTACTTAAATCCCGAAGAAAGAAATAATATAAAAGATATTCACGAGCAACGTCAGTCTCAAGTTCTTCTGCAACTTCAGTTTGCTGGGACTTGTTCATAATTTACAGTGACATTGTTAACGAGCTAATTCTATCTAATCTGTGGGAGCAAGAGAAATATAGTTCTTCCCTCGCAAAAAAAATGTCCCATTTTACACACCATAAACGTGCATTGCATTATAAGTGTAAGTTGCAGTTGGGTCAGTGGGAGCAAAGTTAATTTAGGTTGAAGAAAGTCAATTTATGTGCAACCCCTCCAAATAATCCCAAATGCATATATATATATATATATATGCTTCGCCGAAAAATTTGTCGGCGGATGGCGAATAAATTTGCCCATCACTATTGCTAATCACTTCCTTTTCTCTTCCTCTCGCCAGTGGAGAGGATGAATTGAACCCGTACTTATAACATAGTATAAATTATTACACAGGTCACAACTTTTTATCACAAAAGGCAAAAAGAAAAAGGTTCCACCATCTGGCTGCTATTGGGTTTATCTTTATATGATTTTATAGTAGAGTTGAAGCATAAAGATCCAAATTATGGAAAGATTCATTATCCGGGAAACCCCAGGTCCTGAGCATTCTGGATAACAGGTCCCATACCTGTATATATAAAACATGCACAAATACAAACATACAAAGTTCAGAAGAGAAAAACATTTTTCGAATCAATTTTTTTCATGTTTTGTCGCCAGTTTATTACTATTATTACTATTAATGCAGAAAGTTGGACTGTTTGGGTATCAATTTGGTGTTGACATTGGTATTTTCTCAACAACAAAGAAATGTATAAGATAAAGCCTTCCAATATCCATTTAGTCCAATAGGAACACCAATGTTTGTTTTAGCTGAACTGTTTCTGCACACCACATTAATGAGAGTAGTCAAGAAGTTGTAATTTTCTTTACCTTTAAAGTCAATAGAAAAACTTGCTCAAATCTCAAAAAAGTATTTTTGTGTGCAAGAAAATGTTGTTATATCTCTCTTAATTGTAGCCCTTGAGATTGCTATAGCCTTGAATATAGCTCTCCAAGAAGTCATCTCAGCCATTTTAAAAGGCATTAAGGCAGTCCGCCATTGTTTAGTTGATGCATATCATCTTATAATAAGAGATATGCATGAAAATAATAGCCTCTGTTTTTCATGAAACCTTATGAGATGAGTTGATTCTTATGTGTCTGCCCAGATAAATACTAGAAGGTTTTTGAAGGTTTTGGTTTGACAGCAAGAGTGTAACAATAGAGGATGTAGAGCCAGTACATGTGGCTAGGCAGAAGGGCCCAGAAGTATTTGAACTTCTAGACTGATCTGTAATTGCAACATATGTTAGAGGACTCCAATTTGCCCCAGATTCTAGGCTACAGGACCAGATCTTACTGTAGAATTTATACTGCAGTATATTTCCAACTGATGGGACCATAGACATGTGAGGATAAGTTGGAAGCATTAAGTGTGTATAAGGCCATGTTTAATTTGGATTTGAATTTTTTGATATTAATAGAGAGTGACAAGATGCAGGACTAGGAGTTTGCAACTTGGTATTGTGTACTTGTAACCAACTTTGTTTGCTTTTTGTTTTGTTGCTTATCATCTTTCCCTCGACTCAAAAGTGTCGTTCCTCCCAATCACGAGGAGATGTCCTAGTCATATCTGGGACATACCTACTGCCTAAGAACAGACAAGAACAGACAACCTGGAAGGTTCTAGAGCATACATCACCAAATATGGACTATGGGGCACATTTACTAACTTTGGAGATAAATATCTGGAGAAATTTCTGGAGATGCTGCCCATGGCAACCAATCAGCAATAAGATTTAAACAGCCACCTATAAGTTAGAAAACAAAAGCAAAGATCTGATTGGTTGCTATGGGCAATATCTCCAGAAATCTCTCCAGATATTTATCTCCAATGTTAGTAAACATGTCCCTTAGAGAGGACTTTAACCTCTTTGGACAGAACTGAAGCCTTTGAAAACCCCCTTCCAGGGGTACCAAAGGGCCAACGGATGGGACTATTTTTGGAATTGTAACCCTTTGCTTACCACACTTCTTGTAGAATTGGATCACACTCTCT
Organism: Xenopus petersii; assembly: GCA_038501925.1. Lineage (NCBI taxonomy): Eukaryota > Metazoa > Chordata > Amphibia > Anura > Pipidae > Xenopus > Xenopus petersii. The sequence goes on from CM076685.1 coordinate 91,003,752, forward strand.
TTAACAGCAATCAACCCTTTGCAATCCAGGATCCTGTGCTTTCTTTACTATGAAAGATACTGGGAATTGGGATTTACAGCTCAGTGCCTCCATCTAGTGAGCCCTGAGGATCCAGGGGGATTCCACTAGGAGCATAAAACACACAGTTTGCAGTACACCAAGAGAAACTTTATATAAATGAAGAAAGGAAATAATTGGTTAAACAGTGCAATACAATAATATTCCTACACTGGGGTTCTGTCTAGTAACTAGCACAGTCTCACTCCTTTTCAGGTAGACAATACAGTTCAGTTCACATGAAATGTCCATATTCTCCAGAGTTCTTATTCTCCAGGCAGCGCTACCTGCCCCAATCTAGTTCTCCTTTTTTTAGAAATATACTGAGGATTCTGGGAAAGTATGGCTATTCTGTTGTCTTGTACTGTACCATAATCTAACTGCTTTAAGGTTAACACAATCAAAAAAATGGCTTTTTTTTAAAAAAAAAAAACAGACAAACACTGAAGTGCCTATCAAGCAGCTATCAATCAACAAGAGTAATGTGTAGGAAAACAAGTGCTTGGCATTCTGCAATAACAAATGGTGGACGGAAATATTAAGTGCTTGTCTACTTCACACTATCGCAGTTGCTGTGTTCTGAAACCACAGCATCCCTTAGTTTACAATACCACCCTTCTATTAAAATAAATGTAATGCTGGTCCTCAAAAGATCCCCTTGCCTGATAACTGGGAACATGGACAAATTCTGTTTAAATTGCTTCATTCCAAGTATTGAGTTGTGACACTCACACTTTATTGATTATGCATTATATTGGCATATAATATATTTGATATTTATTGACTTATTATATGCAGATATCAGCACAACATTTCCACTTATTTTTACAGCAAAAAACTGCTTCTTGGAATCCAACTGTCAACCCCTTGACTTTTCCAATGGAAAGGTCTCTCTAGGGATTGTTAGAAACACGTGTAAACGAATGTGCTGATTTCAGAGGATATTCTAGGAGCACGATAAACAATGAATGAGGTTTTTTCTTTGTATCAGTAACCAGGACAGGAAGATGCAGAGTCTTGTATGGTCCATTTTCTGCCATCCCTTACCTTTTTTAACCTCATACACAATGTTGTAGACAAATCTGACTTGGAAAAATTCTACATAATATTTCAATTTATCTTAAACTATGTTTGATATTAGCTTCCTTTAGATAATATATATAGTTTAGAGAATAGATAAATGAGGGGACATCAGATCAAATTATTTCAAATATTATTTCCGAGACAAAAAATCTCCATAAGAAAAAAACTCCCTTGACTTTAATGCATTTGGGCCAAAAAGTCGTTGAGACACAAAAGTTGCCAAGACAAAAAAAGAAAAACGCCCATTGACTTTAATGCATCTGAATTGAAGAAAAATGGTCTCATCTAAAAATTTGTCGACAGATTTGCTCATCACTAGTAGCCATGTGTTTGTGTATATAAATATATATATTTATATATATTTTATAGATATTACAATTTATTTTGCAGGCTGGTGATAATGATAGAAAGGAGCAGTTTTCCCTTACAACACTATTTAAAGCTCTGCATCCAGCAAAGGTACCAGTACGGTGTCACATTAAGAATTTAGCTGAACCCTTTGTGAAAAATAAATAAATAACTAAGACTATAATAATCTCATAACTAAAAAGAACTGTATGTGCCTGAAAATTACAGATATTAGTAACAATTAAGTTACAATCATCTAATGTTGTGTACTGTACCTTGCCATTAGGCATATGTAATGAACTTCAAAGAATAGGAATGTTATTAAATGCTGTAGCTTAGAATCTACAAGTGAAAACATTAGAGGCACTTATTCAATTTACTGTGAAAATCCTTCAAATTGTTTGGTTGCCATGGAAATGTTAAAAGGTAACTGAATACATCAGGATTGCATTCAATAGTCTGGATTTCTGGTGGCCAGTAATTTTAAGCACATGAATCGCCGGCTTATGACATCAGCTCCCTTTGTATTATTACCTATCATTATAATTAGAATTATTGTTATTATTAGAATTATCATTGTTTTATCTGACACCTTACTCAACTGCGTCTGCTACAAAGACTACACTGCTTTATTGGTTTGTAATCCATGTGACATTAATGTCTTTTATTATTTTTGTGTTTTCCTATGGCACAATATAAAGGGGAAAGTGGATTCGCTGCCGACATCCAACTTGCGGAAAGTGACAGTTGACTCTGTGGACAAGGAGCTATCGCACTAATTAATTCACTTGAAATTTCATCATAGAATTCCATTAATGTAGTAATGAAACTGACAGCATACACCGGCAATAGAAGGTTTTTTTTTTATTTGCAAGGGGAATTTAATTAGTGTGCTTCTCTGTCTTTATGACTATCTTCTCCGGCACCTCGTTAGGCCTTTGATTCTGCCCATAACTAAACTGTGCCACAGTATCCTGGTCTGACTGGCCTCTCCGTGAAATTCCTGCCCCATACTGGAAGCCTTTTATCTTTCACGTTTTCTGCCACAGCTTTTTCCTCCTGTCTTACAGTTCACTCTGTAGGGGCTGGAATATTATAGCAACGCAACCCAGCGGGCGCTCGCGAACTGATCAAACAAATTGATCTTTCTCTGCAAAGAGCTTTGATCTGTGAATGTGCTAACCTGAAATTACAGCCATTTGCCTTAAATTTGTTATTGGCGTCCCTTCCTATAGTCGTGCCGTTTAATGCTACCGGTCCAAGACAAACCATTTTCTCCCTGTGCTTGCGGCTGCTTTCTGCACAGTTCTTGCAAGTAAGAATTTGTCACACTTTCACATTTGTTTTAACAAGGCGGTGAAAAAGAACCTTTTTAAATCACTAATTATTTTATGTATAGTTGAAAACACAGGGAGATGTAAAAGCTGTGAACTAGGGCATTTACCTTTGTTCGCAGCTTTTGTACTTGTCTGCAATGATCAACTCATTAATAGCGCCTGGGAATATAGGCAGGGGCATATCTACAGAGGAAGCAGACCCTGCGCCCAGGTGATGTAGGGGCCACACAAGGCTCTGATTCATATATAATTTCAATAAATAATGGTAAAACAAGCCAACCTGTAGACATTTTGGGGGCCTGAAAAATAATTTGCTGTAGGGCCCAGTAATATCTAGTTACACCACTGAAAATAGGGGTTCACTTTCAAAGTGACACCAGCATAAAAAACTCTAGAGTGGGTGCCAGGCAGGGATGATGTTAAAAAAAGGGTATTAATCATGGTCTCATGTGACATAATTTGATGTGGGGAGGGGATGAATGTAAGGTAAAGGAGTAATAATCGAGGATGCCCAGCCTGTAGTATTCCAGTCATTACTGAACTGCAAATGCCAACCTCCCTAACTATGATAAATGTATTGTACCAGCCATGATGAGGACCCAGGCTGCCAACACTGCACCTCCCCCCTGTTATGTTTTGGGTAGCCGAGGATGAGTAGAGTATAAAGTGCTTTATTAACAGGCACATGCGGGCATTACACAACAGTAACTTTCACTTTTAAGCTGTAAGGAAGTATGCACAGTATAAGTCTGGGCACAGTGACATCTACAGGCAATTTATATAAACACCACGCCCCTTCTTCTTTAAAGGGGTTGTTCACCTTTGACTTAACTTACAGGGGCAAATTTACTAAAGGGCGAAGTGCCTAACGCTAGCGAAAATTCGCCAGCGTGGCGTCATTTTGCCACTTCGCAGATTTTGCGCTATGGAGAAGGGACGTAACTATGTAAATTCACTTCATTTTTGTGAACGTTACCTCTTGCGCCAGAGGGTACCCTCCTTCCCCCCTACATTTGATAACATATGGCACCTAAACTATACTGTGGGTGAAGCCAGCGTCTGACTGGGCCGGCGGGACACCAGGAAAAAACACGGTGGGCCCGTGGCGATATGAAGCAGGTACACGCTGGTCCAGGGGGGAGGGACAGAGGGAGCACGCGAGCGGCCCTGCTACTGGGAGGGGTAGCGGTAGACCCCCACGCCCTCGTGGGCCCTGCTGGCCCACACCCGACAGACAGACGGCACTTCTGACCTTCCCTCCCCAGATCGCACAGGAAGGAGCAGGTACTCGCTGGCGAAGGGTTAAGGGTGGGACAGAGGGAGCTCGGTGATGGGGGCCCTGCTACTGCGAGGGGGAGCTGAGGGGGGGCCTGCTACTGGGAAAGGGAGTGACGGGGGCCCTGACTGCTACTGGGGGGGCGCTAACGGGGCCCTGATGTTTCAGCCTGGTGGGCCCTGACCCCCCCAGTCCGACCCTCGGCAAAGCGGTCAATGCCGAATTTTTGCCCACAAATAAATCTGCCCCTAACTCTTGTCCTGGTGAAGAGTTATGTAAGGCAATTGTTAGGGTATAACATGCTGACTTATTCCTATCAGAGGGGGGTGGGGGGGCAGCTGTTGTCCCAGCAATTGCTACTTTGCCACATTGCCACTATCTACCCTTCCCTGTGCATTATAAAGGGTTATAACCCCAACTAAAGAATGTGCAAACGTTCCTTTGTACATTAGTTATGATGTTAAAGTTATCTGTAACTATCATTGCAAATGAAAGTGGGGTCTGTCTGTAGCTTGCTCATGTTGACATTGCCCCTGTCGAGAGCACAGGCCACTGAAACAATACAGCAAATCTCCTCCAGCCATTATGCCTTGCATGTTCTGTGAAGCTGAGGCCTACAAAGAAGGAGAATCAGAGAAGCGTGCAACATATTGTGGGAGTAATGGCTGGAGGGGAGTTGATTTCTTTTACGTTTTTGTAGTTAGGCAAGCAGTGAAGAGAATTGCAAAATAATTAATGGGATTAAAATACACGGCAATTGTACAGTGCTTAGTGATGTCATGAGTTATAACTGGTGCTTAGTGATGTCACAAAACCCACAGAAACTTGTGCAATATTAAAGAAAACGTAGAGGACTGTGGCATACTGTATTTATTTTATATAGGCATTAATAAGGAACTATTCCATGTCTTTGAATATCCTTTTATCTTTACAGTAGGGGGCACATTGTTCTCCGTTTAATAATGATAATAACAATATCCTAATACTGATTCATCTTTGAATGCAAGAAAGAAAAGAGCTAGTTGAAAGCTCTGAGAATGTGCTGTTTTATTGGAAAGTAATGGATGCCCGTCATTATGCAGAAAAGAGAACTGAATTATTTGGTAAAGACTGATTTCCAGCATTACCCAAGTATTCAAAACTAGGGCTATAACTGAGCAACCAGTCAGTGTCATTTAAAAGAGCAAAACTGCTGCTAATCAAATATTCTACTGAAAGAACAAAAGTATTTGCCTAATGAAGGTCAATTGCGACTAAATAACTGCTCTGCTTTCAGTAAAATGCTGTTGATGATAATTTTGGTATACTTTCCGACTTTTTTTAAATAAAAAATAGGGTCTTACTATTAACTCTTTAGGCATCTGGAGGTCTGCAGGCTTTTACTGTTCCAAGCCATACTGCTCTGGGAAGTAATAATAATAATATTAATAGCTGACTATGGGTTTACAAAGAAAGTATAGGCACCTGACCTAAGAAATAAACTCCCATCACTCCTTTTACAGCCTTCAGTTGTCAGATTGTCTGGTTAGTGTAGATAAACAACAACTAGACATACTTTGACATAAATGTTTAAACATCTATAATATATTGGTATGTCTGATGTCTTTTTTGTATTTTTGGGTATTTTTTGGAGAAGGGAACCCCCTGTGACATAGAGACAATGGTAAAAGAAACAGCACCATCCAGGATACAAGTTTAAAGATACTTTATTCGCTACACATGGCTTTTCTCATGCAAAAAAAGCTGAGAATCAGCGACAAAGCTCTTATTGCCCAGGTCTCTTCCTTTTTCACTACTTGCTTGTATCAGTGTTCCTGCCTACAATGGCCATAACCCATGCTTGATGTACCCTACACATTTTGCCTTTATGCCCAATACAAAGTACTGTGAGGATGTACAATAAACATGCAAATGAAAAAAAGGCCACTTTGGCATATTTATAACTTGCCCTGTGCCAGCACCCCGGTGCCGCATGTGCCGGATTTACAAGAACGCACTCTGCAATAGCTAATATTTTTCTGCAGATTTAAAGCAGGTCTCAGAGTTTTTTCTGCAAAATGAGAGGCTGTAGCATCCACATTCTGGGAGGCAGGAAAAGTGGTTATCAAGGTGCACCAAAGGTGTTGCCAAGGTACTACCAAAGGCAGTATGGTTTGCAACATTTTTCCTTAAATCGCTAGAGATGTTCTATGAAACACGCATCCTCAGCCTGCACACTTAATAGTTATCTGCTGCCAAATCTGCATAAATAATATTTATTTTGACTACCCTGTAGTTAACTTGTTTTGCAGAGCCAAAAGCAGTTCCTGTTACTATAATCAATTAAAAATAAGATTCACTGGGGAGAAAAAAAAACAAAAGCTTTATTTCTGGATGCATCCCATGATGCAAAGTGCAGATTTTGTACCATATTTTTTTTATGGCCAGTGCAGAATTTGTTTAATTGTGGAGGCACATTAAGTTGGTTTATCTCGTATAAGTAATTCTAAAACAATGGGACTTGCTGAGTAATCATTGAAGATGTTTCAGTAATCATCCAAGCAGCTTCTTGAGTTCAAGTGACTGTTATAGGAAGTCTGGCATATAAACTCTTCCACTAATCCAATCACAATGGCACATTGTAACTCTTCAGAGAGGTGACATCTGAAATTTGCACGGGTGTGCTTCTGTGGGGTTACTGTGATAGGATTAGCAACAGTCATTAAGTTGGTTTATCCACAAAATGCACCAATATGCATGCAAACAAGTTGCATTAGATGCAGTTTAATTATAGAAAATTTGCAATTTATCATCTGACTAACTAACTTAATTCGGTAGCACCTGTTGTTATGGAATTACCTTTCTGAGTAGTGTCAATTCGCATTCAATTGTTCAGACATTTTACACTTTTATAATTCATGGACCTTTTTATGTAATGCAGGGCAGTGTACACAAAGAACAAAAAAGGGGCACAAACCTCTTTGTGTTTTTACATTTTTGCACCCTGCCATGCACTTTGCACTACGTTTGTGTTCCAAAATGACCTGTATTTCTTCCATTATACAGTACTGCCTGCAGCACAAAGGCAAATAAGGGGGTGCCAGTAGGAGCCCTGTACTAACCCCCCTGGGGGATGGATGTGATAAGAGCAGGACCTACTGTATGCCCCAAGTAAGACCCACGTGCTTACTGGATGAGCATTGAGGGGCATGATATTACATCCCTCAGTCTTCTAGAACTTGTGTCCAGGGCAATAATAAATTGCTAGTGATGGGTGAATTTGGGGCGTTTCCCTGAAAAATCTGCGAACTTCCCGCAAAATTCGTGAAACAGTGAAAAATTCATGACACAGCACCGGCGTCTCTTTTTTGACGCCGGTGTCCATTTTTGACGCTGGTGTCCGTTTTTTTTTTTTACGTCGTTGTCCGTTTTTTTTGACACCGGCGAATTTTCCTGCGGTTTCGCAAATCACGACAATTCAATGCAAATTCGCCCATCACTATAAATTGCATAAGAATTGGATCCTTTCTTTAGGTGTCTGTTGCATCCCCTAGGTTTAGATGTATAGGGTCTTGCCTCATTGTCTTCTTTACAAATCATACAGATGAAGCCACTTGGATTTGTGAGTTAAATGCGTCATGACTCAGGGGTAATTGAAGAAACTGTGTTATCTTAAGTCATCTTAACTCATTTAATGCATTTAACCTTTTCATTAGCATACCAAAGCTCCATTGTTCACAATGGTGAATGCTTTAATTAGATGGGATGTTGTGACGCAGTTTTCTGTGTTAAATGAGATAAATGGGATATCTGTGTTTAGTTATTCTGTGTCAAACAGACAAACCAAAGTGGCTGCATCTGTACATCCCCTTTTCATACCGTATAAATGGTTTTAAACACTAATTAATATTTTAGAAAATTGCAAGTCAATATTCAGTACCACTAAGATAATGGAGGGACAGGATAATTAACCAAACAGAAAGTAGTTCACCGTTAGTTCTGCCCTGGGCTATTACATTGCTTAAAATGGCAAAAATAAAATCATAAATATAATTGTCATAAATGACAAGTAGTATTTAGACATCTATAAACAAGGTGTTTTATTTCATAAAATATTAGGTCTTTGCTTTTCCATAACTCGTGTACTCTAGCGTTAATTTAAGATTTGCCCGTGCATTCGGCTTTAAACGAAATGATCCCACACGTCGAGACAGTGGATGACATGCTGCGTTTTCACATTATAGAGGAAAATAAAGCAGTGCCCTCAAAAATCCTATATTCCTACTTGTCATTTATCTGAGGAGTAACGCTATCCTTTGAGTAGAAAATAAAATACATGACTTTGCTCTGCCTTAGGAAATGACAATGAATCAAAATGCCTTAACTGATTATAGAACACATTGCTTGTGGTAATGTACCATCCAGGATTTAAAATAGCAACCATTTGCAGAATTGTACTTTTCCAGAATGCCATGTAAAAGAATCATCAGTCTGCATGGAGTGTGTAACACAAATAAATGTATTATGCTTAAATGGACTCTTTGTTTATTATGTGATATCAATCACTGCTGGTGTCCTTAGGTATGCTTGCCACTAATGCATTGTGTTTCTGCTGAGAGGAGAAGAGCTAAGGTTTACTGCACTTTGTACCGATCACTAAAAGACATGTATTTCTCATTGTCTGGGCATTTATATGATGTATTTTTATAATAAACGACAACCACAATCTGTCTGCAATCCTTACTGGTGGAATCTGTGTATTGTAAGTGGACTGAAAGATTACGCTGACCATGTATCTATAAAGAAAAGATTGTTTGGGATTCTCTATTAGCATGGGACACTTCGGGGCCCATTCATTAAGTTCGAGTGAAGGAATAGAAGAAAAAATACTTCGAATTTCGAAGTGTTTTTTTGGCTACTTCGACCATCGAATGGGCTACTTCGACTTTCGACTACGACTTCGAACTAAAAATCGTTAGACCATTCGACCATTCGATAGTCTTAGTACTGCCTCTTTAAGAAAAAACTTCGACCCCCTAGTTTGCCACCTAAAATCTACCGAAGTCAATGTTAGCCTATTGGGAAGGTCCCCATAGGCTTGGCTATCTTTTTTTGGTCGAAGGATAATCCTTCGATCAATGGATTAAAATCTTTCCAATCATTCGATTCAAAGGATTTAATCGTTCGATCTAATGATTATTCCTTCGATCGTTCAATCGAACGAATTGCGCAAAATCCTTCGACTTCGATATTCGAAGTCGAAGGATTTTAATTCCCCAGTCGAATATCGAGGGTTAATTAACCCTCGATATTCGACCCTTGATACATTTGCCCCTTCTTGTTGGAGCATTTGGCCAGTCTGTTTAGGTGATGCCGAATGTCCATCAGAGTAATCAGTATGGCAGCTCTGGTGTCGATAAATAATGTTTAAATATAAGTCAAATTCCCAGTGCAGAATAAACTATAGAAAATATATTGCTGACCATTTATTGATAAATTAATTTGAATGTAAAATATACTTAAAGTATATTTTAAAGGGTCACCTTTCAAGGCCACCGTATTTTGAAGGAGTGTAGTAGTGTGGCTTAGTTAGGCTAAGTAGCAAAAGTACCAGTATCAGACCAAGTTAATCTGAAGGTATATACATTTAGGAGCCAAGGAGGAAGCTTCAGGATAAAGTCCAAGTTTGCGGTAACCAAAAGGGATCAGGAGTAAATGTAGTCAAATGTCAGGAATAAGTTTAATAAGCTGGCAGAATAGGAGCAAAGTCACAGGTTCAGGCAAGGTCAAAAGTCCAGGAATAAGATTAAAGTGATACTGACAAGTTCATATAAAAATCATAGGACTGTGTCAGTATCAAATAGTTGCTACACTCAGAATAGTTCCCCTAAAAGCGCCCATCAAAGCTGACCCCAGCCCCGCGAGCCTTTGCGCAGCCGACACAGCTACTGTAACTGATCCTCTGCATTGCTTCCGGGACGCTGGGCTGAGGGTGGAGCGATCCTTCCATAGGCTGAAGTCCTGTTTTCATTTGTAATTAGCCTAGGGAAGGATCGAGCCGCCCACAGCCCAGCGTCCCGGAAGCAAGGTAGAAGATCACTTAGCTATGTCGGAGGATGGGGTCAGCACATTTTGCGGGGGTTGGGGGATGCTTTGAGCGGGCTTTGAGGGGAACTATTCCAGGTGCAGCACATACACTGTACTTGATACTGACACGTTCCTATGATTTTTATAGGAATGTGTCAGTATCGCTTTAATATAAATTTAGATACACCCAGGAATACTATAAGCAAATCATATGATCAGGCATTGAACCTGTGACCTGGAAGTCCTTTATTTTCAAATTTCGTGCCGTTCCCCAAGTCCTGATGGCACGTGCCCGGCGCGGCATGATGATGTCAGTGTGTGGCGCTGGGCGCCGCCATCTTGGACGTGGAGCAGAGCAATCCGTAACGGATCGCTCCTGACACTTCGATATTTATGTAGAACCAACATATTGCTCAGTGCTTTACAGAGATTATATCCACATTCTTTTATGCCCCAGTGGAGCTTACAGTCTAAGATCCCTATCACATTTCCACACATAGTTTTTAGTTTTAGCAGGATTGGAGTGTCGGAGGACACCTGGGAATAACATACAAACTGCTTGCAGAAGCCCTGGGTGGAATAGAATCTAAGAGCCCTATTGGGAACTAAAATTCCAAAGATAGATGGGATGGCATAGATTCAGCGGAATCTGAGCCCTTGTGTATATCACTTCTGTTAGAATCAAAGCACAAGCAGCACGAAAAATCTGAGGTTCTTGCCTTAGTCATTTACATGAAAAAACGACCATGGTTCTTGTTGGATCACTTTGCTTTGGGTGCCACGGCTTTGTTGTGCAGTGAAGTCACATGTGTCCCATGACTCATTTCAACGTGTTTATTTATAGTAAACAACATAATAAGGGATATGTGGTTTTGTTCTGTTGTATATGTTCATGCAACTCCTCAATGACCTCTGGTTTCCTTATATTTTTCTGACATGGATTACATTATTCCAGTATAATCCCAGTAGCAAAAAGGAAGCGGCATAAAACATATCTTGGTTTTGTGAACAGAGAAAAACAGGAGTCTGATACGAGGCCGAGACTACTGAGCTTCCCAGTGGAGTCAGACGCGCACTTTCAGATTCTGTTTGATTATTGACCTTATTTTCTCACAAACAACTCTTTTATTATGATGTAGCCTCAAGCATCCAGTGACCACTTGCCTTTAAAAAACTGCAAAATAAATGCTTTCTACAGCTCCAACGTTTAGTTGGAGATCCAAGCAGATCAAGTACCACTTAGATTTAATTTATTATACTGTACATACCCAGTGACAGAGCACAAGGATAAATAAATATAGTACATCATTTTCTCTGGTTTAAACCTGTACTCCGCTTGCTACTCGCAGGTCAGCATGCCTGGGAAAGAATAAAACTGTAATTTACAATGCAGAAAGAACTCAATCTAACTGATAAAATGAAACATATTTCCCTGGTTCTGGAGCAAAGAGTTCCAAACGGTGGCCCCGTGTTATAGAACTATTGGCCCACCGGATTGGGGATGTTGGGAATTGTAGTCATCAAGAGCTTGAGGGTTTTTGTAGAAGAGCTTAGTCATTCCATCATGTAGTCAGCACATAGAATAAAAACATGAGGTTCAGTTTGCAAATTCAAGGCCTTAAAGAACAACTAAACCCTAAAAATGGATATGGCTAGAAATGTCATATTTTATATACTAAACTTATTGCAACATCCTAAATGTTTACCATCTCTATAGTAGTAATGATCTAGTCCTTCACAGGAGTTTCTCATCTTGGATTTTGTTAAGAGTGTCTGTGACACGCACATGCTCAGTATGCTCTGAGCAGCTGTTAAAAAGCTAAGCTTAGAGGTCATTGCAAATCATCAAGCAGAAAATGAGATATATCTGTCATATAAGCTGATGCTACGAGGCCTATTATTATTATTATTGTGCTGGTTTCTGAGCTGCCATGTAACAATAATCTAAATACTGTATTATATTGTGAGATTTATATATTATACTATACCTAGGGGCATATTTAATGAGGGTCTAATTGAAAATTCGAAGTAAAAGAATTCGAATTCCAAGCTATTTTTGTGTACTTCAACTAGGGAATAGTCCAAATTCAATTCAATTTGAAAAAAATTTAAAAATTTGAATATCGAAATTTATTATGTACTTTCTCCTTAAAACTTCGAATTTGACCATTCGCCATCTAAAACCTGCCAAATTGCTGTTTTAGCCAAATCCAAATTACTTTGAATTGAATGCGATCTTACTTCGATTTGAGTAATCGAATAAAGCCTATTCACCCGCAGAAAAAAACGTTGATTTTTTTTTAATAAATTTCAATACATTTTAAAAAGTTGGGAATTCAAAAAAACATTAACCCTTGATAAATTTTGAAAAATCTGGCCCATATTGTATAACATTTCTAGCATACTTCTTTAGTCAAGCTTCAGTTTTCCTTTAATGTCACCCTTTTATGCTATTTATTAAAGGGAAACTGCTCCTGTTAAAAAACAGCCACATGCCTTTGACATTAACTTTAAGTGCAACAGGTTTCTTGTGACCTGGAATGATTTCTCTATAAAGGAGTTTCTCAACTCGCTTCATAGCAGCAGCACCCATGGGTTCCCTTAGTGGCTTTGTTGAGTGAATTGAATTCTAATGTGCATTGACACCAATGTGGAGAAAATCACGATTTGCAAGAAGGATACTAATGTGCATCCTTATTGGTGCATACATGGTTTGCAGGTTAGTGATGGTAAATTTATTCGCCAGACATGGATTTGCGGTGAATCTCCAGATTTCACCAACAGCAAATGTTTTCTCGACACTGCCGTGAAAATTTGCCGTGGGAAAATTCACTGCAACAAAAAATTGTTGCTTGCAAAGTTGTCGCATGTCAAAATTACTGAAACGCAACATTGACTTTAATGCATTTGGACAAAAGACTCGCCCGTATGAAATTTGTCGCTTGCAAAATTGTCGTATATCAAAATTTTCCCAATGCCTATTGACTTTAATGCATTTGGACAAAAGAGTTGTGCGTATAATAATTGTCGCTCCTGTCAAAATAATTTTGACGCCCTTTGACTTCAATGCGTTTTGCATTCACCCATCACTAGTTGTGGTAGATGCTACAGTATTTCATGGGAGTCTGCTACTGTTCTGGAATTATTTAATGGGAGTCTGCTACTGTTCTGCAATTATTTAATGGGAGTCTGCTACTGATCTGGAATTATTTAATGGGAGTCTGCTACTGTTCTGGAATTATTTAATGGGAGTCTGCTACTGTTCTGGAATTATTTAATGGGAGTCTGCTACTGTTCTGGAATTCTGTGGAAAATAGCTGCATTATTGGTAAAAAATATAGTAACTTGCATCAACCCATTGCACAATACACTGTGCACGTAAGTCCCCCGTTATATTTCCAGCTATTATGAATAGGAAATAAGAGGATTAGTGGTTATCAAACTGCACCATGTGACATTTCATTTTCTGTACCGCCAAAAGGGCAAACGCTTATTGTTCACGTGCATCAAATCCCTCCGAAAGTTTGCACAAATAACAGACTCAGCACTTTTATTTCATTCAGATCCATCGGGTCAGAAATCTTCATATTTGAAAAAAATTCCACCGACATCCCATAAATCATTTTTTTTAACGCGTTTATACAACGGCTCACTATTTATCATGTTATGACTGTAACTAATTGGGAACCAAGAGAAATAAGCAGAAGCCTCCGATTGCAAAGGACTCCTCTCATGAAGGACATTCTAAATAAATAAATGTAATGGGTTCCGCCTGAGGGATTTATACAAGCACGCTTGTGGTATGCTTTAACAAGACGTCTCATGATTTTCTAAGAATCTGCAAATGTAAATAGATACGTGATGAATGTTCCATGATCCTAGATGCAGTGGAATCACAGATTAATGTACAAAATCAGCAGATAAAAATGATATTTTTTTGTACGAATCATTAATTCTGAAGTAGATGTCGGCAAGCAGCAGCAAACGATGTAGCCGTCCTTTAGCTGAGGGCTTAGAAACAAAATAAGGTTTTTGTAAGATATAGTTGATGCTGCAAAGAATTGCTTTCATCAATAATTAATTTCTGCATGTAATTTGCATAAGGGATTAATCATTTGTATGGGTGTTAGTATATAGGGCTCTTACAGGCATTTCTTGCTGTGTTCTCCTGCGGCAGGAAAAAATGCAGCCCATTCTTCCGGATTGGGTTGTACAGGTAAGAGATCCATTATCCGACAGCCCGTTATCCAAAAGGCCCTGAAAGGCAGTCTCCCATAGACTTCATTATAACCACATTTTAAAAAAGGGTCGGACTGGACATGGGGCATGCCCACCCCCCGCGAGTATGCACAAACATCGATGCGCACGACGGCTTGCATGCATGAACAAGACAGCGCAACATAAACTCCAGCGAGCATGCACCAAACACGCAACATGAACGGCGGCATGCATGCACTGAAGCTTGATCGGCGCCATAATTCATTTTATTTGGGGGCCCAGAGATGGGGGAAGGGGGGTTGGGCTGCCCAGGTTTTTTCCCGGTGTCCTGTCAGCCCCGTCTGATGCTGCCCCTAGCAACCAAAACACATGTTTACTTTTATACTAGGGATACAATTAATCCACTGTTTTTGGGTCAAATCCCGAACCGATTGCATATGCAAAGTAGGTCTAGGAATGGTTAAAGAGAACCTCTCACTGTGCGCCAGTGGATACTTATTAGCCTTCTCATTTCAGTAGTTTTAGAGTTTTTTTTAAACCGCCACTGAACTCACTTTCTCTGCAACCATGAATGTCATGAAATTTATTAAAAGATCCAAATATAAAAACCACAAACAAAAAAAATCCAAATTGATTAAAAAACGCTCCAATAAGATCAGCGCAGGTGTCATTGCCTCGACAACTTTAACTTGGCAAATTTATGTATTAGAGGTATTCATGGTTTTTACACTAAATAAATCTCAAATTTTTAGAGTTTTTAAAGGAATTGTTCCAGTGTAAAAATAAAAACTGGGTAAATAGATAGACTGTGCAAAATAAAAAATATTTCTTATATAGTTAGATAGGCAAAAATGTAATGTATAAAGCCTGGAGTGACTGGATGTCTAACATAATAGCCAGAACACTACTTCCTGCTTTTCAGCTCTCTTGGTTCACACTGACTGGTTACCCTGGTTACCAGGCAGTAACCAATCAGAGGTTTGAAGGGGGGCCACATGAGTCATATCTGTTGCTTTTGAATCTGAGCTGAATGCTGAGGATCAACTGCAAACTTACTGAACAGTTATGTCCCATGTGGCCCCGTTCAAGTCGCTGATTAACTCAGAGTTAGAGAGCTGAAAAGCAGGAAGTAATGTTCTGGCTATTATGTTAGACATCCAGTCACTCCAGCCTTTATACATTGCATTTTTGGCTAACTAACTATATTAGAAATATTTTTTATTTTGCACAGCCTATCGATTTAAACAGTTTTTATTTTGACACTGAACTGTTCCTTTAAGAAATATGCAAATTTTTGGAGATTTGTTGAAAAAATATAAATTAACTTGGCCCTAACGTTTAGCTGAATCTAAATCCTGACGAAAAAGGCCGCATCTTTGCTAAATCCCACACTGAATCCTCGATTTGGTACATCCCTATTTTAAACAGGGGGCCAGTAAATGCTAACTACTGATTGGTTGCTATGGGTGATTAGACTTGTCATTAGAATTTTGCACCATTTATTACCTAACCCAGTGTGTGTGCAAAAGTGGTTTGGGGCCTTTCTTTCTCTAGTGTAGAGAAATGTAGAGGAGTATATGGCATACAGTTTGAAATAAAAATACCACTTGGGGAGAGATACAGCTGCTTATACAATACTGCATGGGCCCTAGGCATTGCACAAAAACTAAAGGGGGGGAATGTCAAATATTAGACCCTTTAGCATTTGCTGTGCTACAAATTCCAGCACTGGGGAGTTGGAATTAAGCTATTGGATATTGAACATCCCTTGTGTACAGTATATCCTAAAAATATATAGAACGAATGTCATATAGCATACTATAAGTGATGTCCGGGTAGGGCTTTTCCTGATCTGCACCCCGGCCGCCACCCACCCTCACCACCACCGCACCTGCCCGAGCCCGACTTCCAGGTTCCTTTTATAGACCTGTGCTGATCCACCTCACAATGACGTCACAAAAAGGGCGGGGTGAGAGGCGTGTCTATAAAAGCTCAGCCCAGAACTCGAAAGCCGGCATTTGGAAGGTCTCGGGCAAGGAGAGCAGTCAGAAGATCTCAACCTGCACCCGGAAAAGAGAGTGTGAGGTCGGCCCAAAACGTTGGTAACCCCACAGATCCCTCAAGTATCGGGCCAGCCCGCACATCACTACATACTATGTCCATGGTGGTTTTTATTAACATTTTATCCAAAGGCATTCTCCCTGCTGACTGCCCCTGCTAATGGTCTTTAATGGTCTGTAGGGCTGAATAAGAGGTGCAGTTACACAACAGGCCGACCCTCTGTGTGTGGGTCAGGGTACCTGCTTGTTGTTGTGTATCCTGATGTGTGAAAATGAATTTACTGTTTAACCTTTTTTTTTTAATATCATGAGATTAGTGTTACAACACAGATAAAGACATTGTAAAAAATAGAGTAAAAACTGAACATTATATATTTTTGTTATTCTTCTTAGAATCCAGATATTGTATTGGTGCACTACTTGAATGTTCCTGCCATCGAGGATTGTGGGAAGCCGTGTGGTCCAATTATATGCTCACTCAACACCGACAAGAAAGAGTGGGCGAAATGGACCAAGGAGGAACTTATAGGACAGCTGAAACCTATGTGTGAGTTACTGTTTTGCTTTGAATAATATAATGCTATATGTACTATGCTGGGAGATATCTATGTTGTTCCTGAAAGACTACAACCTCAGAGATGCAGCACCCAATCAATAAAATACAAAGCAGAAAAAATACAAAGATTCCAACTTAGTCTGTAGACATAATGCAGTCCCCGAGTATCTTCAGGTGTTTGCATAAACATTTATTTGGGAATAAAAGTTTCTCACAGCTTTAAAGGAACAGCAACATCAAAAAAAGTAATACCAATATAATGCAGCATTCCCCTGCACTGGTAAAACTGGTGTGTTTGCTTCAGAAACACTACTATTGTTTATATAAACAAGCTGCTGTGTAGCCATTCAAAGGCTCGGGTTACACAGCAGATAGCAGATAAGCTCTGTAGAACATAATGGTGTTATCTGTTATCCATTATTTAACCTGTGCCATATGTAGCCTTTTTTTAATGTCCACCATTGCTATTCAGCAGCTTGTTTATATGAACTATAGTAGTG
Source organism: Xenopus petersii (assembly GCA_038501925.1). Lineage (NCBI taxonomy): Eukaryota > Metazoa > Chordata > Amphibia > Anura > Pipidae > Xenopus > Xenopus petersii. Next base: position 91,021,253 of record CM076685.1, read on the forward strand.
TTTCTGAAGCAAAAACATCAGTTTTACCAGTGCAGGGCAATAGTACAGGATATCTTCATTACTTTAAAACACTTTAATTTTTTGGTGTTACAGCAGGCGACAAAAATTTTCGAACCTGTCGATCTCCGTCGGACGAAAAATGTCGGGACTCTCCACACACATGGTCCAAAAATGGTACAATTCCACAATTCGTACGATCGGATCGTTGCGTCTATGGCCAGCTTAAGATACGATCCATCGATTCAACACCATCCTACAGTGGAGTTTAACCTTTAGCCTAAAACCTTAAGGGCTGAACTTCATGAGGCGATCAGGTCCAATCAGGTGATGACACGCATGCAACGTGTTGAAAGTGCAGCATACAATGGGACTAAATTAAGACTGTCGGATATGAATGTCGCACGATGTGTCTACATGCCAACAGTCGGATATATGTAGTTTGTACCTGGCTGATCAGTCCCATTGTATGCTGCACCTCTAGCACGTTGCATGCATGTCATTGCCTGGTTTCAAATTGGTTCAAATGAACAACTCTTCTCACACTCCCTGGCTTTCTTGTTGATTGCCAGGTGCACGGTGACGGGGGGTCGGCACCCTCCAACATCCAATGGGTAAGAAATCACTGGCACTCAAAGGGCAGGTGCAAGCAGGGACAAACCCTTGCGTTTTATTCACAGAAAAAGCAACGTTCCGGGGTCAGACCCCTTTATTTGCTTGATAAAGGGGCCTGACCCCGAAACGTTGCTTTTTCTGTGAATAAAACGCAAGGGTTTGTCCTGCTTGCACTTGCCCTTTGAGTGCCAGTGATTTCTTACCCACTGGTTTCAAATTGGACCTGATCGATTTACAGTATGATTGTACACCAGCAGTATAGTAAATCTGACTGTGTTACTGGTCTTTCCAGAGATATTGCAAAGGTTTTAAAAAATAGGTCTTAGCTTACTGAAACCAGCCAAGCTATCTCACGCTGATAAATATGTAGTTAGCGCTCTGGTTTTCCTGAACTGAACGTCCATCTACCGCTACTAGTAATTGGCTATCTGAGGATTTTGGGATTTCCAATCCGACAACAGATTAAGAGCAACTGGTTGACTATCTAGCTTAGAACATCATCTAAATACTCTACACTCTATTATAGTAAGCCAAAATGGAATTCAGTAATTATACTGCCAGACTGTGCCCCATACGCAATGTGGCAGCAAAATCATTACAACTGTGCCTGGCTTGGCTTAAAATGTACAACTGCAAAAACTGATGAATTCCTTTAATTAGAAAAGATGGCAAATATTCCTAACATCATTACAGGTTTTTTTTTTTCAGTTTTTTGGGAAGACTGCCATAGGGTATAAATAAAAACAACCAGTTTAACTAAAGATATTCGGAGAATAATTGTGCAGTCACAGGATGTATAAAAGAAAGTACATATGCCATTAGGAATCTGACCAGGGCAGGAAAATAAACCCAGGCAATTACGATAATTACAATTTCAGCTAGTTTGCTACCGGCGAGGACAAACACAACCCACTGCACATTGTACAAATGTGACTTCTGTGTAAGCATTACTTATTTGCTTTTGGAAAGCAAAAAGCAGTTTTACAAAGTAGAATTGTCATATTAATGATTTAATAATCTTGTTCATTAAAATATCCTCAAATGGCTGCTTTCTTAGGATGCCTTGTCTCACATACGCACAGCCTCCAAGTGTTTCAGTTTTCAAGCTCAGCCGCTGAATAGAATGCTCAAGCTGATTGCAAGATAATATGCAGGGTTGCGTGTATCCTATATAAGCTGGATTTTGTCAGACTTTGTTTAAAAAGTGTCTGAAAACCTGAATGAAATAAATGAATTTGGACTTAGACTGAGCATTAATACAGGTAAGGGATCCATTATTCAGAGAGCTCCAAAATACAGGAAGGTTATCTCCCATAGATTGTATTGTAATCAAATAATTAGAATTTTTTAAAATGATTTCCTGTTTCTCTGAAATATTGAGGGGCTTATTTATCAAAATTCCTAAAGAAAAAAACTCAGAAAATCTTCCAATTGTTAACAGAACATCTGCCATTGACTTTTACATGTTCTCGGCAGGTCTGAGTTGGAGTACTTTTTTCATCTGACTTAAAAAAAAAAAAAGTTTTCTTTTTCTCCAAAAAAAAATTGGACTTTAAAAGTCCAACCAGAAAAATTCATGAAATCCCCAGGTTGAATGAATTATTGTCTGTAATACTTGAAACACAAATTCACTATGTACAGCTTATGTCAATACTATGAACAGTGTATAAGGACAGATTTTAAAGGATAGTCCTGTATTCTGTGTATTATGAATTTGCTCTTTAAATGGATTGTTCACCTTCCAAACACTTTTTTTTTTCAGTTCAGTTGTTTTCAGATTGTTCACCATAAATAAAGATTTATTTCTGGTGAACAATCTGAAAACAACTGAACTGATAAAAAGTGTTTGAAGGTGAACAACCCCTTTAACAATACAGCCCAGAAATTGACAATGTACTTCTTTCTGATGTTAAACAAAATCTAAAACGCTTGCCTTCATTTTTACAGTATGGGGCACATTTACTTAGCTCGAGTGAAGGAATAGAATCTACTTCGACCATCAAATTGGCTACTTTGACCTTGACTCGAACGATTCGAACTAGAAATCGTTCGACTATTCGATAGTCGAAGTACTGTCTCTTTAAAAAAAACTTCGACCACCTACCGTATATACTTGAGTATAAGCCGAGTTTTTCAGCATCCAAAATGTGCTGAAAAAGTCTACCTCGACTTATACTTATACTCGGGTCAGCTGGCAGTAGCTGAGATTTCAGTCACTTTTAATCATTCCTATACCAACAGTTCACTTGGGGAGAGACTGCAATATCCCAAAATGCCCTCTGTTGGTTATATGAAAGAATAACAGTGACTGAAATATCACACAGCACCCTCTGTTGGTTATATGAAAGAATAACAGTGACTGCAATATCACACAGCGCCATCTGTTGGTTATATGAAAGAATAACAGTGACTGCAATATGACACAGCGCCATTTGTTGGTTATATGAAAGAATAACAGTGACTGCAATATCACACACCGCCATCTGTTGGTTATATGAAAGAATAACAGTGACTGCAATATCACACACCGCCATCTGTTGGTTGTATGAAAGAATAACAGTGACTGCAATATCACACAGTGCCCTCTGTTGGTTATATGAAAGATTAACAGTGATGGCAATATCACACAGCACCCTCTGCACTTGGTAGTGGGACAATGGGACAATGCACACAGTAATCCGTTTGTCAATTCTCTGTCACCATCAACTTTGCAAAGAAGTCCAGTTGATCGCTGGGGGGGTCACTTTGGCAGAATGTGCGCTGCTGGGAGACAGGGCTGTAGTTGTGTCTAGGCTTATACTAGAGTCAATAAGTTTTCCCAGTTTTCGTAGGTAAAATTTGGTACCTCGGCTTATACTCGGGTCTGCTTATATTCGAGTATATACGGTACTTTGCCACCTAAAACCTACCGAGCATCAATGTTAGCCTATGGGGAAGGTCCCCATAGGCTTTCTAGCCAATTTGTGATTGAAGGAAAATCGTTTGATCGATGGATTAAAATCCTTTGAATCGTTCGATTTGAAGGATTTAATTGTTCGATCGAACGATTTTTCCTACGATCGTTCGAACGATCGCATTGCGGATTTTACTTCGACAGTCGAATACCAATGGTTAATTAACCCTCGATATTTCACCCACAGTAAATGTGCCCCCATGTGTGTAAATGCTATATAGATAGTACTATAGATAGTACTTCAGACTTTTGCTTGAAAACAATTATTTAACATAATTCATTTCTGCTATTGGTCACTGCTTGAAACTTGGCTAAGTACCCTATCAATGAAGACGCAGTCTAGGGGAAGCAAAGCAATTTATCTGCACACAAGTGGCTGACAAGTACTTCACTTGAAAGTATGAGAAATTCAGCTTTTGATTCCCATTCCTAAAGAGTATATATATATATATATATATATATATATATATATATATATATATATATATATATATATATATATATATATATATATATATATATATACTCTTTAGGAATGGGAATCAAAAGCTGAATTTCTCATACTTTCAAGTATGAGAAATTCAGCTTTTGATCCTCCAAAGTAGAGACCGCACTCACAGTCTTTGACAAAGGCTGGTACGCAGCCGAAATGTTAGTTTTCTATAATAAAATACTTTATATTTTCGTAAGTCCTGTGAGTGCGGTCTCTACTTTGGAGGATTACAGACAACATTGGATACACGCACCCAGGCCAACAAGATACTTCTAAACGTGAGTGCTGTGACTGTGGGGAATGTATGTATGTATATATATATATATATATATATATATATCTTTTACTGAATTAATTACAAATATATTTCCTCTGGAGAAACATATTCATGCAAAAAATCAATAGCCAGACAGTAGCTAATTCTGAACGTTTAACTCCCAGCATTCTCAATCAGCCAAGAGCTTTGAGCTACTATTTAGCCACAGTGTTAGAGTTCCAGATTACTTACCTATGGTCTCTATGTTGTGTCAGCAGAGAAGAAAAATACCAGCACTCAGGACTCCATGCAATTGGGACAAGCCCTGCGTGTTTATTGCAAAGTTCCGCTTCGGGCACACCCCTTCACCAGACAGCACAATTTGTTGTGTGACATACAGTATAATTTGCATTGATAGAGGAAATATATATATATATTTATGTGTAGGCCCAAGCTTAAAACATATAGATGTTATTTATTAAAGTCTGAATGCGAATGTAGAATTTCTCGAGACTTATACTCTGAGGATGCAAAAATGTCTGAATCCGAAAATACTCCATATTCAACCTGTCGAGGTCCTGTCCTGAAGTCAATGGCAGAGATCCTATTTGAAGATATCATGGTCTGTGCTGGGTTTCGTATGATAATCCAAACATTTCGGGCTTTTCCACTGATTTCATGAAAAATTCTGACTTTTAGGGCATCAAATCAAAAAAAATTACGGATTTGTCACACGACAATCCAAAAAAGTTACGTTTTTTGTGCAACAATACAAAAAAGCAGTGTTTTTTCCGGAAATTTTTTTTTCGTGTTTTTTTAATAATAATTATGGGTAAATCATGGATTCTAGTTTAGTCTGACTTCTTTAATTTAAAACATGAGAAAAAATCAGATTTTACAAATAACCCCATAATGTTAGTCCTAATAAAAAGATAACTACAAATGACATTACTTTTAATTCTAGCATGGAGAGTCCCTGCCCCATATTTTTTACAATTTAGATTCACTTGGATTCAGTTTCTTGCCTTAGGTTAGAAGAAGACACCACCAGGAACTTAGGCCTTTTTAAAGCAGAGTCATTTGATTTAACTACTGAGGCACATCTTCTACTTATTCCTCTACTACTGTCTATTATTATTATTATTATTATTTATTTATATAGCGCCAACATATTTTTCAGCACTGTAAAGCAAATGTGTTTACTGTATATAACTAAATCACATGAATTACATACATAGAACATATTGAGTTACATACATCACAACCAATACTGGTACTTAATAAACCCTTGAATTAGAAGGATTAAGCGCAAATCCTTCGATCGATTGATCGAAGTAAAAATCCTTCGATCGAATGATAAAATCCTTAGGATCGAACAATTCGAACAATTTTAAGCGATCGATCGAAGGATTTTTCTTCAATCAAAAAAAGGTTAGGAAAGTGCTGGGGAAGGTCCCCATAGGCTAAGATTGTACCTCTTAACAAAAAAGAGAAGTATTTTTTAAAGAGACAGTACTTCGACTGTCGAATGGTCGAATAGTCAAACGATTTTTAGTTCAAATCGTCGAAGTCGAAGGTTGTAGTAGCCTATTCGATGGTCGAAGTACCCAAAAAAATACTTCGAAATTCTACATTTTTTTCATTCGAATCCTTCACTAGAGCTTAGTAAATGTGCCCCAAGGTGTGGGAGTGGGCAAGATCAGAATTAAGTGAGTGAGAGATGTAGTACTGTAGAGTGAGAGTGAGGGTAGGCTTCTCTAAGTAAGTGCGTTTTGAGAGATCTTTTGAAAGCAGAAGGGTTGGAAGGAAGTCGGACAGAACGTGGGAGAACATTCCAGAGGAGGGGTGCAGCCCTTGCCTCCTCTCATTTAGTAGCAGGTCAGTAGAGGAGCGTAGTAAGCGGTTGGGTGAGTATATATAGATGAGTTCAGAGATGTAGGGTGGGGCAGAGTTATGAAGTGCTTTGAATGTCAGGGTTAGGGATGGGCGAATTTGACCCGTTTCGTTTGCCAAAAATTTGCCGCTGGCGAAATGGCGCAGACGGCCATTAAAGTTTATGCGCACAACAAATTTCTTTTGTTGCGCATCTTTTTTTGACGCACGACGTCATATAAGTCTATGGGCGTCATTTCCGTGGCGAAATGAGAAAAAAAACGCCCATCCCTAGTCAGGGTCATTAATTTGAATTTTTTTCTGAAAGGTATTGGAAGCCAGTGTAGGGATTGGCAGAGTGGCATGGCAGAGGAGGAGCGGTTGCTGAGGTTTATGAGCCTCGCAGGCTCTCTAGTTTAAGAATAAAATTATTTTCCTTATAGCAAAGGTTTTAAAATATATGGCTGAAGGCTGCCCTTACTGCTTGAGATTTTGTACCCCCCCCCTACAACAGAGGGTGAAAAGGTGTAACTTATTTACTTAAAACTGTTTTAGCACCAACTTGTAAGATCACCGACTCTTATTTGGTAGCATGCAGCATTTAATAACACAGCAGACCAAGTGTTTCATGACTAAGTGGCCCTAGCATTATGAGACACTGAGACAGCTCTTTGTCCCTTAACCACATACGTCACAGTGACCCCAGCAATATTCGTCAAAGTGACCCCAGCAATACAGTATATTTCACAGTGACCCCAGCAATATTTGACAACAAAGTTCCCAGCAATATATGTCACAATGGCAATAGCAATATATGAAACAAAAAATATACTATTGCACCATTTACGGTTAAAAGATTTGTTTAGACATATTAAAAATCATTTAGTCCCCACACAGAAAAGACTAACGCATTTCATGCTTACCCAGCACTTAGTGATAGGCCTTCCACATGACACATTGGATCAAGCAATGTACTGTATGTCGCAGAAACCCCAGCAACATATGTAAAAAGTGACTCCCAGCATTTTATGACACAGAAGGCCAAATACTTTAGAACTTTATAGCACCAGCCTAAATTTCTAGGTAATTTAGTGGGAACCTACAACACAGATTAATTAACCAAGCACGTTAATATATTTTTTTAATAAATAAAGATAATTTTTAGCATTACTGCTTCTTTAAAACGTTGCCTTTTTGGTTTTTATAAGTATCAGTAAACAGTAATTAAATTCACAAACTGGTGAATGCAGCACAGTCCCCTTTATATATGTAGATGAAATGAATGCTGAATATTACAGGAGGTCTTCATAAATTATACAGACACAATATATATCTTCAGATGGACAATAAATCATTGATGTATAACCGTGAGTCACTAGAAAATAACAGATTTAAAAAAAAAATGGCAACAATCCAAAACTTTACAAATCTGAAAGAGCTGAAGAGCAGGTTCATAATCCATCTGACTGCTTCTTAATAGGGTCAAGTGAAACCAATAACAGCCCTCTCCCTACAGATTTATTAATGCACAGCTATATACAGGTACAGGGTTCGTTATCCGGAAACCCGTTATCCAGAAAGCTCAGAATTACGGAGCTTTCTTCCATAAACAACGAAGGCCATATTCCATAAACAACATTTTATCCAAAATCCAAATTTTATCTGTAATAATAAAACATCTCAGTAAGTGACAGCAGCACAGAGCATGTACAGTAAATCATCAGAAAAGAAGATGGGGCGCTACAGGGGCATCTTCAGAGACACAGATCTTTACTGCTAAAGGGCTGTGGTTGCCTTGGGCTGGTACAGAAGTTCAACACATAATATAAAACATTTCTAGCTACTTCTTTAGTTAAGCCTTATTTCTCCTTTAATGTTTACATAATTTTCTAGAGGGATTAAGGAATGAAGATCCAAATTATGGAAAAATCCATTATCCGGAAACCCTCAGGTCCCGAGCATTCTGAATAACAGGTCCCATACCTGTACAAATATAGCTAGCTGCAAAGCAAAGTATAGTGTAATTTGATTTCTCCACCAGAATATAAAATAGATATCCAGAATTATATCACATTAATTAGTGTAGATTACCATATATGTTCATAACACAATACCAATCTGTACATTTATGGCACAACCTCTGGATTAAGGGAAGGAATTTTGAGATATTGGGCATTCTGCCTGACACTTGTTTCCTGCTCACAGCGTCCAAAAATGCCTAATTGATCTAGCTGAGCCTCGTTCCATTGACCTTATTATTCTTATTTCTAAATCTAATGATTTCAGTGCTGCGTGGCCTGACTGCACTCCCAAGTCACCCTTTTAGGAATAAGCATAAACAAATGTATTTTAGCAGATGATGTTTTATTGGACCGTAGTAAACAATAGTGAATCCCACACTCCCTTATAAAATATGAGTGTACGTCACACTTAACTAAAGTCACATGGGTTCTAGGACCAAAATTCTTTCCCCTAGTTCACCCCCCCCCCTATAGCTACTGAGGATAACAGCAGACCCTGTGTTTCCAAGGGGGCCAAGAAGGTATATGGGGTCCCTTGAGGCACTAATTAATAAGCAATTTCAATATATATTTATTAAACAGGACAACCTCTGGATATGTTGGGGGCCCTAAACTTAATTTGCTGTAGGGCCCAATAACATCTAGTTTCACCACTGACTGGATTCATGGGGCAAATTTACTGAAAGGCAAAGTGACTAACGCTGGTGAAAATGTCATTTTGGGACTTCGCTGATTTACTAACAGGTGCAGGCGTAACTTCACTAGCGAAAGAGACTGACGCTGGTGCTCATTCGCACTCAATTGCCCAGCAAAGTTGCGGATTTTACTGAACGTTACCTCTTGCGCCTGACTTGCCTTCGCCACCTAAGACCAGGCGAAGTGCAATAGAGTAGATAGGACTTATAAATTTAGTCCCAATAAACTTGCTTCCCCCCTACATTTCCTAACATATGGCACATAAACTATACACTGGTCTCGTGTAGGGCAATATAACAACTCTATTTTCTTTTATTAAGCTTCCATGGGCTTGTGTAGTGTAATGTAATGGCTGCAACATGTACGTCCATTCAACTTTAACTTCCCACCGTATGCAAATTAGCGCAACTTTGCTCTGCTTGCCGAATTAACGCTAGCAAAACTTCGCCAGCGTTCGGCGCCCTGGACGCAACTTTGCATGTTAGTAAATAGCGTTGTCTGAGTGAATTTTCGTCTGCCAAAGTGTCGCGCTGCCTGCGAAGCAGTCGCTGGCAAATTCTTGCCGCTTAGTAAATTTGCCCTAGTGGTAGGCCATGAATGTACCCATATTTTTTTAAGGAGAACTGAAGCTTAACAAAGAATGCCTAGACTAGTCTAGAAATGCTGTTCTTTATTTTTTGAGATTCTGTACCAGCCAAAGATGACCACAGCAAGACTGTGCCTCTAATTCCCCAGTAGCTCCCCATCTTGTTTTCTTCTGATTCATTACACATGCTCTGTGCTGCTGTCACTTACTGTGCTTAGGAACTGGCTGATTATTATACTGTATATTTAGCATATAAATGTCACAATGCGAGGTTGATTAGTAAGTAATTCAGATTATTAGTACAGGCTAGCCATTGCACTTTGCATCAAAATTCAACAATCAGCCCTGAAGCATCACCTTCTGTGACGGATGAACCTTTATTTCTGCTTCATAATTTGCAACAATCCCTAACCTTCTACCCCTTATTTGTTTTTAGTGTTTAGTTCTCCCTTAACCACTGCAGATATAATTAAGTAGTCAAACACCATCTATTAAGATCTAGAAAGCTCTATATTCTCATTTAGGTGTCATTTAATGGGTCACTTTGTGGTCCCTTTGCCCCTCTGTGGTAACAAACCCAAGTTTCCTCAGTAGTTAAAGGACAAGGAAAGGCAAAAAAATTCAATTCCATTTTTAATTTCTTTAATGAAAAAGAAACCTATATCCATTATACTTTAATTAAAAAATGTGTACCGTTTTTATAAGAAACCTGACTGTATGCAGTGAAATTCTCCCTTCATTTACTGCTGTGGATAGGAATTGTCAGATGGTCCCTAACTGCTGAGAAGGGAAACAATCATACTTATGAACAGCAGGGGGAGCCCCCGCCTTACTTACCAGCCATGCAGAATTTAAGCAGCTTTGTTTATGATGATCCCTAAGCAGCCCAGACCACACTGAGCATGTGCAGGGTCAGGCAACGATGTTTAACAAAGTTACAAGATGGTGACCCCCTGTGGCCAACTTTGAAAGCATAAATCATTTGTTTGATTAGGCTTGTGGTGCAGTAAGTTCATTCTTATGTTTAGTATACAAAATACAGCATTTCTAGCCTTATTCTATTTTAGACTTTCCTTGTCCTTTAACCCTTTCCCTGCCAGCCGTTTTGTCCTAGATGCGAACATCTACTGCCAAGCAGTTTTTAGATATTTTGCACTCTTTCACTTTAAGGGCCTTTCCTGGGGTGGTCTTTTAGTTAACCCAGGAAAACAATATATTGTTTTTTTCAGGACAACCTGAACTTTCACAATATGCAAGAATTTTGGTGTAATTCTACTTCTCTAATAAAATATTGGATTCTAAGTGTCAAATAAAATGAAAAAAATCATGTTGCACGAAGAACAATCACATATATCAGAAACATCATTCATTTTATGTACGAGAACACAGCCGATTTAGAAAGGTCTATGTCTCCTGAACGCGACAATACCAAATATATATAGTTTTATGGAGATTTCTCACTTGTATAGCTCAAAATCTACAAGCAGTACACAACCAAATTTCCAAAGCAACACTTCCCAAACGGCATACTTTTGATTTCAAGGCCAAACATTCCGCTAACAGTAGGTTTACCCTAGAAAACTACCCATTACTAGAAAGAACAGATTCTGGTGAATCAAAAATGGGTAGAAATATCTTTGTACTCCAAACCACCAAGTTGCAATTGTTTCCTAAAGTTATAATGTTTTATAGAAATTGGTGAATTTTTTGAAAAATGACCTCAAAGCTTCCACTCTACAGCAACATATCTCCCACACATCATTAGGTATCAATGTAAAACACCCCAAATATAAAATCCTGGGTCCACTGAACAGTTTGATGCCCAATATGAATAGATGTACCCAAGCACGTGGCATAGGAGGCCCCAAAAGGAAGACCCCCCGTTTGTTCTGTCATTTCAGATACTGCAAAATCAACACATTTACATCGTTTTGGGGGGCGGCAAAGGTAGAAAAAAGTATGTTCACCCCAGAAAACCATATATTTTCGGAAAGTACACATTCCCCTGAATCCAAATTGGGTATGCATGTCTTTCTACACCAAAGTACCAAGCGGCAAACCATTTCTAAAGTTGGTGATTTTGGCGACATTTCCAAAAATCACTTAAAAATTTCTACCCTGCAGCATCGTATTACCCACATACTTTTAGGTATCAAGACAAATCACCCCAAATATGAAAGCCTAGGGTCCTCTGAACAGTTTGATGCCCAATATGTATAGGTGTACCCAAGCAAGTGGCATATAGAGGCCTGAAAAGGAAGACCCCCATATGGTCTGTCATTTCAGATACTTCAAAATCAACACATTTACATCGTTTTGAGGGGGGCAAATGTAGAAAAAAGTAAGTTCACCCCAGAAAACCATATATTTTCGGAAAGTACACATTGCCACGAATCTAAATTGGGTATGCATGTCTTTGTACTCCAAAGTACCAAGCCGCAAATCATTCCTAAACTTGGTGATTTTGGTGACATTTCCAAAAATCACTTAAAAATGTCTACCCTGCAGCATCGTATTTCCCACATACTTTTAGGTATCAAGAGAAATCACCCCAAATATGAAAGCCTAGGGTCCTCTGAACAGTTTGATGCCCAATATATATAGGTGTACCCAAGCACGTGGCATATAGGGGCCCCAAAAGGAAGACTCCCATATGGTCTGTCATTTGAGGTACTGCAAAATCAACACATTTACATCGTTTTGGGGGGGGGCAAAAGTAGAAAACAGTAAGTTCACCCCAGAAAACCATATATTTTCGGAAAGTACACATTCCAACGAATCCAAATTGGGTATGCATGTCTTTCTACGCCAAAGTACCAAGCCGCAAATCATTCCTAAATTTGGTGATTTAGGTGACAATTCCAAAAATCACCTCAAAATATCTACCCTGCAGCATCGTATTACCCACATACTTTTAGGTATCAAGACAAATCACCCCAAATATGAAAGCCTAGGGTCCTCTGAACAGTTTGATGCCCAATATGTATAGGTGTACCGAAGCATGTGGCATATAGGGGCCCTAAAAGGAAGACCCCCATATAGTCTGACATTTCAGGTACTGCAAAATCAACACATTTACATTGTTTTGGGGGGGCAAAAGTAGAAAACAGTAAGTTCACCCCAGAAAACCATATATTTTCGGAAAGTACACATTCCCACGAATTCAAATTGGGTATGCATGTCTTTCTACGCCAAAGTACCAAGCCGCAAATCATTCCTAAATTTGGTGATTTAGGTGAAATTTCCAAAAATCACCTCAAAATATCTACCCTGCAGCATCGTATTACCCACATACTTTTAGGTATCAAGACAAATCACCCCAAATATGAAAGCCTAGGGTCCTCTGAACAGTTTGATGCCCAATATGTATAGGTGTACCGAAGCATGTGGCATATAGGGGCCCTAAAAGGAAGACCCCCATATAGTCTGACATTTCAGGTACTGCAAAATCAACACATTTACATTGTTTTGGGGGGGCAAAAGTAGAAAACAGTAAGTTCACCCCAAAAAACCATATATTTTCGGAAAGTACACATTCCCACGAATTCAAATTGGGTATGCATGTCTTTCTACGCCAAAGTACCAAGCCGCAAATCATTCCTAAATTTGGTGATTTAGGTGAAATTTCCAAAAATCACCTCAAAATATCTACCCTGCAGCATCGTATTACCCACATACTTTTAGGTATCAAGACAAATCACCCCAAATATGAAAGCCTAGGGTCCTCTGAACAGTTTGATGCCCAATATGTATAGGTGTACCGAAGCATGTGGCATATAGGGGCCCTAAAAGGAAGACCCCCATATAGTCTGACATTTCAGGTACTGCAAAATCAACACATTTACATTGTTTTGGGGGGGCAAAAGTAGAAAACAGTAAGTTCACCCCAGAAAACCATATATTTTCGGAAAGTACACATTCCCACGAATTCAAATTGGGTATGCATGTCTTTCTACGCCAAAGTACCAAGCCGCAAATCATTCCTAAATTTGGTGATTTAGGTGAAATTTCCAAAAATCACCTCAAAATATCTACCCTGCAGCATCGTATTACCCACATACTTTTAGGTATCAAGACAAATCACCCCAAATATGAAAGCCTAGGGTCCTCTGAACAGTTTGATGCCCAATATGTATAGGTGTACCGAAGCATGTGGCATATAGGGGCCCTAAAAGGAAGACCCCCATATAGTCTGACATTTCAGGTACTGCAAAATCAACACATTTACATTGTTTTGGGGGGGCAAAAGTAGAAAACAGTAAGTTCACCCCAGAAAACCATATATTTTCGGAAAGTACACATTCCCACGAATTCAAATTGGGTATGCATGTCTTTCTACGCCAAAGTACCAAGCCGCAAATCATTCCTAAATTTGGGGATTTAGGTGAAATTTCCAAAAATCACCTCAAAATATCTACCCTGCAGCATCGTATTACCCACATACTTTTAGGTATCAAGACAAATCACCCCAAATATGAAAGCCTAGGGTCCTCTGAACAGTTTGATGCCCAATATGTATAGGTGTACCGAAGCATGTGGCATATAGGGGCCCTAAAAGGAAGACCCCCATATAGTCTGACATTTCAGGTACTGCAAAATCAACACATTTACATTGTTTTGGGGGGGCAAAAGTAGAAAACAGTAAGTTCACCCCAGAAAACCATATATTTTCGGAAAGTACACATTCCCACGAATTCAAATTGGGTATGCATGTCTTTCTACGCCAAAGTACCAAGCCGCAAATCATTCCTAAATTTGGTGATTTAGGTGAAATTTCCAAAAATCACCTCAAAATATCTACCCTGCAGCATCGTATTACCCACATACTTTTAGGTATCAAGACAAATCACCCCAAATATGAAAGCCTAGGGTCCTCTGAACAGTTTGATGCCCAATATGTATAGGTGTACCGAAGCATGTGGCATATAGGGGCCCTAAAAGGAAGACCCCCATATAGTCTGACATTTCAGGTACTGCAAAATCAACACATTTACATTGTTTTGGGGGGGCAAAAGTAGAAAACAGTAAGTTCACCCCAGAAAACCATATATTTTCGGAAAGTACACATTCCCACGAATTCAAATTGGGTATGCATGTCTTTCTACGCCAAAGTACCAAGCCGCAAATCATTCCTAAATTTGGGGATTTAGGTGAAATTTCCAAAAATCACCTCAAAATATCTACCCTGCAGCATCGTATTACCCACATACTTTTAGGTATCAAGACAAATCACCCCAAATATGAAAGCCTAGGGTCCTCTGAACAGTTTGATGCCCAATATGTATAGGTGTACCGAAGCATGTGGCATATAGGGGCCCTAAAAGGAAGACCCCCATATAGTCTGACATTTCAGGTACTGCAAAATCAACACATTTACATTGTTTTGGGGGGGCAAAAGTAGAAAACAGTAAGTTCACCCCAGAAAACCATATATTTTCGGAAAGTACACATTCCCACAAATTCAAATTGGGTATGCATGTCTTTCTACGCCAAAGTACCAAGCCGCAAATCATTCCTAAATTTGGTGATTTAGGTGAAATTTCCAAAAATCACCTCAAAATATCTACCCTGCAGCATCGTATTACCCACATACTTTTAGGTATCAAGACAAATCACCCCAAATATGAAAGCCTAGGGTCCTCTGAACAGTTTGATGCCCAATATGTATAGGTGTACCGAAGCATGTGGCATATAGGGGCCCTAAAAGGAAGACCCCCATATAGTCTGACATTTCAGGTACTGCAAAATCAACACATTTACATTGTTTTGGGGGGGCAAAAGTAGAAAACAGTAAGTTCACCCCAGAAAACCATATATTTTCGGAAAGTACACATTGCCACGAATCTAAATTGGGTATGCATGTCTTTCTACGCCAAAGTACCAAGCCGCAAATCATTCCTAAATCTGGTGATTTAGGTGAAATTTCCAAAAATGACCTCAAAATATCTACTCTGCAGCATCGTATTACCCACATACTTTTAGGTATCAAGAGAAATCACCCCAAATATGAAAGCCTAGGGTCCTCTGAACAGTTTGATGCCTGATATGTATAGGTGTACCCAAGCACGTGGCATATAGGGGCCCTAAAATGAAGACCCCTCCTTGTATGTTCTGTCATTTCAGGTACTGCAAAATCAACACATTTACATCGTTTTGGGGGGGGCAAAGGTAGAAAAAAGTAAGTTCACCCCAGAAAACCATATATTTTCGGAAAGTACACATTCCCACGACTCTAAATTGGGTATGCATGTCTTTCTACTACAAAGTACCAAGCCGCAAACCATTCCTAAATTTGGTGATTTTGGGGACATTTCCAAAAATGACTTCAAAATTTCGACCCTGCAGCATCGTATTACCCACATACTTTTAGGTATCAAGACAAATCACCCCAAATATGAAAGCCTGGGGTCCTCTGAACAGTTTGATGCCCAATATGTATAGGTGTACCCAAGCACGTGGCGTATAGGGGCCGCAAAACGAAGACCCCCATATGGTCTGTCATTTCAGGTACTGCAAAATCAACACATTTACATTGTTTTGAGGGGGGCAAATGTAGAAAAAAGTAAGTTCACCCCAGAAAACCATATATTTTTGGAAAGTACACATTCCCACGAATTCAAATTGGGTATGCATGTCTTTCTACGCCAAAGTACCAAGCCGCAAATCATTCCTAAATTTGGTGATTTAGGTGACATTTCCAAAAATCACCTCAAAATATCTACCCTGAAGCATCGTATTACCCACATACTTTTAGGTATCAAGAGAAATCACCCCAAATATGAAAGCCTAGGGTGCTCTGAACAGTTTGATGCCCGATATGTATAGGTGTACCCAAGCACGTGGCATACAGGGGCCCCAAAAGGAAGACCCCCATATAGTTGTCATTTCAGGTACTGCAAAATCAACACATTTACATCGTTTTGGGGGGGGCAAAAGTAGAAAACAGTAAGTTCACCCCAGAAAACCATATATTTTCGGAAAGTACACATTCCAACGAATTCAAATTGGGTATGCATGTCTTTCTACGCCAAAGTACCAAGCCGCAAATCATTCCTAAATTTGGTGATTTAGGTGACATTTCCACAAATCACCTCAAAATATCTACCCTGCAGCATCGTATTACCCACATACTTTTAGGTATCAAGACAAATCACCCCAAATATGAAAGCCTAGGGTCCTCTGAACAGTTTGATGCCCGATATGTATAGGTGTACCGAAGCATGTGGCATATAGGGGCCCTAAAAGGAAGACCCCCATATAGTCTGACATTTTAGGTACTGCAAAATCAACACATTTACATTGTTTTGGGGGGGCAAAAGTAGAAAACAGTAAGTTCACCCCAGAAAACCATATATTTTCGGAAAGTACACATTCCAACGAATCCAAATTGGGTATGCATGTCTTTCTACGCCAAAGTACCAAGCCGCAAATCATTCCTAAATTTGGGGATTTAGGTGACATTTCCAAAAATCACCTCAAAATATCTACCCTGCAGCATCGTATTACCCACATACTTTTAGGTATCAAGACAAATCACCCCAAATATGAAAGCCTAGGGTCCTCTGAACAGTTTGATGCCTGATATGTATAGGTGTACCCAAGCACGTGGCATACAGGGGCCCCAAAAGGAAGACCCCCATATAGTCTGTCATTTCAGATACTGCAAAATCAACACATTTACATCTTTTTGGGGGGGGCAAAAGTAGAAAACAGTAAGTTCACCCCAGAAAACCATATATTTTCGGAAAGTACACATTCCAACGAATCCAAATTGGGTATGCATGTCTTTCTACGCCAAAGTACCAAGCCACAAATCATTCCTAAATTTGGTGATTTAGGGGACATTTCCAAAAATCACCTCAAAATATCTACCCTGCAGCATCGTATTACCCACATACTTTTTGGTATCAAGACAAATCACCCCAAATATGAAAGCCTAGGGTCCTCTGAACAGTTTGATGCCCAATATGTATAGATGTACCCAAGCACGTGGCATATAGGGGCCCCAAAAGGAAGACCCCCATATGGTCTGTCATTTCAGGTACTGCAAAATCAACACATTTACATCGTTTTTGCGGGGGCAAAAGTAGAAAACAGTAAGTTCACCCCAGAAAACCATATATTTTCGGAAAGTACACATTCCAACGAATCCAAATTGGGTATGCATGTCTTTCTACGCCAAAGTACCAAGCCACAAATCATTCCTAAATTTGGTGATTTAGGTGACATTTCCAAAAATCACCTCAAAATATCTACCCTGCAGCATCGTATTACCCACATACTTTTAGGTATCAAGACAAATCACCCCAAATATGAAAGCCTAGGGTCCTCTGAACAGTTTGATGCCCAATATGTATAGATGTACCCAAGCACGTGGCATATAGGGGCCCCAAAAGGAAGACCCCCATATGGTCTGTCATTTCAGGTACTGCAAAATCAACACATATACATAGTTTTGGGGGGAGCAAAGGTTAAAAAAAAGTGCATTCACCCCAGAAAACCATATATTTTCGGAAAGTACACATTCCCACGAATCCAAATTGGGTATGCGTGTCCTTGTACTCCAAAGTACCAAGCCGCAAGCCTTTCCTAAATTTGGCGATAAAAGCAACAGTTTTTACATTTTTGAAAATTGCCTAAAAATATTGCAATTGGCCGCATTTATCTCACCCAATTTCTTACATACAATTCTAAAACACCATAAATACTGATGCCAAGGGTCAATTGAACCGTTTGATGCCCAATATGCATTGATATACCAAGGCAGCTGGCATGTGCGGACCCAAAATGAAAATAGTGCATATGATTTTTCTCCGCTGCCGATTCGCCTTCTGTGAACATAGACCCTTGACTTCATATTATATGCCTCAAGACCCTCCTAACAGCAAAGACCCCCCCAAAACCATATATTTTTGGAAAGTACACATTCTGACGAATCCAAAAAAGATAAAGACGTCTTTCTACACCAAACTGCAAAGCTTTTCTAAACGCAGAGGTTTTTACATTTCTGAAAATCGCCTAAAATTGTTGCAGTTTGCCGCATTTATCACACACAATGTTTTACGTATAAAGAAAAATCACCCTAAATATGGACGTCAGAGGTCTACTAAATAGTTTGATGCCCAATATGCATAGATTTACCAAAGTATGTGGCGTGTACGGACCCCAAATGAAAAACATGCCTATGAATTTTCACGCTAGCCAACTAAGCTGCAGAAAAGAGAGCCCCAACTGTGCGTTATGTGCCATAAGACCCCAAAACTGTAAAAAGACCCCCAGAAACCCATATATTTTTGGAAAGCATATATTCTGGCGAATCAAACTAAGTAAAATAAATCTTTCTATACCAAAGCACCAAACAGCAAAACTATACTAAAGATACATAAGGAACAATAATGCATGGATAAAATTGCAATAAAACCACAAAAATAGCGTAAATCAATGAAATAACAAAATAATTGATCCGGCAGCGTAATTAGTGGCCGAAATCGATTATCCAATAGTCACGCTGTCAAAATAACATGCTTTTAGGCAAAACAAACAGTACAATGAATAAGTAAAAAAAAAAAAAAAAAACCCCTGCTTGTGAGTTTTTGTGTATACATATTTGTGCACTAATAAAAGTTGTCTGAGTGTGCAAATACATGTAATTAAGTGTAAATAAGTGTACAAAATCGACTAAGTGTGCTAAAATAAAAAAATAAAAAATAAAAAAACACAAATTTTTACTAAAATGTTCATCTAAGTGTATAAATGTACTGTAGGTATGTGTAAGTGCAGGTAAGTGTGTAAAAAAAAGTGCACTTACCGTTTTTGTAGCAGGAGGATCGCTGGAACCGAAGGACGACTCCTGGCAGCGTGTCTGCAGAGTTACTGCGCAGCAGGAAGTGACTGGGCGCGTGGTGCGACGAGGAGGAGGTAAGCCAGCAGCAGCAGCGCTTACATTGCGCTTCTGCTACTTTGAAGTCGGATCTGCGACAATCGCGTCGCAGATCCGACTTGACAGCCCCCCAGCCACGTTGCCCAGGGGGCTGTCTACCCTCCTGACTCTCTGCAGAGGCGGCAAAAGCCGCCGATGCAGAGAGAAGGGCTCAGCTGCAAAAGAACGTACGAGGTACGTTCTTGGCAGCCTGAGCCCTGAACCGCCAGCACGTACGCCGTACGTGCTTGGCGGTTAAAGGGTTAAGCCCCTGATTTTATCTACGACAAATGCAAACCACTTTCGGGGGAATGTAATATAAGTCGCTAATGGAAAAACTATTCGCAATGTGAAAAGTTATGCCTTTGCGCGAACAAATTTTGCTTTGTGCGAATTTAATATAGCTTTTGCGAGCCCGGAAACTGTTTAGCGACCACTTCCGACAGTGAAAGACCGTTTGCGAATTTTATAGTTTGCGCCAATGCGCAGTCAATGTAATAAAACTTCTTACTGAAAAAGTTGTGTTGGCTCCAAAAGATTGTCACCTTCAAGCACTTCTTATGAGTGCGCAATTAAAATTCTCAATGTAATAACAGTTTAAGGAACAATATTACATTGCGAGATGTGGATTTTTAGTCTTATTGGTGCGAATTGTTTTGCTCTTTGCGACTTTTAAAGTAAAGCTTTTTTTATATCCATCTGCATAAATTAGAATTTATTTACTCCTGTTTCACTTTGGGCCATGGTTAATAGTCTGCTTATTAATAATAATAATAATAATAATAATTATTATTATTATTATTATTATAACTGCAATCAGTGCAATACTTAATATGAGTTTGGCTACTGGATGCAGTTTCCCACTGAACATTTTGCCAGTGGTGCTGATGCTGGTATCGAGCATGCAGATATCAGGAATTCTCCACTTAAAGAGAACATTAGCAACTATCCTCCTTAGCTATTTTGTCCTCTGTGAGGTTAGTAAAAGTTCTGTTAGTTACACTTTGAAGTTATTGATTGAGCATATACTTCTGTGTGTCACCCAAATGTTAGGAAATGCAGGTGTCTTGACATTAAGATGAGCAGTCTCCGATAAATCTGTTATATGGATTTTAATCATGGAAAGAAAACTGTTTCTGTTCTCATTGCCTTTATATATGTGGAGACGGAGCCCATCGCACAGCAGTGTTCCTTCGGAGCTTAAAAAAGGCAGATATATTAAATTTCCATCCTAGACAAGGGAGCCATAAGGATATAAAGATTCCAAACAACTTTTTGAATGAGATGTAGGAGATCATTTTTATATTTGAAAGGCAAATATAAGTGACACACTAAAGAGCTGTAAAAAGCTGCAGGTCATCTGAAAACTGTATTAAGACCTTCCACAAATTATCTCTAATGCTCCACTCAGGGACCCCATGAAAAGAATGATGTTCCCATAAAGGTGTTTATGTGTGTGTTTGTGTATCGGGAAGGTAGTTGAAATAAAAGCTTTAAACTCTAATCACAATTGGCTCGCTCACACATTACACAGTTTAGCATATTCTGGGAAAACAAAGTTGCAGTTATATCCAAGAAGGCATCAGAATTGTAGCATAACACCATATTTGGCAGCCCGGAATATTGGCACTCTTACTTTACATGAGTCCTTCTCTTCCAAAGAGTTCACAGTTGACTTACTGATGTTTTTTAATGTCACTGTTCTGTAGCAGCTGTGTTTGTCATCTAATCACAAGTGTTCTTGCAGATCAGCGCTGATGCGAATCATGGAGGTTGTGGAGCTCTTGCCCAAGTAATCACAGTTCTGTGATTAACTCTTTTATATATAGGCTAATGAGGCTTTTTTCAGAATTGATTGCTACCAGAGGAATATTTGTTTAATCAACAGATTAATTTCATGTGCTTCAAGCACAATGAATATTGGAAGTGTATTCTTATTGGGAAAAAAGTATATTGTAACATAATCTGATTCAGTTGTCATATTACTTAGGAATACTATAATAATAGCAGGCCAAATATTAAAAAATATATATTTAAAGGGGGAACCTTAAGCATTAAATTCTTTTTTTTTTTATTAAAAGATCCATACCAGTTTTAAAGGTATTTAAAAATTTCAGCTGTCAACAGTCAGTCACATATCCTGCCTGCCCCACCTCTATGCCTCAGGCATAGTGGCAGGGCAAACAATTACTTTAACTTTTGATTCTGCATTTCCAAGATGTCACTGCCCTCCTTGCATTTCCTCCTTGGTCCTCACCATCTATTTGTGTGACCTGTGCATGGTAATGTGCATTGGGCCCCCATGCTAATGCATAGACAAGATTTTGGGATGTTGCAAAGGTTGCCTTAGGGGTTTATTTATCAAGGTCCGAATTTATCTCAATATCGGCTGCTACAAACTCCGATCTAAGACGCTCGGGTTTTTAACTCTTATTTATTATTACATTTTCCCGAAAATGTGCTTTGCGGTAAAAACTCAGATTTCACGGATTTTCTCTGATGTTTCACCCGATTTTCACGATTTTTTCAGAGTTTTCACCCGAAACCTCAGATTTTTGCCCAAAACCTCTGAAAACTTCAGGGTATGACACGAGACCCAGCGCACCTCAATAAAATCATTGGGACTTCTCCCATTGACTTATATGCAACCTCGACAGGTCTGAGATGCCGGGATTTCAGATTCTGAGTTTTCCAGCTTCTGGGTTTAATACATTCCGAAAAATTTGTGAATTTTTAAAAGCCTGATTTTATTTTAAAAAAATCACGAATTTTTCATGATTTTTGCATTCGGGGCTTAGTAAATAACCCCCTTAAAGGAAAACTATACCCCCAAACAATGTAGGTCTCTATAAAAAGATATTGCATAAAACAGCTCATATGTAAAATCCTGCTTCATGTAAATAAACCATTTTCATAATAATATACTTTTCTAGTAGGATGTGCCATTGGGTAATCATATATAGAAAATTGCCATTTTAAAAAATAAGGGCCGCCCCCTGGGATCGTAGGATTCACTGTGCACACATACAAACCACATGTAAGGTCACATGAGCCAATTAACAGACAGAGTTGTGCCTTTTGCTTCCTCACTTCTTCCTGTTACAGTTAGAGTTGAAGTATTTCTGGTCAGGTGATCTCTGAGGCAGCACACAGACCATCACGAAATGGTGGCTCAAGGCAAGAGATGTAAAAGTGCAAGATTTACTTAAATATATATTCCAGTTTGGTAAGATTCTTTAATATGCCATTTAATTTGATATGAACTATCTGTTGCTTAAGTGTTCATTTTGGGGGTATAGTTTTCCTTTAATAACAATGTTCCCAAAATTATACATCTTGGCTTGCTATGATTGTGATTTCCAAGATTGATGGAAACAAGATTTAAATCATTTTTATAGTCTTTTAATTTGTTAAACAAAGTAGAAAGGAATTTGGAATTATTTCATAGGGTTATAGGTCCCCTTTAAAGGACAAAATCTACCTGGCAGTACAGGTATGGGACCTGTTATCCAGAATGCTTGGGACCTGGGGTTTTCCGGATAACGGATCTTTCCGTAATCTGGGTCTTCATGCCTTAAGTCTAGTAGAAATTCATTTAAACATTTTTAAATAAACCCAATAGGCTGGTTTTGCTTCCAATAACGATTAATTATATCTTAGTTGGGATCAAGTACAAGCTACTGTTTTATTATTACAGAGAAAAAGGAAATCATTTTAAAAAATTTGGATTAGTTGGATAAAATGGAGTCTATGGGAGACAGCCATTACGTAATTCGGAGCTTTTTGGATATTGGGTTTCCGGATAAGGGATCCTTATGTACTACATACTACATAAATTATTAAGACCTTGCTGGTATAGTGCAAAACTCATAGGTCATAATGAATATATATATATATATATATATATATATATATATATATATATATATATATATATATATATATATATATATAAATATATATATATATATATATATATATATATATACAGTCCAAATAGTTCAGCACTCCACTACTCCAAATGACTGACCCAGGTGCTACCATCCGATGCTGCATACAAAAATCCAAAATGTGAGGTGCACACTGGGAACTTTTGTTTAGTTTAAAAGGTTCATTTTATTAAATACAGCTTAAAAATGGGTCTATATATATTTACACACATACACTTAGATCTAAAAGTACTGTTCAAGGTTCTTTTTTTAATTTACTTACAAATATAAGAAAGTTGGAACACATTGCAAATACAACACATTTACATAAAGAAGGACATTTGATTAAATTTTCTATGCAGTCACAAATTTGATTAGAAAAATTATCAATTTGCATGTGCTAGTGTGCCAAGGTTTAAAAACAAGAGGAAACAGTCGTCTCAGCAAAAAGATGGGTACAAAACTTTTCTGCAAAAACAAAAAAGCAGACAAAACAAGTCAAACCTTTTGGATTTAATACTGAATTGCATTGGGTAATTTAAATAAAATTGCATACAGTCTTGTTAACCTATCTAAACCAATTGGCAGGTGGCATTTACTGGTTACCTGGTTGAAAGCAAGTTATTGATGCTATGAGATATTGACCTAATGTTTTACATCACATCAAACACATGGAAAGATACAGGGGGTGACATCTGCTTAGAGTTCTGCAAGGCATGGTGTAACTTGGAAAAATCTTGTTCTATTTTCGGGGGGGGGGGTTTGTACAGCAACCAATCACTGTGAGACTTCCTAGGAAATCAGAAGGGATTTGTAGATTGTTTAAAGCACAGGCTAAAAATTCAGAACAACAACTAATAACAGTAATGATCAAAACAAGATAGCAAAAGTTGCTCCATAGGAAGAATCTGTCACCTACATTTATTTATTTAACCCTGACCACATAATAGTGGAAATGGGTTGTTTACACCGTTGCTCTCTGTAAACCAATCATTGCTATTTGTACAGACTAAACCACTCATCCCCACTAGGCACTAAAACATCCACTTGGGGGTTCACGTTCATTATAAGAACTTTTTTCAAACTGCTGCTGAGTGTTCCTTTGGATTGTTGCCTCTGCTAAACAATCAATAAATCCACAGCATTGTGATTCTTTAACCAGTACATATATAACAAGCTGCCATGATAATCTTCATCCCTCTTTGACAGAAGCCACTCAGTAACATGTAGGTGATGCACCAGATATACATTTCTATAATGTATATTTGACTTCTTTTATTATTTTCTCTCATCTTAAAGAGTAAAGCTGGTCACACAATTTATGATTCTTTTGAAAATGTCTAAATTATATGGAATATGGACACATTCATTTTTTACTAGTGATCTTTAGCCTGAAAGATAATAACATTCTGTGTATTTAGATTCCCTGTGAGCCCCCCTGACTTGGAAGGATTCTGTTAGTTTGTTAGTCTTGGTCACTAGTACCCTGGTCTTGAGGCAGAACTACATTTTGGCTCTAAGAGCAGTTGTTTTTTGTGCTGTGGAAAGATATCTCTGTGTTCTCCCACTGGTAACTCCCTTCCACTTCCTTACTGTATGTTCTCATGTCAATAAAGCTCTGTGATTACTTTGTTCAGGATTCTCTTTGTAAGTTCAGAATCCACGGGACTCATGTCAAATAAACTTTATCTTTTACTTCAAGTAATCTCTGGAAACTTAATTTTCACGACAAGCCAAAGAGATAAATTATAAAATAATAGGGGATATGAATCCTCCATTGCTTAGTTTGGATCCACAAATAGATGGAAGGCATCACAATGGACTCCCACTACTACTATTTGGCCCTCGCAGAGCAATGACCAACCTAATTGGTCTCTGTCCAGTCATTAATGCTTAGCAGATCAAACAGTTGGAGGTGATTGTGATGAATCAAACAATTAACCGACCTCTATTTTTCTCCATGCTATACTGTACTGCATCATGAACACAGGCTGAAGGGAGATAATAAACAGAATATCATTTTATTAGTTGCCAGTAAAACCAAGCAGATTATTGTCTGAAATCTCATTGTCTGAGTCATTCTCTATGTCTTTGAAGTTTGATATGTATAGCTTCCATACTTACCGTACTTACATGTACATGTTAAAATATTGATGTGCCCCATTGTATCCAATCATGTGCTGGCCATCCACAGAATAGAAAATAACAACTGATAGTAGCAGTAAAGCACTACATGTGCTGTATAAATATTTTATAGGTGCTAGAATGCTCAGTGTAATCGCCTCATCTCCAGTGTTGTGTATATATCATACAGGTCCCAAGCAAAATCACTTCTATCCATGAAATTGGAAAAACAAAGGATATTTGTGCTCCATAGCACTGATTCCAGAAATGCAATCTGCTAACCTTGTTGACCTGACATGAATTCGACTTGGATCCCCAGTCTGTGACAGTTTAATAGAGATATAGAAAATACATCTACTGAACATCTCTCTTTTTTGTCACATAAAGTAATGAGTTTTTGATTGCTGAACAAGGAAAGATTAAGGTTTACATGATATATATACTGTATATATATTTATATATATCTATATACAGAGAGTGAGATAGACTGGAGTTTAAAAAATAGCTACTATATATACTGTATCATGCTAAGGCCAGACATAGCTGAGAGGTATCTAAAATATTTAGCACGGTTTAAAAATTGCTACTATTGATAATGTCATTTCAAGATACCCAATCGAGGCAGTGGCCCTAGAAAAATACTCTTCCCCCGCACTCTAAACCTATGGATTCCCTGATTTTGACTGACTTGTCATTCATGTGACCATCTGGCTATGGCTAGTAAAGCTCTGAGCAACTAGGACATTATCACATGGAAGTCACAGACAGATGTCTCATCTGAGATGCTCATGTATCACCATGTTTCAGCATTTTTGAAGCATTCTCTCAATTATCCTAGGCCTGGAGTTGGGGTTTGCCAAGTGTATTTAGGGTGTTTTTTATTGGTTTAAGGGTTGATTTACTTGTTTAACAGTTAACTATTTATTAAAACAGATATTTAGGTGCTATGTTGTAATTAATTTGCTCCAGATGCCCTATTAACCAATGAGCAGTTAGCTTTTACTGAGTAAGCACAATTAGACTAATACAAGTGATAGGGAATAATCCAAAGACCGGAGATCATTGAGGTAGAAGAATTCAGGAAGTTTATTAATTATATAATAAACATACACGAGCGTCGTGGGTTCTGTACAAAGTACAAGACAGAACTCCCGAACAAAGAAAAGACCACACATTATATACCCTTCAGGAGAGGAACTTCAATGGGAAAAGGCCTCTCTAGGGAGAAAAGGGAGTATTACCAATTATCTATCATAGTGTCTCAGTGTACAATTATCTAGTGTTAGCTAACTATGTGAACGAGAAGGGAGTAACATAGTGGGAGAGCTTCAAGGCCAGGGCACCTGCTAGAAGCAAAAGAATAACATAACATACTACTGATAAGGACCTTCTCGGATGGCACACTGTCTCCTGGGTAGTCTTGAAACAGTTCATAGAAGGGCCCCATGGGCACTTTGAAACTGCTCAGTCTACCTTGGAGGGGGGCTTAGGAATGCGAGGGGCCATCCAGGGCCTGCAAGACTTTTCCTTCCACACAAGCAAAGATCTGATTGGTTGTCATGCTTTATCGGACATGAAAAAAGCTTTTTACCCCCCAAAAATTGTCCCCTCCCTTAGCTTTTGCTCAGAGCAATGAGTAATGGTTGTTCTGCTATACCATGGCTAGCTCCCTGCTGCCCATGATAAAGACAACAACAATTTGTACAGCTGCAGGGGTTACCGCCATTATGACACTGTATACTAACCAGAAAATCCTACCGTTAATTAGATTTGCAGAAAATTGTGTTTATTGCCATGCAGATTGATGATGGTGAGATCTGATTTGCATTTTTGTCTCTATACGGCCTTCAGCCATCAGTGTGTAACTGGGAGTTTCAGTTCAGCAATGAATCTACTATTTTCAACTCAGCCGAACCCTCCAAATCCTTTGTGAAAGATTTGCCAAATACCAGACTGAATCCAAATTTGCATATGCAAATCAGGGGAAAGAAGGGAAAAAGCAAACCATGTGCCCAATTAAAAATGCCTACTTCTTTCATTACAGAAAAGTCATGTGCTTTTAAGGAATTGGATTTTGTTAGGGCCTGCATGAGGATGCGGCCAAATCCTGCCAAATAAAAGGCCAAATCATGGCCAAATACCAAATTCTGGTTTCAATGCATCCCTAATTTAGCCACAGGGCTGCAGGTTGTATATCTCAAGGATACATATAACACAGTTAGGGTACAGGTATGGGATCCGTATATTGTAAAAAAAGAGAATCCCTTATTAATTAATTTATTAAAAAATAATTACTTAAATAAAGTTAAATATCAAAAAAAAACATTAGTGCTATATGATTAGACTTTATATAGCATAAAGCACTAATGATTCTTGATATTTAACTTTAATTAAGTAATTATATTTTAATAAATTGATTAATAAGGGATTCTTTTTCCTTACAGTACACAAATCGTAACTGGCACTGACGCATGTCAGACCCTGCTTTTAATCAAGTGTATTGAAAGGTGATAGTGCAGGTAGATCTAAATTGCACCATTTAACAGGTATGGGATCCGTTATCCAGAAACATGTGATCCACAAAGTTCCGAATTTTAGGAAGGCCATCTCAAAAGACTCCATTATAATAAAATAAGTCTAACTTTTCAAAATGTTTTTGTACTTTTATTATTATTAACATGTTTTTATAGAGCGCCAACATATTTATCACCGTTGAACTAAGTTATAATTAATCCTTATTGAAAGCAAAACAATCCTATTAAGTATATTTTTTTAGTAGAAATAAGGTATGGAGATCCAAATTACAGAAAGATCCCTTATCCAAAAAAAACCGAGGTCCAGACCATTCTGGATAATCAGTCTCATACCTGTTTTAATTATAGTATATTGTATTTTATCAGTGACATTTTTATTCCAAAGCCCCCCAGTGCGTTTTGGAGTCCAGAACAGCTGCCATAGCTGCCTACAAGCAGCCAGCTTTATCTTCTGACACACGCCATGCAAAGCTAATATCCGTATTGCTGTTCTAGTCCTCCTTCCCAGGGCTGCAAGTGAGCACATCTTTTTGAAGCAGGGAAACAGCCAATTACCATCATCTAAGCACTAATATCAGCAAACACAGCAATAGAAATGGCTGTTTTTTTCTCTCTTTCAGTCTGATGAATTGATCTGTTAATTCGCATTACACTAGGCACATATTCAACAGGTTAAAAAAGATTAGAAAACTCGACTCTGATTATGTCTGGAAGAACGCACATGAAGACATTGTTAGACTGTATCTATATCCATTCTCATGTTTTAAAAATACTACAATGGCAATATCATATGCTATTAAATCACAACAACAAGAACAGTTCAAGCATGATTTTATTCGGCGCCAGCATATTTATGGTTTGCTAGCACCACCTGCTGTCAAACACAGTTAAATACGCTTTTTTTTTTTTTAACGCAAAGCTTGATGTATTTATAGGAGCATTTTTATGAAGCCGTGTAAAATATTTTATACGCAAAGAAAGTGGTAAAAAAATAAATGGTGTATTAATGGGAGTATTAATGCCATGAGTGGACTTCTTCTATTATAAGCGATTATTAGACATATTTACAAAGAGATGGATTTATGCCAGACGTCTTTGTCTCCATTACTTTATACCACCATCCCATTGAGATTTGGGACAAATTCATGACGCCAAAGAATTTCTGCTGTACAAAAAGTGTCAGCACACGGCACCAATCTGAGAATGGCATTTATCCAAGCTAACAGCTCTTTTCATGCCAGAAATAGTTGGGATTTTTCATGGTGTACCATGGTGTTAACGTGGTAAGCGTTTGGTATATGTCAGTGCCCGATAATGATTTTTTTTTCATCTTTCTTAAAAGGTGCTCACACTTTTTATTTGGAAATATCCTCTTTTGTTTTATGGTATCATTAAAAGGGCACTTATGATAAAATAAAAAGGATTGACTACAGATGAGATCATATTAGGTACATATGTTTGAGGCAGGAGATCCTATTGTAATTATATTTTAAGGGGCAGAGCTTGCAATCAATCAAAAGCATTTGAATACTCACATCCATATTAAGCATAACCAACTGCATAATGCAAAAGGAGCATTAGCCATTCTTATTAAATGTTTTTTTACTATCCCTACTAGAATATAATGGTGCATGCAGGGCTGTTGTAAGGCATAACGGTGTCCCATACTCCCACAACTCTGTGTGCAAAAAGGTTTTCTTATAACATTGCAAAAGACTTTGTTTGCAGACAAAGCCCACTGCCCCCAAGTGTTTTTTGGTTCCATCTGGTAACACCAAAAAAGGTCTTGACTTTCATTTTCTGAATTGTAACAGGCAGGGCCAGAACTAGGGGTAGGCAGAAGAAGCATGTGCCTAGGGTGCAATGGTGTGGGGGCACTGCCAGGTCCGGACTGAGAATTAAAATAGGCCCTGGTATTTCAGGTACAAAGAGGCCCAAATAGCCCCCAGCAGCCCACTAAATATTGACTTTCTATGGCACCTTATAGCAGACCCTCTGGAATTTGCCAGAACCCACAGATTGCCAGTCTGGGCCTGGGCACTGGGCACATACTTCTTCTGTTGCCTACCCCTAGTCCGAGCCCTTTTGACTGTGCTTGCTCAAATTATACACATGAGTGAGCAAGCATGAATGTTCCATGACCCTCAAATGTCTGGGGAAAAATGTTAACACAAAATAATTTAATAGTTAGGACTTTTGCAGACAATCCCACTTAAAAAAGGAGAAATCGCAAGCGTTTTAACAACTTTAATGCATTTCGGGCATACAGGATATGATGTAGACATGAGATTGAGGAAGATGTAGCTTCATTTTAGCAGTTCGCCTGATCTGAGGTGGCAAAGGAATCTCTGAAGAAAGAGGTAACATTCAGTATAATCTGCATCTTAGTGAAATGGCGGAGTTATGCCCGTTCGCTAGAGCGAACAGTCGCCTGATAGAGCGAGAATCAGACTCCAATCAGACTCAATCAATTTATATTTGAAGTTCTAAAGCACTAACTATAGTTGTGCTTGACATTAGTAGTGACAAAACTACCAGGGAGTACCTCACCGAGTAGAACATTTGACCTGGGTGTACAAACCCCAGGTCCAGCACTTTAGTGTACAACCAATTAGAAGTTTGAACTGTGTAATAGTCAGCAGAGCTTACACTCACCAAATAGACCTGGTGGCCCGGGTGCCATGCCCCGAACCCGTAGCTTGGGTAATGTGTTCAAAGAAAATAATTGTGGACGCACTCCTGCAGCCACATCGGTTAGAGGTAAAACTTGAAGCTTTATTTCATCTTGTTAAAAGAAATACGTCCTAGCGCGTTTCGTATCGTTGATACGTAATCATAGGCATAAGAGAGGATGAACGCTAGCAATGGTCCCATTTGCTAGCGACTTGTCACCTACACCTGTTAGCCACTTTGCCCTTTAGTGCATCTGCCCCATCAGAGGTAAATCATGGTAAAACTTTGCCAGTAACACCATTATGTAATCTGCAAAAAGAAAAACATCCAACACAAAGGCAAGTTACGGTATACTTGGTGTCCAAGTTGTTACATATTTTATGGGATTTGACTATGTTCCCTTTTGAAATGGACCTTTCGCTTCATGTGCATTCTCAAATCTGGCCTTTCCTTATCAATATTAAACATTTGGAGATAACCTTTACCTCAGAAAACAACTGAGACCTAAATCATTGTATAGAACACTGCCATGACGAGGAGGTATCATCAAGGTCAGTGTAACGGGTGGGGGGATTAATCAAACTATTTCCAAACTTATCTTCCAACCCTGTACAAATGAGGTGACAGATAAAACACTAACTGAACAATGGCTTTCTCCATTCAATTTGTTGATGAGAAAAGTGCATTCATTGCTACTAGGCTGTTGGAAACATTGCCTTCTCCTCACACTACTTATAATCTTATTAGAACAATCATTTTAATTTAACGTATCCTTTCATTCACACCATGTGGGATGTCATTTCCATGTTCAAGTTAAGGAGATTCATGAGCAGACAAGGATATTTCTCACTAATTGTGCATATTATCTGGCTTTTTTTTGGCTTTCAAGATTCTTCTTTATTCCTAGACTAATTATCATGACTGAGTTGATTCAATAGTCATTTTTAGTTTGGCCTACTTTAAGAAGCAAGACCTCCTAATGCCTAATTGACTGGTCTACCAAACCGTTGTCATTAGAAATTATATGCTCTTTGTTTTCAGCATCGTTCCCTAATAAAAGCCTAACATTAAACTGTCTTTGTTGCTCTCCTTTAGAATTCAGTTCATTACGCAAAGTGGTTATTAAGTATAGGGGCCTATAATAAATTATTTTATGCGAGAATAAATACTCAGTAATCCCTTTTAAAAGCCATAGTTTTAGAACTGCACACAGCAGATATTTACATAGGAGGAATGGAAACAATATGGTGATACATTCCAAAACGCTTAGGGAAAATCTAAAGATCTAAAACGCTTTTATAGCACAAGAAAAAGTGAATTCGACAAAAGCCAGTACAAAGGAAGCAGGGATTGTTGTGCTGAGATTACTGCGGGACAGTGGTGTACGTGAATTATTTGCTACAGATATGGCACCTAGAGAATTATCACCTGATGTTATGTTCCAGGAGAACACATCTTAAAGGAAAACTTTCCCATTTCAGTATGTTGGCTGTTCTTTGAATAGACTTTATTATAACTAAACATTTTATTGAGTTGGGGTTGACATGCAACTTCAGAGAAATTAAAGGAGAACTAAACCCCATAAATGAATAAAGATGCCATTTTGGGCTGGTACAGAAGCCCAAACCATAATGTACAATACTTCTAGCCTACTTCTTTAGTTATGCTTTAGCTCTCCTTTAAAGAAACAATTAAATGCTGAGTCAGGACATTTAATAATAAATAAACAGTCCTCCTCCACCAACACATGTAGGGTATCAGACACGCCTTCCCCCTGTTCGCTGACATCACTGAGTCCGGTTACAGGCAGGGAAGTGATTGCCGATGGCCCCAGAAACCGCCTGGAAAAAAAGGAGGATCCAGGAAGAGCCTGCATTTGGGGCCAAAAGCAAGGGGTTACCAGAGAGAGCTTATAAAATCACCCCTGCTGAAGCATCCAGCTAGGACCACTGTGTGTGAGACCAGGAGTGCAGACAGGCTGCTGTTTCATGCTATGCAGATTTAGATGAAAGATTTGTCACTCTGGAAGTACAGAGAATGCCTACCCTGTTCCCTGCCAAGCTGCTAGAGACTCAGAAGGTGAAAGGTGCCACTGTTGAGATTGATCTTGCTGAAGAGCTGCATGTAATCTCCAGTGTGACTGCCTCTGAGAGCATACCGGTGAGTGAGCCACCCAAAGGAGGATATTGGCAAGGTTACAAGTATGGGGCCCCTGTGTGAGGACTCCTGCAACATGGAAGCAGCTACAGAGTTCCAAATGGGAGAGGTACTTTGGTAAAAAGTTGCGCTACCAGGGGTTTAAGAGCTCTTGGGAAAGGGACATTGAACTGCACTTTGTGTAACCCCTTCCAGTGTGATTGGGACTATGATACTAAAAGGACTGTGTTAGAGAGACAGTCAGAGTAATATCTACTAGATAGGTAGGTTAGACAGGTCCCCACATGTCCCCAGTGTAGGAGTGCATTATGTATTAGACTACCTATTATATAAAGTTAAATTGTTTTACTGCAAACTGTGTGTTTTGTTTTCCCAGTAGAAGCCCCTCTGGGGTATACTCCTCAGTGCCCACTAGGTGGAGGCACTGTGCTGTAAATTTCCAGTATCTTTCATATGCAAAAATAATTCAGGGCCCTGGATTGCAACAGTTAAATCACTATTTAAGAGAGTGTACCCAGATAGGGTTTTATAATCATTTTACTTTTAGTTTTATAGACTGCTAAAGGACACATACTTCTCTGTGCGATCAGTCTATAGCCTTCAGGATGAGACCGTTTCTCTGTGATAGCTGATATAACAGAGTGGATTATTACTTATAGTAACAATGTGTATAATAGCCTCTGGGAAAGGACTGTGGCTGTGGGATAGCAGGTATAGTAGGGAGAGATGGTGCCTATAGTAACAGTGGGATAATAGTCTCTGGGAAGGGACTGTGGCTGTGGGATAGCAGGTATAGTAGGGAGAGATGGTGCCTATAGTAACAGTGGGATAATAGTCTCTGGGAAGGGACTGTGGCTGTGGGATAGCAGGTATAGTAGGGAGAGATGGTGCCTATAGTAACAGTGGGATAATAGTCTCTGGGAAGGGAGTGTGACTATGGGATAGCAGGTATAGTAGGGAGAGATGGTGCCTATAGTAGCAGTGGGATAATAGTATCTGGGAAGGGACTGTACTTGGAGTATAGTAGGTGCCTATATTAGCAGCAGGGTGTTTGTAAAAGCTGAACTAATAATCTATGACAAGGGACTGTGGAATGACTGGTATAATGCATACAGTGGTATAGCATTGTAAGAAAAAAACAACTGTAACATCTTCCATAGCTTTCCTAGTCCTACTGCCACATTGATTTTGAGGCCAGTGAAGGATTAATGAGTATAAATAATATAATTAATATGTTGATTATCTGCTCCTCTCAAACCAAAATAGTCATCCAGGGTCTGGTAAGCAGCGGTGTCCTTCCATAACCCAACATTA
The DNA here is from genome assembly GCA_038501925.1 of Xenopus petersii. Taxonomy (NCBI): domain Eukaryota; kingdom Metazoa; phylum Chordata; class Amphibia; order Anura; family Pipidae; genus Xenopus; species Xenopus petersii. Next base: position 91,055,392 of record CM076685.1, read on the forward strand.
AAACACTTTCCAGTTCAAACTGGAGTTGGTAATAAAATGCGCCTCTACCCTTCAGAGAACATCGCCGTAAAGGTTTTTCATGGTAAATAGAAACGAGTGTACGCTTTCCACCGCTTCCCTAATGAATCAGGAAAACATATTTATTCAAAGTAAATCAAGAGTTTAATTGATAAACAATGCTAACAGATTGCGATTTCTTGCATAATTAAATGTGCCTAACGTCGTAATCAATCACTTATAACCAAAAGTGGTGAGTATTAATTCAATAAACTACAGTCATCCAAAGCAGCCTTGGAAGGTATGAAGATGATTAATAAATTTCCTTGTTCAGCTATTTATGTGATAGCTATTGGATCTAATAATTCATTATGCATATCCCAGGATCAGCATTTTTTACAGTATCTTAGCAGCATGCAACATAGGCAAGCATCATTTTAAATGATGTAAACTCAAGTATAATGTTTTTAAATACTCTTTTCATTGAGTTAAAGAGACAACATTGATTCAAAATGAGATGCTTGTGTGCAATGGGACAGGTTGGCACATGCAAGAACTTGAGTCTGCTACAATGGTGCAACTGCTCCTTTGCTCCAGGTAAGCCCATCATTGCCCATGGACAATGCATACTAATGTGATGTTAAGGTAATGTAAAATGAATTAGATGCAGCTCATTACTGTGACAATGTGTTAATGGAACAGTTGTTCACTCATAAACATCTAATGTATGCAGCTTGCACTCAGCAGCATTGAAAATCCAATTTAAGTCTTTATCTAGCATTGTTGGGGTTATCTGGGTTCAGCCATGAAACGTGTACATTGTATATTAATGATTCTAATACTAGTACTAGTTACTGTTCTGACCTGACAAAGGAAGGTAGATGTGTTTTCAGCGTTAACCTTTAGTATGGGTGAAATGTGATCCAAGCATTGTACTGTGGCACAACAATTACACATTTACCCCATTCACTACTATTGAATAATATCGCTGCAGACCTTCGGTTAGCAATTCCTGGTGCCTCAGTCTCTAGAAAATATTCCTTCTCTTTGACTGTCCTAATTCCTGATACACTGTTCTTGCTCATCGTGCAACTTTTTTAAATATTAGCTATCGGTGCTGTAAATATAACAGAGCCTGTGGTCATAAATCAAATGCATCTTTAATGTGAAAAGCAATGGCATAGATATTGACTTTCTTAATAAAATAACATGTTTATGCGTCACACTTTATTTATAAAAATCCGAATTTATCTCATTATTTTCTGAAATATACTCCGACCAAATCTGCACGGGTTATTTCCCCTTATTTATCAATACATTTTCCCGAAAATTCCCTGTATGGGAAAAAACTAAAAAAAAATCGTGAAAAATTCGAATCGTAAGAATTTTTCAGATTTCCCCTCCTGAAAACGCAATAACAACTAGATCTTCAGATTTTTGCACAAAACCCATCGTATGATCAGGATATATGAGGGACTTCTCTCATTGACTTATATGCCGGATTTTTGGATTCAGAATTTTTCCATCCTCGGATTTTATAGTAAAAAACCTCAAATGTATCAAGTTTTTGTCATTCAGACTTTAATAAATAACCCCCCCCCTATAGGTTTGTCCCCACCTCCAGCAGTAGAAAGTTCACCTTCTTAATTGGCTCCAGTCAGTTCTTCAGAGCTTCTAACATGTTCAAGTGTCAACAAAATGGCTTACTGTGTAATTGCAAATCACTAGTATAATGTTAAACACATAATTCTTTGTGATTCCTTCAAGAAATGTTAGTTTTAAGGTGAAGATCCATTTTTCCCTAAACTAATAAGATTGTGCACTGTTGTCATGGGATTGAGGGCATCTGACATGAGCACATCTTCCCCTTCTTGCCAACATTCATTCTAGCAGGAAATTTCAATCGAAGACAGACGCTACTAAAGCACAAGGGCAGTGGTAGAAAACCTAGCTAAATATTTTATTAAAGATATTGGAACTCATCTCAAGGTGTTTTTAACATTTCATGAGATAGATCCGTTTCAGTTTTGTTCAGCAGACAATCTATTTCTTGCTCCAAAGGCTTTAATAAAACAAACATAAAAGAAATGCACTTATCAAGCAAGGCCTTTGTCCTGCACATGGCTCCTAAGGGAAACCTGCACAAATATTCATGGAAATCCAAAAAAAAAAAAATCCCTGGTGACTGTAATATGCTTGTACACATATAAAATGCTGAGAGGGAAACACTAAACACATTTTTTGTCAAGGTTTCAGTCTTTTAAGTGGAGCCAAAAAGTTAAGAAACAGGAAAATGACTAGAAATGTACAAAAGTGGCAGAAAAGGCAAGGCTGAGTTGAACCATGAGCTTATTTTGTTCAGCTTGGCTTATAGAGTTTGGGTTAATTACCATTTGACTTTTATTTTTTTGCCGCACCATCTTTTTTTTTTTGAGAAATGATTTCCTGTATAGCTAATACAATTTTCAAACTGTATTATGTGCAATGTGTTAGGAAAGCTATCTTTGTGAAAGGTCACAACCTAACATTACTTTGGGCGAATCTGACCCGTTTCGCTTCACTAAAAAATTTGTGAAACAGCAAAAATTTTCCAAAATAGTCACATAATTACCATTTTAATTGAATTGTACAAGATCGTTCATTTATCCCTTACATTTAGCCAAATTGACAATAAAGTAGAAAATTCGAACCTTGATAAAATCACTCCCTAGATGATAAATACGATATACACACATTGACTTTCCACTTGTCTCCAGTCTAATGGCTGTCTATAGGCTGTTTGAATTAACATTCTTCATTCTTTTGGAGAGCCACAAGGCTTACCTACTCGAGCTGACCTGGACATAGAAGATTCTGGTGCATTATTTCATCAACATTTGCTTGGTAATTTATTTAGTGAATGTAGAAACTTTGGAATGTGGCTTAATGGGTATACAATTCTATAGTGATTAGATGTCAGGAAACTTCAACAAAGTAAAATAAGTAAATCAAATCAATAACTAATATTGATGTTAACAGTCTAGAATGATGTATGTAGTGATTAATATGAAGTTATATTGCATTGTAAAGTAATTTAACAGCTCATGTTCCTGCTATACCCTTAATTGCCTTGGACAGGCTGTTTCTTGGTTCAGGACTCCACCCACACCCTTCTCCCAACCATTTCAAACAGTAGTTATCTACCAGTAACAATTTTTGTACAGAAAAATTTAAATTTCTAATTTTAAAAAAATATTTTGCTTTTACTCTAATTTTTCACAATATTTCTAGAAACCATGGTTACTGATTTGTCAATAGTCAGAATACAGAACAGCTTTTCTGGCACTTTTTTTTTCACTTGCACTTTTTATACATATATTAATTAATTTAAACATGTCCTGGCAAAAATTTAATTCTTAAGAAATGGGGGAAAACATCAAACTGCTGCCAATCCTTAAGGATACCACATTTTAAAATGTAATACATCAACCCCCCTGTATTCTAAAATAGTTTTGACAGGGACTAACTGTAACAATCTGCTTGGAGTTGAACCAGTTTTTGTGCTGTCTGCATTTCCACCATGCTATTTGAGCAGACAGCTAAGGCCCTGGTTCACTCCTATTGCTTTCCGTGTAATTATAAGTAGGCTTGGCTTGTTTTACCTGTTGTCAATCTGGCCACAGGTGATCTGTGTAAGCCATTAAGGTGCCTATAAACCCCCCACGCTGCACTGACTCATTGCACATTCTAGGTCTATTCTCAATAGTTCCTGGGTATGATTCTTGTCTAATTATCTTTTCCTGACCTTTGCCTGGTTGACCTCACTGGATCATTGCCTGAACTGACCCGTGCCTGTTTGACCATTCTTCTTGATCCTGACTCTGTACCATGTTACTGATTGGTTTTGACCCCAGCCTGTTTATCCTGACTACGCTCCTGGTTCCTGATTCTGTTCTGTTGGTACTCTCACAGCCTGTTCCATGACTTCACGCTCTGTTCCCCATTCCTCCTGTATATGCTACAGTTCCCTTGCCTGCTCAGAACTTCCTCCATGGTCCTCTCACTTTTAAACCTGGAGGCATCCGAGTAGTAGAAGGCTCCTGCCGAAGCAAAAGGTGGTTGTTATAGGTGGAAGTGTGAGCCGAAACTGGGACCTTGGGGTTTGTTCTGGGTTTTGGGATACCATATGTCACAATAACCTACAACATTCATAGAATATTAAAACTTGCTTCATTTCGATTTTCTCTTTGCCTTATCCCATTGCAGCTCTTTCTGTTCTGCAGTTTGTTTGTAGTCAGCTGTTAATTATTTTTAGAGCTGTCCACTATGTAATTTACAGTTTTGGAGACCTGCCTTGATCCAACCTCTCCCATCTGACTCCAACAACTTTTTGAAACACCATATAAAACACCATGGATATTATAAGATTTTGTCAGGAGAATTGCAATAAATAGTCTTTGCCATGTATCTCATTTGGTTTTGCAGTTGATTTATTAATGAGGATGATCAGTTAATTTCAATGAATGTCAATGAAAAGTCAAACAATGGAAGTTGTCAGTTGCAGGAATTTGAGAAACACTTCAGTTGTGATAATTCTCTTGTCCGTCAGGATATACGATATTAAATATCCCATTTAGTCAGAAAAAGTGATTTGCCGTACTAGAAATCATTTGAAATCCTAAAAACTAGCAAAGGGATATGAAAATTAAATTTAGTTTGGGTGTGGGTGTCTAGAAACGGAGATAAAAATCTAATGACAGTTTTATCTAATTGAACCAAGAAATCAGAAGACCTGCCTTTATTGCTATTAACAGAGATGGAAAGAAAATGAAAGAACAAAGCTGGTACTTTACAGAGACCTTGTTTCTAAGGAAACTGGCCTTTCATATCAACAGGTTGGGAATTATTTTTAAAAAAAAACACACTAAAATAAATTTTCAATTTTTTCTTTTAACGATTTGACCTAAAAGGCATTCCAATAATAGTAATTCTAAGAAATTGCAAGCATATTGATTCTGTTCAGTTGCAAAATTCTATAATTTGACTGCAATTACAAACTGATTTAGATCAGAGGTCCCCAATTTTTTTTCCCATGAGCCACATTTAAATGTAAAAAGAGTTGGGGAGCAACACAAGCATGAAAAATGTTCCTAAGTACTGTGATTGGCTATTTGGTAGCTCCCATGGGGACCATGTTTGGCAATACAACTGGTTTTTATGAAACCAAATTTTGCATCCAAGACAGGAATTCAAAAATAAGCTCTGCTTTGAGGCAACTAGGAGCAACATCTAAGGGTTTGATGAGCAACATATTGCTCTAGAGCCACTTGTTGGGGGTTGCTGATTTAGATGAATTGTGGTCTAAATTTACAAAATTTTACAAAACAATCACACAAATGGATGTCTAAAGTATTTATGTGTAGGAAAATAAATTTGCAAAAACCGATTCATCATAAAACATAGTGGGGGTCATTTATCAAAACTGGGCAAATTTGCCCATGGGCAATAAACCATGGCAACCAATCAGATTGCTTCATTCATTGTTCTACTCGCAGCTGGCTTTAAAAAGCTAATTACTGATTGGTTGCTATAGGAAACTGCCCATGGGCAAATTTGCCCAGTGTTGATAAATGAGCCCCAGTGAGTTTCTTACAGTAATAATACAGTATCTGATTACATAATATGAAATGTAGAAAAAAAGAAACAAGAAATAAAAAATGTTGTTTAAAAAAAAAAAAAGTTACCTGTTTGGTGTCATGGTTACTAGGTGCCAGATAGGGATTGCCTGGTATGTTTTAATACCTGCAGTTGCCCTGAATAGCCTGCAGAAGATACCCAGGCTGCAGTTTTTTTTGTGAACAAAGCCTTATCCAAAAAAAAAAAAACTCAGGCCCCAAGCATTCCAGATTATAGCTACCATACCTGCATTTGAATTGTGTAAATACTGTACATCCATGCTCAGTACAGTAATTGGTTTAGGTGAACTCTTTATTGTCAGCAACATACAAGTGACAAATGACTATCTTCAATATGTGACTTTCAGCGGATAAAGGTAAGCAAGGCTACTGACCCAGGGACAAGTGTGATTGTTGGCCTTCTGAAAAATTCAATTTCCAGGAAAAATGTATTCTGTCTCCTTGGGGATAAGCTAGTTAATTCCTCATTGTGGTTTTATTTACTCCGCATGAGTATAAATAAAGAGGCTGTGCTAAGTTATCATGCCTGAGGCACCCATCACACCACCATGATATATGGACTCTCACATATCATATTGCATACTCTACTTTTAACCAAATACCCTAAGCAACATTCATAAATAACTGGAATTAAACATTTTTAGCTATGATCTGTAGGATGGAAGATGTAGGCTTTCTGTTTCTCAGCTATCTAAAATCACGATAATCAAACACATACTAGATTTAGGGTGCTATGTAATAAAAGGCACTAAGTTTGCCCAGGGGTAGCAACCCATAGCAACCAATCAACATGAAGCATTTATTGGTCACCTGCTTGAAAGCAAGTATCTTATTGGGTGCTATGGGTTACTGTATCTGGGCAAACTTAGTGCCTTTTATTACATATGAGGGTTAGTTCCTACTCAGCATTTGCTAATATCAAGCATTTCAAAGGGTAGGTTTTTTTTTTATCTTCAAAAACAGTCCTAGATAATGTTCATCATTTCTTATTATACTCGCTGGTGTGGCCAATTTTGTGACTGTGCCCAAAAATTGTTGCAAGTTCTGCCTCAACTGTATGTCGCCATGTCACTCTATGCTAGCTTCTCCCCTGCTTCTCATCTAGGGGTAGATTTACTAAAGGGCGAAGTGAATAACGATAGCGACTTTCCAGCAGCGTTGCTACCCACAGGGACATTGCCAATTTACTACGGGTGCTGGCGTCAGGCGAAAATCCACTTAGACAACACTAATTAACTAAAATGTGGAGTTTCATCCCAGGCGTCAAGCGACTTTTCACCTGTAGAAGTGTAGCGATGGGTGCGATCAGATGCTGGTGACTTTTCGCTGGTTAGTAAATCTGCCCCCTGGTGTCCAGTAAAGGCCATTGTTTTTGGTCTGTATTACATCTTAGTATATGGCCATCTCCATCACTTTTGCATTATGATGGTGACCATGTCCTCTAGATGACACTGAGTAAGAAGGTCATAATTCGAAATCTTCTGGATAATGTTGGCTTTGCAGTTATTTGCATAGCTTTGCAATAAATGGCCATAAACTTATATGGACTACAAAGTCCTACTTCACTTAAGTGAAACACTCACCAGCAGCCATCAGAAGAATACTGACAAGCATCTAAAAGATATGGAATTATGGGAAACTATTTCTGGTGTGGATTTTCACCGCCCAAGGTCAGTTGTCCTCGTATGTTGGTGCAGTAAGCACTGTCCATATGGTACATCAGTTCTACCTTTCTTCTTTGTAGGGCTTAGGATGCCCTTTAAAATGTACCCCACATGTCCTTTAACTATCAAATATAATGACAAGAAATGACAGAAGTAATGAGAAAAAGGAAAGGCCACGAGATACCACGTTTCCAATATCCATAATTCCATCTAAAATCTCTGCTTTGCTTAATAGGGTTTTCTGTTGAAGTGGATGGAGGGGAGAGTTGGACTATTTCCCAGCCACACATCGACAATATATTTCTCTTGTGTAACACTAGGAAAGGAAGCAAATATATATTAACTAGGAAGGTGGCAGAATATTCTTGAGGAAGACTACAAACATGATTAGTGAGAACCTAAAGGAATCCTATCTGATTAATAAAACTGACACATAGGTAATGTGTTTGAACAGCGGTAGAATCTGGTATAACAACTAATTAAAAGTATCCATGCTAATCTGATACATCGTTAATTTTTCCCTAATAAGATTCATTAAATTTTCACATATCAAATTTACACATCCGCAGAGATTGAAACTGACTAAAATATTGATTTGTGGCTTTAAAGTAAAACGGGAAATATTATGCATTTTATCAATTGTAATAATGAAAACTGTGATTTTGATTTTTGTTCTGATTTAATCGTGCATGTAAAAGCATGAATACTTTGCTTACCTCTCCAAATGTTAAAAAAAGCCACAAAATACAATTAGGCACTCTATGGGGCAAATTCACTAAGCGCCGAAGCGCCTAATGCTAGCGTCAATTCGCTAGCGTTGGTCATTTTCGTTACTTCGCAAATTCACTAACAAATGCTGGCGTAAATTCGCTAGTGTTACTTCGCACCCTTACGCCTGGCGAATTTTCGCAAAGGACATAACTACGCAAATTCACTAACGCGCGCATTGTAGTGAACGCTACCATTTATGCTAGACTTCCTTCGCCACCTCAGACCAGGCGAAGCGCAATAGAGTAGATAGGGATTGCTTCAAAAAAACGTCCCAAAAAACGCTGGCGTTTTTTCTATATTATGGGTGATAGGAAAAAAATTTTGGGGCTCCCCTCCTTCCCCCCTACATTCCCTAACTCATGGCAACTTAATTATACAGTGGGCACATGTGTAGGGCAAAAAAAAAAAAAATATTTGATGTTTTGAAGGTTCCCCAGGCATTTGTAGTGATTGTACGTATTCCTCCATTGAAATTTGAATTTGGCGCCGTATGCAAATTAACCATCACTAGCGTAACTTCGCTTCGCTTAGCGAATCAACTCTAGTGCAACTTCGCAACCTTACGATACCCCTGAGTGCAACTTCGGATTTTAGTGAATTTGCGGAGCGCTGGCGAAACTACGTCTGGCGAAGTGTGGCGAAGTGCGGCGACGTTACGCCTGGCGCAACTACGGATCTTAGTGAATTTGCCCCTATCCCTTTCATTGCAGGCAAACATGAAGGAATTCATTATACAGGTATGGGATCCGTTATCCGGAAACCAGTTATCCAGATAGCTCCGAATTACGGAAAGGCCATCTCCAATAGACTTTATTTTATCCAAATACTCCAAATTTTTTTAAATTTTTCCATTTTCTCTGTAATAATAAAACAGTAGCTTGTACTTGATCCCAACTAAGATATAATGAATCCTTATTGGAGGCAAAACCAGCCTATTGGGTTTATTTGATGTTTACATGATTTTCTAGTAGACAAGGTATGAAGATCCAAATTGCAGAAAGATCCATTATCCGGAATGCCCCAGGTCCCGAGCATTCTGGATAACAGGTCCCATACCTATATAGAAGGGATTGATTTAAACCCAACTTTTAACCCCATTGGGAGGGGTTACCCTTTCCTATGACATTGAAGCAGGTGGGGTAGGAATGTTAGATTGAAAGGTTGTTTGTTTAGTTTTTGTCTGTGGGATATCATGCTGAGCTCTGACAAGCAGGAGATTCGCTGGGAATTTACGCACTTCGCCGACTGCAAATGTTTTTGTGAAACAAAATTCACAGTGGAAAAATTAGCTGCTTCAAAAAAAATTTCGCTCGTCAAAATTATTCGGACGCCCGTTGACTTTAATGCATTTAGACAAAAGAGTCACGCATGTAAAATTTGTTGCATGCATAAAAATTGTTGCTCGCTTGACGTCCATTGACTTCACAAATCTTTCACCGTTTCGAGAATTCTTCCCAGTTTTTCCGACGAAACTGGACAGATTCGCTCATCGCTAGTGATAAGTTTCACAAAGTTGTTTTTTTCCCACACAAAGTTAAATGTATGAATATACTGATACTTATTTATATTCAATATATTGATATTATATTTTGAAAAAGAAAAATTACATTTTATTAAAAAATTTCTGTGTTGCAATTTTGACTAAATTGTTTTGATTAAAGTGTTGCATTTTTAGCACAGGTGTGTTTCAAACAATTTGGTTTTTAGACCAATATTTTGATTTGTTCTCTACTCCAGGGCTGTTGAAATACATATTCCATCAGATTTGTTTGTGCAAAATGATTCACTGTATGTTATCCAATCATGGAACGTATGACAGGTGCTAATCCAAAAAGCAATATTTGTCCCATAAAAAGCACTCAGGGCCAATATAAACAAAAAGTCTTTTACAAGTCTTTATATCACCGTGTTCAGATCTACACGTTTTAATCCAGCGGGGATTGTCATCATGATAATGATAGGAAGTGGTAAGTGTGTTTAAATATTTAAACCCACCAACCCATGTCACATAGTGATTAACCCCTTGCAGGCTATTCTACTAGTTACTCTATTAGCTACTCTATTAGCATTATCCATACTATCACACATTACAGGGCAGCGTTATCAAGGGTCGAATTGAAAATTCTAATTTTAAAATTTCGATTTTCGAGCTATTCTTAGTTTACTTCGACTATCGAATAGTCCAAAATTTGATTTGAATTTGAAAAAAAATTGCCGAATTGCTGTTTCATCCTATGTGGGAGCTCCTAGAACCTATATGGAGTCATTTTTTTGGGGCAAATCCTTCGATTTGAATTCAAATTCGAATGCGGTATAAAGTTTGATTCGAATAATTCAATACAGCCTATTCACTCGGTTAAAAACTTCATTTTTTAAAATAAATTTTGATTGGTCTTTTTTATTCAAATTTCAAGTTGATGGGGATTTAAAAAAAACTCCCATCACCTCAAAATTCAACCCTTGATAAATCTACCCCTACATGTCGAAATCAGTACATAGATATAAAAAAGTTTAAAATCTTTCATATTCAGCAATGTTATTATTCATATTATTCTACCACAAATGTATGAAAAATATCACTGTCCACTCATGTGTAAAAACACATGTATCCCTGCTAGATCTAAACGCGTACATGTAAAAATGGTGAAATAAAGACTGGTAAAAGAATTATATTGGCCGGGAGCGCTTTTCATGGGTCATATTATATATATATATATATACATATATATATATATATATATATATATATATATATATATATATTTATTTATTTATTTTTTGGGGGCAGATTTATCAAGGGTAGAAGTATATTGGCCGGGAGTGCTTTTCATGGGACATATTATATATATATATATATATATATATATATATATATATATATATATATATATATATATATATATATTTATTTTTTGGGGGCAGATTTATCAAGGGTAGAAGTATATTGGCCAGGAGTGCTTTTAATGGGACATATATATGCTTTTGCTTTCAATAAGGATTAATTATATCTTAGTTGGGATCAAGTACAAGGTACTGTTTAATTATTACAGAGAAAAAGGAAATCATTTGTAAAAATTTGGATTATTTGGATAAAATGGAGTCTATGGGAGACAGCCATTCCGTAATTCAGAGCTTTCTGGATATCGGGTTTCCGGATAAGGGATCCTATACCTGTATATATATATATATATATATATATATATATATATATATATATATATATATATATTATATATGGGACGATTTATCAAGGGTAGAAGTGAATTCGAGGGAATTTTCGAAGTAAAAAAATTCAAAATTCAAAGTAATTTTTTTGGATACTTCGACCATCGAATAGGATACTACGACTTTAATTTAATTTACTTTGAATTCAATTAGAAGTAAAAATAGTTTGAATATTTGACCATTCGATAATCGAAGTAATGTCGCTTTAAAAAAACTTCAACTTCAATACTTCGCCAAATTAAAGTTTTTGGAAGTCGACGTAAAATCGTTCGATCATACGATAAGATCGTTCAAATTGAACGATTCAAAACTATTTTACTTCGACTGCAGAATACCCAAATTCGATGAAAAAAGTTCGAATTCGATATTCAAATTCGAAGTATTTTAATTCGATGGTTGAATTTCAAATTCAAATTATTCATATCTCCAACCATTTGCATGTATTTTGAAATTTCTGTTGTTATAACTAGCCTATAAGTGCTCTTAATCAAATTACATTTTTGCCTCTACACGAACATCGCATATTTCATTGTAGTCATCTGATTTCCTGCAGAGAGGCCTTTTTTCTTTCAGATTTAAATTTTTTAGGTGGTTGTTTATAACATGAAATCTTTTTAAATTTTGTACACAATGTGAAGTTTAAACCCTGAAGGATTGATATGGAATATTAAACTCTTGTAATGCATGCAAGTCATATTTCCCAGGAATTTATCATCAAATTTACTTTCACAGTAAATAACTACCAACCATAAATTCTTTTTACATTCAAACACTTTGCAACACCCAAAAAAAGTAATATATAAATGGGAAAAACTTAAAAAAACACTTTTTATTGCATTTAATAATTTTTATTCTTTGGAAAGTTTAGGGAAATAAATTCATGATCATAAACGTCTGCTTTCGGTAAAATGCACAAGGATAGATCAGATTTACTACCTATAGTTGTGGGAGGTTTTATGACTTGTACATATCAGACAAAGTAGAATTAAAAACATTTGCCGAAAAATATTGCCTTCCCTAGGTACTTGTTATTTATTCTCTGAATAATCAAGAGAAACCCATTGGAATTCTTCAAGATACCAAAATGATTTCCATTTTACTGCATTCTGCTGTCAATGTTCCATAATCTACAACATATTCCCAAAATTGAATAGTGGATTCATGGTGATTCTGCAGCATCCCACAGTGGAGAAGACGCTGCAGGCTTTTTCAGATTCAGGCCTGCATCTGTGGAGAGGCCAGTGTAGGGATCCGTGAATTTGTTCACCTTGTTTCGCCGAAACAATTACGCCCATAGATTTGTATGGCATCGTGCGTCAAAATAAAAAGACGCACGTCAAAAAAATTTGGCTGCGCAACAACATTTTTTTGACGCCCATAGACTTTAATGGGCGTTGGCGACATTTCGCCAGCGGCGAATTTTTGCCAAGATGAAACGGGTCAAATTCGCCCATCCCTAGAGGCCACCAACGCCCAGGCCTAGGGTGGCAGGATTTTAGGGGGCGGCATGCTGCCCAACCACACCCACATTGTTTCCGAAACACTGGGGAGGCGCAGGAGATACGATCATTTTTAAAATTTCCTGTACGCCAATCCCCATTGCTCTGGTCCTGATGATGAAAATTTGCTTGAATAAAATGAAGGGGATGGGGCGACGAACGATAGTGGGCCTAGGGGCACCTGCTATGTAAATCTGGCCCTGATCAGATTTATGGGTAGTAATTAATATCTCCCCAATGAGCACTCCCTTGCTTAGATGGTGTTGAATAAACTCCAAGTGTTGCTACCACATTCAATAAGAAACAACTTTATCACTTAGGGGCAGATTTATCAAAGGTCGAGGTGAATTTTCAAATGAAAATGATTTTCTAGTAGACTTAAAGAGATACTGACACCAGAAATTAAACTCTGGGAAATTAAACTCTTTTTTACATCTATCATAATATTGCCTTGAAAAGCAACTTGTAACTTTGCCATAAAGTATTTGCACAATGCTTTTACATTGCTAATGCCCCATGTTCCTCTATGAGAGGGCTGCCATATTTGTGCAGCAGGAGTCCATTAGTATTAGAAACTGTAACTGACAGGCTGAGATGGGACAGTCAGGTTGGCAAACAGTCAGGTTTAGGAACTTCAACTAACAATTACTTACAAAAATAAACTTCTCAGCAAAAAACGATCAACATGACCTATAGGTAACTTTTAAATGTACATTCATATTTAAAAAAAGTAGTTTTTTAGGGACAGATTTATCAACGGTCAAGTTGAATTTTCAAAAGAAACAAATTTAAAGTTCGAGCTATTTTTGTGTACTTCGACTAGGGAATAGTCCAAATTCGAGTCGAATTTGAAAAAAGTTCAAAAATTTGAATATTGAAATTTAAAAATTCAACGTCGACCATTCGCCATCTAAAACCTGCCGAATTGCTGTTTTAGCCTATGGGGGACCTCCTACAACAATTGCACTCATAGGTCTTCTGAAAAATGAGAAGTGGATTCATTCAACGTTTTGGCCCCTACATCGAAGCCACTTCTCATTTTTCACAAGACCTGTGAGTGCGGTTGTTTCTCTAAAACTATAAATATATATATATATATATATATATATATATATATATATATATATATATATAAATAACAAAATGTATTCAACATTTCGGCAACAACACTTGTGCCATCTTGTCACGTCTTGTCACCTTCCTGAAGACGGCACAAGTGTTGTTGCCGAAACGTTGAATACATTTTGTTAGATTTTTTCACTAAATAAGTCCTAGGATTGCGTTTTTATATATATATATATATATATATATATATATATATATATATATGTTTTTTTATCGTCTAAGTAGTTGTATCAGCACTATACATTTAAATGTGCCATTTTACTTTAGGAGTTGGGGAGATGTAAAATGATTGAACCCCCCCTCCCAAAAAAAACCACCATCTCCCTGTATAATATATCTAGTCATTATTCTTCCAGCTGAACACTGGGTGTGAAATAGCCCTACCTGCTTTAATTAGGATTCTTTACATATTGCCACACTGGAGAAATATTTGCATGCAACAGATGTCTAGTTTATTATCCTAAGTCCAGTTCCTGGACATGGCACAGTGAAACTAACAAGGGAGAGCTGAAAGAGGATTTTTGGCCTGCTGACAAAACGCCAGAGGAATTTGCTTTGCATAAGGTCTGACCACATTCATTCGCAGCATGAGCAATGGCTTTTATACAACAAATGGAAGTGTCCAGAATGATGTAAAAGCTTCTGTTTTACATCTGTTAGTGGTTTTATTTCACACTGATGGGCATCATTTTTTTCTAGCCTTTCTGATAGTTAGTTCTGATAGTTAAAAGGAAGTAATTGGTACATAGATTATGTCTGTATTTATATGCGGCAAAATGGGACGGACTTCTTGAAGCTTTGTACGGCTTTGAAAATAATAGATTTAAACAACTCATTATAGATGCTGTCCAGAATGTTCTTCACTGCGTGCATCATTTATGCTGAAGGCTTCCTGCAGTAGTCTGTTCTGTTACAAACTATTTTGGCTGCTTTGACAATGAGCAGATTTAGACATTGCCTGATGCCCCCAAGATGTTATTAGGGGTTGGGCGTCCATTCTGAAGCAAACTCAGAAGATACTAAATAGCATATATATAGAATCTATTAAATCACAGCAATTCATATGAAATAATAACAAAATCTCAAATGATATAAAATAATAGTAGTGGTGAGCAGAATATTACATCTTTATTGACTAATGGCATATTGGCATTAGCGCAAATACAATATTTGTGTCCCTCTGAGAGTAAATGAAGGCACAAATAACACAGGCCAGGGGGTCATTTCTTATACAGGTCTATTATCAAGAAATCAAATAATCCGATGTTTTTTAAATGATTTCCCTTTCCTCTTTAATAATAAAACAGTAGCTTGTACTTGATCCAAACTGAGATATACTGAATTCTTATTGAAAGCAAAACCAGCCTATTTGATGTATTTCATATTTACATGATTTTGTAGTAGACTTAAAGAGATACTGACACCAGAAATGAAACTCTTTTTTACATCTATCATAATATTGCCTTTGAAAGCAACTTGTAACTTTGCCATAAAGTATTTGCACAATGCTTTTACATTACTAATGCCCCATGTTCCTCTATGAGAGGGCTGCCATATTTGTGCAGCAGGAGTCCGTTAGCATTAGAAACTTTAACTGACAGGCTGAGATGGGACAGTCAGGTTGGCAAAACAGTCAGGTTTAGGAACTTCAACTAACAATAACTTACAAAAATAAACTTCTCAGCAAAAAACGATCAACATGACCTATAGTAAACTTTTAAATGTACATGCATGTTTTAAAAAGTAGTTTTTTAGGGGCAGATTTATCAAGGGTCAAGGTGAATTTTCGAATGAAAAAAATTTAAATTTCAAGCTATTTTTGTGTATTTCGACTAGGTAATAGTCCAAATTAGAATTGAATTTGAAAAAAATTAAAAAATTTGAATATCAAAATGTATCATGTACTGTCTCATTAAAAATTCAATGTCAACCATTCGCCATCTAAAACCTGTCAAATTGCTGTTTTAGCCTATGGGGGACCTCCTAAAACCTATTTGCAGTCAATTGGTGGACTCTGAATTTGATCGAATGCGCTATTCCTGCAATTCGTATGATTCAAATTCAGCCGAATACTGACCTATTCAAAGGTTCCTGTGGGGAACCAAAACATTGGATTCAATAAACCTTTTTTTCCTATTTAACCATATTGAACGATTGATTTTTCATACAAACCCTGTGAGTGCCGGTACCACGTGCAATTTATATATATCCCCGAGTATAAGCCGAGTTTTTCAGCATTCAAAATGTGCTGAATAACTCTACCTCGGCTTATACTCGGTTCAGCGGTACCCAACCGGAATAGCTGAGATTGCAGTCACTTTTAATCATTCCTATACCAACAGTACACTTGGGGAGAGACTGCAATATCCCAAAATGCCCTCTGTTGGTTATATGAAAGAATAACAGTGCGCCCTCTGTTGATTATATGAAAGATTAACAGTGACTGCAATATCACACAGCACCCTCTGTTGGTTATATGAAAGAATAACAGTGCGCCCTCTGTTGGTTATATGAAAGAATAACAGTGACTGCAATATCCCACAGCACCCTCTGTTGGTTATATGAAAGAATAACAGTGACTGCAATATCACACAGCGCCCTCTGTTGGTTATATTACAGAATAACAGTGACTGCAATATCCCACAGCACCCTCTGTTGGTTATATGAAAGAATAACAATGTGCCCTCTGTTGGTTATATGAAAGAATAACAGTGACTGCAATATCACACAGCGCCATCTGTTGGTTATATGAAAGAATAACAGTGACTGCAATATCACACAGCGCCATCTGTTGGTTATATGGAAGAATAACAGTGACTGCAATATCACACAGTGCCCTCTGTTGGTTATATGAAAGATTAACAGTGACTGCAATATCACACAGCGCCCTCTGTTGGTTATATGAAAGAATAACAGTGACTGCAATATCACACAGTGCCCTCTGTTGGTTATACGAAAGATTAACAGTGATGGGAATATCAAACAGCACCCTCTGCACTTGGTAGTGGGACAATGGCCGAATCCTTCTGCACGGCCGAACCGAATCCGAATCCTAATTTGCATATGCAAATTAGGGGCAGGGAGGGAAATTGTGTGACTTTTTGTCAGAAAACAAGGAAGTAAAAAATGTTTTCCCCTTCCCACCCCTAATTTGCATATGCAAATTAGGGTTCGGATTCGGTTCGGTATTCGGCCGAATCCTTTGTGAAGGATTCGGGGGTTCGGCCGAATCCAAAAAAGTGGATTCGGTGCATCCCTAATATATATGCTTATATAATGCACAGCTGTATGTTTTTTCTGTTTGTGAAGCATCTTGTCTTTCTTCTTTAATGTGTCTAGGCAGCACTGATCTGTCACAAAGGACCCAAGCCCTTTAAAATTGATTAGAGCTGCCTAATAGAATCATTATAGAAAAATAATGGGTAAGTTCTGCATAGAACTCTGCTGCTGCTGCTGCTGCTGCTGCTGCTGCTGCTGCTGCTGCTGCTTGACTGCCCAAAATGTAATGGTAGTTGAGCAGGAGGGGCATAAGGTGAAACGCTGGCAGGAAATTCTCCTGCTCAAATTGTGCAGGCTGGCAAGTATAATCATTCACCTGGCAGTGTAGGAAACAGGTATTAATTGGGATGCAGCTACTAACCAATAGCTCTGGGCACTGCATGAATTTCAGCATAAGCAGCTCTCTCTAGAAGCTTTCTATAGCTGCCATACACTCTCAGGAAATTCAGGTTAAACCACTACTTCCTATAGAAAGTACAGGGATGTAGGAGCAAGCATGCAACACAGGGTTAACATAGTCATTTATGGTGTGTAGGGTGGGTGAGAATGCTCACGAGCCGAGGTTGGTGTCAGAAAAATGGGTTTGTTTGCGTTAAGTGCCTAAATTAACACTGCTGTATTATATTAGTGCTTGTTTAGATTTTTCTGTTTTCTCCAAAGGGATATTATACTATACAGTACTAGGGGCAATTTTAGGCTTCAACCCTTATGCAAAATAAGATATGGGGGGCTTACTGCCATGCCTACACGTAGGTGCTCAATATCACTGCTTGGTCTTAGCAAACAATCAGATCTTCACTTTCATGTTCTCACTTGTACAACCCAGTGATTGGATGTAACGGATAATTGCATTGCTATGGTTTAAGCACTATGCTAGTAAATGCAACCCATGAACTAATATTAAACTGCCTAAGGCTAAGTAATGTCACATAGTAGGATCTTTTTCTGTGCAAGCAGACATTAAAGGGCCGATTCACCAAGGGTCGAATATCGAGGGTTAATTAACTGGGAATTAAAATCCTTCGACTTTGAATATCGAAGTCAAAGGATTTTAGTGCAAATACTTTGATCGAATGAATAATCCTTTGATCGAATGATTAAATCCTTTGAATCGAACGATTCGAAGGATTTTAATCCAACGATCAAAGGATTATCCTTCGACCAAAAAAACTTAGGAAAGCCTATGAGGACCTTCCCCATAGGCTAACATTGACTTTGGTAGCTTTTAGATGGCTAACTAGGGGGTCGAAGTTTTTTCTTAAAGAGACAGTACTTCGACTATCAAATGGTCGAATAGTCGAACGATTTTTAGTTCGAATCCTTCGATTCAAAGTCGAACTCGTAGTTGAAGTAGCCCATTCGATGGTCGAAGCAGCCCAAAAAACACTTCGAAATTTAACGTTTTTTTACTTTGAATCCTTCACTCGAAGTTAGTGAATCGGCCCCTAAAGGGGTGGTTCGCCTTTAAGTAAACTTTTAGGGGGAAATTTACTAATGGGCGAAGTGGCTAACGCTGGTGAAAATTCACCAGCGTGACGTCATTTCGGCACTTTTAATGATTTACTAACAGTAGCTGGCGTAAATTCGCTGGTGTAATTTCGCCAACGAGATAGACTCTGGCGCAAGTTCACACTCTAACGCCAGGCGAATTTTCGGTCTGGCGAAAGAGCGTCACTACGCAAATTCACTACGTTTTTGATTTTACTGACCGTTACCTCTATCGCCAGACTTGCCTTCGCCACCTCAGACCAGTCGAAGTGCAATACTGTGGGCATATGTGTAGGGCATTATAACAACTTTATATAATTTTGTTAAGGTTCCCTGGCCTTGTGTAGTGTAATGTATTTGCTGCAGCACATACAGCCAGTGTACTTTAACTGCACGCCGTATGCTAATTAGACAACGCTAGCGTAACTTCGAACTGCTGAGCATAATTTCTCTGGCGTAATTCTGCCAGCATTTGGTACCCTGTGCGCAACTTCGGTTCTTCGTGAATTAGCGTTGTCCAGGCGAATTTACACCTGCCGAAGTGTTGCGATGTGGGCAAAGCCAGTGCTGGCGAATTTTCGCCGGTTAGTGAATTTGCCCCTTAGTATGTTATAGAATTCATTTATTTACTATTAATTTTTTATAGTTTTTGAGTTTTTTGCCTTCTTTTTCTGACTCTTTCCAGCTTTCAAATAGGGGTCAGTGACCCCATCTAAAAACAAATGCTCTGTAAGGCTACAATTGTATAGTTATTGCTATTTTTTATTACTTATCTTTCTTTTCAGGCCTCTCCTATTCATATTCCAGTCTCGTATTCAAATAAATGCATGGTTGCTAGGGTCATTTGGACCAAATTGCTGACATTTCAAACTGGAGAGCTGATGAATGAAAAGCTAAATAACTCAAAAACTACAAATAAGCCAAAATTACAAATTGTCTCAGAATATCACTGTCAACATCACATTGAAAGTTAATTTAAAGGTGAACAATCGCTTTAATGCCCACAGTGAGTGATGTGCAATTTTGTACTGAATGCACCCTGGTTTTTTTGAACCTAAAATTCAATTGTGTTTGTATTTTAAAGCGATTGGAAGCAGTTGAGATGGAGTCATTCCTGGTGCTCAGTGTCCTTACTCTGTAGGAGGCCGCGTTAGGAACTCAGTAATAAGCACCAGCTTGATGGCGGGGGGTAGCACCAGGGTTCCAGGGTTCTCAAGATCTTCCAAATGGAGAAGTGCAAGGAATGTGTTTTTAAAAAAAATAGCATCACTGTGCAAATACTGCATCCATTTTTGCAGCTGCGGCTGCAGTGGAACATGAGTTCTACTAGGGTGGTGGCAGACGCCCAGTGACAAATCTTCTCTACTGCGGGCGCCTAATCTCCCCAAATGCCTTCCCACCAGCAAGAATGTGAATTGCCGACGGGATGGCAAGCCTAGCGCTTCATTTTCTGAAGTCGCCCAAAGTTGCCTCACGCAGAAACTTCAGATGACTTCAGAATTTCGAAGCGATACGTAGGGCGTCTCGCCGGCGGGAAGGCATTTCGGGGAGATTAGTCGTCCGCAGCGAAGATTTGTCGCTGGGCGACTGATCTCCCTGTCTGCCACCATCTTTTTCACTCCACTCTTTGTTGGCATTGAAGTCAGTGACTACCGGCCACGCAGTCCGCAGCAGTATTGGCGAAGGTGACGTGTGACATTACCCTTTAGGAAAACATTGTATTTCCCATTGCATACGAGCCTCAGGCTTAATAAAAACATCCTTAAGTGTAATAAGCTTTACTTTCAAAAGACCTGTGTAATCTTTAAACTGGGAAATCCCTTTTATCCAATCCTTTTTTTTGATTCTTTTGCCCCTGCTGTGACCTTACATTTAATTAAATCTACTTTTAAAGTGGCTTCCCCTTTAGAAAATGCACTTTTTCCCTCTCGAAATCTCTATTCCTGCTGATTCATTATGTGTCGGTAAGCAGAGCGTGACATGTTAAAAGGCATCTTGATAGTATTTGATATTCAGTACTAACGACTTATCGAGTCATAGGAGATTTTTAAAGGGGAATTGGGGAGGGGGGGACTATCTGCATAGTCGATGTGCCAAGACAGTAGGCAATTTGCATTCAGCATCCAGAATTTTTCTGCTTGCAAACTGTCACCCTTCAGTGGGTTTTCATTTTATAACCTTCACAACATAAGGGGGAGTGTAAGCAATAGCAGAAAACAGAAATGTAACCTTGAATGACAGATAAATACAGAACTGAAGATACAAATTGTTCGCATTGGACCTCCTATTAGCAGAAATGGTTCACTCATTCGAGCTACGAGTGAATTGTGAATTTCATAGTGTTCAGTTATTCATCTTGTTGTGCATGCCCATCTATTAGACTGATTCATGTAATATTTCTAAACCAGTGATCCCCAAACTGTCATTTTTGAAAAACTAAAAACTGCACTAAACATTAAAAATACGTGCTCAAAGCTGTGGCTGGAATTACATTTTTTATTCCCAGGGGTCCCTGAAATTACAGAACATTTATTGCTACCTGTATGAGATCTGTTATCCGGAAACCCGTTATCCAGAAAGCTTTGAATTATGGAAATAGAATTCAAAATAGGCCCTGGCATTCCAAGTACACAGAGGCCCACAGATTGCCAGTCCGGGCCTGAGACTATCTCTCATATAGACTCCATTATAATCAAATAATCCACATTTTTTAGAATGATTTCCTTTTTCTCTGTAATAATAAAACAGTACCTTGTACTTGATCCAAACTAATAATAACTGTATTGTGTTTATTTAATGTTTTCATGATTTTATAGTAGACTTAAGGTATGAAGATCCAAATTACTGAAAAATCTGTTATCTGGAATCAATTTGGGCAAATTCACTAAGATTCGAAGTTGCGCCAGGCGCAACTTCGCTGCACTTCGCCGCACTTTGCCGCACTTCGCCAGGCGTATTTTCGCCAGCGCTTCGCAAATTCATTAAATCCGAAGTTGCGCACAGGGGTAGCGTAAGTTTTCGAAGTTTCGATGGTTAATTTGCATACGGCGTGAAATTCAAATTTCATTGGAGGAATACTTATCACCACTACAAATGCCTAGAAAACCTTCAAAACATCAAAAAAAAATTTTATTTTGCCCTACACATGTGCCCACTGTATAGGTAAGTTGCCATGAGTCAAGAAATGTAGGGGGGAAGGAGGGGAGCCCCAAAAAAAAATTCGATCTTTTTCAGCCTATCACCCAAAACACGCCAGCGTTTTTTGGGACTTAGAAAAAATTTTGACTTTTTTTGAAGCAATCCCTATCTACTCTATTGCGCTTCGCCTGGTCTGAGGTGGCGAAGGAAGTTTAGCGTAAAAGGTAGCGTTAAGAACATTGCGCAAGTTAGCGAATTTGCGTAGTTACGTCGCTAGCGAAAATTCACCTGGCGTAAGGGTGCGAAGTAACACTAGCGAATTTTTCGCCAGCGTTCGTTAGTGAATTTGCGAAGTACCGAAAATGCCAAACGCTAGCGAATTGACACTAACGTTCGGCGCTTAGTGAATTTGCCCCCAGGTCCCTAACATTCCGGATAACAGGTCCCATACCTATACAAAGCCTTGAGTATCTGCTTTAACACAATAAATCTGTAAATATATCAGTTATTTTGTTGTTTTGGGAAGGGATGCACCGAATCCAGGATTCGAAACGGGATTCAGCCAGGATTTGGCCTTTTACAGCAGGATTCGGCCGAATCTTTGCGCCTGGCCGAACCGAATTCGAATTTGCATATGTAAATTAGGGGCGGGTAAGGAAATCATGTGAAAGAAGATTTTTTTTCCACTTTTTCCTTCCCTGACCCTAATGTACATATGCAAATTAGGATTCAGAAATAGTGGATTCAGTGCATCTCTAGTTTTGGGTTATTAAACCTGTAAAAAGTATGGTGCTACGCCCAGCTTGCAAAGGAGCTTTCCCCATTTATTTAGCCAGTACCGTAAAGTTTGTCAATGTTTTGGGTTGGAGGCAACAGTAGAATGTTAAAAATGTAAGTAAGTTTACCCTTTCCACCAAGTAGTCTATTGTCCATCTTAAACTTGGATGCGCATAGTTTATAACATGAACACACAACGTTCAGGGTGGGACTGGGCTGGTGGGATACTGGGAAAAAAAACGGTGGGCCCAGTTCTTTTGCGCCCTGTTGGCCCAGATGACTGTGTGTGTGTGGGACTCCTGAGGCTGCAGGCCTGGTTGACCCTGGGCCCCCCAGTCCAATGCTGACAATGTTTGTTTATTTTAAAAAATGGTGCAAAAATACATACAGTATGTGTATGTGTATATATATATATATATATATATATATATATATATATATATATATATATATATATATATATATATATATATATATATAATCCGATTGCAAACTCTCTTAGAATACCAAAGTTCACATCATACTAAAATTCTGTTCAAGATATACTGCCTCTTTAAAACTCATATTTGTGTTAGTATATAGTAAATGAAGTCCATGCTTTCTAGTGCAGGGTGTCTGTTCTCTTCTCAGAAGAATGCACACGGTGCCTAAAATATTCCGTCTCCTAATCTTAAATTAATTTGTATAATTTTCTTTAGAGTAATACTTGACATTGAAAAATCGCATAACTATGGTATAAATGATCTCTTTCATGATTCATTAACCCTCTTTTACCAAAAGCATAATGGGAAGATCCGCTATACTAGCTGAGTGCTTCTGAAACAGCAAAAGGGCATAATGAAATATTACCCACAAACTAAAACTTGGAGAGAAAAAAAATAAAGTGTCTTATTTAACAAGTGTTTAAAAAAACTCATTGATATAAAACATAGCCCAGCTGCATTTTTGAATGTGAAACATGCCTTCACGGAAGGGTCACAAAAAACAGCTGTTATTAAGAATAGCTATAAATTGTTTTACCAGTGTCTGGGACTAATAAAGGAGCTATAGAAAGCGGAATAAGATGAGACATTTTTTGATAGGTTGGTCTACTCTTTTAGTAATAACTCTACAGTCTGAGATTGTCTGTATGTGCAGAGAGAAGAGAAAAAGCACCATGGGCTTCATTTGCCCATTTGAAATGAGCGCTAAAGGGCATGCTCTTATCTAGGGGTGGGAGGTTTTCAATAAAAAACACTAAGGGGCAGATTTACTAAATTCGAGTGAAGGGTTCGAATTAAAAAAACTTCGAATTTCGAAGTGTTTTTTGGGCTACTTCGACCATCGAATGGGCTACTTCGACCTTCGACTACGACTATGGAACGATTCGAACTAAAAATCGTTCGACTATTCGACCATTCGATAGTCGAAGTACTGTCTCTTTAAAAAAAAACTTCGACCCCCTAGTTCGGCAGATAAAAGCTACCGAACACAATGTTAGCCTATGGGGAAGGTCCCCATAGGCTTGCCCAAGTTTTTTTGATCAAAGGATATTCATTCGATCGTTGGATTAAAATCCTTCGAATCGTTCGATCGAATGAAAAATCCTTCGATCGATCGATCGTATTTTCTGCGCTAAATCCTTCGACTTCGATATTCGAAGTCGAAGGATTTAAATTCCTAGTCGAATATCAAGGGTTAATTAACCCTCGATATTCGACCCATAGTAAATTTGCCCCTAAATTACTGTACCACCATTTGTTTTCATTTTTGACTGGGAAGCTATTAGTGGTAGGGAGGGGGCCAAAAACAGTTATAGAGGGTTCCAAGTTTTGTCATCCATGGCATAAATTTGGCACAGAATTGCACCGAAGAGTACAGTGATTATGAAAATTGGCAGTATATACTAAATAAGACCTACAGTAGGTCAGAGATGAGGGAGGTAGAATAATGCAGTAAGACTGAAGCAATTATAGTGTTATCTACCGGCACAAATTTGTGGAGAGGCCACCAAGGCCTGGGCCTAGGGCGGCAGGATTTTAGGGGGTCGCATGCTGCCCAACCATACCCACAATGGTTCAGAAATACTGGGGATGAGCAGGAGATGCAATCGTTTTTTAAATCTCCCATGCGCCAATCTCCATTGCTCCAGTCTTGATAATGATTTGTGCGAATAAAAGGGAGGCGACAGGGCAGACAAATGACAGCGGGCCTAGGGGTGCACGCTGTGTAAATCCGGCCCTGTTTACCTAACCTGAAAATGTTCTGCCAGCCCCATTGGCCATTGGTAAAATTCTAGCAGTTTAAAGGAGTGGTTCATAGTTCTGTCAGTATGTTACAGAATGAGCAATTCTAAACAGCCTTTCAATTGGTCTTAATTTTTTACTTTTTTAAAATATTTTTTGAATTATTTGTCTTCTTCTTCTGACTTTTTCCAGCTTACAAATAGGGGTCCCTGACCCCATCTAAAAAAACAAATGCTCTTTAAGGCTACATATTTATTGTTATTGCTACAGAATATCACTCTCTGCATCATGCTCCAATTTTTAGTTTGAGCTACTGGCTTCAAATTAAAGCCATATATACCAAGATCATTTCTGATTCAAGGCGCAGGGCAAGTGACCTCTATGCTGTGCCGTAATATTTGTCATATTCATCCCATCAGTGATATGGAGGATCAATGCGAGATTCAGCTCTTTCCATTTGGCATTCCTTTGTTTTTCATTCTATGTTACACTCTTTTAGTGTGGATAAAAATCTGTTTCTGACTTGGCCTCCGCTATTCTCTCCACAGTTCATGGTATTAAATGGACATGCAACAATGGGAACAGCAGTTCAGGGTTTTCTGTGGAGCAGCTTGTTCAGCAGATACTCGACAGTCATCAGACCAAACCACAGCCTCGGACGCATAACTGTCTCTGCACTGGCAACTTAGGTAAATATAGAGATTGAACCTAGAAGTCAGAGTATCTAATTATTTATTCGCCCACTGATAACCCATATTATCATACGAGTGATGATCTGACTCACAGACATGGACTAAAGTGCCAGAATAGGGACAATTGTGCTCAATTTGACTAATTTCCAGTTATTTTCCTCTGCAACCCTTATAACCCCTGTTGGGGTAGAACTACAACTCCCCGTATCTTCTTGCAGCCCTGTAACTGCTTAAAGGAAAACTATGTCGCAAAAGAGCACAGACTACAGGGCACATTTACTAAGGGTCAAATATGGAGGGTTAATGAACCCTCGATAATTGACCCTCGAAGTAAAATCCTTAGACTTCGAATATCCAAGTCGAAGGATTTACCGCAAATACTTTGAACGATCGAAGTAAAAATCATTTGATCGAATGATTAAATCCTTTGAATCGGATGATTCGAAGGATTTTAATCCATCGATCGAACGATTTTTCTTTGATCAGAAATAGCTTAGAAAGCTTATGGGGAAGGTCCCCATAGGCTAACATTGTAGCTCGGTAGGTTTAAAGTGGCAAAATAGGTAGCAGAAGTTTTTTTTAAAGAGACAGTACTTCGACTATCGAATGGTCAAATGGTCGAATAGTCGACCGATTTTTAGTTCGAATCGTTTAAATCAAAGTAGTAGTCGAAGGTTGAAGTAGCCTATTCGATGGTCAAAGTACCCAAAAAAATTTTTGAAATTCAACGCTTTTTATATTCGAATCCTTCACTCGAGCTTAGTAAATGTGCCCCTACGTGTAGGTTTGTCTCACTTAAAGATAACATGTTGTGATATTGCTTGCACAGGGATTTTGATTGTCCCATCAATTTCTCTTCCAGAAAAACAAACATCTATTTTTTAAGTTAATAATTTAGCAAAAATGTAGCTTTTTCAAGGATAGTTATGTCAGTGCATAATCTTAAACCAGAAAGAAGCCAGTGATAAAAACAAGCTATGCCACTAGAACACTAAACCCTTTTGGAGGGATGTAATAAAAGTGATACATTACATAAAAAGTAGGATTTTGCAATGCTATATTGTTTATCGGACAGTTATTACATTGTGAAACCTAACTGCATGTAGTGCTTATTTATAACCTGGTTGTAGTAACTTTAGGACTTTTGCAGGGCTCACTGGATATCAATAAGTATTCCACTGATAATTTTGAGCGTTATTAATTGGAAGCAAAAGAAAATGGTTCCGCAAAAAGAAGAAAAAAATATTACACCCTTAGAGGGTTATTTGCTAAACTTCTGGCTTTTTTGGGGCAAAATTTGAATTATTTGGGTTTTATTTGGGTTTTTTCTTAAAACTCAAATTTTTTGAGATTTATTAAAGTCCCAAAAGGCAGAATACAAAAATCCGCCATCTCAGACCTGTTGTGTATAAGGTCCCTATCTTATTTTGAAGTTTCTGTGGTCTGCACCGGAATTAGGCCAAAAATCCAACTTTTTTGGGCAAAAATCCAAAAAAAAAAGCCTGAAAAAATCAAGCGATTTGGGAAAAAACTCTGAAAAAATCGTATGATTTCAGGTTTGCTCTCAATTTTACCGAGTTCAATAATAAATAAGGTGAAATCTTGGATTCTAGTTTGGTCTGACTTTTTTTATTTTAAAAAGCAGAAAAATTTGCATTTTGATAAATAACCCGAGGATGAAGTAAAAAAATAAAAAGGAGTAGAATTCTTTTTTAAGATGCTGCTGCTCAATAACAATTACTGCCTATGAGTGGAATATAGTTCAGGAGGCATTGCTTTACTGCCCAAACATGAAAAGACCTCTTATAAGTCAAAGGTATGTACTCCAGTATGCAAGGGGTAAAGTGCTGCCCATACATCCATTTTCATGTAAATAAATAACCAAGTGGTAGCATAGGTATTTCTCTTTTTTTTAGGCAAGAACTGTAGGTTTGAGGTCAATTAACTTAGATTACACCTGCAAGTACTGCTTTAAAGGAAATCTAAACTTTACAAATTGCAAAAGCACAGGTTGACCCTTTACTGTTCAGCTGCCAAACATCATGTATGGAGTCCCTTCTCCAGAAACCCAATATCCAGAAAGCTCTACATTAAGGCAAGGTTACCTGCCATAGAATCAATTTGAAGAAAACAATTCAAATTTTGTCATACTTGTTCTCTGTACTAAAAGTCCATACAGAGTGGCTTTATAAGCTCCAATGACATCTTGATTTTAATATAAGAGAAAATAAACCATGTACAGGTGTGCCTGGTTCATTGAAGCTATTACTCACAGAACTGAGGCTAAAGGAGAAGGCACAAATCTTAATGCATGATTGGCTTTTACATAAGGGTGTCACACAATTCACATAAATAAGTGGTTTAAAAAGCTTAAGAGTTGGGAAATGTGAGTGATTTCTGTATTTGGTGCTGGATATTTTTGTGATATTGTACACAACAGCTTTGTCATTAATTCTAAGAATAGAAGACGAAGCGCTTGTTTTCCCTAAAGGTGAATCCTTGATGCTAGTCATTAGCTGTAACGATTCCGAGCACCAGAACTGGGTGACATTTATCAAGAAGTATTTCCGTGGTATGTACACAGAGCTGCACCTGACTATTTTTACAAATATTTTGAAACAAGCTCAGAATAAAATCCATCACCTTCTGCATTATAAGGAAAAAGGAGCGATATAATGATGAAGGAGAAACCATGTATTTTCCTTGTTTGCAAGTGCTTCAGACCTCCCTTAGGGATTATTTCTGCAGTTTAATGGCTTCTGTTTTTTTTACTATTTTAATATTTCATATTTATTGTGTTTTTTTGGTGGGCGATGGATAGATAGTAAGAAAAACATGTCTATGAGAAAAGATATAAATTCCAACCAATGTCTCAAATTCTGCACCACATATATTAACCCATGGAAGCCTATCAGCAAGTAGTATTTCCTGGTCAAAGTATATAAATTGTGCAGAGGTGCAGGTACCAGCACTGGCCTAGCCACACGCCAGCAATAAGAAAAAAAAATTAAAAAATGTTCGATTTTATTGTAAAGTATTTCCTGGTCATCTTTTGAAAATCAAAAATATGATTGGTTTCATACAAAAGCTTATGCTGGAGTACACATAAAACTCCATTCAGAGTGTACTTGCACCATGTCTCTGTAGTTTTTAGTTGCATATGCCTCTACACTGATTACATGCAGTATGTACCACTATGTTCTGAAGCCAATAGTTGCAAAACTATGGCGTAAGGCCCTACCAAGGGGCCTCAACACCTGGAGATCCCTACCTAAAGGGTGAGATTTCAGCAGAATTCATATGTACTCTTCTAGATACTGGAATCCTAATTTGAATCTAAGATTGGATTTGGGATTGAACATTCATTTAATACCCAATATATTCTTGGAGCTATAGCTGAATGGCTGATATATGAGTGTTTTAACATGTTTTAAAGTTTCTCATGAGATGCAGAAGGAATTAAAGAAGTCCAGTCACTACTGTAGGAGAACCAAGTAGTCAATACCTGCCACTGACCAGGAGTGGAGGGTTCCATACATGCTGTACACCCACATGATATTTTTTAGCTCTGATTGAATGTTTGGGCTGCAAAATGTTTTCCTGTACTGGTGAACCACATTGCTGCTGAAAATCCACGAGCTACAACATGGATTAAAAAAAAAATATGGCTAATGGCCCCAGTTTCATGCTTTCTGCTCTCTTTTATTAAAAACATGATAAATAATAATTCTATGATTATTGTACTTTATCTCTTGCTCTTAAATTCTGGAAAGTGAAAGAGTGTTCTGATTCCAATGCCATTTTGGTATTCTGTATAGGTCAAAAGACAGTTTCCTGTAACTGCACATGTCCAAAGCTGAATCAGTTGATTCGTGGTAACACCTGAAAGCTCCTTCATTTTTCGACAAAAATATAACAAAATAAATCATGAAAATATTTAATAATTCAGTGGGTTGGCCAATACTCAGTAAGCCACTTGCAAGGGAATTGAAATGATAACACTGCGTATATCATGGGAGGGTAAATATTATGTATGCCTATAGATGTAAGCTTACAAATCCTTTTCTCCTTAGTCAAACAATGGCAAGAGAAATAACAAGGAGTAAGGATAATAAAAGCTGTACCTGTAGACACACAGGGGTCCATTTAGTTAATTAACCCTCGATATTCGACCCTAGGTAAATCTGTCTCACAGTGTTGATTGTTGACACATACAGTGAAACCTCAGTTTTACATTCCCTTGCACATCCCCTGTTTTGCCTCATTCTACACCATTTTTTTGTGGTCCCACCAATATATAATATATGATACATTTCCCTGACTGTACATTTTCCTGAATTTAAACCATTTTTTCTGTACTGTATAATGAATATATTGTACATCACCATCTCCAGAAAACGTAATGTTTTGTTCCACACAGGAATCTTAAGTTGGGTTATCTGGATGTCATGATAAAATACTCATTGTATACTTGTGATTTTTCATCAGATTTGTTTTTATTTGGTTTGGGATAAATTGGTTATAGATTATACAATTTTGAGTTCCTTTAAATAGAAGCTGTCATGCAGAGTTCTCAACCCAACTACCTTGCCTTCTTGTCTTCTCAATCCCTAGTAATATTTGTGTTGTCGACCCAGCATTGTATTTATATTTTAGGATAGGGTTACCATTTGCTTTATAATTGATTTGCGATGGTCTTCGACTTTGTGTACTTCTTTAGTACCTACCTGTTTTTAAGGATACACTCCCTTTAAATGTTTGCAACTACAAAAAGGCTTAATTTGCAGCCATTACTCTCAAACTGCTCTGTTCTCAAGGCTGGTGTTACAAATGTAATTTAACTACAAACAAACCATTAGACTTATTGGGGAAAATCAACAGACTTACAAGCTCTATGACTTGAATTATGTTTCTGTCAATTTTATAATCCATTTTAAACTGCTGCGTGTTAAAACACAATGTTAACACTGGACCAAAGAGTGAGAGCATGGCAGAGAAATTAATCTGCCCCGAAAAAAAAACATGTTGGCTTTATAAATCCCTGTCTCATTTAACTGTCTCATTTAAGTGGTGTAAACATTTCATTTGTAGATTGTACTGTCTATCTGACCAGATCCCAGGAAGAGCAGAGTGCTCATTGAACATTATTAGATATTTGTCATTGACCAACAGAAAAACAAAATAGTTCTGGATATTATTATATATTGAATATTATGAGACCTTAATAACTGACCAACATAGAGGACAAATACAATAATGAGTTCAAGGTTGCATGGGATATTCAGATAATAAAAATAGCTAAGACTAGGGGCAATTAGAATGAAATATAAAGCAGGTGATAGAATAGGGAAGGCTTTAAACGTTGAAATAATGTTAAGCACTCCTAGAAATGCATTATACCAAGATAACAAAATTACAAAATGAGTTGGACCGA
This sequence comes from Xenopus petersii, assembly GCA_038501925.1. Lineage (NCBI taxonomy): Eukaryota > Metazoa > Chordata > Amphibia > Anura > Pipidae > Xenopus > Xenopus petersii. Next base: position 91,086,381 of record CM076685.1, read on the forward strand.
ACAATTAGTTAGACTCGTACATTTTTGCCATATTTGAGTTCCTTTGTTTTTATCTTTTTGGTACACAGACAGGTCTTTCATGGTATGTCTAGAGAGTCAAATATTTGTCTCAATGGTGCCCTGCACAGGGTTTTCCATCATTTGTAAAAAGGTTGATTGGTTCATATAATTCTTTTCATTTTAGAGTACTTTCTGCATTTTCTGCACTGTACACTTGTAAAATACATTTTTTAATTCATGCACAGTATATCCAGTTGATGGTTGATGTATGCTGTTGAGTAGGTTGTATGACAGTAACTTTGGAATCAGTATTGTACAAAATAAAAGAATAAACAAGACACAGAATAAATATTGCAGACCAGAGAGTTACCAAGTTTTTTCAAAACATCATCACCATTTACTGTGAAGCTTAGGATATTTTTTTAGTAAGTTAATATGGACTAATTAGGGTTGTGGTCTCTTTTTGTAAGACAACAGTGAAAGCAAGTAAAAGCTAAAATTCACGAGCCACCTATCTCGGAAATAAAAGTGACGCTTGTTCCAAAGCTTTTTGCAAATATGGTACACAGAAGGGATTATGTACTTAAAGGAGAAGGAAAGCTCCAAGACAGTTTATTGCCAACAGATTAGCCACAATAGTGCAAGCTAGAATGCTATATTTATTCTGCAGAATGCTTTACCATACCTGAGTAAACAGCTCTAGACACTGTCTCTGTTTGTTTAGGATAGAAGCTGCCATATTAGCTTGGTGTGACATCACTTCCTGCCCGAGTCTCTCCCTTCTCACTTATAGCTCTGGGCTCAGATTACAGCAGGGATGGGAGGAGGGCGGGGGAGAGGAGCAAACTGAGCATGCTCAAGCCCTGCCCTGGAGGTTTATGATGAAAACAGGAAGTCTGATACAGAAGCCCATGTGTACACAATAGAAGGAAAGAAATGCAGTGTTTCTTTTGACAGACTACTCAGAGGAGCATTACTTAGAGGGTTTACTGGTGTATTTATATAGACCTTTCAGATAAAGCTTACTTCATTTTAGCCTTTCCTTCTCCTTTAAGTCTGCTTAATTGTTAAGGCTGTGGAACAAACAATATTCTATATGGGAATGAGTCAGATAAAATTTGCATTTTTGTGATGAATGTTATAAAGAACAGACCAACAGTGACCTCTTCCCTTAACCTTTATTCTTGGTTCTATTGTGTAAATGAAAGGCATGGAGTTAACCTTTCAAAACAAAGCAAAAGAGACAGCAAATGAAATGCAAACAAATACCATGAAATGTTATTTTGTAGAGAAAGAGTTCTGTTTTTCTCCATCTGTACATTGACTACCAAGCAGCGAGATAATTAGAAATAAAGTAATGCAATTTTGGCAGAATGTAGAACATTAAATGTTTGTTTATCTTCACTAATTTCCTATTTTTGTTTCATTCCTACAGGTGCTGGTAGCAGTGTGCACCACAAATGTAACAGTGCCAAACATCGCATCATCTCACCAAAGGTCGAACCAAGGACAGGTGGTTACAGTTCTCATTCAGAAGTACAAAACAATGATGTTTCTGAAGGCAAGAATGAACACAGTCATGGCAAGTCATCGAGTCGTGAGAAGAGAAATGGCAAAATGGCAAAACCTATACTGCTTCATCAAAACAGCACTGAGGTTTCTTCTACAAACCAAGTGGAAGTTCCTGACACAACCCAGAACTCTCCTGTCTCTATCAGCAGTGGCCTAAATAGTGATCCAGACATGGCTGATAGTCCTGTGGTTACTGGTGTCTCTAGCATGGCTGTTGCATCAGTGATGGGGAGTCTGTCTCAGAACGCCACCGTGTTTATGTCTGAAGTCACAAATGAAGCAGTGTATACAATGTCTCCAAACACTGGTCCCAATCAACATATTTTGTCCTCAGAAACCTCTACCCAGGGACTAGTACTGGCTGTAAGTTCAGATGGTCACAAGTTTGCCTTCCCTACAACAGGGAGCTCCGATAGCTTATCAATGCTGTCTGCTAATGTTGCTGAAGAGCTTGTACTTTCCACCACTCTTGATACCAGTCGAAAGATAAATGAAGCCACTATGAATTTTGATCCAGACTGCTTCCTCAACAACCCAAAACAAGGGCAAACCTATGGTGGAGGCAGCCTCAAAGAAGACAACATTTGTACCAACATGAGAAGATCATCAAGCACAGACCGCAGCTTCAGTTTCAATACAGCTTTAGCAAAGGAAATTAAAACAGAGGACACAAGCTTTGAACAGCAGCTATCAAAGGAAAGCTTCCCATCCACCTCATCAAATACACTAACCTTGACTCCAGGTTCTAGTTTGCTCCCATCTGGGGGAGGCCTTAGTCCAAGTACAACTTTAGAGCAGATGGATTTTAGTGCCATTGATTCCAACAAGGACTATACAGCCAGCTTCAACCAGGCAGTGCAGAGCCCTCACGTTCATCAGACACCTTCCCCAAGCTTCTTTTTACAAGATGCCAGCAAACCTATTCCCCTGGAACAAAACTCCCACAATAATCTAAATGACACAAACAGCACTTATGTCAACACCCTAGGAATTCCAAATGTTAAAACAGAAGCAAATTCCCAGACAGCAAGCAACTGCAATGGTACTATAGACCAAGCTAGGATAGAATCAACATCTTCTCTTCAACTGATGCAATTTCACTCAAATTTTCAGGCAATGACTGCTGAAGAGGTTCCTATGGAGGCATCCCAGCAGACTGAAGGAAATGGCAATTTGCTTAAGCCAGCTGACCTTCAAGCCTGCAGTGCAGAGCACTATATGCAGTCTGATAACAATGCTGGTATGAGGAATGGTGGCAGTCTGCCTATTCTGCAGGGAAACATGGTTCAAGGTCTCTATCCTGTTGCACATCAGACTATAAGTAACTCTTCCAACATGGAGCTCAATTTAGACCATTTTGATATCTCCTTCAGCAACCAGTTCTCAGACCTTATTAACGATTTCATATCTGTGGAAGGTGGGGGTAGCACAATCTATGGACATCAGCTTGTGGTAGGAGACAATAATGTGTTACCTCAGTCAGAAGATGGCAACAGGTCTGCTTACTCTCAGGCTGAAATGTGTATACCCTGTTGTAGCCCTCAACAAGCAAGTATGCAACTCAGCAGTGCTGACACTGGGGTAACTACAATGGCTTATATGCATGTGGCAGAGGTGGTAGCAGCAGCGGCCGCAGCACACAGCACCCTTGGAATGCTTCAACAGAGCGGGCGTTTGTTCATGGTGACCGATTACTCCCCGGAGTGGTCTTACCCCGAGGTGAGATTTCAACCGTTGTTCATGTCAACTTACTCATCATCAGCTATATATATATATATATATATATATATATATATATATATATATATATATATATACATCGGTGATATCATCAGTTATCTGCGCTTAGTGATGAGATTTCTGTCACATGACTCATTGAAATATGTGTATTATAATAAATAATGTAGTCCTTGCTGTAAAATATAAGAATTGCTAATAGTCCACACTAACAGAAAGGAATCTTATTAAAAGTCTTTATTGAGCTAAGGGTTGTGACCCAGGCACCAGCAACATTTCAGACCAACACCGGTCATTCAACACTGTTGGTCTGAATCTTTACTGGTGCCTGGGTCAGAACCCTTAGCTCAATAAAGACTTTTAATAAGATTCCTTTCTGTTGGTGCGGTCTGTTATCAGTTTTTTGGATATGCAGATGGATGTGGGAATGATGTCACCTGCACTCATTACTCGTGTGAAAATCAGGTGCAGACAAGATTGTTGTGTATATGGAACCCACAGGCCTCAAGGATAAAGTATAATATAAGAATATTAAAAATCACCTTGAAGTTCCATGATTTTTATGAAAGCATTTGGCCTTCAGCCTTGGGCTTGATCTAGTCATGAAACTAATCTGTGACTTATAATATTCTTATATTTTACAAGAGGGGGTACATTATTCTCTATATAATGTTAACATTGTTCTCAAATGATTTTGGGACAATCTCTAATTTTTTTTCTATTTAAACTGGAAATCTATACAAAACTATTTTATTATTGGTCAACCCAGTTCTCGAGGACATTGCACATAATGATCCCTAAGGAATGGTGGGGAAAAAGACAATTGTATCATTATAGTAAATTAAGCAAACATGATTTATTCTTCTTAAGTTTTAATTTCATTCAGGTTTTTTTTTTACTTCAAAAAAATGTAATAATGTTAAAGAGAAAAATCAAACAGGAGAGACGAGTAGTTCTGTTGAAAGGATTAGTGTTTGCTTTGCAATTAAACATTAAGCATTAGACTAAAGACATTGCACCATAGGGGTCATTTACAATGCCCCCTGCAATCAGGCTTTTTTGCACTTGGTATCCAGAAGCTTGAAAGTTCATGTAGAAGTCAATGGGAGTTGTTCTAGGCAAAAATGTAAGCAAATTGTTCCATGTGAGTTTTTCTAATTTTTAACAATTTTTTGAGAGTTAATAGACCCATTGAGAATGGTTAGTAGAATATGAATTCAAAGTATTCAAGTTTTTTCTTTCATGGTTTTATTTGATCAAGTTGTTTACTAAATTAGCCAACCGAGTTAGGTCAAATTTAAAGTTTCTTGGATTAAAAATAAATTAATAAATTTAAAGATTTGAATTTTGCTAAACATATATTTCCATATGCTTTGACAAAGAACAGATATTTTTACTGTATTTTTATGTAATGGTGATGTACAATTTTAAATACAGTATGTTCCTTTTATGTGATTAAATCCCAAGTATAACACTTGACACTTTTAGAACCCACAGGCCTCTGGGATAAACTGATTAGATTGGCACCTTAACTAGGGACACATTAAAGGTGGTGACACATGCTAATATTCGGGGAGATTTAGTCGCCTGACGACAAATCGCCTCTTCTTCGGGAGACTAATCTTCCCGAAAAGCCTGTGTCACTAGCATTAAATATAAAACCCTGTAGGAGTGGTCTGATTACAATGCACCACTGCTGCTCTCATTTTGTATAAACAACTTTGGCTAAAAGATTGATCTGGTCATTTACTTTGGCTCAACTGTCTGTGCAGCCAGTAACCCAGTGTGAGATTGTAAAAACTGTATAAATATCCATCTCAGTGCCTCATAGGCACTTAATCATAGGCCCATAAATTAAGAGCCTATTGGCACGAAAATCGTAAGGCTGTGTGTTGATCTACTTTCATGCCAATAGGCTTGTAAAAGAACTGAGAACTTTATTTAGGCCACAAAGTAGATCAACACATAGCATTACGCGTTTCATTCCAGTAGGCACTTAATCATAGGCCTATAAATTAAGTGCCTATTGGCTTGAAATGTGTAAGGGTATGTGTTGATCTACTTTGTGGCCTAAATAAAGGACTCAGTTCTTTTACAAGCCTGCTCATGGGATCTGCGAGTGCCTGCCGTTTTCTCTTTTGGTTATATGAAACTACAACCCTATAACATCCTAATACAGTTCTCAGGTCATAGGATTTGTAGTTCTATCACAGCAAAACTAGTGAGGCAATTACATCACTTCCGGATTTAGCGTGAGCGGAGACACAAGGAGAAGGAATGCCGGCTACCTGATCTCTTATGGACTGAACACTAAAACCGCTTAAATGTTACATAGTTACATAGTTAAATTGGGTTGAAAAAAGACAAAGTCCATCAAGTTCAACCCCTCCAAATGAAAACCCAGCATCCATACATACACCCCTCTCTACTTTTAATTACATTCTATATACCCATACCTATACTAACTATAGAGCTTAGTATCAGAATAGCCTTTGATATTATGTCTGTCCAAAAAATCATCCAAGCCATTCTTAAAGGCATTAACAGGGACCTATAAAGAGGCATAATTATGTTTTCATCCCTTGAGTTAATGCCCTTTTTTTATGCAAGACAGAACTTTATTTGCTTTAGTAGCCACAGAATGACACTGCCCAGAATTAGACAACAATGTTGGGAGTGAGAAGTGATTGTTTTAAAGCACAGTGTAAGTGCGTTACTTTTAAGACTTTTAAATAACAAAAGGTTTTTTACCCTATGGGCAATGCACCTCTGGTTTCCAATGTGTCCATCCTGCTTTTTCTCATGAATGGTTGGCAACTGAGCACCGTGGAGTTTCTGCCACCCTTACCCTTTTGCATACCTCCCAACTGTCCCGATTTTTTATAGGACAGTCCCGATTTTGACAGCTGAGCCCTCCCTGATTCTTATTAAACTATCCTGCATACCATAGTATTGTGTTATTCAGATCTTTCTTTAATTTGGATCTTCATACCTTAAGTCTAGCAAATCATGTAAATAAACCCAATAGGCTGGTTTGCTTCCAATAAAGATTACTTTTATCTAAGTTTGGATCAAGTACAAGGTACTGTTTTATTTATAAAATGGAGTCTTTGCGAGACAATCTTTCTGTAGATCAGAGATTTCCGGATAACAGATCCCATATGTGTATTACTGAGTACTGTAGAGTACAACGGAGAAGGAATATTTTCTTTCCTGTTAAAAACACAGGAGATCTCTCTGCTGCACTAGATTCAGTATAATAATATTTTACACAACACACTCATCTTCAGAGGCATTAAATAAGCAGTAATCGGGCTGAAAGAGCAGATGTTTTATGTCAAAATTTAATATGCCATCTGTCAAAAATAATTGTGGTCTTTTAATGAATACAGCGAGGCATATGTCTCTTGAGAAACAGAATGGTTTTTAAAATAGATTTTTTTTTTAAACTCAAGTTATTATTCATTGGCGTTTTAGCCATGCATATTAAAGTACTGGGGAAATAGATGTTTTTCAATCCAAAAAAAGTGTGTGACGTTTTCAATTGGACTGTCAAGGGAAAGGCATGCTTTTCAATAGGAAAGTGTTTGTTTTCTTTCTTTAAGTGCTAGGTTTGCTCACTTTGCCTTTGTGCCGTTTACCTTTTTGTTTTTGAATTGATTCTGCTCCTCCCCCCCACCCAAAATAGATGCATCACTTTTCAATTAATCGTTTTAAAAATGGCAAAATCACATTTGCAGGTTTATCGTTCTATAGAGCACCAGGGTTGTATTCTGGTCCAGTGCCGCCCTATTTACCAGACCTCTATGCATCCACTGGAGCTTGTGCATGTGACAATAGTGGAAGTCACAATGTACAGAACATGCTTGTGACCTCACTTTTAACACACTCTGTACCTGATACACCCTATCCTCCCTAGATTCCATGGGAATATATCTAGCAGAAGGGTGAGAGTTTTTTGGCAAAAAATCTATTTACTATATAGCTGTAGCGCACCCGTAGGTGTAGCTGTGTTAGATGGGTCCTGCTCTCATCCACCTCTGGTGACACCCACAACCCCCAGTGATACACATAAACCAGCAGTGTAAATGCAAGCACTTTTATCAGATCCGAAGACCCAGTAATAGGATAAATTGAACAATCTCTCTTTTAGCAATATGTTTCAACAAATAAGTCAAAGCATCTGAACACACAGTTATACCACTAATATAAAATCAAATGTTAGAAAATGACAATGAATAATAAACAGACTGATCTAGTCAACTCAGATAATGTTTAAGTCAAATTCCCTGAACACTGGCCAGTGTTAATAATAGCAGTAAGGCCGGCAGTTGGAGCTCATATATATAAACCAGTATTTGTAATCCACAAGGCAAACAAACAGTAGTTGTGATCCACCAGGCTGTAGTGGGAGGCTTCACTCAGGAGAGCACACGCAGAAAATGACACAAGCTGAATTATTGGTGATATATGAATATTGGTGATATATGAATAATCCTCTCCATATAGGCCTTTACCCTTCAGAATGGATTGCAGGCAGGCAGATATAAAAGTCCTGTCTCTAGTCCTAATTGTTACTGGCTTGTATAAAGCCCTGCAATGCCTGATTAAGTGAGAGTCAAAATCAACAGGTAGCACTCACTGAAAACTGCTTACAGTTTCTCCAGATATTGAGCAGACTAAGCAGTCACCATGTGGTGTGATCTGTAACACTCCTCTTCAGATAGCAGACAGTCACTGGTCTCTGTGAAGAGAGGATTCCATCTCACATGCAGCACAGCTCTATCTCCCCCAGATCTCTCTGCCTCCCTGGAAGGTCTCCCTCTTCCTTTTCCTTCTTTCAGAAGTCAGTCTTTCCCTCATTGGCTGCAACTCCTCAGTCTGAAAGCTGCTCTCCTATTGATGGCAGGAAGTTTTCTTCTTCCTGTGGGAGGGAAACTGCAAGCCCAGCAAGGTCTTCAGCAATTAACTGTTTCAGTGCTGAAGATTAATAGAACTACAAGTCCCAGCAATATGATTTTACACAGAATATACTTTGCACAATTTAAATTATAGCCATGTTAGCAGGATGGCTACACTCTCCCCCCACTGAAAATACTTGGGACCTCCCAAGTCAAAAAGTAATTTAACATCAAATACAATCATAACATTAATGTACCATTAACTCAACTGCTGTTTTATAATATGGTATCACAACTGTAGAAATCAGCTGAGGTGTAGTGTCACCAACTGAATAGAAAGTGGAGGGAACATGGGCGTAGATTCTACGATGAGCAGTGACCACAGGCTCTTGAGTATTATTCCCCAAAGTATCATATGTGAGTCTCTGTGGGGGTTTCACCAATCTCTGTGGCCTTGGTTCAAAGATATTGACAGGAGAACTTAGTTCTGGGGGTTGATCAATGTCTAAGCTTTCAGCTGTTCTGTTGTCTTCTTCTTCTAAAATTTCTTCTTGAACATCCTCACTCTGTTTCTCCAACACTGTACAGCTGCCATCAGGATTACTGTCAAGACTTCCAGTGACATTGAGTCCTGCCTGAGGCATAGAAACATTTGTCAGTCTATTGCTAGAAACTGGTTGTTCAGTTTGACATGGGATGAATTCTGATGCATCTGCATTGAGATTACTGTTAATGGAATCTTGAATGTTACCATCAAAAAGTCCATCCAAGCCCCATTCATCCTCACTGTCTTCTTCCTCTTCTGGGGAAGTACCTGAGTGTTGAATAGCCGGAAGAGTATCTTGTCTCCGTCTTAATCTTCTAGATCGTCTCAAGTTAGGTTTGCGCTGAGGCATTGTAGGTTCAGAATTTATAAATCTCACTGACTCTGCCAAAGGCATTAAATTATTGCGGTGCCAGGTTTTTATAGGCCCTTCTTTACCTTCGGGGCGGACTTGATAGACTGGAATGTTAGGTAGCTGAGAGCAAATAATGTAGATCTGAGAGCCCCATCGATTAGCTAGTTTGTGCTTACCAGGCAAGCCCAAATTTCTCAACAGAACTCTATCACCAGGCTGCAAATCATGACATTTCACCTTCTTGTCATAGTGAGCTTTGTTCCGCTGATGTCTCTGTCCACTTGCATGTTCAGCTAGATCATAAGCTTCTTTAAGGTTCTTCTTGAGTCTTTCTACATAACTGGCATGAGATCGTAAAGGAGTATCATCAGCTGTAACTCCAAAAGTCAAATCAACAGGAAGACGAGCTTCCCTTCCAAACATTAGGAAGTAGGGTGAAAATCCCGTAGCATCATTCTTAGTGCTATTATAAGCATGCACTACTGTAGCCACATGTCTACTCCATTGGCTCTTCTTCTCAGCAGACAATGTTCCTAACATATCTAGCAAAGTTCTATTGAAACGCTCTGGCTGAGGATCACCTTGAGGGTGATAAGGAGATGTACGACTCTTTTGAACTCCCAGAAGCGTAAGTAGTTCGTAAATGAGTTTGCTTTCAAAGTCACGCCCTTGATCAGAGTGTATTCTTTTTGGCAGGCCATAATGTACAAAGAACTTTTCAACCAGTAGCTTGGCCACTGTAACAGCTTTTTGGTCACGAGCTGGGAATGCCTGAGCATATCTGGTATAGTGATCCGTCACTACCAGCACATTGCTGATTCCACCTTCATCGGGTTCAATGCACAGAAAGTCTATACAGACAAGTTCCATAGGTCCACTACTCTCCATTTTACCTAATGGGGCAGCTCTAGTGGGCAGAGTCTTTCTCTGGATGCAGCGAAGACATGAACGACAATAATCCTCAACATCCTGTTTCATACATGGCCAGTAGAATCTGTCTCTTACAAGTCCCAGAGTTTTGTCATAGCCAAGATGGCCATGTTCATCATGTAATGACTGAAGTACCACTTCTTGATACTTTCGAGGGAGCAGCAATTGCCACTTTTCATTGTCAAGAACACTACGGGACCTTCTATACACTAGTCCATTTCGTATCTGTAGTCTGTGCCATTCTTTTGCTAGGAGTCTTGCTAGTGGATGAGAATCTGTATGAAGTATCTCAACCCTTTTATTCTCCAAAGCAGCAACAACTAACTGTCCGAGGGGGTCTTCTCTCTGGTCTCTCCTGAAATTACTGTTGCTCAAAGCTGGTAAAGAGTAACATTGCAATGTAGCAAGATTACAGTAGGCTTGGGGTATGCTTGGACCTGGCAAACCCAGCTTCTGGGCCCAACATTCAGTTTGCTGACAGTAAGCTACCATCTGGCACATAGCTCTCACTCCTGGTGCTGGAATTTCCACCCATTCATCCTCAGGGTGTGAGTCTGCATGTGGCCTTCTTGACAAACCATCAGCATCCCCATTCTGCTGTCCTGGACGATATTTTAAACTGAAGTTGTAGTTGGATAAAGCAGCCATCCATCTATGTCCAGTAGCATCTAACTTTGCAGTGGTCTGGATATATGTTAAAGGGTTGTTATCAGTCTGAACTTCGAAATCAGCTCCATAAAGGTAGTCATGTAGCTTGTCAACCACAGCCCACTTCAGAGCTAGGAATTCCAATTTGTGTGCAGGGTAGTTTCTCTCTGTTGGAGATAAACTTCGGCTGATAAAGGCTACAGGTCTCAGTTTCTTGTCATGCTCCTGGTAAAGGACTCCTCCCAAACCTTCTCGGCTAGCATCAACATGTAAAGTATATGGCTTTCTTGAATCAGCATAAGCCAGTACTGGGGCATGTGTGAGACAATACTTAAGCTGTTCAAATGCCTCTTCACACTCAGGAGTCCAACGGTTCTCTATGAACTCTTTAGAATTCCTTGGTCCCTTTGGCTTCTTCAACAGAAAGTCTTCATCAGTTTCATCAACTATATCATTTTGCAACAGTTGGTTGAGTGGTCTAGCTGCTTTTGAGAACCCTTCCACAAACCTCCTATAATAACCACAAAACCCAAGAAAAGACCGCAGTTCTGTGATGGTTCTGGGTCTGGGCCAAGATGTCACAGCTTCAATTTTGCTGGGATCAGTTGATATTCCCTCTGCAGATACCACATGTCCCACATAGGTCACTGAAGATTGGAAAAACTTACATTTATCCAGGGACAACTTCAGCCCTTCCTTCTCAAGTCTGTCTAGTACTTTCATCAGCCTCTGTTCATGCTCCTCTAGTGTCTTCCCAAAGACAATAAGGTCATCGAGGTAGACTAGGACTTCCAGGAGGTGCATATCCCCAACTGTTTTTTCCATGATCCTCTGGAAAGTTGCAGGAGCACCTGAGAGACCTTGAGGCAAGCGATCAAATTCGAAAAATCCCAAAGGAGTAATGAATGCAGTTTTTTCCTTATCTTCAGGGTGCATAGGAATTTGGTAGTATCCACTCCTCAAGTCTAACACACTGAACCATTTGCTGCCCACCAGGCAATTAAGAGCATCTTCGATTCTAGGTGTGGTGTACTGGTCAGGAATGGTTCGCTGATTCAGAGTGCGATAATCCACACACATGCGAATTGATCCATTCTTCTTTCTGACAACAACAATGGGAGAAGCGTATGGACTTCTTGACTCTTTAATTATTCCGGCCGCTTTGAGATCTTCCAGATGTTTTCTCAAGTCTTCCAAATCACCTGGAGCAACCCTTCTGGAACGTTCTCTGAATGGTCGGTCTTCTTTTAATCTTATACGGTGTTGTGCACTTCTTGCACACCCTACATCAAGCTCACGGGTGGAGAAACAATTCCTCCTCTTTATCAACATCTTTTTTACTCTGGCTACCCATTCAGGTGTCATCCGACCACCTCCTATATCAACATCTTCCAGCTTCAACTGTTTTGCGTTACCTTTATCACTTGTCAAAACAGAAGCAGGTAAGGGAGTGGCAGCGTATACATTACCCAAATGCACTTGTGAGCCAAGAACAATAGGGTTACTTCCTTTATTCGTCAGTCCCACAGACACAGTATCACAAGGATGTTTCAGCTTGTCAACAGGCCAGATTTCTGGTACTAACTCAAGTCCAGGTGGCAGTTGTAATTGTGGATCCATTTCCATCATAAGATGAGATGTGGCTGCTTGCCCACACATCCTTAATTTGGCTTTGAAACACTTGACATGACCAGGGAGAATTTCATACTCTTTCCCAGATAGTGTCCATACATGTCCTATTTCCTCTATCTTGTTGTCCTTTTCCTCCTGAAGGGCACAAAATGCTGGTCTCAGAAGTGGATGTAGTGTTGGATGTTCTTGAGTTAGCTGAGGCTTCAGCATTCTCCTGACAAGGTCAGTGTTGGTCCCCACTAAAATAGAAGCTATACTTTTTTCTTTTGGTCTTGGACACACAACAGCGAGAGTTTCAAAAACCTCTGTTGACCCCACCACCGAGCTGGGAAATTCTAGCTTCAGTGAGACATAGCCATCATAGGGAAACTTAGTATCACTTAGTCCCCAGATCTGCAAGTCTTCTAGCTTCAAAAGAGGCAAATGCTTTAAATGTTTCTGGTAGAAGTCTCTAAACAGGATAGTGATTTGTGCACCAGTATCCAGTAGTGCCTTACTATACACGTCTTCTATCTTTACTGTTACTATAGGAGAAAGTCCCACTAAGCCTTCAGGTAGTTTCTCTTTTCTGTGCTGCTCAGCAGTGCGACAGTCAGCATGGTTTTGAGGAACAGTTGGCAGCTTCCCGCCCTTTAAAGCTTCTATTTGGGGACAGGATTTTTTTGTAGTAATTCTTGGTGAGTTTTGATGCAGAGACTCTTGCCGCGCTGGTTTTCCACATTTGCCAACTGACTTAGATGAACTGGAAGGGGCCACAGTGGATATTTTCTCCTTTTCCCTGCTAGAAACATTTAGAAGATTAGGTCCTTTAAGACTTCTGTTTCTGTTAGACTTCATGGAGTTCTTTTTAACTGGGCGCTCAGCTGACTCCTTCACTGAGGCCCTCTGAAGTTTTCCTGCATCGCACTTGCCAATAGCAGTTCATTTACTTTTCGCAAGTTTTCAGCATTAGGACATTGTCGCTTTATATGCCCTGTTTCTCCACAGCGGAAACAAAATCCAGAAATAGCTATGGATCTGGGCTTTGCAGATTCTCCCTTAGGTCTCATTGTAGGTGCTTTTGCAGGGGTATCCTTCCCTTCTGCTAAAACTACCACAATCTTCTGCAACTCTGCAACGGATCTGGTAACTTGGGTTATTGCTTCTGTTAGTGTAGACACTTGTGCTTGTAGCTGTGACACCTCAGTACTCACAACATTTGGGACCATGCCTCCTGTTTGGGTGGTATGTACTGTAGCAAGCTCCGGCTTACTTCTGCTTGCAACTTGAGTTGAAGTCTGAGATTTGGCTTCCAGTAGTGCTTCCTCTTCCCTCACTTCTTTGACCAACTGTGAATAGGTGAGAGTTTCTCTTCTGCCTCTCATCCTCAGTTTCCACATAATGGGATCCAGAGCTTGAGCTCCTTGCAAAATCTGACCAATCCGCACCTGATCTGCTACTTTTGGGTCCACTCCCTTCTTTAGGATGATCTGGTGGAGTATTTTGTCTAAGCGATTAATATAATCAGATAGCTTTTCACCAACCTCTTGGTATGTATGCTCAAACTGGTACAGAAGGTCAGAAGCCTTCTCTGTTCTCCCAAACACATCATGCAGCACTTCTAAATAGTCTTTAGATGTACAATCATACTTGCTCATCTTTAAGTTGCGTATGGTGTCAGCAGCTAATCCTTTTAAACTTTCAGCAATTCTTTGTTTTTTTTGGGGTTCTGGAATGTCCCATTCTTCTATGGCCTGTGAAGCCTGATCCATCCAGGATTCAAAGTCTTCCTCTCCCTGAGGGGTGGGTTGCTTGCCGGAAAAGAAACGTAACTTGCGGTACCCAAATCCAGTAAATGGCTGTGTAGGCTTCAGGCATTTTTCTACAAGACTCCCCAAAGCATTCAGAACTTCTGGTCCTATGGCATTACTGGGTAGTGAAAATTCAATCTCTGTTGTAGAAGGCAGTACTGTTTCCACAGGTATTCCTTCTACTAGTGAAGTAGTGCCCCTTTTAGGGAATATCACATGGACTACATTCTCTCCTGGACCTGACACACTCGGAGGTATTTGTTCATGCACCAAGGGATTTCTCCATTCTAATAAAGCTAGAGTCTTGTGTTCAGCAGTATCCATGATGCTATCTAATATGAATCCACGGCCAACCACTGGTAAGGACTCAGCTACTTGACGTATTTGTATTTCAGTCCATTCAGTGTCTGGCAACATGAAAACTAAGCAGTGTTCTGGCTGAGCATTGTGCTGTTTACACCACTTTGCAGCGGTTTCTGGGTTCATTTTGCCTTCCATATCACTTTAACACTTGGTCTAGGGAAATAGGGGCGGAGTTCTGGGCGGAGCAAGGATCCCGGACGAGCCCCCAAATGTAGCGCACCCGTAGGTGTAGCTGTGTTAGATGGGTCCTGCTCTCATCCACCTCTGGTGACACCCACAACCCCCAGTGATACACATAAACCAGCAGTGTAAATGCAAGCACTTTTATCAGATCCGAAGACCCAGTAATAGGATAAATTGAACAATCTCTCTTTTAGCAATATGTTTCAACAAATAAGTCAAAGCATCTGAACACACAGTTATACCACTAATATAAAATCAAATGTTAGAAAATGACAATGAATAATAAACAGACTGATCTAGTCAACTCAGATAATGTTTAAGTCAAATTCCCTGAACACTGGCCAGTGTTAATAATAGCAGTAAGGCCGGCAGTTGGAGCTCATATATATAAACCAGTATTTGTAATCCACAAGGCAAACAAACAGTAGTTGTGATCCACCAGGCTGTAGTGGGAGGCTTCACTCAGGAGAGCACACGCAGAAAATGACACAAGCTGAATTATTGGTGATATATGAATATTGGTGATATATGAATAATCCTCTCCATATAGGCCTTTACCCTTCAGAATGGATTGCAGGCAGGCAGATATAAAAGTCCTGTCTCTAGTCCTAATTGTTACTGGCTTGTATAAAGCCCTGCAATGCCTGATTAAGTGAGAGTCAAAATCAACAGGTAGCACTCACTGAAAACTGCTTACAGTTTCTCCAGATATTGAGCAGACTAAGCAGTCACCATGTGGTGTGATCTGTAACACTCCTCTTCAGATAGCAGACAGTCACTGGTCTCTGTGAAGAGAGGATTCCATCTCACATGCAGCACAGCTCTATCTCCCCCAGATCTCTCTGCCTCCCTGGAAGGTCTCCCTCTTCCTTTTCCTTCTTTCAGAAGTCAGTCTTTCCCTCATTGGCTGCAACTCCTCAGTCTGAAAGCTGCTCTCCTATTGATGGCAGGAAGTTTTCTTCTTCCTGTGGGAGGGAAACTGCAAGCCCAGCAAGGTCTTCAGCAATTAACTGTTTCAGTGCTGAAGATTAATAGAACTACAAGTCCCAGCAATATGATTTTACACAGAATATACTTTGCACAATTTAAATTATAGCCATGTTAGCAGGATGGCTACATAGCCATCTGAGGGCCACCCTCTTAAAGGGGACCTGTCTGCCCAAAAAAACATTATTAATCCTATCCTAAATTATTATCAATCCTATTTTATCATGTTAGTCAAACAAGATAAACTTTAATTACACTGAAAAATTATTTTATCTTCTTTCCTTACATCTGGGAATTCAGAATTATATCAAGCAAACAGCAGCCATTTTGTGGACACTGTTATAAAGACAAGCCTTGCATCATCTCAGAATCTTGTTTGTGCACCAGAATGGGCACCAGAATCTTGCTGAATCGAAAAAGAAAGGTATTGCCTGGGCCCGCCTCTATGAGTTTACAACAGCTATGAATACTTAAATAAAAAAAAATAATTTGGATTTCATGTTAAGTTTGAAAAGGACTTTTATTATACAGCTTTTTATGTCTGGGTGACAGGTCTAGTTTAAAGCTGCTGCCCTAGGAACTGGCCCTTGCGTGCCTATATGGTAAAGATGGTCCTTCTGGTTCCCAAATTATGAATGAAGGCTCAGCTTGAAGGCAAGCAAGGAGTAGATTTGGGGTGAATGATTATTGGATTTCCTATCTCTTCCTATGGCTTTAACAGCAATGTTGTGCTACAGGGGCTTTTAGTTCATACTGGTTTGATATAAAGGATGGATGTGGTTTTATAAATTCGAGCTACAGTTTGAGCTATTTATTTGGATGTACAGTATTGTATGCAGGTAACCCATAAAATATGCATGCTACATGGCTGCTTGGCAGACAGTGATAATCCATAGTCTAGTACAGTGTATATGATATACAGCAGATGCAGGGTTGGACTGGGCCGACGGGACACCGGGAAAAAACCTGGTGGGTCCCGTCTTTTGTGGGCCCTTCCGGCCCAGATCCACACCCCTTTTCTCTTTTCACCTCTTTCTCTTTCAGGCATGCTTGTGCACATGCACACATCCTCGGTGGGGGTGCGGCAGAAACACTGTATAGATGCCTAACTTGCAGCCCTCCAGTTGTCTGCACAGTATTTTTATAGACATCGGTAGAATAGTTAGACCTGTGTGCAAAATTCAGTATATATTGAAATATTGCCTGCATGCAGGGGCGTAACCACAGAGGAAGCAGCCGCAGGAGAGCCCTGGTGTTATAAGGACCCCTAAATTTATATACAATGTCAATAAATAAATAAAGACATTTTAGGGGCCTGAAAAATAATTTGCTGTGGGGCCCAGCAATATCTAGTTACGCTACTGCCTACATGGCTGTCTGAGCCTTTACCTAATACATACTGTATAAAGGGGACATGTCAAAGTTGAACATAGGCTTACATCGGCAAAGAAACTATAGATGTTGTGCCCATCTCCATATGTAGGGCTACTGTATAATGTCTCAGTACAATAACACCAACTAAATACAAGTCCAGCTGGTCAGTCCACTTATACTTTTGTCCCTGCCAATGCCCCCTTACAGAGCAGTTTCGTGATGTGAATGTAGTGAGAGAATTAAATAAGGCTGTGCATCGATTATATTAGCAGCACAATAACCTCTGAGCCTCACACTGAACATTTTCAAAATGTGTGAATATTACAAAAAAACAAAAAAAGAATAGATCAAAGGAGCATAATGGTTTCAAGCAATAGATTCCCTTTAACTGTTTCATACAACAGACCACTGTTGTGTTTGCAGGTGAGATACAAGAATGGTGAAAGAACTAGAGAGAACTAACAATCTATTGATATATATTGATATGATATATATCACACGCAGAGCTTCTATTTTCATATACAGCAATATTTTATGAGAAGCAGCTACGGGCAAAAGTAACAGCTCAAAAAAGCAGAAGCTAATAACTCATGCCAGCAGCAAATGAAATAACATGCAGACAGTTATTAATAAATTAGGTGAAGGGTTATTAAGAAACAGAAGTAGCTTAGAAGTTAAATCTGGCCAGGTACAAACTTTCTGCCAGATATCAAGTTATCTATAGTATTATGAAACAAAGTACCTTAACCAATTAAAGTAAAGACAATGCTTTAGATATGTTTTATTCGCTGGTGGCGAAACGTGGAAATTTGCCGCAAACTCACGCCTGCTGATTTTATTTGCCCATCACTATACACTACCCGTCACTTGTCTCAAAGCCTAACATGAGCAATTATTATTTTATAAAAAAAAAAAAAAACAGTTGGAAAATCATACACTTTGGGGCAGATTCACTTAGGGTCGAATTTCGAAGTTAAAAATACTTCGAAATTCGACCCTCGAATTGAAATCCTTCGACTTCGAATATCGAAGTCGAAGGATTTAGCGCTAATCCTGCGATCGAACGATCGAAGGATTTTTCGTTCGATCGAACGATTAAATCCTTCGAATCGAACGATTCGAAGGATTTTAATCAAACGATCGAAGCAAAATCCTTCGATCAAAAAAAGGTTAGCAAGCCTATGGGGACCTTCCCCATAGGCTAACATTGACTTCGGTAGGTTTTATCTGCCGAAGTAGGGGGTCGAAGTTTTTTTTAAAGGGCAAGTACTTCGACTATCGAATGGTCGAATAGTCGAACGATTTTTACTTCGAATCGTTCGATTTCGTTCGACTTCGATCGAATTCGAACGAATTTAACCAATTCGATGGTCGAAGTATCCAAAAAAAACTTCGAAATTCGAAGTTTTTTTCATTCGAACCCTTCACTCGAGCTGAGTGAATCGGCCCCTTTGCCACATTTGTAGCAGCCATTTTTCTGCAGCAAAGAGAGAAAGCTCTTGTCTAACCTATATATTTCATTGTAGATTATAAGGTCATGTAACTCCTTTTATAAATGACAGTAGGGGTACTTTATCCAATGTATATTACAATAGTGTCCCGTATACATGTGTACGTAATGGCACAAGTCATTGTTTTTTGTTATATATCAATAATACTATTATTTGTATATTTTTTTTTTTATTTCAATATTTCTTTATTGCAGATATTCATTAATTACATCTCAGTGCATTGATAAGAAATGTTCGGTTAAACAATTGTTAAAGACAACAGATCACAATTAAACATAAAACATGCAATATAATTGTCCGACTCATTAGTGAGTGCTATATGCTACCGAGAATGTACAAATATTGATAAACAAAATATTCGAATTTTTTTTTTAACAAGGGTTAGGTGGGAGAGGAAAAGAAAAGAGAAACAGATAAGGGCAGCGAGAAGAGAGAAAAGGAAGAAAGAGAGAAGAGGAAAAAAAAAAAAAGGGGGGGGGAGGGAGACAAGGAGATTTCTTCCATACACTGCACCAAGCATTATACAAACAAAATAGCAATAAGGTTGTACCACAGGACTCCGGTCCTGTTTCTTCATACGGCCTACTAGTAGGCTAAAACATTACGATCAAATCTCTCGGGGTAGCGATAGCGAATCCATGGGTCCCAAACTTTCGTGAATTGTTCCTGTTTATCTTGTGATATGCTAGTGAGTTTTTCCATAAGGAAGACAGCATCGATTCTGTTTTTGACTTCAGAGAAGGGCAAATGTGGAGTCAGCCAAGCTTTTGCAATGGTTTGCTTAGTTGCAGTGAAAAAAATGTGTGATTAGTTTATGGTGCGGTTTATATAACGCCTCTATTGGTTTGTTCAGTAATGCTTCCACTGGGCATTTAGGTAAGTTTACTTGCAATACTGTATATATTAATTCGTAAACTGTAGCCCATAAGCGTTGCGCCCTATTACACTGCCAAAATGTATGTAACATTGTGCCTGGTGTAGCACAGCCACGGAAACAATTAGGATTAGCTCCCTGTTTCCACTTGGCTATGTGAGTAGGTACCAAGTACCATCTACTTAAGATCTTATATGAGGTTTCTTGCGCCAATATATTAACCGAAGTATGCATTGTGTTTGTGAAAATAGCTAGCCAAGTTTGCTCATCCAAATCCAGTGACAATTCTGCTGTCCAATTTTTAACATATGTGAGGGATATTATAGGTTGTGAAGTAGTGCCTTGTCTGTATAAGTAACTGAGAGATCCTTTCATTTGGGGACAATGTAAACATAATGTTTCAAAAAATGTAAGAGGAGAAAAAGAACATTGCTTTTCTAGAGTAGCTAAGAAATGCTGTATTTGAT
This sequence comes from Xenopus petersii, assembly GCA_038501925.1. Lineage (NCBI taxonomy): Eukaryota > Metazoa > Chordata > Amphibia > Anura > Pipidae > Xenopus > Xenopus petersii. The sequence goes on from CM076685.1 coordinate 91,106,249, forward strand.
TATAGCGGTATTGTTCTCGATCAGGAATGGCGTATCTATCTTGTAGGACAGTCCAGCTTAGAGCTTTACCATGCAATAAATAGTGGCGAATATGTGTAAGTCCTTTATCCACCCACCAATTGAATTGCCTAGGATCCAGGCCAGGTGGAAAGTCTGGATTATTAAACAAGGGTGCTAAGGGTTTATGTTTAGACAACCAATGAGGTTTAGAGGATACAGCATGCCATATAGCCAAGGTATGTTTGACAGTGGGAAAGCTCTTAGCAGATTGTGATACATCAGGAATCCATAGGGTATCCCCAAGGAAACTACAGTGACAAATATCCTGTTCAATCAGCACCCATTTCGGATTATTTGTATTTTTATTATGGTGCCATTATATGCCTGGGTGTGCTATAGAATTGAAGTTATAATACAGGTATGAGACCTGTTATACAGAATGTTTACGACCTGGGGTTTTCTAGATAACGGATCTTTCCATAATTGGGATCTTAAGTCTAATAGAAAATCAAGTAAACATTAAATAAACCCAATAAAGATTAAGTATGTCTTAGTTTGGATCAAGTACAAGGGACTGTTTTATTATTACAGAGAAAAAGGGAATCATTTTTTTAAAATTTGGATTATTTGAATAAAATGGAGTCTATGGGAGACGGCCTTTTCTGTATTTCAAAGCTTTCTGTATAAGGGGTTTCCAAATAATATCCAATACCTGTATATGGAATAGATACTCATGGATAGGGATAGGTTTCCCTTTCACGTATTGCTACACGTATTGCCCAGCTTTGGTCTCACATATGGCATACCGTATATACTCGCGTATAAGCCGAGTTTTTCAGCACCCAAAATGTGCTGAAAAACTCAAACTCGGCTTATACGCGGGTCATACCTCCTTCCGCGGCCCCAGCAGGACTGCCTGTGACTGCCTGTGTCGCCGCCCGGAGCAGGTCCAGGAGCTCCGGGCGGCTCGTCCTTCCCTGCCGGCGTTCGCATTCAAAATGGCGGCGCCCATGGCCGCCACGTGGGTAGCGGCACCGGCCGCTACCCACGTGGCGGCCATGGGCGCCGCCATTTTTGACACAGGTAGTCACAGGCAGTCCTGCTGCCGGGTCACGTTTTACTGGGACAGAGGGAAGGACAGAGGGAAGGACAGAGGGAAGAGCAGCAGACGTGAGGGCCGGGGTGGGGAGAGCGACAGATGGGGGGGGAAGTGGCAGAGGGAAGGACAGAGGGAAGAGCAGCAGACGTGAGGGCCGGGGTGGGGAGAGCGACAGATGGGGGGGAAGTGGCAGAGGGAAGCAAACATGAAATCTGGGCGGCACAGTCAGTCACAGACAGTAACAGGTACCTGCCCAGTGTCCCCCAATTGTTGCGGCTGGGTCACATTCACATTTTGAAATCTGACATGGGGCCCCTAGGCTTATACACGAGTCAATACATTTTTCCAGTTTTCTTAGGTAAATTAGGTACCTCGGCTTATACACGGGTCGGCTTATACACGAGTATATACGGTAATCTCATCAAATTTGCTTTTCATAGACGATTAGTTAATTCTGCCGGCTGACTGGCCGCGATAGGTTACTAGATGTTGTGTAAATATTTATTGCTTTATTCCTGTGAATTTTGGATTTCCGATTGCATTCAGCTTCAGTGAAGTGATGGATTTATTCCAAAGCAGTGATATGATTTGAGCGGTGCACTAAATTATTCAGGCAAGTTCTGTATACCGATAATGACATGCAGCCTGAGGCCTGTACAACTGCAATTCTGTTGTCTGCGGCGCATTAGCTACTGCATCACTGTGTGCGCTCAGGGCCATGACACATGTAATGTACTTAATGTAATGTAATGTACTCCCTACTGTTTCATATAAGAATATTAAAAGTCACAGAGGAGTTCAGCGAAAATATAAAAACTCAAGACAGGGTGTCGATTACTTTTATACAGGTCACAGAACTCTGGGGCATCTCCTACTTTCCTAATATTTATAATAAGGGCAGACTTTTTGTGCAGATACTTCAGTTTTGTAGCCTTATAAATTGTCTGTGAGCATTCTAATTAGACTAGCAGTAGTTATACCAGAAACCGACTAGAATTATGACAAATGGCTAAGCTTTATTTATGTGTTAGGGCTCTTACAGATGAGTGTTTGAAGCTGCGCTCCCCTGCGTTCCGGTTTTATGCGTTCAGCCACAGGGGAGCGCAGGAGTAGACGCATTCAGTTTTTTTCAATGGGGCTGTACTCACAAAGGCGCATGTAGGCGCCGAACACAGGAAAAATGCAGCATGTTGCGTCTCAACCTGCGTTTGGCGCCTACATGCGCCTGTGTAAGTACAGCCCCATTGAAAAAAACTGAATGCGTCTACTCCTGCTGAACGCATAAAACAGGAACGCAGGGGAGCGCAGCTTCAAACGCTCGTCTGTAAGAGCCCTTACAGGTATGGGATCTGCTATCTGGAAACCCGTTATCCAAAATTATTGGAAGCAAAAACAACTTATTGGGTTTAATGAACGTTAACTGTACATGAATTTCTAGAAGACTTAAGGTATGAAGATCCAAATTACTGAAAGATCTGTTATCTGGAACACCCCAGGTCCCGAACATTTTGAATAACAGGTCCCATACCTGTATTGACATTCCCTGGGGCTTCCAAAGTGCCGCAAATTTGCATGTACTTCCTGGTGCAACTGTGACTCTCATTTACTAGCAAATTTGATAAAGTGCTAAATTGCACCACTGCAGTTACCCATAGCAACCAATCAGAAATCAGTTGGAAACTAAAAGTAGTGTTTGTTATTGGTCCTCTAATTATCTTAAGATCTCCTAAAAGCCTTTTTTCTGCTTCCAAAGATATTGATGTTACTTTTATAAAAGCATAGGTTAGCCTTATAATGTCTCAATAAAACACACAGGAACTAGGGATGTAGCGAACGTCGGAAAAAAAGTTCGCGAACATATTCGCGAACTTGCGCAAAAATGCGAGCGGTTCGCGAACGGTTCGCGAACCCCATAGACTTCAATGGGAAGGCGAACTTTAACATCTAAAAAAGACATTTCTGGCCAGAAAAATGATTTTAAAGTTGTTTAAAGGGTGCAACGACCTGGACAGTGGCATGCCAGAGGGGGATCAAGGGCAAAAATATATCTGAAAAATCTGCCTGTGTGTGCTTGGAAGAGATAGTGTAGGGGGAGAGCTGTTAGTGATGCTAGATGGCAGTTGGTTGAATAACACACTGGGCAAAAAATGCCTACAGGGCAAATAATGCCTAAAAGGTCAACTTATACACTACTACAGCGGTAGTAAAATAAAAAAAAGTTAAATAAAAAAAGAATGAATATTAAAAAAAAAAAAATTAAAGTTGGTGCTGCTGAACTACTAGGAGCAGCAGATTAGCACACCAGTCCCACTCCCCAACACTGCTAGACTAATAGCACTGGGCTCTTATAGTAGTAGTAGTAGTAGTAGTAGTAGTAGTAAAACAACAAAAAAATAAATAAAAGCAGTCCTTACAAGGACTACTGTTATTGCAGCAGTCAGCAGATGAGATCAGAAGCAGGACAGCTGCCCACTGCAGCTACATACAGAGCACTGCAGTAGAAGGTAGATTACTAGCCAGCAAAGCTACCTAAGCTTAAATGTCCCTCAAACCCCTGCAGACTTCTGTCCCTCCAATAACAGAGCAGTATCAAAACGATTACTAGCCAGCAAACTTTCAACTGTCCCTGAAATCACTAACAGGCAGCAGCTCTCTCCCTACACTATCTCTTCAGCACACACAGGCAGAGTGAAAAAAAGCTGCAGGGCTTCGGTTTTTATAGGGAAGGGGAGTGGTCCAGGGGAGAGCTTCCTGATTGGCTGCCATGTACCTGCTGGTCTGGGGTGAGAGGGCAAAAAAAAGCTCCAACAATGGCGAACCCAAAATGGCGAACGTCGCGCGACGTTCGCGAACTTCCGGCGAGCGCGAACACCCGATGTTCGCGCGAACAAGTTCGCCGGCGAACAGTTCGCGCCATCTCTAACAGGAACACACAAATACAAAGATACAAAGTTTTATTTTGTGGTCCAAAAGGGGCGAATAAAAGGGGCTAATATATTAAGCAGGTGCAAATTTGCGGCAAATTTTCAAGTTTGCTAATAAATCCGCGAAACAGCGGAGAAAATTCGCCGGTGTCAACAAATTTTGGACAAATTCAAAACCGGCATGTCTACATTATTCGGACGCCCATTGAGTTTTTGAATTTTTTCAGCAAATCGAAATGGGACAAATTGGCCCATTACTAATTTTTACAGCCCCAGGCAAAAATTTACTTGCTCCCAAAGATACAGTACAGTGCATAACTGGCCCACTATATGGAATTAGCTGAACAGGAACATCAGTTTCCATTGTGTTACATGGGATGTGGCTATTTCCCTTTCTATTCTAATGTTTTAAGCTCTCTTTCTGAGCAAAAGCTGCCTGTACAGACACTTTTGTAAGCAGGTTGGGCACAGCTGATAACATAGTAACATAGTAAGTAGGGTTCAAAAAAGACACACATCCATCAAATTCAACCTTTTAGGTCCATATATAACCTGCCTAACTGCTAGTTTAGCCAGAAGAAGGCAAAAACCCCATTTGAAGCCTCTCCAATTTGCCTCAGAGGAGGAAAAATTCCTGACAATGGCAATCGGACTATGACTATTTTAATAAAATGCAGAGGACTAAACGCTGGACTTTGATGTAGCACTATTCCCCAGTCATTAACAAAAGCCATTGAGGTTATATATGGGACCACACCAGAAAAATGCTCTTCCCCAGTGTAAACCCTTCAGTGTTGGAACATGTACCTTCAGCTGCCACTCCCCATCAACCCCAGACGTTGTATCATTTTCCCCCTATACAAACCCGGGTGATCTTTGGCTATGTCCTTGTCCTGCCACGACCATGCCCCAGAGTGATCCAATCATGCCTAGTTCTTTCCAGACCACACTCTATCCTACCCAATATGGGTAAATCCCAAAAACACCCTATGGAGTTGACAGGTCTGGTCTTGCTAAATGTGTAAACAAGCAGAGGAGGCAGGAATAACTATTTGTAGGTGAGAGTGTAGAACGATAGAAGGATAGGGGTAATGTTATAACAGTCATATATTTCCATTAACTCTTCACCTGTTTCAAAGGAAACAGCTAAATGTTTGCTATTACATGACCTCCTCTAGGAGACACTGAAACAGATGGAACCATGAAGGGCATTCAAATTTTGGATGCTCAGAAATGTAACCTGGAGCTGATTTATTCCCGCCGTCTCTTTGTGAAAATTGGTAAATCCTTTAATGATTTTAAAATGTTTTTACAATTTATAAAGTCTCACTTGCTATGGGAGGGCAAAGTGCAATAAACAGGTACTGCATGTATGCTGTCTGTGAATGTAGGATTAGCATCAATTTCCAGTGCTGCATAACCAGCCAATTGGCTGCTTAGGGAAAAGAATTTAAAGGGCACCTATTGCAAATAAAAATGCTTTCCTTCACTGGAAGTAAAGTATAATAACGCCCACACACTGGAAAAGGGAAACAATGGTAATTTTTAGCAGAAAAGCTCCTTAACCAAAAGATGAGTTACATGACTGGTATTCCTCCACTTTTGCGCCGTAGGCATGTGTCTCTTCTGTCTCTCCCTAGTTTCAGCCCTGCCCAGCTCTCTCATTATGTGCCTGTGTGTATCACAGGATCGTTCTACAGCCTCCCCAAACCTCGGGATGGAGAGACATTTTTCTTGTGACAGGTGCCCTCTATGTACAGAGCTGCCCTGGTTCTGGTCTACTGGGCTCTGCATTTGGCACTAGTTCTAGAAGTACTTTATGAATGGGTTTCAAGGGGTGCAGTTTTGTGTCCCTAATTAAATGTCTTATGTCATAGTGTATGTGTATACAATCACGTAGTTCATGACTAATATACAGGTTTCTTCTAACACCTTCGAAGTACAAAATAAAGTTGCAGAAGAAAAAACATCTGTTGACGCTGCGTCCAAGATATTTATATCAGCTACAAAAGCTGAAGTGAGACGGGGTGGTTTCCTTCTTTTTAATTGGGCTGCGGATGCCGGCATACTCATAATTATAATCACCGCTCAAGGTATATTTTAAAGGCTACATGTCCCATAAAAAGGAAAAATGTTTATTCAGTGGTCAAGAAAGAGAAGTTTTACGTGGTCGTAAGACAAAACTCCTAGCGGTTTATTTAATAGATAATGAGAGAAATGTAGAGCCAACACAAATCCACTGACACTAAGGAAAAACTTGCAAGGAAACCCATCTCATTAGTTTAATTAATGGCACCTGTGCCTCCTAGATTAGAAGACTTAAGCACCTAATATACAGAGAAAGCTGCCCTTTCTAATCTCTCCTCCATTCCTTCACAGTAACTTTAATGGATTTGGATAATTAGGGTACATTAAGGAACCTATCAAGAGGGAAAGCCAAAACAGTTCCAGTGCAGGTACATTAAAACCAAGTTTCCTCTTTAAAATACAAAAGAAGATGCTTTGTTTGTTATACTTTATTTAACAGGAGTTTTTCCCCTGCATGCACATGGACATGAAATATTTTCAAATGAAAGCGAGTTTTTGCTCTTGGGACCTGACTATTAACTGTTTTTATTTATAGAATATTCAGCCTGCTTTGGTCTAGTTCTACCCAGCCATGGGGCAAATTCACTAAGCGCCTAACGCTAGCGTCAATTCGCTAGCATTAGGCATTTTGGTTACTTCGCAAATTCACTAACGAACGCTGTCGTAACTTCGCTAGTGTTACTTCGCACCCTTACGCCTGGCGAATTTGCACAACGGACGTAAATAGGCAAATTCACTAACACACGCATTATACTGAACGCTACCTTTTACGCTAGACTTCCTTCGCCACCTCAGACCAGGCGAAGCGCAATAGAGTAGATAGGTATTGCTTAAAAAAAAGTTCAAAAGTCCCAAAAAACGCTGGCAATTTCTATATTATGGGTGATTGGCTGAAAAAGAATGGAATTTTTTTTGGGGCTCCCCTCCTTCCCCCCTACATTTCCTGACTCATGGCAACTTAATTATACAGTGGGCACATGTGTAGGGCAAAAAAAAATTTATTTGATGTTTTGAAGGTTTCCCAGGCATTTGTAGTGATGCTACATATTCCTCCATTGAAATTTGAATTTGGCGGCGTATGCAAATTAACCATCGCTATCGTAACTTCGCTTCACTTAGCGAATCAACTCTAGCGCAACTTCGCAACCTTACGCTACCCCTGAGCGCAACTTCGGGTTTTAGTGAATTTGCAGAGCGCTGGCGAAACTAGGCGAAGTGTGGCGAAGTGCGGCAAAGTTACGCCTGGCGCAACTACGAATCTTAGTGAATTTGCCCCCGTGAGTCCCCAAGATGAGCAGTAGGAGCCCTATGCCAATCGTCCCGAGCCCAGTTGCTTTTAAGTGTTATGGGGCGCCTGCAGTGCTGCTCTTCCTGGATTAGCCAGGCCCTCCTTCACTTGTGGGAGGGGCTTCCAGATTTTAAAGGGGAGCTTAACCCCACTTGTTACTCACCACATGAAACTTGATGTAAAAATTAAACAGGAGATTTTTATTTTTTTAAGGAACACCAGAAAACGTCCACATCAGACACGTTACGTTACACACACTCCAGTACATGCTTCTTCAAACACATTCAGTTACAATTTACTTCAGGGAATCAGTTCTGAGTAGGCACACCTGCCTTAGGATCTTGGATCACACCTAACCGGCTAGTGGTCTGGTATATTCTACACCCGTATCCCCCCACTCTCCAATAGTGGCCTGATACCTTCTGGCTGATACCCCTCCACTCTTCCAGGTTAGGACCTTTTCCATCCAATTCCTGTCCAGAGACCCAGGTGTCCTTCCTACCTTGTCCTAAACTGTCACTGATTCCCTCACTCACATAGTGCCCATAGGAAACTAATTCCACTTCCCTCCTTGATGGGGCCACTACTTACTAACTATCCTCACTATCTTGTGCACCTAGTGCTCTCTATACTTAAGATCTTTCCTATTCTATCTTTTCCTATCTGTCAATGATGTCTCCACTCCCCGACCAGCTGATGTTTCTTCGGCCACGCCCTCCCATCAAGACAGCTCACCTTGGGCGCGCCACCTCCTTTTATAGTCCTTCTGTGCTCTATAGTAGCCTCTAGTGTATGGGGCAGAAATTACAACTAAACTAAATTAATTACGTTACATTCAACATTTTTAAACATACAACATTTTAGTCAAACAAATGTTTGTCACTCACAAGATAACAACATTTTCACATATCACAATTTTCATCTGGTTCACCCCCTTACACACTTGCCTAATCCACCGCCAAAGTAGGAGTCAAAGCCACTGCCAAATAGGAGTCGAAAGCTGCTGAAGGAGCTGAAGCCCTTCATAGCCACAGAAGAAGAAAGTTAAGTTCCGCTTAACGCGAATGGCCACCAATGTTTTTTTTAACTTGTTTGGGGGCCTGGCCACCAATGTTTTTCTTTTAACTTGTAGGGGGGCCTGGCCTAGGGCTGCCACCTGGCCAGTAAAAATTATGGTTAGTAATAGGGAAAAAGATAAATATCTAGGAAGGCCGGTATTTTTTCCAGAAAAGGTGGCAACCCTAGCCTGGCCACCATTTTTTTTTAACTTGTTGGAGGGGGCGTGGTCACCAATTTTTTTTTTTCTACTTGTAGATAGGCCCAAAAAATGCTGTTGTATGGGCCCCACAAATTCTGCTGGTGGCCCTGCATGTCTCTACTGTATACCCCCAGTTATAGCCCTGCAGCTATCCATGTTGGATGCTAGTATCAGAGTTATAGACAAGATAATAAAAGTTTTACCTGTTATTTTTCTTTTAAGGAGTCATGACACATTGAACCTTATTCAGCTGTTGTTCAGTGAAAATGTCACGTGGGTGCCATCCCTTGTGGCATTGTAACTGGTATATTCTGGAACATCACTAGTTGGTGACAAAGCACCAATAGTAACAAGGTGATAATTTCTTCCCACAGTTTGAAAGCAGGAAAGGTTTCTCTTCGTTATGCATTGGTTCATGCAGATGGCATGTTCCATGTACAGATCTGGCCTCACCAAATGGAATTTTCCATCATTCCAAACAACATTTGAATAAGCTCTTACAATATTCAGTCCCCAGAAAAGCCTATCCAGGTCTGTTATAGAAATGTGCAATTCTCCACTTCTGTCCTGCTCAAAAAGTCCTCAAAGCTATAGGGGAGGGAGCACATGGTTCCTGCTCTTTGGACTTCACTGGGTGCCGGGGATGGACGTGCTGGTTAGCCTATGAAAAATACAGCTCCAGTAAGAAGCACAATGCTTTATGGGAAATTATACCCTATAGTGGGGTTGGGGGTCCACAGTGGCCCTGTAATAGCACCCTCTATAGGCAGGGTAGCTACAAATAGCAGTTTTGTGCTCCACCAAGGAGATCTAGTGTGGGGTCATTCCCCAAATGGTACTGACCAAACGCAGGGACCCAGTGGGTAGGGATTCAGGGTATTGGAGGTCCCTTGAGGAAGCTTAAACACTGAGACAAATTCAGTATGTGCCTGCTACTGTGCCTAGAATATTGACTGCAGTGAGAAGTATTTGCTGCTACATGTTATTAAATTCATCATTTGGATCAAGAACCAGTCCATTTTTTTCAAATGTTTCATTGTTAAGAGTTACAGTTCGGCATTATCTTGCCCTTCCTACACCTATTACAAGGATTGTTACTGTAGCTGTGTTCTACCTGAGAGCAGCTGGATGTAGGCAATACAGCCAAGGAAGAGTTACAGTATACTGGAAATGCTTATTAATCAGTGCCCCAATAGGCTCCCATTAACTCCCGGGCATCCCATTAGCTGCAGGATCCTTCCGTTATACTAATATCCATGGTTGGTATGTATGGCACAAATACAGTATACCGAATAAAAAATGTTCATTCACATATTTAAACACAAGAGGGCAGCAAAGCTCAGTTTTTATTGAATTGAAAAATTGTTGTGAAACTCAGCTGCCTGTATTTGTTATGTCAAGTCATGTAACCAATGATTTGTGTCCCTCCATTAGTTAGGGATAGCTATATAATCATCAGTTATGTTTTAATCAGTGAAATCTAACAGCAGGAAAATCACTTAGACTTTAACATGTACTTTTCCAATTGCAGCTGAAGGAAATAGGAATTTGTATCCAGCAATATTCTTGTTTAATGAATGTCCAATCAGTTTCCAAAAAAAATAAACCACTGGTATTAGGGGCCACAGTTAGAGGGGAAATAAATGAAGGCAATAAATGAAGTTTGAATTCAAACACGAGAATAATATTCTTTCAATTAAAAACGTAGAGCCAACAGCCCTCCAGCGTTTCCACTACAACTCCCAGCAGCCTCTCACGCTGTCACCTGTGTGCAGTAGGTTGGGTGCTAAAGTAAAGCCTAAAGTATCTTCATTGTTTAAACTGCAACCCTGAAACATCCATGCAATACACCAACTATTATATAGTGAATGATGTACTCCCTATTGTAAGGATATTATAGGTCACTGAGCGTTTCATGGCTATATAATGGGTCAAGGTCAGAGGCGTAACTACAGAGGAAGCAGACCCTGTAGCTGCAGGGGGGCCCATGGGGCCCCATGAGGCACTTATTATCGAGCAATATATATTTTAGTAAAAACAGGACAACCTCTGGATATGTTGGGACCCTAAAATTGAGTTGCTGTGGACCCCAGTAACATCTAGGTCGAAGACCAATTGCTTTTATACAGTTCATGGAACTTTTGATATTTTCATCATTACATCACAGATTATAATGTATGGCATTAATAAGCACCATTTATACAGATATATAATGTAAGGGTATTTCTTTGTTATTTTAGTAATTTTTTAATTATTTCACTTTTAGCTCTGCAGTTTGGATTTCCAGTTAATATCTTGATCCAATTTCCCCTAGCAACCAGCTAGTGGTTTGAATGAGAGACTGGAAGATGTATCGTAGAGATCTAAATATAAAGATAATGGGGTAAATTTACTAATCGTCGAAAATTCGCCAGCGACGGCTTCGCAGTCATCACAACACTTCGCCAGGCGAAAATTCACTCAGACAACGCTAATTTACTAAAATGCAAAGTTGTGTCCAGGGCAATGAACGCTGGCGAATTTTCGCTAACGTTAGTTTGGCAATGCGAGAAAATCAAAGCCAAGGAACCTTAATAAATAAAATAGAGTTGTTATAATGCCCTACACCTGAGCCCAGTGTATAGTTTATGTTCCATATGTCAGAAAATGTATGGGGGAACCCAAAAAAAAAATTTAAGGACGGAAAAGACGCCAGTGTTTTTTGGACCTTTTCCACTAAAATATATGATGTAAGTAACAGAAGAATGAGGAAGTCCTAAGCACTCCAATGCACTTTCGCCTGGTCTGAAATGGTGAAGGCAAGTCTGGCGAAAGAGGTAACGTTCAGTAAAATCTGCATCTTAGTCAATTTGCAGAATTACGTCCATTCGCCAGAGCAAAAATTTGCCTGGCAATAGAGTAAGAATCACCGCTAGCATCTGTCTTTTTCGCTATAGAAGTGACACCTGCGCTCGTTAGTGAACCTGCGAAGTCACTGAAAATGGTAACGCTGGCGAATCTTCACTTCGCCCTTTAGTAAATCTGCCCCTAGGAATAACAAGCCAAAACAAAAATGCAATTGTAGTCTCAGTGAGCAATAGTTTTGTTTGGCTACCAGGTTCAGTGACCCCCATTTGAAAGCTGGGAAGCAAAAGAATTCAAACTTCAAAATTGAGACCAATTGATATGTTGCTAAGAATAGACCATTCTATAAAGGAGAAGGAAAGTTACGGAGGCATTTTTGCCAATAGATTAGCTGCAATAGTGCAAGCTAGAATGCTATATTTATTCTGTAGAATGTTTTACCATACCTGAGTAAACAGCTCTAGAAACTCTGTTTGTTTAGAATAGGAGCTGCAGTATTAATATGGTGTGACATCACTTCCTGCCTGAGTCTCTCCCTGCTCTGGGCTCAGATTACAGTAGAGAAGGGAGGGGTGGGGGAGAGGAGCAAACTGAGCATGCTCTTGCCCAGGGCAATGAGGTTTAAGCTGAAGGCAGGAAGTCTGATACAGAAGCCCATGTGTACACAATAGAAGGAAAGAAATGCAGTGTTTCTTTTGACAGGGGACTCAGAGCAGCATTACTTTGGAGTTTACTGGTATATTTAGATGGACCTTTCTGATAAGGCTTACTTAGTTTTAACCTTTCCTTCTCCTATAACATACTACTCCTTTAATTTGTTTTTAGATGATTTATATTTGGTGTTACAATTTTAACGGAGAAGGAAATTAACCTTCCTATTATGGGTTAAAGCTGAAAAATAATAGTTGATAGATTAATTTAATATAAGTGGCCCTAGTATCCTGGAAAATTTTCAGTGAGTGTTGGTTTGGCTTGAAGGCATTTTCTCTCAAATAAAAGAAATACAAAAGCAATTTTAGGTGTACTCAATTCTCGCCACTAGGTGCCAGTGTTGCACAATGGAACAGATAATTGTTCCTAACATCTATAGTTTTCTACTAAAGTAATTCAGGGTCAGACCGTTAATAATAGGGAAAACAAGAAGAGTCACCTTGCACACCCTGGCCGTCCGAATTTTGCGAAACTTGGTGCTCGATGAAGGAGGTATTGGCAGCCTCAATTTTGCCTTGCACGAATTTAATATAGCTTTTGCGAACCCAGAGTGCACAATTAGAATTCGCAATGCAACAACAGTTTAAGCAACAATATTACATTGTGAGATGTGAATTTTTATTCTTTTTTGAATTGTTTTGCTATGTGCAACTTTTATTCCCCCAATAGAGTAATAATAGAAACAAACAGAGGAGTCCAGGTTAAACTATTTATTCCATTCGTGGGGAGTGTCAGCTTCTCTGTACAACAGCAATGACTTGTCAGTGTGACTGCTGGAAGAGCAGAGCATTATATCTGACTGATCCTTTATTTATCAGGGAAGTGCTCTTGTAAACATTTTAGATGAAACGGACATCAAATATCCCATGAACATAACATAAAACAATGGGCTGTGAGGAGCTGGGATGGGACATTATGGTCCCTATTCTCTATAAAGGGCTGCAGCAGAGTAAGAAGAGAATTCCCTCCCTGTGTATTTATTTGCCATAATGCAATATATAAACTGTACAAATAGGCAGGAATCAGATTCTAGTGACTCCGTTTAAAAGGGTTGTTCACCTTTAAATTAACTTTTAGTATGACGTAGAGAGTGATATTCTGAGACAATGTGCAATTGGTTTTCATGTTTTATTATTTGTGGTTTTTGAGTTACTTATCTTTTCTATTCAGCAGCTCTCCCGTTTACGATTTCAGCAATCTGGTTGCTAGGGTCCAAATTACCGTAGCAACCATGTATTGGTTTTAAAAAAGGAATATGAATAGGAGACGCCTGAATAAAAAGCCGAGTAATAAAAAGTAGCAATAACAAAACATTTGTAGCCTTACAGAGCATTTGTTTTTTAGATGGGGTCAGCGACCCCCATTTGAAAGCTGGAAAGATTCAGAAAAAGAAGGCAAATAATTAAAAAACTATAAAAAAAAAAACAAATTGAAAAGTTGTTTAGACTTGGCCTTTCTATAACATACTTTAAAGTAGAAAAGTCCTGATTTCAATACAATGTGGGTGTCAGGTTCCACCCAAGTCTGCCACCCAGGGTGACCTCCCTTCCAGTTTTTAGAGAAGCCACTTCCAGTTTATGCATTGTAGCTTGCAACACTACTTAAAGGGGTAATTGATCTACTTCAGTATAAGATCAGTGTGTTGCTCGTATCCTTAGGTGCATGGATTGGCTAGAGTGTGAGTTATAGTTCAGTGCTTAACAGCATATTGAATAAGATCATATTATGTAGTGCCAATAATTATACCCCATCGCAGATGCGATATACGGATAAAGCCACTTGGATTTGTGAGTTAAATGCGTCATGACTCAGGGGTAATTGAAGAAACTGTGTTATCTTAAGTCATCTTAACTCATTTAATGCATTTAACCTTTTCATTAGCATACCAAAGCTCCATTGTTCACAATGGTGAATGCTTTAATTAGATGGGATGTTGTTACGCAGTTTTCTGTGTTAAATGAGATAAATGGGATATCTGTGTTTAGTTATTCTGTGTCAAACAGACAAACCAAAGTGGCTGCATCTGTAGATAAACTTGATATTGAATGTCAGCTATTCCATACAACAATGTAACTTCCATTAAGATCTCTGTCTTATTACATCCAATGAGCAGCATATCTATCAGATTCACTAAGTATGCGCCTGGGGAGAGACAATTCTTGGGAGACTTCTGTGCACAGGATCAGAGAGGGGCCCCTCTTCCACATGGGTCTTCACTTCTGAACAGCCGTTTTGCTACCCAGCGTAGTTTTGTCAAGAGGAGGTTTTGGGGTGCACAGCCCTCCTGAGTGTAGGCACTGACTGTATCCCCTGGAATAAATGGGCCCTAGGCAAATGCCCCATTGAAACTTTCATCAATGTGGACTGGGTTGCCTGCAAAGCTTTCAGTCTTCCCAAAAAGTTCCTAAAAGAGGGCTGTATTGCTGCACTACTAATCGGGAGATGGAGCAATAGTAGCAATTGTTATTAAATACTTCCCTTTGGGGAATGGAAAGAAACTGAAAGGGAAACTTTGAGAGCATCGTATTAAACTCATTAAATAATCCCAAATCACTGCAAAATGCAATTTGCAAATTTACCACAAGAGTGCACTATCCTTCTATGTATTGTATCATAATCACAGAAATACACTTTCCAGGTCTAAATATAACATAGATACAAAGCGTTGTATCCAACTAGCGATCATTCATTTCACAGACATAATGCCATCTTCCCTTGTACAGAGCGGAAGCTGAAAAGCATGTTTCATTACAGACTAAACATGGATATATAGGGATAGGTGAGCCAAGACAGGAGACACGCAACAGGTGCTTTTAAATGTATAGTTGTATTTATACTTGAATTTATTCTACTTTTCTGCACATCTCCATTTCCCATCAATGTGTTTTCAAGAAGTAAGAAGTTGTCAAGGTACTGCTGTGAGTCGGGGAAGCAGTAAAATGTCATTAAAGAAACAATATTTCAATGGCACGTCTATGTGCTGGTCTGTAAAATGCCAATCATTATCATTTAGATATTTCTCAGTTTTAACTTTATTTTAAACAAAGGCAATGACAAGGTTATTTAAAAGGTGAAGTGGGGAAAACCAGAGTAAGTTCATGTTTAAATGAATTGACAGCCAGAAATGGGAGACGTAATGGACAAAACAGATTAAATTGTTGGTCAGGTGAAGTGTTTGAGCCTTTAAGTAAGAAAGGGCACAATCACATTTTTCCCTCAGTTTCAGCATCACAGCAATTGCAAAGGGGCAAAGCTCTTGGCCCAGTTGAGCTGCTCTTACTCCAACTACATCAGCCTCACCAAAATGCAAGTGTGTGTGTGTGCTCCATCTCATATCGGACACAGCTGCACCAAATACTTTTCAGAATTTGCCTGGTGTCATTTAAGGCTTTCAAGGTGTAACAAGTGCGTCCTTTTCTTTTGGCACAGCTGAATTGTGGCAATTGATGCAAGATGTTGATAGAACTCTGGTACTACCGCTTGGTCCGGAGGTGATGGTAGCTCCAGGCTTAGCCTATGTCAATGGCACAGCAGGGATTAAAGGAGAACTAAAGAAGTAGCTAGAAATGTTGTACATTATGTTTTGGGCTTCTTTACCAGCCCAAGGCGGCCACAGCCCTTTAGCAGTAAAGATCTGTGTCTCCAAAGATGCCCCAGTAGCTCCCCATCTTCTTTTCTGCTGATTCACTGCACATACTCTGTGCTGCTGTCACTTACTGAGCTTAGGGACCCACTCACAATATACAGTACACATAGAATAGAAATGTCACAATATAAGGCTGATAAGTAATTAATACAGATAATTACTACATGGCAGCACAGAAACCCAGAGCAATTAGCATCAGAATTTAATAATCAGCCCTGTAGCATCAGCTTATATTACAGACCAACCTCATTTTCTGCTGGATAATTAGTGACAACCCCTAAGCTTAGCTTCTCAACAGCTGCTCAGAGCCCACTGAGCATGTGAGTGTCACAGACACTTTCCAAGATGGTGACCCCCTGTGACAAGTTTGAAGTCCTGGATCATTGCTGCTATTGAGAAGTTGAAACTTTAGGCTGGTGCAATACGTTCAGTATATAAAATATGGCATTTTTAGCCATACTCATTTTTAGGGTTTAGTTCTCTTTTAATTCAGAATGGAAGGCAGGAAGGATTGGGCTGTGCTGGGGTCAATACAGAAGAGCAAGGAGTGCATTTTGCCACAAATTAATAAAAATGGTGTTACATTCAACTAGGGATGCACCGAATCCACTATTTTGGATTCGGCCAAATCCTTTGCTTAAGATTTGGCCGAATACCGAACTGAATCTAAATCCTAATTTGCATATGCAAATTGAGGGTGGGAAGGGGAGATCACCCAATTTCCCTCCCCACCCCTACTTTGTATATGCATATTAGGATTTGGATGCGGTTCAGCCTGGCAGAAGGATTTGGCCGAATCCTGCTGAAAGAGGCCGAATCTTGGGCAAATCCCAAACCGAAACCTGGATTCGGTGCATCCCTATGTGCAACTGAGTGCCTGGTAAGTGCAGTCAGTGCTTAACCGCACTTGTAGACATACATGAGCACAAATGTCCTATGGGTTTGCAGAGATGGAAGTGGAAACACTTAAGTGGCCTTCATAGAGCTGTGGCCTCAATCCAGCTGAACTCCTGTGGGTTGAACTGAAAAACTGACAGCAAGACAGGCCAACTTCTATGGCCAGCCTCACTAAATATTTGGGAATGAGATATTGGACTGACAGATGGGGAGATAAGTACATATTTCAGACTTCTTTTTGCTGTTGGAGAGGAGAAAAGCATATGTTGTTGATAGTAAGTAGACATAGACCCCCTTCAGTCCTTCACAACCATCTGTTTTAACATTGACTATGATGCTCGGAATGGACATAAATACAATAGAATTCATGATGGAGCATAAGCTTTTTACATAGTTTTTGTAAGAGAAAGACAAGAGAGGGAGAATAATATGTTATTTTGCATAATGATCAAGTCCATTTTATTTTAGAGAGAGAATAGTTACAGCAATACTGTAAAAAAAATATTAGGGAGGAATAAAACACTACTATTACTGCAATGTAAGTACCGCACCGTACTGTGATAATGTATTATAAAGATTTATTCTACAGATATGAACAGCAGAGAACTGGCACGTGGAAATGTCATATTTAATTGTAAATAGAAACCCAGTAAACACACAACAGGGTCCCATTTTAGTGGGTTTCCATGACATTATTTGTATGCATATTTGATTTAATTGTGATAGCATTAAATGCAGTTCTATTCATCAGAACTGGGCCTAGCTAGTTTTTCGGAAAACTACAAAACAACAACATTACAGTTTTTGATACAAAGCTTATTGTGTGCACAAATGTTAAAGTCAGTAATTCATTCTGTTTAACCGCAGGCATGGTCTATGCATGTTGAAACCAGGTAAAACTCCCTAGATTGGATTTTAAAAGGGTTGTTCACCTTTAAATTAACTTTTATTATGATGTAGAGAATGATATTCTGAAACAATTTTTTTGGGGTTCTTAGTTTTATTTTTTGCGGTTTTTGAATTATTTCACTTTTTATGCAGCAGCTTTCCAGTTTGCAATGTCAGCAATCTGGTTGCTATGGTCCAAATTACCCTAGCAACCATGCACTGATTTGAATAAGCAGGGTCGGACTGGGGGGCCCGTGGCCCACCGGGACTACTGTCCAGGGCCCCCCTCCACCCCATACTGTGACACGCCAATCGCGTATGGCGTGCCGGCGTGCCGGCGTGGCGGTGCCGCTCGGGGGGCCTGTATGAATGGCGCCACACACATGCGCAGATGGCGCCACACCTAAAAGAACTTCTTTTATTGGAATGCGACCGGTGAGGGGTCTGGCCCACCGACCCTGTTAATAATGGACTAAATAGGAGAGGCCCTGAATAGAAAGATAAATAATCATAAGTAGCAATAACAATACATGTGTAGCCTTACAGGGTATTTGGTTTTTAAATGGGGTCAGCTGGAAAGAGTCAGAAGAAAAAAGCAAATTATTAAAAAAAACAGAAAAACAAAAATAAGACCTACTGAAAAGTTGCTTAGCATTCGCCATTTTACAACAAAATAAAAGCCAGCTTAAAGGGATACTGTCATGGGAAAAACATTTTTTTCAAAATGCATCAGTTAATAGTGCTGTTCCAGCAGAATTATGCACTGAAATCCATTTCTCAAAAGAGCAAACAGTTTTTTTATATTCAATTTTGAAATCTGACATGGGGCTAGACATTTTGTCAATTTCCCAGCTGCCCCTGGTCATGTGACTTGTGCCTGCACTTTAGGAGAGAAATGCTTTCTGGAAGGCTGCTGATTTTCCTTCTCAATGTAACTGAATGTGTCTCAGTGGGACATGGGTTTTTTACCATTGAGTGCTGTTCTTAGATCTACCAGGCAGCTGTTATCTTGTGTTAGGGAGCTGTTATCTGGTTACCTTCCCATTGTTCTTTTGTTTGGCTGCTGGGGGGAAAGGGAGGGGGTGATATCACTTCAACTTGCAGTAAAGAGTGATTGAAGTTTATCAGAGCACAAGTCACATGACTTGGGGCAGCTGGGAAATTGACAATATGTCTAGCCCCATGTCAGATTTCAAAATTAAATATAAAAAAATGTGTTTGCTCTTTTGAGAAATGGATTTCAGTGCAGAATTCTGCTGGAGCAGCACTATCAACTGATTCATTTTAAAAAATAAATCCCATGACAGTATCCCTTTAAAGATAAATCACCCCTTTGACTCCCTGTTGCTGGAACAAGCAGCCCATAGGTAGTAGAAAAGATGAATCAATTTTAAACACTTACAGGAGATTGCCATAGAAGACAGTATAGGATGGATTTGGGTATTTCGGCCACATATGTGTGAGATAGAACAAATAGTAGACAAAATGCCGAACGTTAGTGATGGGCGAATATATTCGACAGGCGCGAATTTGCCGCAAATTTCCGTGTTTCGCCGGTGGTGAATAAATTTGTGAAACTGTGGCGAAGATTCGCTGCTGAAAATTTCCAAAAAAATTTGTATGCTCCTCGGAATTGTCATGCACATAAAAACTGTCGCGCTTCAAAATCATTCGGAAGCCTATTGACTTTAATGCAGGTGTCAAAAATAATGTGGGTGTCAAAATTCGCAGTTCGAATATTTTTCAACGTTTCTCAAATCTCTCCGGAAATTCGTGAACTTTTCGCCGAAACAGGACAAATTCGCCCATCACTACCGAACTTTGCTCCGCGTTACAATTGCCCTAAAATTTACATTTGGTGATTGATTAAGCCTTTAGCAGCGAAGAAGTAATTGATCCATCCAGATACATCAATTTGCCCTTAAAGCAGTGCTCTGATCCTGAGTGTGTAATTAAGTTTCCAGCCATAAAGCAAGACCGATGCTTTTCGCCAGAAATGAAGCAATAGACTTCAGCATGCGACCACAAAATGTGACTGTAGATTTATCCAAAGTGGATATTCATTTTATAATGCTGCACTACTGCAATTCTAAATAAGAGGGTTTTTAGGGGTAAGTGGACATTGGTTTTTCTGTTGACAGCATCCCTTTCATAATAAGGGGTCCATCTCCTAAAGAAGCTCTAGAAGAAACAGAAGCATTTGAGCTTCATTCCAGACCCCACTGGAGAGATTCAGGGGCAGATTTACTAAAGGGCGAAGTGGCAAATGCTGGTGACAATTCGCCAGCATTACCGCCTGCAGGGACATCGCCAATTTACTAACGGGTGCGGGGGCCAAGAGCGCGAAAGAGATAGGCCCTGGCCCTCATTCTCACTCATCAGGCGACAATTCGCTGTGGCGAATGGACGTTACTTCACTAAAATGCGGGTTTTACTGAACGTTACCTCTTTCGCCAGACTTGCTTTCGCCAGCTCAGACTAGGCGAAGTACATTGGAGTGCATAGATCTTCCTCAATCTTCTGTTACTTACATCCAATTCTTCGAGTGGAAAAAGAATCAAAGCTATGGTTTTTTCCGAATGATAGCCTGCAAAAGTCCTTAAAAATTTTTTTTGGGTAACCAGTTTCCCCCATATGTTTTCTAACATAAGGAAGATTAACTATACAGTGGGCTCATGTGTAGGCAGGGCTGATCCTATCAAATGTAGGGCCCAATTGGGACCATGTTGGCGGGGCCCCTAGACAAAGTGTTGCTGGCTACTGACACAGCAAGTATTTAGGAAAATAAGGGCATACAGGCACAAAATAGAAAGGAAAGGGGCAGACAAGGTAAGAGATTGAGAGGGATGAAATAGGGGCACATAATAGGGGCACACAGGGTAAGAGAGAGGGAGGAAATAGGAGAGTGGACTGGGCCAATTAGTTTGGGGCAGGCAGGGCCGATTCAGCTTGGGAGCAGGCTTGGTTGGATTGGGGGCAGGCAGGGCCTATCAAGGTTGGAGGAAAGCTGGGCCTATTAGAGTTGGGGGCAGGCTAGACCTATGGAGTTGGGGGATAGGCTGGCTTATCAGAGTTGAGGGTGGGCTGGACCTATGGATTTGGGGATGGGCTGGACTCTCAAAGTTAGGGGCAGGCCAGGCAGCATCATGTGCTGAGGGAAATATTATCTGTGCTGCCCTATGGTGCGGGGCCCCCAGAGGCGCGGGGCCCAATTGGTCCAATTGGCCTAAGGCCGGCCCTGTGTGTAGGACATTATAACAACTCTATTTTCTTTATTATGTTTCCCTGGAATTGTGTAATTAACAGTGGAAATGTAGGGGCATAATTATCAAGGGTCGGATTTGAATTTGAAAAACGTAGAAATTCGATTTCAAAAAGACCAACCAAAATTAAGTCTAAGTCTTTTTTTGGACGAAAGGTCAGATTTCGATTGAATAGGTCCGTATTCGGCCGAATTCGAATCTTACAAATCCGAATTGTACGAATTTGAATAGATTTTTCGAAGTCCAAATAGGTTCTAGGAGGTCAGCCATAGGCTAAAACAGCAATTCCACAGGTTTTAGATGGCGAATGGTCGAATTCAAAGACAGATAAATTCCGATATTCGAATTTTTGATTTTTTTTCCAAATTCAAATCGAATTTGGACTATTCCCTAGAATTTTTAGAATTTGAAAATTCACCTCGACTTTGATAAATCTGCCCCATAATGTATTTGCTACAACATATAACATAAAGACATCCATTCAACGTTAAATTTCCTGCCGTATGCAAATTAACCTAAGTGCAAGACCTCTAGCGAATTTGCATTAGACAGAAATGAACGCTAGCGCATCTTCGCTTTGAATTGCTCGCATTGGCGAAGTAACCATAGCAAAAAGTCACCAGCATCCGGGCCCCCACACCAAAAGAATTTTCGCCTGCCGAAGTGTAGCGGTGGGTGCGAATCGGTCTCTGGCGATTTTTCGCCGGTTAGTGAATCTGTCCCTTAATCTGCAGGTTGGATATCTCTCATTAAAAAAATGAAGTAAGCCTATTGGTTAATCAGAACAAGTGCTCATCTGAAAGAAGCCAATAGCCATGTGCTGTAGCATTGCTGAGATTTAACAAATCAAAGGGGGGAGGAGAAGCAGCTAAAACCTATGTGTGAGCAGTCTCGCTCGTATTCCATCGCCCATTCCATCTAAGGCCATAATTCTATTAGTCGGAACCAGCTGCTGCAGCTTTTATCTTTCTAAATCCCCACTGATTTGGCATTTGCCCGCTAATGGACTCATTGGCCATCTTAGACAGTTGTTAAGCATTACATTTAAAAATGACTCCTAAAAGCCTCTGTAAATTGTATTAAAAGGCCATAAGACTAGTCAAGTAATGGTGATGTATCTAAACGCCCTTCATATAAATCACCCCCCCCCCCAGATTCTAAATCAATTTGGATTCTGAATTTGCATGGAGCCCCTGAGTATTTCCTCCTGCATTTATTTTGCTTTATAACTCTGTAAAAGGGGCAGTGTACCCATTAGTTTTCAATTAGCTTCCTTAAACAGCCTTCAGTTGTGCTGACTCCTGGGAAATATTCCCATTCTAAAGGTCAATTTGAGCCAGTCTTCATGTTACAGTCTATTCCTCTGTCTTGAATACAACTGGGATGATTTGAGGGGGTCTGTTTTATAGACTTAACTATAGGTTGCAGTTGCAATTTGACCATTGCCTCACCCTTCAGATGGGTCTATCAACACTGTACGATTTTTCCCATGAGCAGCTACCCATAGCAACCAATCAGTGATTGGCTTTTTAAAGCCAGCTGCAGATACAACAATGAATGCCACATTTTGATTGGTTGTGATAGTTTACTGCCCATGGGCAAATTTGCCCAGTTTTGATAAATGATCCATGACTTGGGTGTTGCTTATTTAAAGGGAAAATTTACATTTTGTGAAAATCTCCTCCTATGAAGAAGAGGAGACAGACCAAACTTGTTAGGGCAACAAGCAGCAGCAAATAAGACCGCCAAATTCAATTCAGTAAGAAAATGGTTTAAGAAAGGAAAAGTCATGGGCGAGATTTAATTTGAGATGCATTTCTACTTATCTCACATGAAAACTCTATATGTATAGGGAAATAAACTGAAACTGAATTAGGAAAAACATTTTTTCTCTTCCAATTGAATCTTGTCCATGTGATAAATTGTAAGAGAATTTGAATGTGGCTCATAGAAGTGGTTCTCTATCAAAATCTGAAAACGACTCCAACCATATCCCACCTATTTATCAATAAATTATCATGATTTTTTTTTGTGCAGAAAAAATTGTCACAATAAAATTGGTGCTGTATTTTCAGATTTAGTGTTTGAAACCTACGATTTGTTCGTTAAATCGCCCGAAAGCGACGTTTTTTCTGGAAACCCAGAGCAACTCTGGAAAATCTTCCAGTTGTTAACGGGACATATTCCATTGACTTTTACATGCTCTGAGTTGAAGTACTTAATTCATCTGACTGTTAACACCAGTGGACTTTAATAAATCCAGGAAAAAAAAATTTACAAATTCGATTTGAGTTTAAAAAAAAATTAGAAATTCGAATTTTGAAATTTATCATGTAGGGGCAACAGAAAAAGACCAACCAAATTAATTCGAAGGTTTTTGGTGAAATAGGTCCGTTTTCCATTGAGTAGGTCCGTATTCGGCCGCATTCAAATTGTACGAATTGAAGGAAAATTGAAGGAAGGAAAACTTTTTCAAAGTCCACCAATTGACTCCAAATAGCTTCTAGGAGGTCCCCCATAGGCTAAAATAGCAATTCAGCAGGTTTTAGATGGCTAAAAGTCTAAGTCGAATTTTTAAAGAGACAGTACATGATAAATTTCGATTTTTTTTCAAATTTGAATCGAGTTTGGACTATTCCCTATTCGAAGTACACAAAAAATAGCTTGTAATTCGGTTTTTTTCCATTTGAAAATTCACCTCGACTTTTGATAAATCTGCCCCATAGAGTCTCATCAAAAATTCAAATTAGAATATTCGGCATCTAAAACTTGTCAAATTGGTGTTTGAGTCTATGGGGGGCCTCCTACAATCAATTTGGAGTAGTTTGGTGGACTTTTGAAAAAAAAAAATTTTTTTTTGGTGAAAAATTTTGAATTTGATTTGAATTTGCAGCTTGATCCTAATCACCCATTTTTTTAAAAAATTAAATTAAATTTTGATTGGTCATTTATTTCTAAATTTTTATTTGTTGGGAGTTTTTAGAAATTCCCATAAACTCGAAATTCGACCCATGATAAATCTGCCCCTATAACTCCAACCAGAATAATTCAGAGTTTAGTAAATAACTCCCTTAGAATTTTCACGAGATTAAACAGTCAGGTAAGTTTTTCTGAACTCGCATCTCAAACTGAATCTCGTCCATGAATTTTAATGTTTAAAACAACAAGTTACAATTTTCTCACTGAATTGAATCTGGCCAAAAGCGAGAAAAAGTTATCTCTTGGTTTATCACGTGAACGAGATTCAATTGGAGGAGAAAAATCTTTTCTTCTAATTCAGTTCCAGATTTATCCGACAGGGTCAGATTCAATTCAGTGAGAAAAGGTTCTCTCATGGGTTGTTATGTGAAAACGTTTCTCCAAATTCAGTATCAGTTTTCCCCAAAGACTTCAATAGAGATATCACCTTATAAACTGTGACGTTAAGTTTTTCTGAAATAAATTGCATCTCAAATTGAATCCTGTCCACGAGTTTTCAAGCGATAAACCTTTTTGTCACTGAATTGTATCTGGCCCGTAGACTTCAATAGAGTTTTCACGTGATAAACCATGAGATGTTCTTCTAAACTGATTTGTATCTCAAATAGAATCTTTTCCATGAGTTTTCATGTGATAAACCTTTTTCTTACTGAACTGAATCTGGCCCAAAATGTCTAATTCAATAGTTGTCTCAGCTGGTCAAGTTTTTATGAGAGATGGTTTAATGGTGGATAAATCAGCATGAAAATAGAGCACATGATTAAATACAGAATTGGGCATTATACAATATTCCACATATTTCATAACTGCCAAAATGAAGGTCTAATTAAGACCATAAAAGCTTTATTTACAAACACAGCCTCAAGTGCAGTTATGTTAATATAAACACCAATGTTGCATGTATTGATGCCATTCATTTAAGTTACTTGTGTCCAAACATTCTCTGTAAATTGTTGTATTTTCCAATATAGTGGCACCCAGCCTGTTGTTGCTGAATAATCGGGGCCAATGAACCTACTGACCCTGGAGCTACTGCCACCCTGAATGTGACGGTAATTTCCATGTTTGAAATGCTAGGGGGTGTAAATAACCACAGCAGACTTGTACCAATTAAACGCTAATACCATTTTAACACTTTAAATCCCAAGTGACATAATACCCAATCTGAAAATGTTAGCAGCAACTTGCTGCCCAGTTTGCAAAAAATGGGCATGTGCAGTCACCTTGGTTTTGACGCCTTGGGCACCATTAATGTAGAAGCACCTTACCCGAAACAGCAGTGTAATTCTGGGGGGAAATCCAGAGAATTTCCAGATAAAACTGTACTTTGCACTCTGACTGCTTTCGTAATTGAGGCTTCATTGCTCCCGTTTTAAAAAAACAGTACAATGGGACAAATTACCTAAAGGGTGAATTTTCAACAACAAACTATTCGCCACACTTTGCGGCAGTTCAGCAGGCGTAAATTCATTACCAGTATGCTAATTCACTAAAATGCGATGTTACATCTCAGCAGCCGATCGATAGAGAAGTTTCACTAGCATTAATTCGTTAGTGCGGCCATTTCATATTGATCTTTCGCTAGCGTTTATTTCTGCTTAGGGATGCACCCAAACCAGGATTTGGTTCGGGATTCGGCCAGGATTCGGCATTTTTCAGCAGGATTCCCAGTCGAATCAAATCTGAATCCTAATTTGCATATGCAAATTAGGGGCAGAGAGGGAAATCACATGACTTTTTGTCACAAAACAAGGAAGTAAGAGAAGTTTTCCCCTTCCCACCTGTCTTGTACCTTATTAACCCTATTCAGGCACCTTACACTGGCTTTGCAGGAACACTGAAGCATGTGGGTAAGACAGTGAACCAGAGCACAGGCACACACAGGAACTGATCTTGTAGAGAATAACTTTTACTAAGAGTTAACACAGCAACATATAACAGCACATTGTAAAATGGTGGCTTAGTCTTTTCAACACTCTCAGCACAGGAACAGGAAGAACAGAACATGTGACCAGCTGCTGTTCCTAGCTTAAGGTGACAGCACAATATATTATCCCCCTTTTTTAACAAAGTCTCCCCTGAGCACAATCTATATCTTTATTATAAAATGATTATTGTAAAAGACTTTGCTGGGGATCTCTAACTCAGAACATAGTCTTGTAACTTAGCAGGCTTTATTACAGTCCTTCCAAAGCGAGTTCTTCTTTGTTCTCCAGTTGGCTGGTGACCTGCTGGGATTGGTAATGCTGAACACAATTTTATCTCTGAGCATGAGATCTTCTGTGTCTTTAAATTCACAATCTTTTGCTTTCAGTTTCAGCTCTGTCAGAAACTTGTCTATACCCCCAGTATCTGGCATGGGGTGTGTCCAGAATTGATATCTCTCAAACACACTGTTTTTTCTAGGATTGCAGTGCTTTTGAAATGTGCCAGCAGCTCATTCATAGTGGGTGCTTCAGGAGTCTCATATACCACATTCATAGTATTATACAGCTCCAAGCCTTCTTCCCCTATTGTGTGTAACAGAATGGCTATTTTCTGTGCCTCTGGATATTTGGAAGCACCAGTTGCAGTCAGATACAGCTGTAATTTCTGTTCCCACCTCCTCCAGTTTTCACTGAGGTTGCCAGAAAATATTAAAGGATTTGGAGGTTTAAACTGCTCCATTTTTAGGTAGGCACACAATCTTCTATCTGTATGAATGTCCCCTTTAGTAGACAGTATATTCTTCTTTAACTACTCACAGTTCTGTGGATATTTGTTTGCAGATTTCTGGTTACACTCCAACTTCTGACACCATGTCTTGTACCTTATTAACCCTATTCAGGCACCTTACACTGGCTTTGCAGGAACACTGAAGCATGTGGGTAAGACAGTGAACCAGAGCACAGGCACACACAGGAACTGATCTTGTAGAGAATAACTTTTACTAAGAGTTAACACAGCAACATATAACAGCACATTGTAAAATGGTGGCTTAGTCTTTTCAACACTCTCAGCACAGGAACAGGAAGAACAGAACATGTGACCAGCTGCTGTTCCTAGCTTAAGGTGACAGCACAATATATTACACCACCCCTAATTTGCATATGCAAATTAGGATTCAAATTCAGATCTTTCTCGAAGGATTCAGGGATTCGGCGAATCCAAAATAGTCTATTCGGTGCATCACTATTTCTGCCTAGTGAAACTTAGTAGTCATATGCTTAGGTCAATTTAAATAGGGCAGGTACATACAGTATAGTTCGTAAAGACGTCTTTATTAGAGATGTTAGTGCAAATACTTGAGGTGGCCAGTTACTGGCCACTTATTATTACAAAAGTCCAAGGAAGCAAAATAAAGATAAAAGAGATCCTCTAATGCCCTAGACATGAGCCCACCCTAAAACAAATGTGGCATGCCCCTCAAATGGTTGGGAAAAAAATGTTAATACAAAAATCTTTAATAGTTAAGACTTTTGAAGGCAATCTCGCTTTAAAACTTTTTTTTAAAACTTGTATGACTTTTCTGCATACAGGATATGATGTCACTGACATAAGATTGAGGAGGATGTAGCTTCGTTTTATCAGTTCGCCAGGTCTAAGGTGGTGAAGGAAACTCTGGCAAAAGAGGTAACGTTCTGTAAAATTCGCACTTTAGTGAGTTTGCGGAACGATCGTTTTCCTGAGCAAAAACCCGCCTGGTGGCAGGGCGTGAAACTATGGTAGCGACAGTCTCTTTCGCTAGAGAATTATTGTCTATGCTTGTTAGTAAATTAGCGATGTCCATGCAGATTAGATTTCTGAGAAATTTAACTAGCGGCAGCCATTTTGTCCTTTAGTAAACCTGCCCCATTGACCCTTAATTGGCTGCACTTCTCTCATGTCAAGCTTTAGCAGTTTTTTTCTGTAAACTAAGGGGGTAATGTAATAACAGGCACTAACTTTGCCCAGGTGCAATTACCCATAGCAACCAATCAGCCGATACAGTTTACTGGTCACCAGTTTAAAAGCAAACATCTTATTGGTTGTTGTTGATTACTGCTCCTGGGCAAAAGTAGTGCCTTTTATTACATATGGGGGTTTATGTCTTGCAACATAAATGCACTTTACATATTACCGTCATTAAATTATCCCTGGGGATATGTCGTTTCTGTGAAATGTGATGACACACTTAATCTTTATTTTTGCCAACAGACAGACACAGGTTCCTTGAACAGCCTTTATCTACGGTGTAATCTGAGATTAACTGTATGGTCTTCTTGTTTTGTAAAAAGTGGAAAATAAATTGGCCCTTTTTTGTGGAAAATGGGTCAGCTGCGGTACCTATTGAGAGAGTGATTGCGGTGGCCTTTGCTGTCAGTTTTCCCAGAAATTAGAGAATAATGCAGTTTATAACACTTGGCTATTTAAGAACAGGAACTGCTTTATACAAAGACATAATGATTTTGATTGCAGCCATTCTGTGAAACAGGTTTCAAACCATCAATCCAATCAAACTTTGGACTTATTTCAGCAGCACAAAAATGCACTTCATGACAACCGATTGCAGAATGGCTGACCACTAAAACGTAATCATATTCTGGCTTCTAGTCCGAGTGCAAGAGATCCCGCTACTCTACCCCTGCCATTGACCTTTGTGCATTGCTTTCGCACATGCACAATACTTGTATCCATAAACCCTCTCTGATGTCAAGAACGCTGGAAATGCAATTTGCAAACGAGAGGTGCAAGGTTTGTGCCTACATTGCTAAAAAACTTGCACCTATGGAGTTATGGAAGAAAGGCCCAGTAGTGGTCCTGTGTCTCAGAAGAACTTGACCCCTTCTGCAGTGCTGGGTAGTACTGTATTGGATATTGGTTTTCACTGCAAGGAACTCTAAAAAAAAATACACAACTGCATTATGTATCTCTGTACCAAATTGTGATGGTCATGTATCAACATGATTACTACAGTACATTCATTCTGCACCAGGTTTCATTTGCCAACACTAGGCATATTAGCCCCACTGCACTGCTACGGAGTGCATCGGTTTGCCTTGTGTTACTTAATAAGCCCCACTGTTCAGCAGTTGGATGGGAAGCAAATACATATCTACAAAATTGATTTGTTATAAGTCAGGGTAAAAAGAAGATTTTTTCATTGTTAGCTCACCTGGAAATATCTGAACAATACAGGTCTGGGACCTGTACTATCCAGAATGCTCGGGACCTGTGGTTTTCCGGATAACGGATCTTTCTGTCATTTGGATCTGCATACCTCAAATCTACTAGATAATCATGTAAACAGTAAAGGGGTTGTTCACCTTGCAAACACTTTTTTCAATTCAGTTGATTTTAGATGTTCCCCAGAAATAAAGACTTTTTTCAATTACTTTGCATTATTTATTTTGTACTGTTTTTCCAATAGCTAAGTTTAAAGTTGAATGTTCTTGTCTCTGGTGTTTGAGTCTGGCAGCTCAGTTATTCAAGTGCAGACTCTAAACTGTTACAATTTTGCAACATTTAGTTGATCCATTTCTCAGCAGCATCTCTGGAGTATTAACAACTATTGTATCAATTCTAACAGCTGCCTGTAATGAAACTCAGGGATTCTGCTCAGCAGGGACAAAGAAAAGAAATGTATCAACTAAATGTATCAATTTAGAACAGTTTACAGGGTCGGCGACCCCCTCCCAGAGCTGCTTCAGAAGGTGAAAAATTTACACTTCACACTTCAATATTAGAAAAACTGTCACACATAGAAAATAGAAAGTCATTAGAAAAAGTGTTTATTTCTGGTGATCTATCTGAAAACAACTAGTTGTTTGAAGGTGAACCACCCCTAATAAACTCAATAGTCTGGTTTTATTTACAATATGGGTCAAATATATCTTAGTTTGGATCAAATATTTGGTACTGCTTTATTACTACAGCGAAAAAGGAAATTATATTAAAAAATTTGGATTATTTGGATAAAATTATGTCCATGGGAGACGGCCTTTTCATAATTCTGAGCTTTCTGGATAACTGGTTTTGAGATAATGGATCGTATACCTGTACCTGCATCTTGTTCATC
Source organism: Xenopus petersii (assembly GCA_038501925.1). NCBI lineage: Eukaryota > Metazoa > Chordata > Amphibia > Anura > Pipidae > Xenopus > Xenopus petersii. The sequence continues at coordinate 91,136,171 of CM076685.1, forward strand.
CCTCTGTGGTTTTGTGTTTAGCATACAGTGGGCCTGATTCAATTCAGTGAGAAAAAGTTATCATGGACAAGATTCAATTCAACAAGAAAAAAACTTTTCTCCAAATTCAGTTGCGTTTTTTCCCCCATAGACTTCAATACAGTTTTCACGTGTTAAACCATGAGAGAAGTTTTCCTGAATTGAATTGATTCTAAGATTTAGGGGCAGATTTATCAAGGGTCGAAGTGAATTAGAGGGAATTTTTGAAGTAAAAAAATTCTAAATTCAAAGTAATTTTTCGGATACTTCGACCATCGAATAGGATACTCCGACTTCGAATTTACTTCAACTTCGATTCAAGTATTAATCGTTCGACTATTCGACCATTCGATAATCGAAGTACTGTCTCTTTAAAAAAAACTTTGACTTCAATACTTCGCCAACTTAAACCTGCCAAAGTGCTATGTTAGCCTATGGGGACCTGCCAGAGCATATTTCTATGTTTTTGGGTTTGGAAAGAAAAGCGTACGATAAAATCGTTCGATTCGATGTACGATTGTACGATCGTACTACGATCATACGATGAATAAAATCCTCCGACTTCGAATCCGAATGTCGGAGGATTTTATTCGATGGTCGAAGTATTTTCCACTTCGAAATTCGACCCTTGATAAATCTGCCCCTTAATCTCGTCCATGACTTTTCACGTGATAAGCTAGTAAGAGGCAGAAGAGGATAGCAAATAATTAAAAAAAAACTATTAAAAAATCACAAAGACCAATTGCAAAGTTGTTAGGAATAGGGCATTCTATAACATCGTCAAAGTTAACCTAAAGGTGAACGACTCCTTTAATATATTACAGGAGTTACATCTGCCCTTGCATACTATTAATTGTGTCTGTAGCTTTGGTTTTTCTGCTCACTGCTGGCTGTATTGTGGTGTACAGAGTAAGGCTGCACAATGAAGTATAAGTACACTGCTTTATATCTAAAATAACAGTTTAGAGCCATCCCTGTGATATCCTGGAAAGAGGGTAGTGGAAAAGGCAAGCAGAGAAACAGTGGGTAGTAGTATTTGCAGGCACGTATATAGTAAATAAAGTCCTCCCTATTGTAAAATATAAGGATATTATAAGGTTACTTCTAATATCCTCATATTTTCCAATAAGGGGTACTTTATTTATTATAATACACAAGTTTTAGTGAGTCATGTGACAAAAATGACATCACTACTCACCGTTTATAACTCCTGACATCACTACTCACCGTTTATAAGGATATCATTTACAGCATAATCATGGTTTGTCAGAATAATGATGGTTCTTGGGCTTGTGAGGTGGACACCTTTGGCCAGTAATAATGACTGAGAGATTATAATGAAAAGAAGATCTCCTTTATGTAACATACAGTAACGCTAACTACATCAGTGGGAAATTATTCTGCAAAAACAGGAGGCTAAAAAAGCCAATGTAAATATAGCTATTGCATGAAGAAATGTAATTCATACTGTAAATTCTTTTTTTTTTCCAGGGAGGAGTGAAAGTTCTAATCACAGGCCCCTGGCAGGAGGCTAGCAATAACTACAGTTGTCTGTTTGATCAGATCTCAGTGCCTGCATCTCTTATACAGCCTGGTGTACTGCGATGTTACTGCCCAGGTAAGGCAATTTACATGAAGGAAGTATTATTGAAAAGGACCTAGTATGCTGTTCTATAAATAAATGATGGTTTAATGGGGGATCAACAAATTATATGAAAATGTTTAAGAGGGTCATTTACAGACCTGGTGTAGATAAGCTGAGCACTAAAGAGTTCAAGAACAAAAAACCCCATAGTGCTCATTCAACAAACCCTTTGCCACGGTCTGGCTGTGACATGCAACTTGCACCAGAAAAAAAAAGAATTCTGTTTAATGTGTAGACTACAATGTCAGAGAAGCAGGACAAAACTTTCCTTGTTGCTTACCATAGGGCCTTCCCCTCTTGAATGTAATGCTATTGAAAGCAGCCATGGTTGTAATCAAGGGTGTAGCTGCAGGTGCAGAGGTCTGCAAAGAGGAACGTAGCATACAAAGTGCAAAAACGGGAACATCTTGCCAGATTTTTGCACTTTGCACACTGCCTCTTTATGAGCAACTACAAAAATATAAATAATAAATGGACACCATGAAATAGCTAGAAACAGTATACTGACCATTCATATGCCACACAGCAGGGTCAGCCAAGCCAATGGCCACTCTAAGCAACCTGGCCGACCATGACTGCGCGAATGCTCAGTGGCAGAAGGGAGGGAGGAGAGGGTAAAGGAGTGTAGTGGAGTGAAGAGAGGGGAGAGCTACAGAGGGCTGCAAACATGGAATAGGGTTATGCAGAAAAATCACACCTATTTAAAAATAACACTCCCATCCAAGCTATAATGTCAGGACGAGGTGGATTTGAGTCAAAAACAGATGGGTGCCAGAGTTCTGTTTTTTATTCTAATAGACAACTTTTTATTGATTTGTTTAAATAAGGGGGTGAATTGGAAGAAGAGGAAGGATAAGGAGGGGGGACAAGGATGGAGATTGCATGGGCATTTCCAAAGTGGCTGTTGCTGTAAATTCAAGCCATAGGTTCCATATTTTCTTGAACTTTTGTGGGCATCCTCTGGCCATGTATGTTAGTCTGTAAAGTTCCAGTTGAGATATCTATAGAAATAAGTCAAATCAACTGGACTTGCTGTGTTTTTCTGGAAGACATATCACCAGTCATCCAACTGGCTTTCTCAATTCAAAATAACTTGTACATAGGATCTTGCTTCACTATATATCCTCTGGAATGTTGCTCCAATCTTCCAGTTGATAGTTTACCAGCTTTATCTACTGTATTTGCTGAGAGTAGGGGATGAAGGCCCGTCCAGTGTAGGGCCACAGTTTTCTTTGCATAAAACAGCAGAGCTCTCATAAGTGATCTGGATGCAATCGTGGGTAATAAGGAGTCCACCAGGCCCAAGAGGCATGTGATTGGGTTTAGAACTTGGGATAAAGAAAGGGGTGTCAGAGGTTTTTAAGCATCCACTACAGTGTAATGGTTTTACAATAGCAATCGTTCTTCCTAACTGAGAGAGAAGAAATTACCAAACACACGAGGGCAAGTATAGCGGGGCGAACCATAGCGTGTTTAATGCAAGTCAGTGATGTTAAGAGGAATAGGAAAATAGGAATCGTGGTTGCAGGAATCTTCCTAACTGAGCCAATGGCTGTAGGGCATCACTGTAATATTTTATCTGGCTGCAGCCAACACACTAATGCTGTAAGTCAGTGACTTTACCTGCTCTGACTGTCTGATTTCAGTAAAAGGCAGCAATGCAATACACTGCTGACCAACAGCATGCTTGAGTTTTTTTCATCTTAAAACCTATAGGAAAAAAAACTATCAGTGAAAAGAATTGTTAAGCACGATGTACAGTTTGAGTGCAGCTTTATATAAACAGCAGTTCCCCTTTGAACTAGACCTTAGCATAGGGCAAGCATGGCACAATACCTGCGTGTGGCACCATTGCATCACTGCAGTATTATTGACAACTGCAGTCTCAGGCCATGAGTCCAACTGAGTAGCAAAGAAAACTGAGAGAATAGGTATGAAATCAGCCCCTGATGCCAAACCTACTGCCACTCACTAATATTCAGGGATGGATGACTTAGAGTTCTTTGGTATCAGATTCTTGCACAGAGTGATGTAGCCCCAAACAATCCTTTGCTGCTGATATCTTTTATTTAGAAGGGATGTATATAATAACTATTATTTAATACGTTAGTTAATAAGAGAACAGCAGCTTCAAGTAGTATGAGAGAAAAAAAGAAAGAGATCTCCCACACAGTCTCACATGAACAGGAAACAGGAAACTATAGATCAGGAAGCTACCCAGAACCAATAAACAATCACTTACATCACACACAGGCAAATGACATCATAATATGTATCAGTTCAATTCTGGGAAGTGTAGTATTCTGTATAACATAATTCGACACCCTGGCTCAGGCAGTTCTTATAATCTATTCTTATAGTCCTTATATACTGTACGGTGCTGCATTACTCAGGATGAATGTGTCTCTCAAAGCAGCATTTGAAAAATGGAAAAAGTGCCAAAAAGATTTACCACTTGTAGAAAAAAAGTGTTTAGTCATGCCCATTTTAAGGCCATACCATTTCACAAAATTTGGCAGGCTATGACAATGTGAAAACATTTCTGGGAGTTTTAGGGGCATGTTTTATCCGTTTTGCTAATGAATGGGGAAGTTGCCCTTTAAGCTGTGAGTTCCCCCCAAGAGACCTGCTTATTTTAAATTGTTACAACTGTATCTATGCTTATCTTAAATTGTTACAAATGTAGGTGCTGAGTATTCTGAGGTCTCTGCCAAAAATCCTCTTATTTAATTTAGTCTAAAGGGGACCCGTCACCCAAATTTTTTTTTCAAAATCCTATTTTGTCATACTATATAAATTATTTGAATCTTGCTTTCGTCAGTCTGGGATTTCATAATTATGGCAAGCAGGCAGGAGCCATTTTGTGGACACTGTTATCAAGGCATCATCTCAGAATCTTGTTTGTGCACCAGATTGGGGGACCTGATGCCCATCCCCATGCCCTGGCTACATAATTAAACAGTGAAGAGAACTGGGGAGTATATGGAGAGCAGTGACATCTAGGAAGTGCTGAATGGAAAGTGAAAGTAATTGTCTGCCCGCCTCTATGCCTAGGCATAAAGGAGGGGCAGACAATATTTGATTGACAGCTGAGATTTTTAAATGAGCTTACAACAGCTATGAATGCTTTAATAAAAAATAGAAATTGGATTTCATGTTTAATTTGAAAAGGACTTTTATTATACAGATTTTTGTGTCTGGGTGACAGGTCCACTTTAAGAATCTCTTTCTGGCATCAGTGCAGAAGATCAAAGTGAAATTCTGAACTTTAACTTTAATATAAATACAGAACTGTGGGCTAAACTGTCAAAATAGGGACTATCCCACAGAAAAGGGGACAGTTGGGAGGTAAATCAAAGCATCAGGAACCTGTGGAGATATCAATGCCCTAAATGTAGATTTCTTGCAAGAGCCTTTCTCAGTAGGACTTACATGATACAATGATAGCACCGCAGGGTTCCTCACTAATTCACATACTGTTTAATCATGGTTCCCTCTGGAGTGGCCAATGTATCTTATAGTGGCACCAACATATCCAAGAGGTAGGATGTGATTTATGTGACAATAGAGTAGAAGGAGAACTCTATTAGGTTTGTTTTCAAATGCCTGTAAGGCACCAAACAGCTGTCTCCGTTACAGGAATAGTTAATAGAAGTAACCCAGCGCTCCTCTCCTCTGTTTCTGATATTATGGATACAGACACTGGTTATTACCGTACAAAATTACCCATACAAAAGCGGCACTACAGCTATTAATGCTTGAGAACCTTTTTCTACACTGATCATAATAAGATGAATTAGAGTGGTTTATTAAAGAGGAAAAACAGAAGGAAATTTAATAATGGTACTATTGATTGGCTTATTCTAAACAATCATAGCTTTCATTAGACTATGAAAAATTTACACAACATTACTCTGCAATGGAAAATGATTGAGGATTTTATTAATAAGGAAAATGAATGACCCCAATCCTAAATATGCAAAAGTAATGCTTGGTAAAGTTTTAAAATCAAATTAAAACACAATATTCAGTAACCATTTGGGTTTCACTTGTATGTAACCTGTAGATGGGGGTGGGGAACCCCAAAATCCCTATTATCACCGGTCCAAGAGACTTCACCACCGGCAAGTACCGGTAGGGCACTTAGTACACAAGATTCGGGTGAGCCCTTGCTTAGTTATTGGAGGAAGAGTTAACCACACTGTGCCTCCACTATAACGCAAATTCTTGAAATAACTTGGGTTCTAGAGGTTCTTTTAAAACAGGTAAACTCTTTATTGGCAGATGGTAAATTTTAGAAATGGTGGTTGCTGCCTTGAAGCTACACAATGTTTTCAACACTAGTTATCCAGTAAACACTCACAGACTTTCAAGTTTTGTGTTCACAACACCCCAGAGCTATAACAGACTTCCTTTTGTGCAGGGCTGCATTTAGTTCCGATGCCTAGGCATCGTACTTACGCCGTGCGTAGGGATGGGCGAATTTGACCCGTTTCGCTTCGCCAAAAATTCGCCGCAGGCGAAATGACGCAGACGCCCATTAAAGTCTATGGGCGTCAAAAAAATTTTGTCGCGCGGCGAAATTGTTTTGACGCACGCCACCATACAAGTCTATGAGCGTCATTTTTTCGGCAAAAAAATTCGCCCATCCCTGCCCGTGCGTGTTGATGTCACGCAACGTATTCAGCTCCGTCACCGTATTTCCTATGGAAATCTGTGGAGGAGGGTGGGAAGGGTTTTAAAATTTTTTTTAAAAAGGCACCTCGAAACTGTACCGCCCTAGGCACAAGCCCTCTGGGAGCTATAAATAAATACGGCCCTGCTTTTGTGCACAATTTCTATTCAAGGCGACTCTCACAGTGGTCCCACACTCCAAGGATCCCTATCCCAGCGGCCTTGTCCGCACAGAATTCCCCTTGATAAAGGCTTTAACGCGGAAACATCGGGTTAAATGTCGTTCAGAGTACAAACACCTTTGTTTTATTATTCCTGCCAGGTTTCCCCTACTGTTACATTTATAGAGGGAGTTTCACATTTAATTTGGCACCCTCAAAACAATTCACAAATATGTGTATGAAAATAATCTGAAGGCCTTTTGCAATATGTTTCTGCATAACAATCAAGTCATAAGGCAGATATATTTTTAGATTTTTGTAAAGATCTCTTTCCCAATGCCATTTGTTGGTATTGCGTAAGAGTGAAGGCAATGGTGAGAAGAATAGGCTGAAGCATAGGGACAAAGTGACCTAGAGGATAAGAGCCGAAGGGAAAGTATTATGGTTAGTGATTAATGGTAGTAGATATATAGAGATCCCCACATTACTTTCTCCTTTCACCTTGTGCTGCTGGGTATCATTAATGTAAGAAAATAAGAGATGCATTATTTTTGGTTTGACGTAAATCATATTCCTATTTTCTTCTTGGTCTATCAAGGACTACTCTGCTAGCCCGTCATACTATCATCGAAGTGTGGAACAAAACATGGACTTTCCGAATTGTCTGGTTTGCTTATTTCTAAATGAATGTACTACACCATTGAAATTATTTTTTAGTAGACATGGTATGGAGACCAAAATTATAGAAATATCCCTTATCCAGAAAACCTCAGGTCCCAAGCTTTCAGGTCCCATACCTGTATATTTACTTTCATAATACAAAATGTTATTTATGGCTAAACAACTCTTTAAGTTTCTGACATTTTCACTGGTGACCTGGTGGAAATAATCTGCCTGACTTGAGTACATTACTATGGGACAGCAAGGGAAATTTTTGGGGGTAGGATTCTTCAGGTATGGGACCTGTTATCCAGAATGCTGGGGACCTGGGGCTTTCAGGATAGCAGATCTTTCCATACCTTTAGTCTACAAGAAACTCCTGTAAACATTAAATCAACTCAACAGGCTGTTTCTGCTTCCAGTAAGGATTAATTATATCTTAGTTTTATATGTACAGGTATGGGATCAATTATCGGAAACCCATTATCCAGAAAGTTCCAAAATACAGAAAGGATGTCTCCCATAGACTCCATTTTAATTAAATATTCCAAATTTTAAAAAGTGATTTCCTTTTTATAATAATAAAACAATACCTTGTACTTGAAGATATAATTAATCCTTATTGGATTACATGATTTTCTAGCAGTCTTAAACTATGAAGATCCAAATTATGGAAAAACCCATTATCCGGAAAACACCAGATCCGAACATTCTGGATAATAGGTCCCATACCTGTACAAGGTACTGTTTAATTATTACAGATACATAAAAATGTGGATTATTTGGATAAAATGGAGTCTATATGGGAGAAGGTCTTTCCGTAATTTGGAGCATTTCAGTTAACAGGTTCCCGGATAACTGAATCCCATACCTGTAATATTATGCCTAGTACGAGAGAATGATCAGCAAAAAAAATACAAATTTGACTGAAGGGAATATTCATCGTAAAATGTTTTCAGAGCTTTAATTGTCTTTTAAAATAATGAAAAAAATGAGGATATACAGTATCTTAAACTGTGCACTATAATAATTGTGTACATAGTTACATTGTCGTTACATTTATGTCCATTAACCTGTTCTCTTTGCAGTTCTATATACATCACACTACCTACCAAAATTTAAGCAATATGGCAACTCCCATCCATCCTCGTGGACTGAAATATTCAAAGTATAAGCAGTGTGCCCACTTGGTAAACAATATCCTAGTAATTCAATGCCTGCTCTACTGACAAGTAGGAAAACGTTTCCCTTCGATCTGCCTGGTGGTTCAGCATTTGCTGCAATGCAGGGAGAAGTTCTCTGGCGTGGACAGGGTTAAAAGAAGCATTCCGTTTTATTTTGCAGCTTCATCGGGAAGGCTGTTTGGTGTAATGTGTGTCCATCTCTTTTTAAGGAAGGAAATAGTAATCTGACACATTGCCAATCTAAATTACTAATATGGATGGCTATCCATCCTGCATAGAGAATTAAAGCTTTCATACCAAACATCAGCACCCAGACAATGGACATTAGTTTGCCTAGTTGCACATTATTTTCTTTGGAGAAGGCCATTAACACATAATGAAACCAAGCTTAAGTTGTCAAAGCATTTATATGTCAATATTATAATTTCACGAGCATCACATTACAGTGCACTTGCTATTTCTAAAATAAAGGGGGGGGGGCAGTTTCAGTATCTGAGATAATACCTCTCAGGACTTGCTGCAATGCAGTGAGAAGGTCTCTGGCACCCAGGGGGTTCCTAACTATACTGTTTTATACGTTATTATTCAGGAAGCTGATTCAGTTACGATACATGGCTGTCATCATAATGCTTCAATATCAGCAAAAATGGGATTTCTGTTCACAGTTACATTATATCTTAAATCCAAAATGGAAAAAAACAACAACAACAACAAACTACTGTCAACAAAAGCAGTCTTCTACTTGCAGATCATAAGTGTTGGTGACAGTGTGGTCCAGCAGGTCCGGCTAAAAATAATTAAATATGCACTTATGATCCTGGTATGTTTGCTCCAACCTACCACTAGATGTCCCTGTTTCAGTTTATGAAGTCTTAATTACCAGGGTAATCAGGAGAAGATGAATGCACAGGCTAGCCTAAAGGTGGCCATACACGGGCCGATAAAAGCTGCCGACAGACCGTGTTGGCAGCTTATTGGCCCGTGTATGGGGGCCCCCGACGGGCTTCCCCGATCGAGATCTGGCCGAAAGTTGGCCAGATCTCGATCGGATGGGTTTAAAAACCCCGTCGGATCGCGGCCGCATCTGTTCGTTGATGCGGTCCCGCGATCCGACCGCCCGTTTGTGAATGCTAGGATCCGATCGTTGGGCCTTAGGGCCCACGATCGGATCTGCCCGATATTGCCCACCTCAAGGTGGGCATATTGGAGGGAGATCCGCTCGTTTGGCGACATCGCCAAACGAGCGGATCTATCAGTGTATGGCCACCTTAAGCCAAGCCTAGGGACCCAGTGTGATAAAGGGCCCATTTCTCTTTTCTATTTTCTCCATTATTTATTTTTTATTTTAAGTTGCACAGCTAAGACGCACTGGATAGGAGAAGAAGGCAGATAAAGGGAGGAATATAATTCGCAAAGAGCAAAACAATTCGCACCAATAAGAAAAAAAATCTACATCTCCCAATGTAATATTGTTCCTTAAACTGTTATTACATTGAGAATTTTAATTGCGCACTCTTAAGAAGTGCTTGAAGGTGACGTAATCTTTTGGAGCCAACATAACTTTTTCAGCAAGAAGTTTTATTACATTTACTGCGCATTGACGCAAACTATAACATTCGCAAACGGTCTTCCACTGTTGGAAGTGGTCGCTAAACAGTTTCTGGAAAAGCTATATTAAATTTGCGCAAAGCAAAATTTGTTCGCACAAAGGCATAACTTTGCGCATTGCGAATAGTTTGTCCATTACTGACTTTTATTACATTCCCTCGAAAGTGCATTGGTTTGCCCAGATGCATGCAGACCCAGGGACTGATGTGAACCAAACCCGACCTAGCTCATATGCAAGTGTGCCTTGATCTGCATGTATCCGGACCCAGCAGTAGCCTAGAAGGGGGCCCTGTGTGGATGTAGCCTAGGGCCCCACATGTCATTAATCCGAAAAGTACCATTTTCCAGTGCCTTAGATTTCACATTGCTGGGTTATATGATATGAAATGGTGGATTGCAAGCTGAATGGCAACTCTGGTCCACAAAGGGTTAAATGACACTAAAATCAGCTGCAGTCAGTGGTAGAGCTATGCAAATGTACAAGTACCTTATTGGGGAATTACCTTATCTTTGGCTTCATCAGGTGAAAAAAAGTCTCACCTTGTGAGACTTGCAAAAAAAGGCAGCCAATCTAATTTTTGCACCATTATTCCTGTAGCTGGCTGTAGTGGTGTAACTGCCTATTAGCAGATGTTGCTATACCTGGGAGGTATAGGGGACTAGGAGGTCATGACATCCTATATATGTATTCACAGTCTTATGGAGACCCTGGATGGCATGACTTTTAGTTAAACTAAGCAAAAAATGTTAGACTAAAATTAGAACTTTTGGAAAAAATTGAGCCCCTAGTAAACTACGCCTATGACACCCAGAGGAGTGAGCACCCAGGAATCAGATATGGATTCAAGTGCATTGTGCTTTCATCTAGACATACAAGGGCCAATACTGAGTCCAACCTAAGTCAGTCCAAGTATGAGGCCAAGATGATCAGATCTTTCCTTGTATGGACACCTTTAGTAGTTAGCAGCATGTACAGTATGTTGGAAAGCTAAGTTGCACCTTGTTGTAGAGCTGCATCATATATATATATATATATATATATATATATATATATATATATATATATATATATATATATCCAATATCTCACAAACTTTAGAAAAATATCTATTAATTGTATAGCATTATATCAATGTTGCACAGGTATTGTGTTAAAAATTCATGATTCGAAGGTTGGAAATTAGGACTGAAGGAGAAAGGATTTATAAGAAAAAGCCTAAACAACAAAACCCTTGATTCATAGTAATATGAGAGTATGTCTATAGAAAGCACAGTGAGTGCTTGTGATTTGCATGCCAGAACTATCCATCACTATGTATTATAGGCTCATTCAACATTTATCAATTTAAATACAAATGGGTATTAATATACTTTTGTGTACGTTTTTTTTCCCTTTAAGAAGTCACTGAAGCACTTAGAAATAGTGGTCGTTAATCTTTCGTAAAACATTTCAAAAACTATTTACATTTATTTCCATGTGGGTGGGTTCATGTTGGAATCTGAACTGCAGACTTTAAGGGGGAAACTTGCAGCACTGAGGGCAGTGGCAAACATGGGGGAGAAAAGGAGGCTCTCAGAGCAACCACTTGCAGGGGCCAGTGTAGTGGGGGGTGGAGAAGCGTCAGGGGAGGCTAATAAGGGAGATCGTTTTATGACAGTCAAGAGGGGAAGTAGGGGACAGAAGGGTAGGGGGGCTGGTCCACAGCTTGTCCAAAGCAACAAGTTTGCCATTTTGGCTGAAGATGCTGGGGAGGACAGCTCTGAACTGGCATTTATGGAGCCATGTATGGAGCTCAGTATTGGAGCCACTTGTATTTAACTTCTTAATTTGTGACTTAGGGGAGGGTATTGTAAAAAATGTATCAGTGTTTGCAGATGACACAAAACTACCCAGCCCAATTAAGTCCATCCAGGATGCGGCATCCTTGCAACAGGATCTTGACAAACTGGCAATCTGGGCAGCTAAGTGGCAAATGAGATTCAATGTTGATAAAAGTCATGCACCTGGGATGTAAAAATATCCAAGCCACTTATACCCTTAATAGGACTGAACTAGGCAAATCCAGAATGGAAAAGAACCTTGGAGTCCTTGTAGATAATAAACTTGGCTGTAGCAAGCAATGCCAGTCAGCAGCATCAAGGGCAAATCAGGTCTTGAGTTGTATTAAAATGGGCATAGACTCGCGGGAGGAGGGGGTCATTCTTCCACTGTATAGAGCACTGGTAAGGCCCCATCTAGAATATGGCGTGCAGTTTTGGTCTTCATCACTCAAACAGGACATTACTGAATTAGAGAGGGTACAGAGAAGGGCAGCTAAGCTGGTAAAAGTTATCCAAAATCTCAGCTATGAGGAAAAACTGGCCAAGTTAGGGTTGTTCGCACTGCAGAAGAGGTGCTTAAGGGGTGATATGATAACTATGTATAAATATATATGGCAGTGGTCCCCAACCAGTGGCTCGTGAGCAACATGTTGCTCACCAACTACTTGGATTGTTACTCCCAGTGGCGTCAAAGCAGGTGCTTCTTTTTGGATTCATGGTTTGGGGGCAAGTTATAGTTGCATAAAAACTAGGTGTACTGCCAATTAGATCCTCCTGTATGTTACTGGTCCACATAGGGGCTACCAAATAGCCAATCACAGCCCTTATTTGGCACCCCCAGGAACTTTTTTCAAGCATGCGTTGCTCCCCAACTCTTTTTTACATTTGAATGTGGCTCCCGATTAAGAAAGGTTGGGGACCCTGATATAAGGGATTATATAATAATCTCTGTAATGCTTTATTTACTAGTAGGTCTTTCCAACTGACACAAGGTCACCCATTCAGATTAGAAGAAAAGAGGTTCCACATAAATATTCAGAAAGGGAGAGCGGTGAAGATGTAGAATTCTCTCCCTGAATCAGTCTGATACATTAGATAGCTTTAAGAAGGGGTTAGATGGCTTTTTAACAGGTGAGGGAATACAGGGTTATGGAAGATAGCTCATAGTACAAGTTGATCAGATTAGTCCGATTGGAGTGGATTCAAATGGGATTTTTTTCCTTCCTCTGGATAATTTAGCAGTTTGGCAGGTTATATATAGACTAAAAAGGTTTAACTTGATGGACATGTGCCTTTTTTCAACCCAACTTACTATGTTATTACAGTATGTTATTAGGTTACTATTTTTAACTATTTATGGTAAGTATAGGTTTATGGTCAAAGCATCAAATGGAAGTACCTGGTGACTTTGGTGACTGACCCCAAAGTAAAATAAACACACACTAACACAGAGGAAAAAGACCATCAAGACTAGGTTTGAAACCTAAAGTAATGTAAAATAACCTTTTAGAAGTGTTTTAATGTATGCTATGGTTAGGACTGGTCTAAATCACTTATTTCTGCATGTGTTTTGGTCATGGTAAGCATGACAATAAATTTCAATCAAAGTCCCTTTCATTTTCTGTTGTTTCTTCTAGCACACGATACTGGCTTGGTTACTCTTCAGGTTGCCTACAACAGCCAGATCATCTCCAGCTCTGTTGTATTTGAATATAAAGCAAGAGCCCTGCCAACACTGCCCTCTTCTCAGCACGACTGGCTCTCCTTGGATGGTAAGGCTACATACACTGTCAGTTTTCAATCCCAGAATGCACAACTGTAAGTATAAGGGCAAACTCTTGAGTAATAGATGTCTCACTTAACAGAATTAAACCTACGTTCATCTTAAATTATGAATCCCAGCACTCCAATCTATTGCCATCAGAAAGGTTTTATTCACATTAACCTAACGATCTAGAAACCGAGTACTTACAGTATATGTAGCTTTATGGAAAGGTCATGTTTGTGGGCTACTCTACCTGCTATATGTGAAAACACATCACCCCTCATTAGGTAAATAACTGAGAAAAAAACATTTTAAAAACCTTTTAAGGCTGTCAAACAGAGAGAAGCATCTTATACTATTTTATTTTTAATGTCTCATGGTGTAGATGTCTGTGAAGTGAGAAACTATACAAGTCCCAGAATTTGAGTTAAAGGGGAACTTCAGCTTCCAAACCGAAATTTGATAGAGAGGCCCACATAACACAGAACCCCCTAATATACCCATCAACCTGTTTCTTTAAAAAGTATGAATAAATGCCATTTTCTATGGTGAAATCCAGCTGTTTAACAGTTCTCTTTTTGCATCATTTGAAATCCTGGCAGGTAAGGAGGGACTAAACACTGATGTTACAAATTGTAACAACGTCTCCACAGTTTACAGACAGCATGCAGGAACTACATAACCCACAATGCATTGCACCGTAATTTTCCATTCCTTATCGAAATTATGTGTGCAGGAATTGTGGGGTTTGGAGGATGCAGGCTGAGGACAGATGGCTGTTGATACAAAGTAACAGTAGTCAGCCAGCTCAGCAAAGTAGTCAGACAGATCAGCAGGAGAGCAGGGAGCTATGCTTAAGGAACTGTTCCAAATCATTAAAAATCATGAAAAGTCTGCATATTTTTTAATTGATATTAATGCAAAGTTGCTTGAAATTATGTTTACTTTTCAAAAAGCTTAAGTTTTGTGTGGAGTTCCCCTTTAACAATGGGAAAATTATATATAGAAAAACACTGATGATCAAACAATTTGTTCTAATACAGGTTTTACTAATACATTTATGTGTGTGGTCAAACAAATCTAGCAGATGGTCTCTTTAAACAAATTACTAGAGCACAGCATTGGGTTGGACAATAAATATGATTATTATTTATGTATATTTGTCAGAAGTTTCACCCAGTACCAAATATATCACACAAGATATTCCATTTAGTGGACACTAATACTCAAGACACCCTTAGCAGAGGTAAGCAGTGGCTCTAGTAGGTTGGAGTTGGGACCAAGGAGGATACTGTATGCAGAAAAGTCCAATTTGCGGTATCCAAGGGGTTAAGTTAGTTCGTAGTCATATCCAGGCAACAAAATCAGTGCAGGCAGCAGGTTGCAAAATCAGAATTCAAAGTAGGAGGTCAAGAGCCAATGGATCAAGGCAAGAAAACAATTTAGGAGCACCCAGGAACTTTAGCGAGAAAGTTCTATATTTTGGCATTGAACCCTGGTTTCTGGCATCCTTTGATTTTGAATCTTCACACCGAAAAACAGCTCAAGTACATCACGTGCCACTGCATCATGATGATGTCACGTGGTGGTCATGGGTGCCGTCATCTTTAATCTGAATCGTGAAGAGTGAATGGCTAAAGAACATGTTGTTGCCGAGCAGCCACAATAACTGGACTGAACCCAACATATTTTGCTGCTATTAAGGTTGTTAATTACTTAATGGATGCCCTTGAGCTTGGTAGCATAGAGGCAAGTAACTAGAATGCAGAGATGTATTAGAGTACTTGGCTAAACCATTCCATATATATATATATATATATATATATATATATATATATATATATATATATATGTATAATCAAATAGTTTTTATAAAATGAAGGCAGAAAAGTGCAACACTTCAAAATAAGATGTTTGTGTTTATTGAGAGGGAGCCGAGTTTCTTCAGGAGAGATGTCCATTCCTCATATCAGTCTTTTCACTAGAATAATTGGCCCTCTTTACATACAGAATGAAGAAGTTGTAATACTGTATATATTACCTGTACACTTTTGTTCATACTTCAAGTCTCTTTCTAATGTTTCTCTTGTGTATGTTTTACAATATCAATGACAATTTGAACCAATCTACAGTAGCTGCATGGTTCCACAGGTCTGTTATTCCAAAGACTGACTGGCTGGGTACTATGTCTATATAATACACAAAAGCCATGAATATCTTGTAAATTATATCCTTATAAATGGTGAGTAGTGATGTCATTTCTGTCACATGACTCACTTAAACATGTTTATTACAATAAATAAAGTACCCCCTGTTGCAAAATATGAGGATATCATAAGTTACCTCGGAGTTCCATGGCCCTTGGCTTCGTGTTTTTATATGGTCATGAAACTCCTCTGTAACTTATAATATCCTTATAATTTACAAGAGGGAGTACTTTATTCACGATATAATTTACAGAATCAGTGGAGTAGAATAGCACATCCTTTGAAACACTTATGAGATTTTCCAAATTGAATTTACTGTGTATAACGTATCATAGTTTGCAGGCAGTCAGAAAGGGTCCTCCAAATCAGGGATTGGCAACCTCCATTCCTTTAGTTCAATCTGATAATTATTTGAAAACATGTTGTTTAATTTATTACAAAGGACATGAAATAGCCATGGACTTGTCTCAGCCCTTTCATTAACACCCAATGTAATAATAATTTCAGCAGAAGATAGTTACTTATATTTAATATTGTTCCGTTGAGAACATCAGACAGTTTCACATGCTGTAAAATCATGGGTATTTTGGTGGTTGTACTGAATATTGAAGGGCAGGTAATGTTGTTGCTGTACCAATAATAAACTAAACACAAGCTAAAAATGTAATATATTTTATAGCAGGGTATACCAGTTGCTTCCTAGTCTAAGCCTCAAGTCCCAACGACCTCAACCTGCCACCAACACAGTGAACTACCCCTTTAAACTGATAAATAGCTGAAAAACTGAAAAAAAGCGAATTTCACTTGGAATGTTCTGAGGCAGAACCTGTATTTTATAAAAATGTAAACAAATGGCTATTCTCTCCAGAGGGTAGATTCACTAATAGGCGAACAGCATCGCACACCTCGCACCACTTTGCCAGGCGCAAATACGCTACGACTATGGCAATTCACTAATTTGTGACGTTTCGTCCTGGGTGCTGAATGCTGGGGACTTTTCGCTAGCGTTACTTCGGCAGGGCGAGCATTTCATAGTGAAGATGCGCTGGCGTTCTTTTGCCTAGCGAAAATTAGCTAGTGATTTGCTAATGATCTTGCGCTAAGGTCAATTTGCATAGGGCAGGTAATTTAAAGTTGTATGGAGGTCTTTATTATAAATGTTAGTGCAAATGCTTGAAGTTACCACTTTTTATTAAAAATGTCCAGGGAACCTTAATAAAAACAATGCCTTACACATGAGCCCACTGTAAAATGTTATGAAATGGCTGGAGAAAACCGGTTACCTAAAAAAAAGTTTGTTAGGACTTTTCCAGGCAATCCCGCTTCAAAAAAGGAAAAGTCGCCAGCGTTTTTTGAACTTTGATGCATTTTCGGCACACAGGACATGATGTAAGTGAGAGATTGAGGAAGTTTCTTTTCAGCACTTCGCCTATTCTGAGGTGGCAAAGTCAAATCTG
This sequence comes from Xenopus petersii, assembly GCA_038501925.1. Taxonomy (NCBI): domain Eukaryota; kingdom Metazoa; phylum Chordata; class Amphibia; order Anura; family Pipidae; genus Xenopus; species Xenopus petersii. The sequence goes on from CM076685.1 coordinate 91,153,371, forward strand.
GCAAAAGAGGCAGGGTTCAGTAAAATCCACTACTTGCGGAGTAACGACCTTTCATCAGAGCGAAAAGTCGCCTGGTGGTAGAGTGCGAACGAATGCTAGCGAATTGACACATGTGCCTGTTAGTGAATAGGCGATGTCCCTGCGGATGATAATGCTGGCGAATTGTTGCTAGCGTTAGCCATTTCATTCTTTAGTGAATCTACCCCCAAGTCTCACCTTAACTACCCCTCAGACTAAAGCTGAGTTTAAATGAACTGTACATACACTTTAGTTTAGGTCTGGGTTTTATTTCACTATCCATGTGTAGCGCTATAGTAAACTGACTTGTGCTAGGGCAGTTTAAGCTACTTTCCTTGGTGGGCTGGGACCACCGATGAGCTCTCTTTCTCAGGGGTAAGCCCTCGCAGTGGAGTGGAGGCAAGGGTGTAGTGTAACTGTAACCTGATGGATAGCACAATGATGGGCGCCAGTAGTTCTTTAACAGTTGAACAAAGAACAGTATTTATTGAACAATAGCACAGAGATCATTTAGCACATTGATCCACAATGGAGTATATAACATACACAGCAGCATAAAGGAAGCATATACTCACAGCACGTATAGGCTGAATCCCCACAGGCTAGGGAATATACAGCAGAGAGTAAGTTGACAGCAAGTGATGGGTATTGCCCGGTTTTCAGGATATCTTCCAGTGGTAGACTAGGGGAACTCTTGACATCCCTATCTCAACACTTGGTTCCCTACTCTGGGTCAGTAATACCCTGGGATCTTAATCCCTCTAATCTCCTCGGCGGAGCCTTGAGCTGCTCAACTAAATAACCTCTCTATCACTCCTAGAGTGATCTATAAAATGAGTATAGCTGTCTAATTACTAGGGCCAAGGCGCCTAGGGTCAGCACTACCCATTCCCTTCCAGCCTGCTTGGTTGGGCTAAAGCAATGGACCCAGAGCACATGTTTCCTAAACCTTTTATACTCTGGCACAGTGCCTCTAGAGTACACTGTGTGAACTGCAGGGGTTACATAAGCACAAGGTCCCCATAAGGACCCACTGAGGTGTCCATATTACTAGGGATGTGCCTGTCTGTAAAGTGTAAGGGTGTCTAAGATTTTCACATCCCTACACATGCATTCTGATTTTTTTAGATTTACTGAGCCTTACCATAAATATTGCTGGGTTGCATTTCACTTTGCATATACTTTGCGGTTATTGGATTACAATGCTTTCACTTAATCATTGTTATAATTTGTTTTATGTGGTATGCAATGAGCAATGAACTAATCAAAGAAGAAAGAGCACAGCATAAAAATGAAAAAGTAACTTGCAATGATTCTTCTGCAATTGGGGGCCTGTCAGATGCAGTACCGCTGGGTTAGGCATATTGGATCCTCTGCTGATTTTATGCTAGTTAAGCTGGGAGGTATACCAAAATGGGGACAATATACTAAATTTAGTACTAAATTGTAGTTATCCATAGCACCAAATCAGATCAGGGCCGGAACTCAGGGTAGGCAAAGTAGGCACGTGACTAGGGCACAAAGCTGGGGGGGGCATGTACCTTCTCTGGCTCCTACCCCATGTCCGGTCTCCTCTCTGTTGGCTTACTTGCACATCAGTTTGAACTTCCGTGTCCATTTGCACATGAGTGCCAGCGTCCATTCGCGCATGTGCACCAACATATATATGCGCCATGTGCGCATCTGTTCACGCATACACGCACTGCGTGCTGCAGCCTAGGGCGCCTGGCCGAGCTCTGAATCTTACCCATAATAAGACTGATCAAAACTAATTGCTGACTACTTGAAGCTCATCTGATGAAATTAGCACCTGTGTGAGCAATACCCGTTGTCTCATACTTGCAGCCTTGGAATTTTGGTTGGTTTGGGGCTGTGTTTCTGCCCTGGTTAAGGCTTGGATAAATAATGGTAGGCCGCATGTGGTGCAAATATCCAGAAAATAAATGTGCCATAAGTGAGACGCAATAAGGTTACCCTGACCTGACCTCCAGTGATATAAGTACTACACCAACATAACATGTTATTGATGGCTATTATACAATCCAACAATTATTTTATCCCAAGCAAAGCAGCCAAGTAAAAAGATTAAAAACCGGCATAGAAGGCTTTTATTGTTTATGGAACTTGGAAATGAACTGTAAATTCTCTGTTTTCTCCTATCTAAAATTATGTTTATTTTTATTTATCAGACATGAAGAGTAATTTTATATTTATTATAACAACTGACAGTATAGAATATTTCTTCTGGGACTCTGCCACCTTGTGAAAAAATAACCAGCCTCTTCCTCGTTGTCGCTAAGTACATCAAATGTCCTCAAACATCTCCTCCCAACTGCCAGGAAACTATTTATGGGTACAGCACAACCCTACATTTTAGGGATGCACCAAACTCAGGATTCAATCATATCTCAGCACGTTTACCAGATTTCAGTTGAATCTTTAGTCCTCAGTCAAACCAAATCTGAACCCTATTTTTTGGGGGGAATGTTTGTCAAATTTAAATTAAAAAAAGTAAAATTTGATTCTGTATTTGGGCAAAACTACTAAATTCGCATAATAACAAAAAACAAATAAAACTCAAGTAACTAATATGATAGTTAGTCTCAAACGAACCAGCAACAAAGTATATTTAATGCAAATGAAATAATGAATACAGAGTAACACTGAGGCCGTAGACCTGAAACTATTGCTTAATACATAGATAAGCATTAAGCCTCTATAATTCTGTTATCTGCATTTAGTTTTTCATAAACATAACAAAAAGATGTACCATATCTTTACATTTTATTTTTTCAAAAATTTTAATAATTAAGCTTAAAGGGAAACATTTGTTATAATATAATCACTGCATGTTCCTGGGGGCTCGTTTTCTGCATTGGACTAAATCAGGTTGCTTGAAAATATGATTTATTTGTTTCAAGGATATACATTTGCCCAAGTCTGCCATTTGTCTTCTTATTTTACTGGAGCTTCACAATGAAAAATGGAGTCTCTATTAGTTTCTCAGTTTATATGAAATGGAGTTTTGCACTAGACCACTAGGCTGAAACCAGCTAAAATCTCATTGATATCTCATACAAATATCCTGACACAAATGCCTCTGGCTTGGGAAATATGTGTTTGTTTCTTTATGATTAGTTAGAAAACGATTTCATATATATATATATATATATTATCTGAGAAAAAAAAAAAGAAAGAAAGAAAGAGAAAAGGGAAAGAAAGAAAGAAAGAAAGAAAGAAAGAAAGAAAGAAAGAAAGAAAGAAAGAAAGAAAGAAAAAGAGAGAAAGAAAGAAAGAGAGAAAAGGGAAAGGAGGGCAAAGGGAAGGAAAGAAAGAAAAGGGAAAGAAAGAAAGAAAAAGAAAGAAAGAAAGAAAGAAAGAAAGAGAAAGAAAGAGAGAGAGAGAAAGAGAGAGAGAAAGAAAGAAAGAAAGAAGAAAGAAAGAAAGAAAGAAAGAAAGAAAGAAAGAAAGAAAGAAAGAGAAAGAAAGAAAGAAAGAAAGAAAGAAAGAAAGAAAGAAAGAAAGAAAGAAAGAAAGAAAGAAAGAGAAAGAAAGAAAGAAAAGGGAAAGGAGGGCAAAGGGAAGGAAAGAAAGAAAAGGGAAAGAAAGAAAGAAAGAAAGAAAGAAAGAAAGAAAGAAAGAAAGAAAGAAAGAAAGAAAGAAAGAAAGAAAGAAAGAAAGGAAAAGAGAAAGAAAGAAAGAAAGAAAGAAAGAAAGAAAGAAAGAAAGAAAGAAAGAAAGAAAGAAAGAAAGAAAGAAGGAAAGAAATAAAGAAAGAAAATGAAAGAAAGAAAGAAAGAAAGAAAGAAAGAAAGAAAGAAAGAAAGAAAGAAAGAAAGAAAGAAAGAGAAAGAAAAGAAAAGGAAAGAAAGAAAGGAAAAGGAAGGAAAGGGGAAGAAAGAAAGAAAAAAAAGAAAGAAAGAGACAGAGGATGAGAATAATAGAGTGAAAACAATAGAAAATGAGTGATGAAAATAGATAAAGAAGAAAAGAACATGATAATAGTAGAAAGAGAGAGAAGACGAGAATAATGGAGAAAGAGAGGGGAAAAAGATGAGATTAATGGAAAGAGAGAGATGAAGATGAGAATCATAAAAAAAGAGAGAGAAAAAAAGATTAGAATAGTGGAAGGAGAAAGAGTGAAGATAAAAATAATGGGAAGAGAGAGGGAGAAAGAAAGACAATGAGAACAATGGAAAGAGAAAGAGACAATGAGAATAATTTGAATTCCTTCATACACGCTTATACATCATCACTTGTGTTATGCAGAAGTGTTTACGTTACTCTTGTTCTTGAACCAGTTCTATACTTCCTTCTAAGCAGATTTTTTTGTGACTGGTAAATGATCTGGTTTTGATCAGATATATATTATAAGTGGTGAAAGCAGGCTGAACAAACACAGGCATCAGTAGGAGCAGACAAGAGGACAGCTGCAATGCAGAGGCCTTTCAGGGAAAAATATTAAATAATTATACCAGCCATTACTTATATAACTCAACTCCCTGTATTTTTCTGCTCTTTGAAGGCAGCAACAGAAGGTCATTTGTTGTTTCAGAGGATTTTGTTAAGAAAAAGTCTGATAAACTGTTTGCTTATGAGCACAGTCACAACACTTTTATACATTTCTGAAGGCTATGCATTAATGTACAGGTATGGGACCCATTATCCAGAATGCTTGGGACCTGGAGTCTTCTGGATGAGGGATTTTTCTGTAATTTGGAGCTCTATACTTTGTCTAAAATATAATTGAAACCTTAAACACACCCAATTACACTGTTTTGCCTTCTGTAATTGCCTCCAGTAATTAATTACATCTTAGTTAGTATTGAGTACAATGTACTTGTTTTATTATTATTACAGAGAAAATGGAAATCATTTCTAAAAAGTAGAATTATTTGATTAAAATGGAGTCTATGGGAGATTGACTTACCTTAATTCTGAGCTTTCTGGATAATGGATTTCTGGATAACTAGTCCTATACCTGTATACTTTACATTTCCTTAATGGATCTGTCCATCTCTGGGCTCAAGAAGACCTGTAAATTAGCCCTGTGGAATCTCTTGCATCAGATCTTTTTCTATGAATTGTGGGATTGTAAGAGATCACAAGTTGGGCATGTGGAGGGCTGTCAGGTCTCTAAGGGGCAGATTTACTAAAGGGTGAATTGTCATCAGCGACCAATTCGCACACATCGCACCATTTCACCAGGCGCAAATGCGATACGAATACGGTAATTCACTAAAATGCGAAGTTTCATCCCAGGCGCAAAACACTGGCAACTTTTCGCTAGCGTTACTTCCGCAGTGCGAGCATTTCTTAGCAATTTAAAGTTGTATGGAGGTCTTTATTATAAATGTTGCTGCAAATGCTTGAAGTTACCACTTTTTCTTACACATGTCCCAGGAACCTTAATAAAGACAAGAGAGTTAATATAAAGCCCTACACATGAGCCCACTGTAAAATGAATGTTCCATATGTAATGAAATGTGTGAAGAAAACCGGTTACCCAAAAAAAGTTGTTTGTCAGCCAAAAAAAGTTTGTCAGGACAGTTGCAGGCAATTCCTCTTCAAAAAATAAAAATTCGCCAATGTTTTTTGAACTTTGATGCATTTTCGGCTCACAGGATATGATGTCAGTGACAGAAGATTGAGGAAAATCTAGCTGCTTTATAGCACTTCTCCTGGTCTGAGGTGGTGAAGGCAACTGTGGTGAAAGAGCTAACTTTCAGTAAAATCCGAATTTTAGTGAATTTGTGGAGTAACGTCCGTTCGCCAGAGCGAAAAGTCGCCTGGCAATAGACCACTAGCGACTGTCCCGTTCACTAGCGAATTGGCGCCTGTGCCTGTTAGTAAATTGCCGACTTGCCTCCCGGAGGCAACTCTGGAGAAAGACACTAGCATTATCCACTTTGCTCTTTAGTAAATCTACCCATAAATATCCAAGATATTGACCAGGACAGTTTTGGTCCCATAAAATTGCCAGTTAATGGCTGACTCAGCCAAGCGAGTCCAAAGCAACTGTCTTTTGTTATATTGACTGACATGTTACCTGCTGTTGTGAAAAATGTTTATACATCAATGTGCTTCATTAGTCTTACATACTGTACAGTTCTCCCTTTTTATACTACCCCCTCATATCACCACTTTTCCTTACAACCAGCTAGATAATCTTAGGCAAATGTTGAATTAACATGACAACCGTTTTATTGCCTCTGTATAAGAAAAGCTTTGGCCTCAGTTTCAAGCTGATCTTTAGCTCTATCTATAGATAAGAGCTTGTATATAAGAGCAGCTGTTGGCATCATAATTAGTTTAGTCTGATACTGAGAACAGAATATGATTACAGAAACACCATCGTTAATGTATTTAAATATTTCTGTGTCTATATGGTTGAGAAAATATTTTTCATCTGTATTTTTTAATATCTTTCTCCCCTGCTTTATAAATCTATTCTGCATCATAATTTAGGGGTTTTAGTCCGAGCACAAACATTTTACCAGGGAGACTTGGTACTGATTAACCCTTTTTGGGCCTAATTCTCTTCGATCTTATCGAATTGCGTGTTGCTACTAAACATGACTTGCCGCACGGATTAAAGAGAAACTGGGAAATGTGTATTTTTACACCAACTCTGATACCGCACTGTACTGATGTTTAAAATAATTAGGGGCACATTTATTAAGTTCGAGTGAAGGATTAGAATAGAAGGCTACTTTGACCATCGAATTGGCTACTTCGACCTTTGACTACGACTTCGAATCGAACGATTCAAACTAAAAATCGTTAGACCATTCAATAGTCGAAGTACTGTCTCTTTAAAAAACACTTTGACCCCCTACTTCGCCACCTAAAACCTACTGAGCATCAATGTTAGCCTATGGGGAAGGTCCCCATAGGCTTTCCAAGGTTTTTTTGATCGAAGGAATTTCGTTCGATCGATGAATTAAAATCCTTCGAACCGTTTGATCGAACGAATAGCGGTAAATCCTTTGACTTCGATATTCGAAAGATTTAACTTCGATAGTCGAATATCGAGGGTTAATTAACCCTCTATATTCAACTCTTAGTAAATGTGCATCTTAGGGGCAGATGTATTAAGGGTCGAATATCAAGGGTTAATTAACCCTCGATATTCGACTGGGGAATGAAAATCCTTCGACTTCTAATATCGAAGTCGAAGGATTTTGTGCAAACACTTCGATCAAACGATCGAAGGAATAATCGTTCGAACGATTAAATCCTTAGAATCGAACAATTCGAAGGATTTTTAATCCAACGATCGAAGGATTATCCTTCGACCAAAAAAAGTTAGCCAAGCCTATGGGGACCTTCCCCATAGGCTAACATTGTCATTCAATTCGGTAGCTTTTAGGTGGCGAACTAGTGAGTCGAAGTGATTTCTTAAAGAGACAGTACTTCAACTATTGAATGGTTGAATAGTCGAACGATTTTTAGTTCAAAACGTTCGATTCGAAGTCAAAGTCGAAGGTCGAAGTAGCCCATTCGATGGTCGAAGTAGCCAAAAAAACACTTCAAAATTCGAAGTATATTTTCTTCTATTCCTTCACTCAAACTTAATGAATGGGCCCCTTAGTGTTTGTGTATAACTTTTTGCTTATTCAGGGGAATGTTCTGGTATATATTACAAAAAGGAGAGCAATGCACTTTGAATATGAATGTGTCTTTCCATTCTTCCATTTAATATGGCACAGTAAACAAAACAGATTGTTTAAAACAAAAATGAAATCTGTATGAAACTGATCTTGGGTGTCTGAAATAATAGAATGCGCCTCCAATTTGGGTTCATATACTTCTGTAACATGGCCAGCACTTTATCATATAATTTCTCCAGAAAACCCAAAGAGCTGGGCTCTACGTTGTTTCTATAACATCCATCACCAATATCAGACTTCTGATCATTAAAGGAAAACTATACCCCCAAAATGAATACTTAAGCAACAGATAGTTTATATCAAATTGAATGACATATTAAAGAATCTTACCAAACTGGAATATATATTTACATAAATATTGCCCTTTTACATCTCTTGCCTTGAACCACCATTTCGTGACTGTATCTGTGCTGCCTCAGAGATCACCTGACCAGAAATACTACAACACTAACTGTAACAGGAAGAAGTGAGGAAGCAAAAGACACAACTCTGTCTGTTAATTGGCTCATGTGACCTTACATGTGGTTTGTATGTGTACACAGTGAATCTTACGATCTCATGGGGCGGCCCTTATTTTTTAAAATGGCAATTTTCTATTTGTGATTACCCAATGGCTCATACTACTAAAAAAGTATATTATTATTATAATGGTTCATTTACATGAAGCAGGGTTTTACACGTGAGCTGTTTTACTCAGTATCTTTTAATAGAGACCTACATTGTTTGGAGGGTATAGTTTTCCTTTAAGAACGAAAGACTGCTGAGTCCGTCCCCGGGCACAGCACTAAAATCAACTTTCCCAAAGCCAAGGAACTATTTATTATTTCTGTTTCTCTGCGGTTAGTATGAGCAAAGATTTTTCATTCTGCTAAAAGGCACAAATTGCACAGCAATCCGGCTCATGTGTTACAAAAAAAAAAAAAACATCTGTAATAGCCGGGACTGGAAACTGATTGCTCTACTGGTAAAATCACCATCGTAGATAGGAGGTTTGCACTCTAATGTGAATGTAGAAACTATACAGAGAAAGTAACCAGAATAGTAAGCCATTATCCAAATATCCATATCCAACAGGGAGACATTGGATGAATAAAGATTCAACATAACCTCTCCCATTCCTCCCTTGCCTCTTGACTCTCACAATGATTGAGAGCTTATCAGCTGTACTAGTAAGTGTCGGCTTATTTAGCCTGACAGTCAAACTTTTTGACTCACCATCATGATGTTTCTCATAGCAGTAGCCACCCTCATCAAAATAAAAGAGTAGCAACAAAAGTAGGAATATTCTGCTTCTAAATGACTTTAGACAAATGAGATTGTAATTTCATAGCTTTTGTACGGAGGTTGTCAGAGGACATGTCTAGAGCCTCTTATACTGTAATCCATCATGTATTCTGGGACAGTATTCTATTATGGTTGGCTCAAACATTTATTCATGACAGGAAAGGCTTGTTCTGTTGGGTGCTGGATATTTCAGCCCTCATTAAAGACCAGCTGTTTATATTAGCATATTCATAGAGCAGATGTTGAGTGCATTGTTACATGGAAATAAATACATATATATATATATATATATATATATATGCAGATATAACAGTGCAGTGCAAATGTATCAGCTACCTCAGCGCTGTCCAACTTCTGTGGTACCAAGGGCCAGAATTTTTTTTTGGCCTACGTGGCTGAGGGACTATAATGGAAGCCAGTGTTGACCTCCCCCACTTTTAAACCAAACCCATTTAAACCACACCCATGTTATCTCAAGGATATTTAAGACCTTGTCCACATTAATGGTGGTAACACACATCCACCATCAACTAAAAATCATTTAAAAATCAAACATGCCCAATAGGACTATTTTACCTCTAATTATTCATATCTTAAATGGGATCAAGTACAACGTACAGTTTAATTATTACAGAGAAAAACAAAAATCATTTTTTTAAAATGTCAACTATTTGATTAAAATTGAGTCTATGGGAGATGACCATCCCAAAATTCAGAGCTTTCTGGAACAGGTTTCTGGATAACAGATCCCATACCCATGGATGTATTCTGGTTCAGTGTCTAGCGCTAAGCACTGGACCTCAATGTGCCCTTTCAGTGCATGCGCATTACAAAAGTGATGTAATGCGCATAACTGACGACGTCCATAAGATCGATGCCCATAAGTTACCCACTGCCCCCTCTTCTACCACCAGATTTGGTGAAGAAATGTACAGTGGCAGTGGAAGGGCAGACATCTTTATTATTATATTTTTAAAGAAATACATTTTTTAGCATATAGACACTCGAGGGCCGCCACCCTAAAGTTGCCATCCTAGGCACAGCCCCTAGTACCTATATGGTCCATACAGCCATACCTGTATATCTCATCCCTTTTAAATAATGCAAAGCTAGTACAGGCAGTCCCCGGGTTACGTACGAGAAAGGGTCTGTAGGTTTGTTCTTAAGTTGAATATGTATGTACAGTATGTAGAAACATATACATTTACATATTAAATGCAAATTAGACAGATGTCTGTCTTAACATAGTATTTATTTTTACCTTTCTGTGCTCCGTAGTAGACAGCACACACCAGAGGGGATTTGTGGTTTATTAAAACTAAATGCAAATAAAAGTCAAGCAAACCATACTATCTATTTAGAAAAAAAATTGGTTTGTAGGAACCTTACCAATTAAAACAAATTACTTCCTGAAGGGAGGGAGGTGTATATAACTTGTCGAATTTAAGTCCCAAGAAACTGCTGCCTGGCTGTTTTTCTAGGCCCTGGGACCCCACACAGGGAGATAGAAGGACACTGGGGACTGTGGTCTCAAGTCTACCGTTCTATCTTAAAAGGAGAGCTGAGCTTCCCTAAAAAACCACAAACCACACGGCTCTGGTGGATTTCTGTTTTTTTAGGGAAGCTCAGTTAGGGGGTTATTTATAAAGGTTGAATTTATCTGAATATTTTCTGCTACAAACTTCGATCAAAACCGTTCTGGTTTTTACGCTTATTTATTATTACATTTTCTGGATATTTTTGGATTTTTCACCCGAAAACTTAGATTTTTGCAGAAAACTCCAGTATTGCACGAAACCCAGCGCACATCAAAAAATCATTGGGACTTCTCCCATGCAGGGACAGGTCTGATGCCGGATTTTCAGATTCCATCCTTGGGGTTTAATACATTCTGAAAAATTCACGAATTTTGCATGATTTTTGCATTCAGAATTTAGTAAATAACCCCCTAATTGTGCAGGCCCACAATAGTCTAGCTGCATTTTGGGAAATACCATGTGGGTTTATTTCTGGGCTTTTTTGCACCTTATAACTATTATATTTTGATCTATACAGAGTACTCTCCATGTATTTGTTCTTTGGTTTGTCAATATTAGACTTCTTCTAGACAACTACAGTATAAACACACAAAAGAAGGGTAGGGGAGGCTCATTGTTCAGCAATTAGATGCAGATCTCTCTAGAAAGTTTGTTTAATATGTGTATTGTCCAGTTGTTAATTAGAATCTGATGCACTGGACAGTACATTGTTCTATTTTAAGCTCACCACCTGGTAAAGAACAGATCCATGCCAGGGAAGAAAATGACTCATTAAAAGGGGGTGATTAAAGTACTCACAAAGGAGATGGGAAAAAATGAACTCTTCATTTACATCTGCTGATGCAGTGATCTGCCATTAGGCGCTGGCCCTAACCAGCAAATTCTTCTGCCTAACTGTGCACATTTGCCCAACAGATAAATACGTTGTGGTTCTAATGAAGAAAAGTAAAATGTTGTTATTGCTATTATATATGATATATATGATTATTTCAGCAAGACAAATTCTGTATGTTTTTAAAAGAATTGCCTGTTGAAATCTTCCTGTTACATTGCTTAATTAGTACACACGGATGAGTTTGTATTTGTACTGTCAGGCCAAGAGCAAACTGTGTCGGCCATGCAATCCAGCAGCCAAGCAAAATATCAGACCAAACTCCAGGTACTCGGTTCTACTTTGTGTTTGGTTGTGTTATGTTTTAGTCTAATATTTTTGATATTTAGATTCACTAGTACAATTAGGTGCAGCAGGTTGTTTTGTAGGAGCCTTTTATTCGAGATGCTTGGCCTGGCCCCTTAAAGGAGAACTAAACCATAAAAATAAATATGGCTAAAAATTCCATATTTTCTATACTGAACTTATTGCACCAGCCTAAATTTCAGCTTGTCAATAGCAGCAATGATCCAGGACTTCAAACTTGTCACAGGGGGTCACCATCTTGGAAAGTGTCTGTGACACTCACATGTTCAGTGGGCTCTGAGCAGCTGTTGAGAAGCTAAACTTAGGGCTCGTCACTAATTATGCAGCATAAAATGAGGTTGGCCTGTAAAATAAGCTGATGCTACAGGGCTGATTATTAAATTCTGATGCTAATTGCACTGGTTTCTGTGCTGCCATGTAGTAATTATCTTTACTAATTACTAATCAGCCTTGTATTGTGACATTTATATACTATGTATACTGTATATTGTGAGTGCGTCCCTAAACTCAGTAAGTGACTGCAGCTCAGAGCATGTGCAGTGAATCAGCAGAAAAGAAGATGAGGAGCTACTGGGGCATCTTTAAAGACACAGATCTTCTCTGCTAAAGGGCTGTGGTTGTCTTGGGCTGGTACAGAATCACAAAACATAATGTACAACAATTCTAGCTACTTCTTCAGTTAAGCTGTACTTCTCCTTTAAGAAAGAAAATTAAATCCCTAACTGGCTTGAGCTGCCAAAGATTTATGTGGGTTGCAGTTTGACAAGATTGTCAGAGGACACAGAGATCTATAATGTGAAAATAGCTGGTGATCTGTGGATTTTGGAAGACTGATGTAAACAAAAAAATAAATAAAAAGGGATGTCACAAGCTGTAGCTTTACTTATCAAAGGACAAACTTTAATTCAACATCAGTGGCTTTCCTAATCCTTATTATTTGGAGGTACATCTTTATGATTCACAAGTGAAATAATAACTTTGTGATGAATGTTGCTATAAGCAGCCTCCCTTTTTTTATTAACCCAGTAAGTGCCAGCCACAGCATGTTAACCCCAACAATGATTTTTCAACAGACCCTGGAAGGGGAGAATCTACGACATTGGCACACTGGTGCAGTCAGGTTCTATGATCTCTGTAACTTAAAGGCTTAGAATAAATAGAATGAATAAAAGATATACAACATAGATGCATATATAGTACTATATATATATATATATATATATATATATATATATATATATATATATATATATATATATATGTGTATATATATATATATATATATATATATATATATATATATATATATATATATATATATATATATACAGTATATTTGTGTTTATGTGTTTGTAGAGAAGCTGATTCAACACAGATATATATTGTTACGAGAATCTTTGCACCGTAGCTCCACAGTGCAGAGTTAATGATGCACTGGCTTTCATTCAAGCCTATCAGTACACTGAATTAGACCACAGTGGATAAAGTTGATAAACTGTTTTTCTGTGTCAAATGCAACAGGGGACATCCGTGTAATGGGTCTGTGACTGTATTTAAACACTTTCCAGCTTTACACTCATTTTACAGATTGTTGACATATAATAGTATACGTTTCTACATCTTCAGGACTTATACCGAGGTTTTATCTGTTCTGGCACAAAGGGGTATGCTTTATACTACTGACCGCTGTCCCCTCTAAGCTGTGCAATCATGTGTGCGCGCACAATAAATTGTAGTCCAGTGTTTTTTAAAAGTGCGCACACATTTCCAAAAAGTGCCCACATAATACATTTTTTTTTTTTTGCACCCAAGGCCAAGAAGAAATTAGAGGGAACGTTGCTACTGACATTTACTTAGAACTATCTAACACCTGGGCAACAATAAGTCATTTCAGCTAAAATGATAATTTTACCATGTTATTGCAGATCACATGAACATGATAAGAAAGCTAATAAAGGGAGAATCAATATACACATGTAGAATCTGTCCTTGGAGGCAGGGGTAGTCATGGAGCTCCCAATGCCTTGTACACAAATACATATTCCACTACATCGTCCAACTTTTGTTGGCACAGACTCACAGACAGAAGGTGAGCTGCGATTTAGGTGTGTCTGGGTGTAACTAGGTGTGACCAGGATTGGGTGTATCTTTTCCTTATGTTGGAAGGTACCATGAAGTTAAAAGCATACAAGGCCTTTCTCTCAACCACAGCAGATGTGTTATGCCACTTTCAAGTCCCTTCACTGCTTTGCGATGTGGTACATTGAATATGTTTTTTTCATAAGAGAAAAATATACAAGTAAGTATAATACATCTTTGTAACACTTCTGGTTATCTGCAAATGATGTCTGCCATTGTTGGTGTTGCTGCACCTTCAGTTAGTACATGGGTACCTCATATTACAATATAGATTTAATTGATTGATTATTATTATTGTTGTTATTATTAGTATTAATTTTAATAATATTATATTTAAAGAGAGTAGTACCCTGTCTGAACAATTACAACTTTGTCATTGCCAGATCCACCAACACAATAAAGCAGAGCTCTCTAGAGCAGTGAAGGGATTATCTTGTCTGGAAGTGACAGGAGTCCATCTGCTTTTCTACCCTATTAGTGCAGTTTTGAGGCTTAAACGAAATGCACTTAAAATGATGCATATTAATTATTTTGGTCTTATTGGCATTATTCCAGATTTCGCTAATTAAGCAGCTTTGTGTAGTCAGCTTTTTAAAAATCTGAAATGCCCCACAGATGTATGAGACAGAGGGATCATGGAAAAGGCATCTCAGTTGAATGAAAAATAGAAGTTATAATAACATTTGGTTTGCCTTGCTGCCTTAACTATGGATGGAATCATGCCAGTATCTGGGATTCAGCCTACTAATGTCTTGACAGCATTAACCTTTTGGAACAAATCATGGCAAGACATTCCCTCTGCTTGAACATTAATAATAATTGCCATGGCAGCAATCAACAATTAAATATATTGTAAAAATATATATTAACATACCCATACTAAGCAACTGTATATTTCAAGATCACTATAGCCTTGTATATTATGCTTGTCCAAGAAGTTATCCAAGCCATTCATAAAGGAGAACTAAACTCTAAAGTTAAAAAACCCATACCCCCCTACCCTATATAGAACCCCCTCCCTCCTCCCCCCCAGCCTAGCTGCTACCCCAGGCAAATGCCCCTAAGTCTTTACTTACCCCTCTGTGCAGATTCTGTCCAGCGGTGTTCACGGGCGCCATCTTCAGCCGATTTGGTAATCTTCAGAATGAGATCGGCGATTTGGCAATATTCACAAGTTTCGGTGCATACGCAGTTGTCACGGTACAGAAAATTGCTCCAACTGCACATGCGCAGCTACGCCGGTTTCATTCCAAAGATTAACGAAGAGAAGAAGATGGCTGCCGTGAACATGGAGGTTTAAGTAAAGCCTTAGGGGCATTTGCCCGAGGGGGAGGAGGGAGGGGGGTCTATGTAGGGTAGAGGTAGGGGTTTTTTTTAACTCCTTTAGTTTAGTTCTCCTTTAAAGGCAATCATAGAATCTGCCATCAAAACATCACCATAAAGAACCATCATTTTCTCTCCTTCAAAATAAAGTTCAATTCCTCAGGTTTACAGGAGTGGCCTCTGGTTCTATTATATTTCCTATATGAAAGTAGAGTCCCCATTATCTGTCTATAATGTCCTTGTAAAAAGAGTAACTATGCTCCTCACAGTGCCTTTTTCCAGAGAACATAACCCCAACCTTGAAAGTCTTTCCTCATAGTTAAATGGTTCCATTCCTTTAACCAGTTCAGTTGCATGTCTCTTCACTCTTTCCAGCTCATTAATAGCCTTCTTAAGGACTGCATATTCAAGATGAGGCTTTACCAGGGATCTATAAAGAAGCAAAATGATGTTTTCATCACTCGAGTCCATGCCTTTTTTATGCGACAGTACTTTATTTTCTTTAGTATCCAATGATGCTAGAGGTGCACAGTTTGTCATTCACAAAAAATCCCAACTCCTTTTAAATAAATAAGGCCACCAGCACTCCCTGCATTTATCCACATTGCATTTTTGCTGGTTGCGACCCAATTTTTTGCAATTCTGAATGTAACTTCTATTTTTGAGCAATTTGATATTGTCAGCTTAACAGTACATACTGTTTGTCCCTTTATAAACAGGTGAAAAACCTGTTTTGAATGCCTTAAGTGAATGTTTTTTTCTTATAAACCCCAAAGTTAAACAAGAATGGTTTTGCTACATTTTTTCTTGCTTACAAGTGGAATAAATTGTATATTTGTTAAACAGCATTTTAAAAACATTCAAATTGACTTCTGTGTTTAACTCTTTGAAAATGCTTTCCCAGTTAACATATTGCAGAGATGCACTCACACTGCTGTAGCTTGCACATATAAAATGAAGTGTCTTAGTTACTCCTTTATACAGTGGTCTCTGCTACAGAAACTCAAAGGAGGTCACGTAATGCTCACTGCTTTACACTAGTGCTGGAGATTTGGTTCCTCTGGCTATTACAAGATGCAACAGATCCTCTTTCTTAGTAGGTTCCTCAACAATCTGAGCCAAAAAGTTGTCATTTAGCAAATTTACAAACCTATTAGCTTTTTGCAACTTGGCGGACCCATTAATCCATTCAATATGTGGATAAATTAAGTCAATTATAATTACAAATTCCATTTGTAAAAGTAGCTTGGCTTTATTCTACTCATATACCAATGTTAATTTTCTAACTGAAATCTCTACACATAGGGCCTCAACATACCTCTAAGTGCTATTTTTGGTAATTTCTTTAGTGCATGGATTTAATTGTAGCTTTATATAAAAAAAATAAAGGTGGATCTGTACAGCCCAGTCACAGATGTTATCCAACCAGGTCCCAGAAATACCATCTAAACCATATTTTCTTTACATGAGATCAGCTCCAGCTCTCCTTTGCCTGACACAGCTCTGTGCATTAGGTAGACAATGGAAGTGACTACTTTTAAACACTTTTTGGGCAGAGACACACAGTTAGTTTCAGGGAGATTAGCCGTACGGTGACAAATCTCCTCTTCTTCGGGGTGACTAATCTCCCCGAACTGCCTTCGTCTGCCTTCCCACTGGCTAGAATGAAGATCACAGGCGGGATGGCACTCGGAGCGCTTCTTTTTCCAAAGTCACCCAAAGTTGCCTCATGAGGAAACTTTTGGTGAAATCTAGCCCTTAGCCATTCTTTCCCCTAGCACTGTTGTATTCCTTTCACGCCTATATAGATTATACCACAATTAAAAATAAGCCTGGTGCTCTACAACCCCAAACCCTTCATTCCTACTCCAAGAATTTGCAACCACATTTGACCTAAGCACCTCTCCACAGTCCAGAGCCAGGTAGCAATTACAAATTGACAAATAGGTTGAACTTGATGGACTGAAGTCTCAATTAGGGTCAGACTGGCGCTGGGGGGGCCCACCGGGTTACTAACCTCCTGGGCCCCCCATGCACATTTGCGAACATTTGAGCGCATGCACAAACTCCGGCACTACCAGAGATCAGGGCCGGGAGATCAGGGTTGGGGGGCCCAAAGATTGGGGGAGGGGGACTGGGTCGGGGGCCCATGAGGGCCGGGGCCCACCGGGTTTTTTCCCAGTGTCCCGCCGGCCCAGTCTGACACTGGTCTCAATTGTCAATACAGGTTATAACTGTGCTTTGCCAGGGCACTTTAAAGGTCCCCATAGATGCGACGATTCTTCTTTGGTGAACGACCGATTTCAGTGCAGTCCGACCAAACCGTCAAATTATAGTGCGGTTGGTGGGATTCGAACGATCGTACATCTTACGATTTTTCGGCCGACATCTGTCAGAAAATTGATCGGCCAGGTTAAAAAATCTTTATCGGTCCCAGTGCAATCTATATATGTTTACAAGGCCAAGCAGGCAGCTACCCTTCAGTTTTACTGGCAATATCGCCTGGAATGGTCTTTTTAGTTGATGGACAAATCGTACATTTAAACGATCATTTCAAGATAATCGTGGTTTCACGATAATGATTGGATAATTTAAAAATCTTTACATCTATGGCCAGCTCAGCCTTTCAGGCGGAATACCATGTGGTCTGCATACTTATCTTTTTAACATGATTTTTCAATAAAGACTATTTTTTAATATAATATAGTTTTGGGATAACTTGTTTGGTTTTGAATGTTTATGTAGCAGGGGCCCTGATTCTTCTACTTCTTCTAGTACTAAAGAATATCAGTTTATTGTGAACTGGGGGCTTTATCCCAAAAATCATGGGCCCTTTTTGACAGGCCCTGTTGAGACAAGCATCCCATTATATACATTTTTCCCTGTTACATAAAGACCATATGGGCAAAAACACACATGATCATAAATAATTTCCTATTAACTGCATCTTCATAATCAAGTGTACACAGGTAGGAAATCAAACATTTTCTATAACAATATGGAGCATTTGAATGTTTATAGTCTTCCTAATGCCAAATTACTTCTTTATTCTGAAGCAGATGGACTGCAACATGCTCCTCTATTAAAGTACATTGCCGATTTCCTAAGAAGACGGTGTGAAGTTCTGACAGCACAATGCTGCCAGCAATGAAAAACCATACACAAACCAGGGTGTGAACAGACCATTTAGAGATACTGATTAGCCCAAAGAAATAGTGATTCTGAATAAAGATAGGAGCAAGATAATACAACTGGCAGTCACTGAATACAATTGGTATATGTATGTTTGTTTGTGATTTAGGGGCAAATTCACTAAGATTCGTAGTTGCGCCAGGCGCAACTTCGCCGCACTCCGCCGCACTTTGCCAGGCGTAGTTTCGCCAGCGCTCCACAAATTCACTAAAATCCGAAGTTGCGCTCAGGGCTAGCGTAAGGTTGCAAAGTTGCACTAACGTTGATTCGCTAAGCGAAGTTACGCTAGCGATGGTTAATTTGCATACGGCGCCAAATTCAAATTTCAATGGAGGAATACGTACAATCACTACAAATGCCTGGGAAACCTTCAAAACATCAAATAAAAAATTGTTTTTGCCCTACACATGTGCCCACTGTATAGTTAAGTTGCCATGAGTTAGGAAATGTAGGGGGGAAGGAGGGGAGCCCCAAAAAAAATTTCGATCTTTTTCAGCCTATCACCAATAATATAGAAAAAACGCCAGCGTTTTTTGGGACTTAGAAAAAATTTGAACTTTTTTTGAAGCAATACCTATCTACACTATTGCGCTTCGCCTGGTCTGAGGTGGTGAAGGAAGTCTAGCGTAAAAGGTAGCGTTCAGTACACTGCGCACGTTAGTGAATTTGCGTAGTTACGTCCGTTGCCAGGTGTAAGGGTGCGAAGTAACACTAGCGAATTTACACCAGCGTCCGTTAGTGAATGTGCGAAGTAATGAAAATGACCAACGCTAGCGAATTGACGCTAGCGTTAGGCGCTTCGGCACTTAGTGAATTTGCCCCTTAGCCTTCTGGGTGATTACGTTTCCTCTCCAGTCCAAAAACGTAAAACAACTTGTGAACACTAGAAAGGAAGCGCACGCAGATGAAAGAGCATATAGTGTAGTACATTATATCCACTCAATCAGAGTGAAGTGCTCAGAAAATAGTACCAGGTATGCCAAACGTGAATATACCCAAACCAGTCCTTTAATGGGGTAAATTTACTAAGTGGCGAAAAATCGCCAGCGAAGGCTTCGCAGCCATCGAATCACTTTGCCAGGCAAAAATTCTAATTTACTAAATTGCAAAGTTGCGTCCAGGGCACAAGAACACTGGCAAATTTTCGCTAGCGTTGCTTCGGCAATCAAAGCGAAGATTCACTAGCGTTCAATTATGCTTATCACTACTTCGTTAGGGGTCTTCGCTCAGGCTAGTTTGCATACAGCGTGAAATTATAAAGTTGAATGGACGTATGTGTTGCAGCAAATACATTACATTACACAAGTCAAGGGAACCTTAATAAAGACAATAGAGTTGTTATAATGCCCTACACATGAGCCCACTGTAAAGTTAATGTTCCATATGCTAGAAAATATATGGAGGACTTTTGCAGGCTATCACTCTGAAAAAAAGAAAACACGGAAGCGTTTTTTTTTTGGGCACCAGCGAGTTATCCAGAGGAAGCGTGGCCACTCCAAGTGAAATGTGTTGAGCTACCTCTTTGATTTTATACATGCTGAATATGAAACAATTCGAATTTACAGTAAGTCATAAATCAATCGCATTCAATTATTTGATATTCTAAATTGAAGGCTTCCATTTCTCAGTGCACATATATTAAATGCTTAGTTAATCTTAAACCAAGCATTGTCCACTCACTGGCTATTTATCTCTTTTTAAATGTTTTTCTCTTGACTGCCAGATCAATGCCTATCTACTTAAATATCCCAATCTGACATTGCTTATTAAAAAATTCTTGCCTCTAATAAAACACCACAGGCCTTTAGATTAAGGTAAAGAAATAAATGAATAGCTGACTTTAGCATTACATTGTAAAGTTCACTCACTAATACTGGCTAGCCAGAACATACTGTGCTTTATATACTTCACATCCTCTCTGGTTGCTTTAAAGTCAACAACTCTCAGAAACATCAAATCAGCACATATTAGATTAACCCATTCTGCCATTTTAGTATGACTTTTTGGTGTCTATTTCTTTTTTAAAAAATAATTGCAGATGGGCTTCAGTGGAAGCTGCCCTAGTAATTTGCTAATGGTCCCCTTTGCAGACGAACATTTCTTCAGGCCCTCCAAGAGGGGGAATTCTAATCTAGTAAAAAACAGGGCCAGTATGGGGTACGCAGAAGCATCAGCCTAGGGACAATTACTTTGTTTACTAAAATGCACAACAGCACACTATTTGATCATTTCACAAGCTCCATGTCCCATAACTCCATTTCTGTTTCTGCTAGTCTATGTCTGCCACTGCCACAGCCGGTGGGAACAGATTGCCACATTTGCATTTATTGCCAAAGCCCCTTGGGCTGGTTGTGTGACCAATAAGCCAGCTACACTTACCACAATAAGACTGTTGCATTCAACTATTTTAAATGAAACATCAGAGAGCTTGTATATTCCCACACGGCACAGTGCAAAATACAAAAAAATAGGTATAAACTTCAAACACCCAAGGTCCTACACTCCAAAATGGAGCACACAGACCTTGTGATTCCCTGGCAGTGTTCTGCAGGGCTGTACGAAGGGCACATGTGCATCCTCTCTCCAACTCCCTTGCACATCATTTAGACCTGGCAGTTAGTGAGCGACATTGGGAGCAAGCTGCAAATCCTCTACTTACCCTATTGTAGGCAGTAATGACATTCTTGCCTTTAAATGACCATTTGGATTGGTTTTGTTGGGTTACTAGATCTCATGTAAACGTAGTATGAATTTGATTAAATTATATTAGCTCGCTCCCAACCCACACCCGACCCTAACCTCGCCATCACCTCCATTTATATAGCCGCCAATATCTGATGACACAATAGGGGGGCAGGATGGGGCAAGCGTGCGCAGGCCCTGATTTGTGGAAAGGTTACAAAGGTCCAGGCCTAGGCCAGCAGAATTGTAGGGAGGTGGCATGCGCTCAACCACACCCGCACTGGTTAGGAAGCACTGGGGATTCTCCAGGAGATTCAATATTTTTTAAAATTTCCTGTGCATCAATCTCCAGGACTCTGGACTCAATGCTGAAAATTTTTGCACATATGCACAAAGGAAGGGGAGCGATGAACATCAGCGGGCCTAGGGGTGCCTGCTTTGTAAATCCGGACTGAAAAAGCCAAAATCAAGCAGAGTAAGATCGCGGTTGGGGAGGGCGAAAGAATAGATCAACCTGAATCTAACTAATTGGCCAGATACTAGAAATTGGTGGCCAGTGTAAATTGTGTAACTGCAAGATATCAATCATAGCATAGTGATCAGTAGAAACAGCACAATATCTGCTCTCTCCAGAAGGACATTATAAACTGGCTTCAGAAATAGGAATAACTAATGTGAGAGGCATGATACTTGAGCATAGTGAAGTGCAGAATGACAAGCCATCAAAAATAATTTGGAAAAGAAACCTAATCAGATTCTGCATGTATTTTGGCCTATGCAAATGTATGTAATTTACTTTGATATAGTTCTTTAGAATATATTATATCATTATAAATCGATACACATGGACAACCCATGGCAATAAAATCTGCTATTATTGTGCCATAACTCTGTATGAATACTAATTGAACAGACCGAGCCAAAGCATCCTAATGCTGAGAGCTTGTGTTCTCTGTCACGACTGATTAAAGGAAGTTATTAAATCATTTATAATAATAAAAACCTAATAGGCTCTAGGCTTCTTCACTTTTTACCAAAGCAGATAACAAATGTAAACAATAAAGTCTGAGGTCCATTTATTTTCCTGAGTTCATATGTAGGAAGATTAAGTTTTTTCATTAAATTATTCTCTATAAAACATTAGCTTGGTCCCTTGTGGTTTATGGTCTTTTGCAATAGTGTTATTGACTTTTACAATGGGAAAAATGATTCCGCCACAAGTCAGTAACAAGTCCTATGCACTGCGCATAAATGTTTTTCCTAGTAGGCAATGCAGACTTTCACACAGCACTCATTGCCCCCTGCAGGTGCCAAAAACAACTCCAGGCTCCCTGAAGCCATTATTTATATTAAAGTATTGGGTCCATGTAGATAAAACTTAATATTAAAGTGAACCCTGCATGTTTCAGCAGTTTCTACAGTCAGCTTGCCTATTAGTATAATAGTTTTGAAAAAAATCCAGGACTCGTTTACTGTCTTACTAGAAGGGATTAGTCAACATCTCTGCTTTGGTAGGTGGAAGAAAACAAGGGCATGCAACGTTGTAGATGAACCAGGCAAAATATGCATTGACATATTTTTTGGTCACTTTGAAGCTGCAAAAGAGGCCTCCACAATAATATTACATTTGAAACTCTCTACAAGTATATTAGCCGGTAAAACACCTGCCAAGGCCGGGGCCGGTATTACACAATGTAGCTGCCATTAAATTTGTAATACCCTTAAAAAGACCCCTCGGCCCGCCCCCAATGCCCTGGAAACTTAACTTTAGTTCTCCGTCTGGATATCTCTGTGCCACGGCCCTGCCCCTTTTACATCATGGCTGTCCCTTTTTACATCATGGCCCACCCCTTTTGACATCACACTCCGCCTCTTTTTGTTCCCGCCCCCCACCAGCCGGTAAAAAAATTAGGAAAACGTGGCAACCCTACTTGCAGTCCTTCACTGACAAAGACCCAAAGCTTCTACAGTGAATAACTGTACAAATAATCAAATAGGCTTCGAAAACGTACTAATTAAAAAAAGCCCTCACATGCATTAGAAAGTTTTCTGTATACATGACAATATAACGAACTGGCATGTCATCATATTTTGGCGTGCTTTTTTCAGCCCTGTCCAGAAATAAGCTGGAAAAAGAATTTGTGCAGACATATCTAGCAGCTCCTGTGTGCTGGTCTATATATAGGGTGCAATGTTACATTCTACAGATAAGATGCACAGGCTACTCAAGGCTGAGGAGGGTTTATCAATCAATGATTGTAAATTATTAATGGGATCCCTTATCTCTCATCTGACTTACTATCAACTGGCGAAGGAAGGGTTAAGAGCAACTGTCAGGCAGATCGTTCTGTACGGTTTATGACACTGTCGCCTCTGTCACTGTTATCATTCAAATGTGTTTAGACTATAGTGTCCCACTCACAACAGTATAAAAAATTCCTGTCTCTGTATCACTTTAATAGTTTCCAGATGAGCACAGCTATCATGTTCTTGTATATTGCTAGTTCCCCCATGAAACTGGGTGCCACCCCAAGCTATGGCTTGTACCTGAAATTAACGGGGTTATTTAAGCAATTTCCTGCAGGTGTAACAGATTGGATTTTCATATGTTTGCAAGATGCTTAAATCAAAAGCTAAGAAAAGGCAGATTATTGCTCCAAAGTTTTATGGCCACTTGACTGCACTGTGGATACAATAGCTAGTAGGACACTTCCCTATGATATCCCTGTTATGATCTGCTCATTGGCCTGAGGCTTAAACAATTGGATGAGCCTGACTTGGCTGACCTCTGGGGTGGCAAAGACTGACCTCCCCAAGCAAGTGGAACTTTCCATATATGGCTAACTTTACTATTTTAGTTTAACAGGGTTGTTTATGGTAGGATGTCAGCAATTTGCATTTGGGCTTCATTTTTTATTGGTGATTTTTATTGGTGATTTTTAGGTATTCTTTGCTGCTGTTGTTTTGCGAATCAGGCTTGGATATTTACCTGCGAGCGGAAGCGAGAATGAAAGCTGCATTGTAGAAGCCCTAAAAAGAAAATAAACAATAAAAAAATAGAAATAAAAATATACAATCACAGTCACTGCTTTTTTCCCAGAATGTAAGTGTAATCTTGGCCTTACAAGAAATTGTGCCTGATGCATAAAAAGTTAAAGGGATCCTGTCATCGGAAAACATGTTTTTTTTCAAAACGCATCAGTTAATAGTGCTGCTCCAGCAGAATTCTGCACTGAAATCCATTTCTCAAAAAAAAAAAACAGATTTTTTTATATTCAATTTTGAAATCTGATATGGGGCTAGACATTTTGTCAATTTCCCAGCTGCCCCTGGTCATGTGACTTGTGCCTGCACTTTAGGGGGCAAATTCACTAAGATGCGAAGTTGCACCAGGTGCAACTTCGCCGCACTTCGCCGCACTTCGCCAGGCGTAGTTTCGGCAGCGCTCAGCAAATTCACTAAAATCCGAAGTTGCGCACAGGGGTAGCGTAAGGTTGCGACGTTGCGCTAGCGTTGATTCGCTATGTAAAGCGAAGTTACGCTAGCGAAGGCTAATTTGCATACGGCGCAAAATTCTAATTTCAATGAAGGAATACGTATCAGCACTACAAATGCCTAGAAAACCTTCAAATCAGCAAATAAAAATTTTATTTTGCCCTACACATGTGCCCACTGTCTAGGTAAGTTGCCATGAGTCAGGAAATGTAGGGGGGAAGGAGGGGAGCCCCAAAAATATTTTCGATCTTTTTCAGCCTAACACCCATCATGTAGAAAACACGCCAGCGTTTTTTGGGACTTAGAAAAAAATTTGCCTTTTTTTGAAACAATCCCTATCTACTCTATAGCGCTTCGCCAGGTCTGAGGTGGCGAAGGAAGTCTAGCGTAAAAGGTAGCGTTCAGTACACTGCGCAAGTTAGTGAATTTGCGTAGTTACGTCGCTAGCAAAAATTCGCCTGGCGTAAGGGTGCGAAGTAACACTAGCGAATTTACGCCAGCGTTCGTTAGTGAATTTGCGCAGTAATGAAAAATGTCAAACGCTAGCGAATTAACGCTAGCGTTCGGCGCTTAGTGAATTTGCGCCTAGGAGAGAAATGCTTTCTGGCAGGCTGCTGTTTTTCCTTCTCAATGTAACTGAATGTGTCTCAGTGGGACATGGGACTATTGAGTGTTTTTCTTAGATCTACCAGGCAGCTGTTATCTTGTGTTAGGGAGCTGCTATCTGGTTACCTTCCCATTGTTCTTTTGTTTGGCTGCTGGGGGGAAAAAGGGAGGGGGGGTGATATCACTCCAACTTGCAGTACAGCAGTAAAGAGTGATTGAAGTTTATCAGAGCACAAGTCACATGACTTGGGGCAGCTGGGAAATTGACAATATGTGTAGCCCCATGTCAGATTTCAAAATTGAATATAAAAAAATCTGTTTGCTCTTTTGAGAAAATGGATTTCAGTGCAGAATTCTGCTGGAGCAGCACTATTAACTGATTCATTTTGGAAAACATTTTTTTTTCCCATGACAGTATCCCTTTAAAACAAACATTTTGCACATGCAAATATCCACAAACTAAGAGCAATTTGCAGTTGAGCTGACCCCTGGAGATTACATCACCCATGGTGCACCCACTGACACTGGCTTTTGCTACTGGGACCAACTGTATTGTTATATTGGGTTTTACAAGAACAAGCAAGCTATAACATTGGTCTATTGAAGGACTATAACACAAACTCATACAGCTTAGAGATTTAGGTGTCCTAGAAGAATGATAATTATGCATTTGATGGGGACCAACTGTAGTTCAGAATTAATTCTTTAAAATATTGCATGTAATATGGGAAGCACAGCCCCTTAGAACAGGGGTCCCCAACCATTTTTATCTGTGAACCACATTCAAAAAAAATTTATGTAAAAAAAAATATGTAAGAACCTGGGGTTGCCAAATATGGACTGTGATTGGCTATTGGTAGCTGCTGTGTGGACTGGCAGCCTATAGGAGGCTCTGTTTGGCAGTACACCTGTTTTTTATGCAACTAAAGCTTGCCTTTAAGCCAATAATTCAAAAAGAAGTACCTACTTTAAGGCCACTGGGAGCAACATCCAAGGGGTTGTTGAGTAACATGTTGCTCACATGCCACTGGTTGGGGATCGCTGCCCTAGAATGTCATCCAAGGGCTGACATTTGCGCTCAGATTTCTCATGTCCATGTCACATTTCTGTCCTATTCAAGTAGCTCTGTGTGCACAGGGTCACTTTTAGGACTTTGACATTAGAAGGGTGTTATTTTGGATATCCCTGTTTCTTTACCCCCCCCCTCATAACTGCTTTCTGGGGCCTAAATGTTCCAACAACACTAGTGCCCTGCACATCCCTCCCTCCAGCCCCGCGTGCACATTAGGATTATTTAGAAAGCTTAAATATTACATGTGACATCATCCTTGTTGCTGTCAAGGGAAGAGAGAATTCGTTTTCTTTGTGTTCTGCTCAGCGCTGGTGGGGAGGGGCCCTTCTCACCCCTGCAGTGCACAAGAGGCCTTAGATACAGGGTCCTCATCATCAATTTGCAGCTTAGCTTTTGCTGCAGAGCTAGTGCAAAAATAGTGCCAATAATCACATACACGCACAGAAACATTCCTGCAATAGCTTTAAAAACATTATATACAGTTTAGCATATGGAGTTCAAGAGTGACAACAAACAGCATATTTTATATGCTTGCATTCTCCTAAAGTTATCATTCAATGTTATAATTTAATGAATATTATGTTTAACAGGTATTTCCATGGCACCAACATATT
Source organism: Xenopus petersii (assembly GCA_038501925.1). Classification (NCBI taxonomy): domain Eukaryota; kingdom Metazoa; phylum Chordata; class Amphibia; order Anura; family Pipidae; genus Xenopus; species Xenopus petersii. The sequence goes on from CM076685.1 coordinate 91,180,205, forward strand.
CCATAGCCCTGCACAACAGAGGGGTGTAAACATCAAGCATACAAATTACACAGAAATACTAATACAGGGGGTAAGAGAGTCCAGCATTTTAGTGCTTACAAGTTCCCCATAACGTTAATATTACGTTAATATTTAATCAGGGCAGTTAACTCAGGGATCTTGCAGGCAGAGGTCCTCGACTTGTTCAGCCTTTGTGTGTAGCCCTTTAAAAAATTAATTTTAACCAAAAAAAAAAACAGCTTATTAAATACATGTTAAGGCCCCCCTAACCTGCCACTATAAGTTTTATTTGCAGATTTGTTTTTTTCTTTTTATCCATGCTGTTTTACATTGGGTTTAATGTTCAGTAAATTAATGACCTTCATTATAAGTAATAGCTGGTCTGGGGCTCTCTTGCTGAACTACAGTTCCCAGCATTCCCTGACAGCCAGTATTGCAACAATAGCAGGGGGTTCTAGCCATGGGTGTCCATAGGAGGGGGCAGTTGCCCCAGCTTGACTTTTTCAGCTTTTCCAAGAAATTATTTGTAAATTCCCAACAACACAAAAAGTTTTTTATACTTCTCCTAAAGATGGGCCCTAAAGGGGTGGTTCACCTTTGAGATGACTTTTAGTATGATGTAGAGAGTGATATTCTCAGACAATTGGGTTTCATTTTTTATTATTAAAGTTTTTTGAATGATTTAGCTTTTTATTCAGCAGCTCTTCAATTTGCATCTTATGCAATCTGGTAACTAGGGTTCAAATTACCCTAGCAACCATGCATCGATTTGAATAAGGCACTGGAATATGAATACGAGAGGACCTGAATAGAAGGATCAGTAATAAAAAAAACTAACAATAACAATACATTTGTAGCCTTGCAGAGCATTTGTTTCTTAGAAGGGGTCAGCGACGCCCATTTGAAAGCTGCAAAGAGTCAGAAGAAAAAGGCAAATAACTATAAAAAAATAAATTATGAAAACCAATTGCAATTAACCATTCTATATCATAATAAAAGTTACCTTAAAGGTGAACCACCTCTTTAATTGTGTTATCTGCTGCATTATCATGACTAAGTTCATCCTCAGTGGCATGCAACCAACCGTATGTGATATTAATGTGATATTAGCTTACTTGCCCCTGCCCTGTAAAATTTTCTACGGACACCCATGGTTCTAGGGTTAGCATTTTAAGGGTTAATGTTAGGGTTAGCAAAGAGCATTGTCCCAGAGGGGATCAGGGCAGTAGCGTTCATCATCATTAAGGTTATCATTTAACTAAACACTCTGAGAACCAGTATAATGTAACATAAAAATAATCTGCAGAATCTCTGGAAACTGGAATTCTATTTGAGAGCAAAAAAGTGGGTTTATAGTAGAATAGCTGGGGGCTCTGCTGTGACCCCCCTCCCCGTCTCTGCCACTGCAGTTCCGATCAGCAGACCCCCAGTGCCTATTTCGGTCTCTCCCTGCTCTGATGTGCTCACAGCCCAGCTGCCTGCCTTGATTTGTCATAATGCAGAGAGAAGGGGAGAAAAGGGAAGCTTGCTCTGCAGCATTGCAGGTACGGAGGCACCGAGAGGACAAAAGAAGCAAGGCGGCAGGCTTCCCAGGCAATCCAAAGGGGGGCTCAGGCGGCCCCTCCCTGCACAAGCAGATGGTTGTCATCTGAGGGCAAGAAGAGAGGTGGAAACAAAAGCAGAGGCGTGCTCTGATCAGCACTGCTGCAGGGACAGCGCCAGAGCCCACCTGCATTCCTGGAAAGTCAGCTCCTCAGCACTCTTACTTACTCACAGGCAGCAGCAGAGACAGAGAGAGAGGGCAAGGTTAGAGTGCCAGGCTAGGGGACTGGGCAAAGCCTGCATCTGCACTCAGGGGCACAGCTAAGCCTACTGGCGGCAAGAGTGTGAAGCCAGCAAGTTGGGCAGAGGAGAGGAGGTGGGCTGTTTACCTGCGGCACGTGTTGTAGGAGATTTTGCTACAGAGTCACAACAGGAGGCAAAGTTTAGAAAAGAGACAAAGAAAGAGGGAAGGGGGGCCCAAAGATTTTTTTTTTTTCAAACAAAAGACAAACTTTAGCATGGCCCGTCCTACCCAGGAGCGCGCTCTCTGAAAGTGGACTTCTTTTTTTTTTTTTTTTTTTTTTCTTTCTAAGCTGGACTTTCAATGGAGAATAAAGTAGAAGGTAGATGCTTTCTGTTCCGTGGGAGGGTGTTTTTGTGAGTGTTTTTCTATCCCTGTGATGTGCTGTGAGTACCATTGCTGTCTTTTTATTGTGCTGTGTAACATTATTGTGCTTGTTCAAACTGTGAATGATGTGATGATCCTGTGAAATGAATCACCCTTACTAACCACCGTTTGCATTGCCTTCAGAGATCCAACATTAACTCCCTTTGTCTCTCGTTGTTTTTTAAACAATATTTTATAAATAACGTTGCCCTTTGTGAACCAGGGGACAAATGGGTTCTAAGCATGCCCAGGCACTTAAGAAGGGTTGAATTACTGAGCACAAAGACCTTCTTCCTTGGCTGTCATGGAAGTGTTAATGTATCAACAGCAAAATGAGTTTAACTCCGAGTTGAAGACGTGAGTTTAGGCAGCTAATGCGCTGCATGTTTCATCTCCTTTTGTGTATTGGGGCCAGTGGTAATATTAACCAGTGGCTCATTCTCAAGTGCAAGGTGCAGGATCAGCTGTGCAATGCAGCACCCTGCCTCATCTCACAACAACAGAAGAGCAAAAAAAGTTTCCATACACAAATAGAAGAACAATTCTGGACTTAACCATCTTTCAGGTATATAGGTAGGAAACTCAAATAACTGAAAGAACTTCTTTCCCTCCTTTTTGTTCTTTGATTAACCCCAGTCTTGGAATTCTCATCCTCAAATGTAGCAAGGTTTATGTTTTTTTCATTATAGGAATGAGCAAGCACAGTCAATATAATAAATGTATGTTGCATCTATTAATTTAAATACATAGTAGCCATGCAATAGTTACAGTATGGGCCTGTGTGCAGATGTATTTAATTTTTATGGAGTTTTTGGAGATTATGCAGTAACTATTGGCACACGGGGTGAAACTTGCCTTTATAGCTCCGTGCTTTCAGATTCAGGTAACCGTGTCCATTTAGTTTGCTTTCCCTTTTTTGGACTCTGATCACATTTTTGACGCTTTAAGCATGTTCGCAATTGGAAGAATTCTCTGATCAAACAGTAGTGATTGTCCTGTTTAATACCATACATTTTTTTTTTGTCTTGTGTATACACTGAAGTTTTCTTTTAAAGTGACACGTGGCAGAAAGTTGCTGCCTGCCTTGGACTGCAGCTGGGACAGAGACAAAAATAAGAGCAGCAGAACTATTTGTCGCTGGGGCAGAGACAAATATAGTGGCAACAGCACTACTCTGTGCCTTGTGCACCCCACTGCAGTCTTGTTTACAGAAGGCTTAAAGCAGCCGCATTGCAATAGATTCGATCAGAAGTCGCTTTGTTTTTCCAGTTCATTCACTTGTTAACGTTAATGAACGGCCAGTGTGTTGGAAATGTGTTACATGTCATTGAATTGATAGGGAAACCCGGCTCTGATAGCACTGCCGGTATTATTCTGGCTTTAATGGAGAGGGCAAGATTCAATTCTTTTATTATGTATTAAGATTTTTCCAACTGCTGTATTTGCTCGGCTGTTCATTTGTTGCAAGCGGCGGTGATGTCACAGTTTCTTCCACCCATGCACATTAGCTGGAGCTACAGGATTGCAGTGTTGAACACAGGCTGTTTTTTTCCATGGATTGTACCCAAGTCGTGTTCATTGGATGGTGTGAATTTGTGAATGAGTGTGCTGGTGGGTGGGGGGTGAAAAATGCAGGTAGCCGCTTCCTAAAAAGAGAACTCACCAACGTATAGGCTTCTGGAATACAAATAAAGGGAATGGGGTATGCATTGAGCATGTTAAGAAATGACATAAAAGAGGAAGATTTTTTTAAGCTTTGCAGCACAGATACCCAACCCTGTGCATTTCTTTGGCAATGTTTTATTCCGAATAAAAATGCTGTTCATTCAAAAAATGGGAACATCTGTGCCGAAGGAAAGAGATTGGTGACTTGTTGATTCTGTCCTACGTTTGCCATAGTGCAGCAATAGCTCAGAGAGGTTGGCTTGCTCCCTTTCATTCAGGGATTGGCAACCTGCCTGGCTCTCTTGCTAAGCTAAGAACTACAGCTCCCAGCATGCATATAAAGCCTTCTGCAGGCAGTGATATCTTACTGAATTGCTTATATTTAATATTTCCTTAAGGTATTTGCAGCAGCATTGATTGATAATGTTTTTGCATGTGAATTATAGGCGTGCCATAGTCATTCACTCACTCCTTTAAATTGGGTCAGTAAGAGGCAGTATCTTCAGGGAGACAATGGTCCTTGAAAGACTATATTCTATATTACAATCTCAGTACAATATCAATAATTATCAATTTACATGGAGCAAGCCAACATTTCTTCCTTTCAGTAGCTTTTTGGTACAAAAGTTACCCAGGAAAAGGTTGAATAATAATTGGTGAGTTGCAGTCTCTGCTCTTTTGGCAGCAAAATGGGTGCTATTACCATGAACTGTAGCAAATAAGAATCTTTGCATGAGGAAGGCAATAAGGCTGTTTTCAGTGCATGGCAGCATTGACCAGGGAAGCTGCTCCATATTCTCAGCATTAATGTTAAGATGGTTTAAGTTTGATTGTATAGCACTGGTGCACTTTAGTTTAGCATTCAGTAACTTTGTGCTGTTAACTGGGGTAGGGGGACAGTAGCAAAGGCGTATAACTGATATGTGATCAATTTTATTTTTTGAACACAGTGTTCCATACCCACATATAATTGTTTTGTTTCTACCCTACTACCTCCCCGTGTCATGTCATTGGAAGGTGGCGTTAGGTTTAAAGCTATTGAGCTTTGTATAAATAAGGTCCTTCTACCCCAATCTCCCAGCTGGTGTCTATAATTTACACTTAAGGTGGAGTTCATTGTAGGTAATTTGATAAACTACCTCCACATTCCATAGTGCAACAAAAGCCAAAAGGGATGTCCAGCATATGTCCTTTTTTTGTGCTGATGTCGAATACTAGTATATTTTGCCCCTTGAATATTTGACCATTGGGATACATTTTTATTAATGATCGGATGTCATTCTATATGCTAATACTTCATATGTCTTAGAGATCACTAGTTTGAAAGTTTTATCACAAGTCAGTGTCTTATTACATACAGCTGGAGAGGATGCTGCATAAAATCCAAAGGAACACTATTAGGTAGTAGTAAACATCAATTGCACCCCAATGTTTTGAAGTGCACTTTGCCCCACGTGTTGAGTCCTAAGGTGCAACTTATTAAGGAGAACTAAAGCTTAACTAAAGAAGTAGGCTAGAAATGTTGTACATTATGTTTTGGGCTTCTGTACCAGCCCAAGGCAACCACAGCCCTTAAGCAGTAAAGATTTGTGCCTCTAAAGTTGCCCCAGTAGCTCCCCATCTTCTTTTCTGCTGATTCCCTGCATATGCTCTGTGCTGCTGTCACTTACTGAGCTTAGGGACTGACCAACTCAAAATATACAGTACACATATACTATAAATGTTACAATATACCGTAAGGCTGATCAGTAATTAATATAGATAATTATTACATGGTAGCAAAGAAACCAGTGCAACTAGCATCAGAATTCAATATTCAGCCCTGTAGCATCAGCTTATATTACAGCCCAACCTCTTTCTGATGGATAATTAGTGACGAGCCCTAAGCTTAGCTTCTCAACAGCTGCTCAGAGCCCACTGAGCATGTGAGTGTCGCAGACACTTGCCAAGATGGTGACCCCCTGTGACAAGTTTGAAATCCTGAATCATTGCTGCTATTGACAAGCTGAAACTTTAGGCTGATGCAATAAGTTCATTTTATACAATATGGCATTTCTAGCCATATTCATTTTTAGGGTTTAGTTTTCCTTTAAGCACAAACAGCTGTGCCTTTCACTGTATTCAGTGCTGCCCTTGATTGGCAGCTCTGCATATAGAGGGAGCTTCACTTTGCCTTTTGTTAAACATGAAACTGAAGTCTGTGAAACAACAGAGCATTGAATACGTTCTACACTTTTACACCATGGGTTGAAAGCTGTAGGTGTTGCCACCATCCAGATCATCATGTCCATTATGTTAGGACCTTTCCATGACCTGCAGCTTTTAAGGATTTAATAATTACTTATCAATTTTATTATTGTCAATGAATCTGAATTCAGAACAAAATCCATCAATTAGTTGTCCTTACATCCTGGAATAAGTGGCGTAGCCTTTCTTTAAATATAATAAGTTCTTTATCTGACTGTACTTCCACCAAGATCCAGTGATGTTAATTTCTTGGAAGCAGAAGCTTATCTGTCACTGGGAAATGCCGTTTAGGACTCTCAATCACTTTCCAATAATTGTTCCTTCTGTTGAGCAATCATTAATTTTAATTAGATGTGCCTCTCAGTCTAGTGCTTTAAGATGGAAAAATGGAAGCACAATAAATATAGATATTGCATTTTTAAGGACATGTGCATGTACTTCCAAAACAGTGAATAATATCCAACTTAGTATCCACAATGAAATCTTCCTGCTGCAAGACAAAGAGATAGAGAGGGTGATGTCATGTTCCCCAAATGGTAACATGCGGGTGACATGGTGAGCTGTGTGACGTGCTTGGTTCAATTCTAACGGTAACTCACATTGTTATTATTCGTCCTCCGATTAACTGATCCAAATGTACTAACAGCTCAATAAAAATTTAGTTTACTGTCAATTTAGTTGGCTGGCTGGTTTTTAATACTGTTTCAAATAAATGCATGAGAGACTGCATATCCCTCATTGTAACTGTGCCGGTTTTCATCTTGTGTTATTATGCCTTGTCTTTTTTGTGTTCATTCATCATTAGAATTTTGATGAAGTTCACGAAGAAAGATTATGAATAATCATCTTTGCAGCACGTGGAACTGTTTTTCATGTGCTCCATTATTTCTGATGCATCATTTTAGTTTCTGAAGTGTGGTTCCTCTAGTCTAAAACACGTGTTTTCAGACTTATTTTGCTCAAATACCCCTTTGAGGTCCAACATTTGGCAAGGCTCCTTTAAGCCTATACCATGGTTACACATATGAAATAATTTACTGTATCAATTCAGCCATAGTTACAAGAATATCTAGGACATCAAATAAGTGTTCTCCCCAAACCATGCTCCATCATACCTTCAAGGCATTCTGCTCAAATATGTCCTTCAGTGGCCTTCAGACTGAGCTCCCAGCCAAGGCTCTGCACACCCTAGGGATTCCACATTTTGGGAACAACTGCTGTTGGAGTCATGATACTTTAGTACAGTTCCATTACATTCTAGAATACAGTACATTTCTTCATTGTCTAATGCAGATATGCACAACCTGCTGTGCTATACCTAAAATAACACCAGTGGTGAAGTGGTGCATGAAGTTGTTGCAATGGAGCCACCAATCTACTGGAAGTGGTACTTCCTTTTTGACACCTTGTTTGAAATCTTTGGTTTGAACTGCTTCCAACTCTTGCTTCCCATTGCAGTGGATATTTTCTGGATATCCTCTAAATTATGCACCGGGGGATCAATCGTCACAGGAGATCTGTTAGAATTACTCATCCACATATTGATCCACCAAAGTTCTTACAAGCAGATCATTAAAATGTGCACTATGGCAGGCTTAAAGACAGATAATTGGTTCTGCAGTATATCACTTACTCTGTGGGCACCCCAAATGTATTGTTCACATTTCAAAAAATGGACCAACACTACCTAGTGCATTTAAAGATGGTTTTAATCAAATATGTCCAGCTTTATTGAGGATTACAGGAACTGTAGTTGAGCATCAGAAGAGCTTCAAAGTGTATTGTGTATAGAGACCTATAAGAGTTCTAAGTAACGAGGCATTAAATTATATTAAATGAATACAACATGTGCCCCTTCTAAATGCTCAGGGGACACATGTGATGGCTGTGGAAGCTTGCAGGTTACCCATCACTGCTGGAAGGCCTTTAATATCAAAGGTGACAATGGTATTGTAGCTGGGTTGTAAGTTTGTTTTTAGTATGGGAGTGCAGGAGCTCATGGCACAATGCAACAGATGCAATTAGAATTACTATAGTTATGGAAAATATTTTATTACTACGGACTTTGCTGCAATCTCTGTACCCTGCCCGTATTATGTTTCATTCTCCATCTTCAAAAGTGAAATTTGGAGGGGGTAAAAGGATTTCCCCCCCAAATTTTATGTGCATGGATTTTCAAAAAAAAAGTCACCGGTTTATATAAAGGGAGGTTGATATTTCTGTGACAGGATGACAAAATTTGTGCCGTGTAATGAAACTTAAAAATGATGCTTGATGGTGAATTTATAGTGAGGAAACGTCTAACTAATGGAAGGCTGGTATTTTTTTTCAGAAAATGTGGTAACCATAGGACCCCTAAATGTAGCACCATGGGATGGGAATGCACCATCTTGTAGAGCTTTGGGTCTCCTTCTCTGTGACAGCTGACATCGAGCATGTGCAGTCAGGTCTGGAAAGACATCAACTATTCATGCTCCTGTCAGAAGATTGCAGAGAAGAAGATTGCACTAACTCTGCAATACTTCTTATTTCTCAGATTAACATTCCGCAAACAGGCAAATTTAGGTGAGCCAGGTTTAGAAGGGTGGGCTTTGGAGGGGCAAAGTTTAAAAGTACCCTTTTGTTTACCTGGAGGCCGATGATGGCTTACTCTTCATCAGTGTGAACAACAAACATTTAGGCAATATGCAGGTGTAGGGGATATATATGTTTTACATAAAGTACATCCCTGTAAGTAGGCTTGTCCTGTCATAGCTTTAAGCATTCTTGGCTACAGCTGTCATCAGTCTTCTTCTGAATGTGTAGGAAGCATGCAAATCCATAAATTCAGTAGTATGTACAAATTCCATGGGAAAATTTCTGGCTTTTTCATAAAAATTCGGTGTGAAATATTTTCGTATGCTTAATATTACAGGGTTTTCCTCCTCTACAACAGCCGGCAAGCTCCAGGTAGTATCCACCTATAACAACTTATAAAATAAATAAGGACATTGATAAAACTTTGACTAGCTGAAGGTAGTAAGACTTGATGCTAAAGCTCAGGTTACCGTCTGTTTAGACTAGCATCTTGCTCACTGCTGTACATGTAGGATTGAGCATTTTAGACTTCTGGAAAACTAATGGATATTATTCAAAATAGATAAGACCCAGTTTGTCATAGGAAGTGATCTGCTGGCAACTTGACTAAACATGGTAGAATGAACAAGGCCTTGTTCATTGCATACAACTGCTGATATTATATCCCAACGGCCCAATGTTTAACACCTCTACCATGCATGGGTGTGGTCCTGGGCACCATCACCATGGAGCTTGTATGTTCTCCCCGTTTCCTTCCACACTCGATAGAAAAACCATCCAGGCAAGTTATAAAGAAGAATAATAACATTTGCCATAAATTCAGAGCTGCTGATCTTAATTATGGGAAAGAATTAGTCTCTTGGGTTCCCCCTCTGTTTATCAGTAAAGACTAACTCATTTTTTAGAAAGCATTCCTGTCTCTGCATCTTCAGAGGTGCCAACCTGGGTCTGAAGTAGTCCTTATGCATCTTAGCTCCACCTGTCCCCACTTCTGTTTTGCCCCGGACTCACCCCTAATTTTGCTCATGAATGAAGCTTTCAATTTGCAACCAACTATACAGGGTATATTTTCCCACTGGTCTCATTCTGTAGCAGAGCTTTAAAAAAATGCCATCTTTCAACTTATATCTTATATCATTAATACAAACAGCTTCCTACCTGGAAATCCTTTAGTTTGCAACATCTATTTTTATTTTTTTTTTTTTAAAAAAAAAGCACAGTCAAACCATAAAATGAGTCTCAATTCACTTAACTCAGGCCCCTGGGACATCATTATTCTCTGAGTAAGATTTATAACACGCAGAACATTGGAAATTATCTTTCTGTAGGAGTCAAGAAAAGGTTGCTCTGAAATGATGCTGTGAAAATTGCATGAGTAGGACAAACTTGGTTTTAAGACATCAGAAATGGAACTCACATAAATGTCTGTATTTAGTTTCTCTTACAGACAGCACATGATCCAGTCCTGTAAAGTGTCCTGTTTTGATGCGTTAACAGTTGTGTATTCCGGGAAGCATATCCCATAAAGTGTAAAGTTTATGGACGCTAGGTGAATGGTGAATTCCTTCGTTTTCAGCTGTAAAGTAGTACTGATTATAGTCAATATTTTTCTTCACTATTTGGATTCCTAATTGTTGGGGGTAAGAAGTCCTCATACTCAAAAAGCAGAGTTCCTATGGCTCAGTGTACCATGCTATCCTGAAATAGTATACTTGCATGTTCCTTAATAAGTGCATACCTCCTAAATATCCTGTATTTTCACAAAAGTCAGGCACAGTCTTTTGGACCAGAAAAGAATCTGAGGCCTACAAGAAAGGAGTAGAGTTTGGGTAGAGAGTGGGCAGGGAAAAGTGTAGTATGTCATGACCTATGTGCGGAGAAAACAATTATCATTATCCAGAAGCTCCAGTTTATGGAAAGGCTTTCTTCCATAGACTCCTGGTTATCAAAATAATAAATTTTTTTAAAATTTATTCTTTTTCTCTCTGTAATAATAAAACAGTACCTTGAACTTGATCCCAGCTAAAATAAATCTTTATTGGAAGCAACCCCAGCCTATTGGGTTTATTGAATGTTATTGATTTTCTAGTAGACTTAAGGTATGAAGATCCAAATTACGGAAATAAACCTTATCCAGAAAGCCCCAGTTCCCAAGCATTCTGGATAACAGGTCCCATACCTGTACTGCTGAAACTGATGAGTTTAGGTTCTTTAGGATCTTTTATGGTATTTGGCACTAGGAAATACTATACATCGTTCAGGATGAAAAATGCATTTAAAGTCCTCTGATTTAATCAGTGGGTTAGGTTGGAAAAATGTTGTGGCAATGTATATCTTGAGTTTCTTATTGGTAAATAATAAAACAATGGTACATTGCTGAAGCATAAATAGTAACATTTACAAAAACACGGATACTCTGTACTATGCAAAAATAATTTTGCACCATTCACTATTATTACATTTAGGAGTTTTCTTGCTTGTGCAAAATTTAGGATACTTAAAGTCCATAGGCAGTTCCAGTTCTCTATATTAGTCTGCCCCCACAAAAAGCTGCAACAACCATTTGTAGGACGTTCCCTGCAGAACAATCAATACCATTTATTTTTACCCACCTCACTCTCATTGGAGCCCTACAGAAACTGCGCCAACATATCACTTGTCTTTGTAACTATAAAATCATGATATATTTGCTTCCCTATGGCTCAGGCAAGAAATCTGTTCAAATTGGAATGTTGCCCTTAATTGCAGACACTTCCTTCAAAGCCAGCTACACAAACAGGTATGAGCACCAGGGTTGAGTAGCATTTCATGGATATTATCTTGCACAGCTTCCATGTTATTCAGTTGGTCTGTATTGGAAGCAGTAATGATAAAGGTTCCTTAGCATTGGGTGCCGAATTGCACAAATGCAGTTGTCCAAACCAACCAAGTTGGCACCATATTCACAATAGCTGGCTGCTATAGCTTCCTTAGTTGTGCCAGAGACAACAAGTGTGGGGCTTAGTGTTGCTATATGAATATTAATAGGCAAGAGACCGAATAACAACATAAGGAATAAAAACAATAAAATTGTGGCCTTGTAGAGCAATAGTTTCTTGTCTGCCTGAGTCAATGATGCACATTTGAACACTGGAAAGGGGCAGAAGAAGCACGGAATAGGACATTCATAGTAATGTACTAAAAGCCAAGCACCCCTTTAAGTTTGTTGGCCTCATAGCAATGCAAAGTGAGCAAAAATAAAAAATCAAGACCAATTGCACGTTGTCTCAGAACATCGAAGTCTACATCATACTAAAAGTTAATGCAAAGGTGAACTACCACTTTAATATCCAATCGGAAGAGGCACTTAGCTCAGGAAGCTTAATAAATTATTTTACTCATTTTTCCGCACCAGTGCTCCCATCATTGTATTTAAAGCAGTTTCTTAACAAAGATCTGTTTGAGTGGAAAGTAATAAGAGCCCAACAGCGGCAGCACAATTGATAACCTGCCACAAGCAATCGCTGCTTGCTCTTGCAATAACTTACTTAACATTCTTTCAGCACACGCCAACATGTGCTCAGTCACCTCCAGCTCCAGCTCAGCAGCTTTCTCTTCTTACAAGAACCTTAACATGTTGCGCTTCTCCATGTTTAATCGGTGGCTCTTGTATATATTGGAGACTGATTCAAATACAAGAAAGATATGGCCCGATGCATGTCCGGCCCTGGTAGCATTGCACATCCAGTGCTCATCCTTAAATTCCTTTACTTAGATTTGCCTAATAATAAGCAAAATGTTAAACCTGAGCAAATGAGCCATAAACAGTACATATTTAAGATTCCTCTTTCAATTGATTGATATTAATAAGGTTCTATTGACATTCTGCTGGCCCGGATGATGCAGATGCCACTGTTATATTTATGCTCTTGCCTAATTCCAAACATATTTCAGCAGCACTCCGATATAGTGAAAAATCTATTTATTTGTGCAGGTGAAGCAACTTTTGGGTTTAACCAGCCTTTTATCAAGCTTGATAAAGGGCTGGTTAAGCCCGAAACGTTGCTTCACCTGTTGCACAAATAAATAGAATTTTGACTATATCGGAGTGCTGATGAAATATGTTTGGAAGTATGGATCAGACCTGAGCAGACAGAGTCACAGTTGGCACCCGACGCTACAAAAAGCTGTTAGAATCGTGTAGCACTACTTTGTGTGTTTATGCTCTTGCCTGTTGTTATACTGTGTGGCTTGCTTGTCACGTCCGTCTCCTTTCTGCAAGTGACTAAGGTCTTGCCATTCTACGTGGATAACCGTGAAATGTAACCAATTTATCATATCAAGAGAATGAGCACTCCTGCAGGGCAACTGAACTAGATGTGTCAGAACTGTAGTTTTCAATGACTAAATGAAGGCAAGTGCACAGAATGCTAGGCTACTATTTTCATTTATCTGATCACAGAAATACAAACTGAGCACACTCATTGGTAACTAGCCAAGAAAGCCATCTCTATGGAACTTTGTGAGAATAACTGTATACGTTACATTTTTTTCTTACATTCAGACTTATTTACTGAGAAACCCAGCCCTGCCCTGTTTGGATTTACAGTTAGGGCTGGGCACAAAGTACACAGAGGGTTAAGTGAGTAATAAAATAACAGGAATAACTGCCCATCTTTTTTTGTTCAAACAAAATAAAATGCTACTAGTTGATTGGATCCTACAGGTAAATAGACCACATTTGGCACCTGTTATGGCCACCCAAATGGGTATTTAACATTTTTAGGCTGAGGAAAATGTAATTTGTTCAGATGTATCTCTTTCCTGTTAAAGGTTGCCATTTGAGGTTTTGCCTGATGCTTTTCTTTGGCTGTGAACAACCTCCAAAGCAAAGGAGGCACTGCCTACTTACCCCAAGCTTATAGTTTTTCCCTTAGTGAAAGGTGATGGGGGGCATTTCACTGTCTACTCTATTCTGACCAATCTCAGAAATGGTAAATTAAAGTAAAGTTATATCACATGTTTTTGCTGTAGAAATAAATCGTGGTGTGTCCTCCTAACTCATAGTATAGCAAGATGGGCAGGTTACAACATTCCTCAATCTCCAAGTGCTTCCTATTGCCAGATTCATGGTCTTCCACTTCAGCAGGACTCTCCCTGTACAACCAATTCCAGTTTTATACGCTGAGAGCAGAATATGTCATCATTTTTATGTGTTTGTTGGGCAAACATAAACCTCCTATTGACACCACTCTTTGCATTTGCTTTCATTATACAGAAGCCAAGGCACATTACATAAGCAAATAAAGCAAAATACAGCTACTGTAGATACGAGGAGCACCTCCTATAGCAAAGTAGGACCTCCGAACATCTGTATATGGCGGGTGTTATATACCCCCCATTATCATATAATACTGTATTCATTTTTTAAAAGGCACTGATGAGTTTTACTGCCATATAAAGTCACTTTGTTCTTAGTTTTTTGTATGATATTTTTGATATTTCTTTCAATATTCACACAATTTACAGTAGGGGGTTATTTTTTAATAAAATAATTGAAGACATTACATAGCACCATATGTAAGGCTAGATTTTTAGGTTTCCTTTTGTTTAAAGGTGTCATATATGATATGCAACAAAAAACAATTTTGTAGGCAATAATAAATAATAGACAGTTCTGGCTTTACTTGTGGCTAAAAATCAATATTCTTTTCAAAAATGCTTCCTTTTATTGGAGCTCCCTATAGATTTGTAATGGTCCGTGTCTGTGTTCCAAATAAGGGGAAGGCGTGCCCTAACAGTTCCTACCAAAAGCACAGTAAGAGGAGGATAGCCAATCACTGCCCTGCAATCACACAATCAAAGACAAACCTATCAGGCCAGCCTAGCTGCTGATTGGTTCTTATGCTACAGTGCAGCATTCTGAGTGCCGCTGCCTACCCTGCACTGCCAGAGAATTCAGCAAGCAGGAAGTAGAACAGATGGGCAGGGCTATTTGGGTTTTGGGGGAAATTTTCAATAAATAAGCCCTGAACATTGCCTTCTATAGTAAGTGGTGTTTAATGCACTGGCAGATTCCTGTTTTTACACAATAAGTCTTCTTCAACACGGGGAGACCCAATAATGAAATTTCAAATTTGTGTAGTTTTAGAGGTTTTTGTAACCACAAATAGGCTAATTTTCCCTAAAACCACAAAAGCCATGAAAGTTTCTGAAAGATCTGAATAGAAAAATCATGAATTAAAAAAAACGATTTTAGAAAAATAGAAAAAGCATGAATTAAAAAAAAGATTTTTTTTTTTTGGGGCAATTACTAGCAGAAAACCCCTAAATGTCCGAATGGGTTAAAAATGGTACACTCAGATTAGTGCAGCTCCCACTATCTATATAACCTCAACTGTTTTACATGCCGAAGTCTTAAATTAGGGGCAGATTTATTAAAGATCGAATTTTGAAGTTATGCAAGTTTATATTAAATTTGAATGTATAAATACGAACAACCTGAAAATTCAAATAAAATTTGAATTGAATTTTACTCCAAAAAAAACCCTTAAATGTCAGAGGTGGACCTCTGCCATTGACTCGGCAGGTTTTAGGTGGTGAATATTGGAATCAGAACTGTTTTCGAGGTGTGTTAGAGTTTGTTATTTAAAATTCGAATTTGTGTGTTTTGACCTAAAAAAAATCCTAAAATTTGAATTCGAACCTTAATAAATCTGACCCTTAGGGTTTTTTGTGGTTTTTACAAATTTTACAAAAACAGAAATTTAGAAAGAGGCACCATAGCTATGATAGCTATGTATTGTACATTCTTTGTACTATGTGCAAATGAAAATTTGTCACAAATTCTGATTTTTATAGTAACTAGACGGTGCCCTGGTTTCGAATCCTGGGGAACAGAGTTCTCATTAGTATTTGTGTGTCTGTTCTTTGCCATGTTTTGCATCACCCTCCCAAACATATAGCCACAGAGAAACCGTTGGCTCATTATGAAGGAACACATAACAGTAATGTCAATATTGCATTTGGAAGGGCAATGTGGCATAAAGAGTAGCATTTGGAACGGGTTTGTGGTCATTCAGCTGAAGCCTAGTCATTTTTATATAGAATTGTAGGCATATGGCTCTGAAATAAATCATTCTTAACTTTGAGATGAGAAGAAAATCCTAGTTTCCATTCTGGTTTCCAGCCTCTTCTGTACAGTTTCTATACACTTTTGCATATTGATGGAAATATAAATATAATATGTAGAGGTTTTGTCTCTTATAGTGAAACAAAGACAATTTAGGAAGCAGCATTCTAATTGGAAGTAATGCAATTTTTATGCAGTTTTAATGGAGACCATAAGGAGGGGACGCTCCTCGCTGCTTGTTGCTCCTAATTTATAGCTACTGTTGCCTCACGATCTGCTCTGTTTCTTCATCTACTGAACTTTTCACCTCAGTCATCTGTCTGAATCAGAATGTTCCACACTCGTCATATCTACAGAAGGCTCTTTGTCTCACGTAGTCACACAGTTCATTAGGGTTGAAAAGCGACAACTGTTCTGGAGCTTAATTCATCCCTTAGCATCCCTGGCCCATATTAGACCCTAGGGGAGATTAATGTAGTTGTGCAATATGGTATGTTCCTTCTGATTTATCATCTATGATTGCTCTTGGACATCACTGAGGTAGTAACCTTCTTTCTTCACATGTATACTGTACTTATATTGGAGTATTGTCACGGTCAGATTGGGCTGATGGGCTCCGCCGTCCCAAACCTGCCCCTCCTGGACTCTGGAAACCCTTCCCTACCTCCTCTCCCCCTGATCACAGAGATGGAAGGAGAAAGTAAAAGAGAAGCATTGCTGGGGAGCAGGAAATGTGTTGCACTAGGGGGTGTCTGTGCGGACTTTGGTAGGGTGCTCTTAAAGGAGAACTAAACCCTAACGTTAAAAAAACCCTACCCCCTACCATACATAGACTCCCCTACCTCCTTCCCCCAGCCTAGCTGCTACCCCGGGCAAATGCCCCTCAATCTTTACTTACTCCTCCGAGCAGATTCTGTCCAGCGGAGTTCAGGGGTGCCATCTTCAGCCGATTCGGTAATCTTTGGAATGAGATCAGTGCATCAGCAATTTTCGTGAGTTTCGGTGAATGTGCAGTTGTCGCGAAACAGAAAATTGCTCCAACTGTCCATGCACCGTTACGCCGGTTTCATTCCAAAGATTACAGAAGAAAAGAAGATGGCTGCCATGAACTCCGCTGGACAGAATCTGCACGGAGAGGTAAGTCAAGACTTAGGGGCATTTGCCCGGGGGGCAGCTAGGCTGGGGGGGAGAAGGGAGGGGGTCTTGTAAGGTAGGGTTTTTTTAACTCCAGGGTTTAGTTCTCCTTTAAGGCTGCACCCAAGTGGGTCCAGTTGAGTATTGTTAACTGAACACATCTGCACAAAGTGTTAAAATCTGTACACTTGCAAGGCATCCTGACCTCTCACAATTGAAACGTTTTTTTTCTCACCTTTGAAATTAACTTTTAGGATGCAGTTGGTTTTAATTTTTTATTATATGTCATATTCCAGTTATTTGGCTTTTTATTCAGCTGTTCTCCAGTCTGCAATTTTAGCGATATGGTTGCTAGAGTCCAAATTACTCTAGCGACCATGCATTGATTTGTTTTTAGATAGGGTCATTGTCTCCCATTTGAAAGCTGGCAAGAGTCAGAAGAAGAAGAACGCAAATAATTCAAAAACTATAAAAAAAGAAAAAAAATGAGGATCATTTGAAAAGTTGCTTAGAATCAGCCACATACTAAAAGTTAACTTAAAAGTGAACCACTCCTTTAATATTACATTATTATTGTTTCTGTGTCCATCCCATGATCCTTATTGCCTTGCCCAGTGTCCACCTTCACCTGTTTGAGAATGCAACCTTGGGATCCAAGATTTAATTTGGAATTGGTTACCTTTTATTTGCTATTGCCTTTAGGAAAATTTGATTTCACTGTATTAAAAAGTATCATTTAGACACACTCCTGACAGCACAGGGAGAACATTTTGTTCTTGCTTGATTGTGCTTGCTGATAACCTTTGCACAATCCGTGTACTCAGCAACATAAGCAAGTAAAGCTCCTGGTTGATGTCCTGGGCAAAAGTGAAAAATTAGCAAAACGCATTTAAGTCAATGGGCGTCAAAAAATTTTGACGTGCGTTAATTTCATCATGAGCACAATTTTTTAATTGCGCAACTATTTGGCCCAAATGCATTAAATTCAATGGGGATCCGAATCATTTTGACGCGCGATATATTTTATGGCGCAGTTTCGCAAATTAATTTGTTTGCGGCAAAATGTGGACATTTTACACAAATTCGTGTCTGGCGAATTTATTCGCACATCGCTAGCTACAGGGCCTTGACTTCACCGAAGTGGTGGTAATGTTCTAAAATAAAACAAAAACCCACATGTGCTTTGCTTTAACACTACAGAAATAGTCATGAGGCACATCTAAGACATTTTGTGGCAGAACGCAGGCATGCTAGATAATAAATTTATAATCCTTGTGCAATGCATTGTAGACACTTTCCAGCGGAAAACATGTTCAGCACGTACAGTTGTGGCTGTCAGTCAGCTCTTTGGCAGTTCTACAAGCCCTGAAAGGGTTAAGAATATAAAAGCTGGCTGTGACGGTGTTAATGAGAGAATTGTAATACTGTGCTGGCCGCATGGTTCTTAATTAAATTACTCCGTAGAGGTAATCTATTTTTGATTGCTTGCGGAAACAGCAATCAGTTAGAGATCATGTCTGCTTTGTCTGCAGTGTAATGTATAGCGAGCGGATCAGTGTGTTGTGCTACAGGATCATGCATCAGTTGCACTTGTTACAGCCGTAAATTGGATATTCTTATTCATCTTATTACCTTATAACAAGTAATGATGTTTAATTACAAGTAACTACTTAAACACTTTTCTTTCTTAAAGAGGCATTTCTGTGACTTATACCACTAGAAATTTTTCTTGCCAACTGCAACTGATAAAGCAACATCTTTTTTTAATATCTTTATTAAGTTCTATATGCTGTACCTACAGTTGTATGTATGTCTCTGTTCCCTTCAATTTTTAAATCACTGTATAAGACTATTGGCCTTATTTCATAATGTAATAACAAATAATCATGGCCCAGTATTTTTATGATGCCTGTGATGCAGTGAGTGGTTATCCTCATCTGACATATACAGAAATAACCATACTTTCTCTTGGTATGCACAACTGGGCTACACACACATACTGAACGAAATAAGTGAGTAAATTGTAATACAGGTATAGAATCCATTATCCGGAAACCCATTTCCAGATATCTCCTAATTACAGGAAGGCCTTCTCCCATAGACTCCATTTTATTCTAATAATTCACTTTTTTAAAAATTATTTCCCTTTCTCTGTAATATAATGAAACACACCTTTTACTTGATCCAAACTAAAATAGAATTAACCTTTACTGGAGGTAGAACAAGCCTGTTTACATGATTTTTTTTTTTTTAACATACTTAAGCAGGTTCCTTATCCGGAAAACACCAGGTCCCAAGCATTCTGTATAACAGGTCCCAATGCCTGTACTGGGAAATTTGATATTAACATTTTTAAAACAATCAGGAAATGTGTTTGTTCTCTACCAGCACTTAGAAATAAAGTGAGAAAGGAAGTACTGGGCTGCCTATAAATGGCATGAGGGATACCTGTCCCCAAAATAAATACTGTTGAATTTGCTTCCTTCCTTCCTATAATGTCTGTCCCTATGCCCATGAAGTATGCCAATAACGAGAGAAGGCTTGATGACTGTGCACGTGGACAAATACATAGGCACCCTTCTATTATAACACAGTTATTATGAAATAACATGTTCAATAGTAATCCATGACATCCAATTAGCAAATAGCTTTGATTTCTACTTTGACTTCTACAAGAACTCAACAGGTTGAAGATGGAGTAATTTTGGATTTGGACTTTTTGCATCCTCAGGGTATAATAAATCTCGAAATATTTCGAGCATTTGATTTAATAAACAAATGATTTTACATTGCGAGCAGTTCTAAACATTCACAAAAGTGCAATTTTGAACATTGTTTGCGATTTTCATTACATTCCTTCCTAATGTCTCCCAGCTTGACTGTGCACTACATAGGGGCAGATTTACTATAGGGCAAGTGGCTAAAGCTAAGACTTTTTGCAGCATTGCCACCCGCAGGGACATTGCCAATTCACTAAAAGGCGCCAATTCGCTAGCGAATGGGACCGTCGCTAGTGATCATTCGCACTCTTATCGCCAGGCAACTTTTCTCTCTGGCAAATGATCGTTACTAACTAAAGTGCGGATTTTACTGAACGTTACCTCTTTCGCCAGAGTTGACTTTGCCACCTCAGACCAGGCAAAGTGCTAAAAAGAAGCTACATCTTCCTCAATCTTATGTCACTTACATCATATCCTGTGTGCTGAAAATATATTAATGCAAAAAATTTGATTTTTCCTTTTTTTAAGCGGGATTGGCTGCTAAAGTCCTAACTTACTTTTTTGGGTAAGCAGTTTTCTCCGCACATTTTATGGAACATTAACTTTACAGTAGGCTCATGTGTAGGGCATTATATTAATTCTCTTGACTTTGTTCGGGTTCCCTAGACATGAGTAATATAAACCAGTAATTTAAACAGCAACATTTATAATAAAGACGTCCATACAACTTTAAATTTCCCGACCTATGTAAATTGACCTAAGTACAAGATCACTAGCGAAGTTTCGCTACACACAAATGAAAGGTAGCGCATCTTCGCTATGAAATGCTCACACAGCCAAAGTATCGCTAGCGAAAAGTCGCCAGCGTTCGATTTGAGTATTTGTATCGCATTTGCGCCTGGTGAATTGGTGCGATGGATATGAAGCTGGCGAAAATTCATCCATTAGTGAATCTGCCCCACTGTCTTTCATGTACGACATCCCCATTTTAAGATAATCATCCCTTTATGTGGAAAAATGTTAGCACAATAATAAGAAGCAGATCCCGTATACTTTTCCCCTCTGTATCTGATCGCTGATTTGTGCATCCTCAATGTACTTACCACAAACAAAGAACGGATCTGTTTTTCTAAAATAACGACTGAACAGATGGAGTTTATGGATGTGGAGTCTTATTTCCCCACCTGTCAAATGTATAGTCTGTGAATCCGTAACTGAAATGGCTAAACTAGGCTTGTAATCCCGCTCTCTACTCCATCTATTTGCAGCATGTCCTTTGGGCTTGGCTTCGGCAACATGAGCTAGCAAAGTCTAGACATTGTTATTGCCGCTCTAAAATGAAATTATACGTAACAGTAGCTGATTAGAGGAGCATTTGTTCCACCTTGAGTGCCTTATCAGAATCATACGTACTGGTAGAATTTTCAGGGTAATTTAATAAGCTAGTTATCAGTGCAATCAACTGAAAGTACACAATAAAAATATGGCTGTATCTCCACTCACAAAGCAGTTATCCACTCGCAACACACTGAGTTACAACCAAACGACTTTCTGTGTGTTGAATTAAACTGAGCAATGGCAGCTGAATTTAAAAGCAACAGGTTACTTTATATTTGTGGTTATATGCCTGTGATCTAATTAACACCATAATCTCCATATAAAGGGTTGTCTCGTTTTTAAGTTAACTTTTAGTATGTTATAGAATAGTGATCCCCAACCAGTGGCTCGTGAGCATCATGTTGCTCCCCAACCTCTAGAATGTTGCTCCCTATAGCCTCAAAGCAGGTGCATATTTTTAAATTCCTGCTTTGGAGGCAATTTATGGTTCTATAAAACCAGGTGTACTGTCAAACAGATCCTCCTGTAGGCTGCCAGTCCATATTGGGGCTACCAAATGGCAAATTGCAGCCAATATTTTGCACCCCCAGGAACATTTTTCATGCTTGTGTTGCTTCTCAACTCTTAAAACATCTGAATGTTGCTCACAGGTAAAAAAAAAAAGTTTGGGCCCCTCTATTTTATGAAGCTTTCCCAGGCTTGTGTAGTGTAATGTATTTGCTGCTACAGATACGTCCATTGTACTTTAACTTGGCGCCGTATGCAAATTAGGCATCGCTAGCATAACTTCGCTTTGCTTGACGAAATAATGTTAGCGCAACTTCACTACCTTTCACCTCCATGAGCGTAACTTAGGATTTTAGTGAATTAGCGGCGACCTGGCGACAATTCGCCTGGCGAAGCCAACGCTGGCACAACTTCGAAGGTAAGTAAATTTGCCCCTATATGTGGGAGTGGGCAAGATCAGACTAAAATCTTATTGTTACTTTTTCTTACTGATTCTTCCTATTCCTTCTCCTTTTCATCTTCCATCTCTCACTCAAACCACTGCCTGGTGGCTAGGCATTTGGACCCTAGCAACCAGACAGTTGCCAAAATTCCAAACTGGATTGCTGCTGAACAAAAAGCTAAATATCTGAAAAACCACAAAAAATAAAAAAGAAGACCTATTTTAAAGTGTCTCAGAATATCAATGGCTCCATCATGCTGAAATGCAATTTAAAAGTGAACTGCCCCTTTAACAGTAAAAGATCTAGATTGAATTGCATGTCCTTTAGGACTCCTGCTAACACTATATATACTTTTCATTGTTAAACCCTAACAACCATAGCTACAGTATCTCTGATTTCCCATAGGCCAGGGGACTCTGTTACCCTACATACACCCTTGTGCCAACACCTTTTGAGCATGGAGAAGAATTGAAGTGATAAGTGGATTTATCATGGCTTGATAAATGGGTTCAGTAGGACCTGAGAAACATTATTTTTCAATTTTATGGATTCTATTGTTCCAGGACGTTTTGTTTACTGCAGAAAATTCCCAAAAACATGGCAAATAGCTCCCAGCTGGGCAACGCTTCTTGATTGGGAAGCCAGCCTACTGTGACATTTCTGCCATGAGGAAAGGTGAAAACCTTGTCCCAAGAGAGATTTTTCCAGGGGCAGCAAAATACCCTCCCTGGTACTTTTAAAAGACAAAGTTACACTTGTTTTCTCCACCTCCCAATATGTGTATTGGAAGTAAGGGGCTTATTGAAGCGCCACTCATCTCCTCTTTATAGAATATATTTAGTAATTTTTTTCATTACAAAATAATCCTTGTGACACTACTTTTGTCTGGGGTCGTGTCTGGAGGATTATTTTGTAACAAAAAAAAAATCATTATTTACATCATTTAGTTTCAGTGCATAAGTCTTGGTTTAGTCCATCAGCCCTTACCCTTCACCTAACAGATGTTTCAAGAACAGGGTTCCCAAAGACATGATCTATCATTCTCCGCGCAATGCAATGTATCCCATCACTTCGAATAAAAGTGCTGATTACAAATAATGTCATACCTGCCGACGTGCCCTTGTTTACACTTATTGTCAAAGGGATCTTGGAAACAAATGTTTAATCAATACGTTTCCTCTGCAGGCAGTTACAGTTTAACTAAAATGCACCATGAGATTATTCCATTTCTGTATCAGAGGCAGCGTGATATATGTGATCAGTAATTGCCTTTATCATTTTCTTCTGTTTTTATTAGTACATCAACTAGTTCTCACCTGGGAGACTTTTTTTATCTTTAAATTATATACGATAAATCCATTGCATTTCAGCAGTTCATGAAAAAAAAACATTTTAAACTTGTAAGAAGGATAACTTTGTATTGCAGTGCTGTTGAATAGTGCCAGAGCTCTGCTGTAAATGTCCTTGTACTTTACTGAATAATGTTATCATACATTTGTCAATTATAAAGTTCTTCGAAATTCGACCATTGAATTAAAATACTTTGAATTCGAATATCGAAGTCAAAGTATTTTTCACCGAATTTGGCCATCGAATGATCAAAGTAAAATGGAACGATTTTAGCATACGATCAAACTATTTTACTTCGATGTGTAAAGACTTAGAAAATGGTTGTAGAAGATCCCCATAGGCATAGTATTGAAGTCAAACTTTTTTTAAAGAGACAGTACTTCGATTATCGAATGGTTGGATATTCTAACTATTTTTACTTCGAATTGAATTTGAATAAATTCGAAGTCGTAGTATCCTATTCGATGGTTGAAGTATCCAAAAAATTACTTTGAATTTCGAATTTCTTTACTTCAAAAATTCCCTCGAATTCACTTCGATCCTTGATAAATCTGCCCCTATGTGTAGCCTTACAGAGCATTTGTTTTTTTTAGATAAGGTCAGTGACCCCCATTTGGAAGTTGGAAAAGGCAAATAATTAAAAAAAGATATAAAAATATATATAACGACGACCAACTGAAAGTCGCTTAGAAAAGGCTCTTCTATAAAAACTACAAAAGTTAAGTTAAAGGTGAACCACTCCTTTAGGTTATGGAGACTCCCCATATCCGTAAAACCCCAGGTCCTGATCATTCTGGATGAGGTCGTATACCTGTATAAGTATATACAAAGCTTTGTTCTTGTGCTTGCATATGATCACAAGGCTCCTTGGTGGCTTCTTATGTCAATAAATAAATGTCTCATAGGACCACATTTAATACAGTAATTGTCAGCTAGTGCACTGTTTTATAAAGTCTATGAATGATATATATATATATATATATATATATATATATATATATATATATATATATATATATATTTAAACAGACAAAGGTTAAAGTAATATTTTTATAATTATTATTTATAATAATATTTATTTCAGTATGATTATTGAAGCTTTTCTTGGCATATTTTTTTTCGTGCTAATCCATTACAAATTAGGCTAAGGGGGTTTGAATCCACGCAGTGTCATTTGAATCCACAGTGTGTAATTAACCATCTGACCTTCTGCCTTTATCTGTAATTGGAGAAAACGAATAATACTGCCCCTGCTTCTTTTCTGCAGAGAGAATGATTGTTTAAAGTTTCACTAAATACATAATAATACAATACATTCTCTCACTTTCTCTATACAGGCAGAGATTTTTGGAAAGAAGTCATGTATTCCTTTTTCATGGAATGTGCTATGTGATACTCGTTAGGGTAGATGAAATGACAAACTGTGACCAAAGCATTCAACTCTATATTCCAAACAGCTGGACCTCTGTACAACCAAAGCGCAAATTCAACTATTTCTATTTTATTCCTACTATTTTATCATTGGTCCTTTCCATACGCAATAACACCAGACCATCCCACCACACAAGGCTAAATTAAAAAACAAGTGCTTTGAGACTATTTTATTATTAACATAAATTTATAAAGGGCTGACATATTTATTTAATGTTTACAATATTTTCCCAGAAGATTTAAGGTATAAAGATCCAAATCATAGAAAGTGTTATCCAGAAAACCCCAGGCCCCGAGCACTCCGGACAACAAGTCCTATACCTGTATAGGAAAGTGAAATAGAGAATATCAGCTTAAAAGTGAAGCACCCATTTACTGAAATCTATACATCTTTTCCAACTGGTGGTTGTTTTCTAGCATCTATCCACCAGGCTGCTAGAGTTTTTAGGTTTGGTCACCATGTGGGTCTTGAGTGTATATGAACTACTTTCTTGCCACATTTTCAGAGGTGTACGATGGCTTTTGTAGTACAGCCAGAATCACTGACCTAGATCTTGCAAGAACAAGCTAGAGGAATATCATTATAGATTCTCTATAGATTACTATAAAGAGTTCCAAATGGGTTAGTGCCACTTTGTGAATTCAGGGGTTGTTTTCAACAATGAGCTGTTATTCTTTTTATTATCATTGGAAGCACAAATAAAACATGGTAATCTTAAAATGTGCTAATAAAAGCCTGGCTCTGCAGGTGTTCTTTCTGTATTCCCTGCAGGGTGTGTTAAGAGCCCAGATAGGTCCTGAGATATCCATGCTGAGAATAGAATTAACAGAGAAAAGATTCCGCATTCATCTGTGCGTCCTGTCACTCAAACACCAGAGAGCTCAACCGTAAGCCAAGAACTCAGAACAAAACAGAAATTACCAAACATGGGTCAGTTTCCCTGCCAAGGTTGGCTCTGTCATCAAACGATTCGCAGGAGTCGAAAGAAAAAATCTAAATAATTAAAATAAGACATTTCAAACATAGCTGGGGTTTGACCTTCAATTAACTTTGCTTTTTGATGCTTCAGTTATTTCCCACTGCTGTGAAATCCTTAATAAAGTACGTGGCAGTGGAAAAATAACTGTCCTTTGGTTGCTTGGCCGTCAGTCATATTTAGCTTTTATCAATACTCGGCATGACAGAGGGAGAGCAGCAGTAATGAATAATTTGTAATATCAACTCGGGGTCTTGTTATTAAAGGGACCATAACCCAATATGATAACTATGTTCCAGTATTCATTGATATGTCTTCCAAGAGTTAGATTTCTGCAGAGATTTTTTATTTTTTCGCAGCAAGTTCGGCAGGGAAGACTTTTTCTGTATTCTTTTCACTTGTCACGAGAAGTAAATAATACATGTAATGCATACATTGCATATATGAAAGGTGTTGTAAAGCCAACCATTTATGTATGAGTTATGATTGGCTTATTTAAAAGATTCAACTTGATATTAGGTAGCATCTTCAGGAACAAAATTATGATTGATAGCACTGTCTTTAATTTGGGAGTTAGTTAGAAATGAGTAGGTGCCTGAATGTGATGTCACATTAAGGTGCCATGTGTGCTCTTTTCCGATTGGCTTATGAGAAAAGACGGCATGGTAGACATGGGATCTGGGCCACCTGATGGGTCAGTGGCAAGGCAATAGAAATAAAAGAATTGGCTTCTTAAGGTGGCATTAGACGTAGAGAGCCACTCGTTTGGCGATGACGCCAAACGAGCGGATCTCTGCCCGATATGCCCACATTGAAGCGGGTTATATCGGGCTGATCCGATCGTGGGCCCTATGGCCCAACTATTGGATCATAATGCAGGAGAATGGGCGAGACGATCCGACGGGATTTTTTAACCCGCCTGATCGAGATCTGGCCGACTTTCGGCTTTTTGGTCGCCAGTTTTTATCGGCCTGTGTATGGGGGCCTTTATAAATTAACATTTTTTTCAAGAGATTCTAACAGAATACCTAATCATAATAGATTGACTTTACATCTTCTTTAATATCAAACCAATTGAAACCAAAAAAAGTTGGGTTAAAATAGTGACAGGCCCTGCAATACATTTTAAGACCTTTTAATTACGGCCTGTACAGAGAAAGGGTTGTGGCAGGAAAGATACCGGTTAAATGGCAGTATTGCGGTTTGCATTTTTCAAGAGCATCCTGTATTATTGGTGAACCATGACCACATTCCGTGCCTCTTAATGAATATGATTTTTGTTGTTTTCTGTTTCTGAGATTTATGGCTTGTTTTTCCAGCTGGCCAACCTATTTTATTAATAGGAAAATGTGGTATAAATGTAACATCATAAGTATGAAATAGATTCTTTAGTATTACAGTAAGTGTATATTCTTCTGTATAATTTCAGTCCAAACACTTGCTCAGAGGCCCCATGCTTGGACTGTTCAGTTTAATCAAATCAGCCTATCTGGGGTTAATTTAAGATTATTATACACAGTTATTTAGTATTTTTGTGTTCGGTCTTATGAGTAAAAGCTGCCATACTACTGACTATACCTACAGTACTATCCAGTGTCCAATATGCTTTGGAACTATAGTGGTGCACTTGTTTTATTCAACAAGAAATGGCATAAATGCTAGTTGATGTTGTAATACGGCAGTATGTTTATACAGAGTAAGAAACCCTATCAGTCAAATATAGACTAGACCAGTAGAACTAACTGGTGATTGACAGCTTGCGAGTCACTGGACTGGAATAAACTATGTCTATTCAACTATATAACCGAAAAGGTTCCCCAGCCAAGTGACCTATTTCTATCAATCATTCAGCAATTAGCTTTGATGGGTCTAATGTTTGAATGTTAAAGGCAAATGTCAGTTGCTATGGATTAGTGGACCAAGTAGACGTTTGCCTATGTTGAAAAAAAAAAAGCAAATGATTCCAAATCCATTGTTGCTCAGTGTGTCCTTAACCCTATATATTCTCTTAAGGGGAACAATTCTTTCTTTAGGCACTACTGCTACCACTTTCCACTGCAATTACTCCTCTATTACTGGAGGTTTGGGACTATTTTTCAAGAATACTCGGAATGTGGCGTTTTCCGGATAAGAGATCTTTCCCAAATTTTTGACGCAAAAAAACATTAAGGGTGTTATTTATTAAAGTCTGAATGCTAAACATACTAAGATTTGAGGTTTTTTTTACTATAAAATCTGGATTTTTAGTGAAAAAAAAACTAGATGTTTGAGATTTATAATACCACAAGGCTGCAAAAAATTCTGAATCCAAAAATCCGCCATCTCAGACCTGCCAAGGTTGTATATAACACAATGGAAGAGGTTCCTATCCTATTTGGAAGTTTCTGTGGTCTGAGCTGGAATTAGCCCAAAAATCCAACTGTTTTGGGCTTTACGATCAAAAATCCGAAAAAAAGGGCTTTTCAGGAAAAAACCCAAAAGAGATTCAGGGAAAAAAAACTGAAAAAATAACATGATTCAGCTTTTCGCTCAATTTTATTGAGTTTTTGCCCAATACGATTACATCAAGCTTTTTTTAAATAATAAATAAGGTCAAATCGAGGATTCTGGCTTGGTTGGACTTTTTTTATATAAAATAATCAGAAACATTTGGATTTTGATAAATAACCCCCAAAATATACCAATAGAGATTGTTGTATTCTACAACATTCATTCTATTTCGGTTGGGACTGAGTACAAGGTACTATTTTATTATTACAGAGAAAGAAGAAATCTTTTTTCAAAATTTTAATTATTTTTGATTACAATGGAGTGTGTGGGAGATGGCCAATGGTTTTGGATCTTTCTGGATAACGGGTTTCCAGATAATGGATCCCATACCTGTATCCTTACATTTGCAACCATTTTTTTCCTGATGTCCTGTTTGTAAGTATTGCTGTATGCGCCCCTAGGCATTCTTCTATTTTACCACCTTGGTTCCCATTGCTTGCCTTATGCATTCTGTATACCAGGGGCGTAACTATAGAGGAAGCAGACCCTGCGGCTGCAGTAGGGTCCAGGAGGTATAGGGGCCCGATGAGGCCCTAATTCATATACAATTTGAATAAATATTGTTAAAACAGGTCAACTTCTAGACATTTTTTTTTCTGTCTGTAGTATGAGGCTTTACATAATAATTTCAGTATATTAGCCGACCATATGAGTAACTCAGACCTTGGAATTAATGGACATAATCAAAATTGTTCTCTGTGCCTAGTAAAAGCATCTGAGAGGAAAGACACTGTACAATTTTGTTTAAATAGGCATTTTGAATTACATGAACTAGCACAAACAAATTACGGTTCTAAAACTCAATTTAAATATGACTTCAGTGAATAATGTTGGCCACAAACAGCTTTGCATTGCAGCTAATTAAACAAATCAAAATATGTGACAGAACAGAATTAAATGCCAGTAAATCATGGGGTTCATGGTTTTATTGTCATTATGTGAAGCATTGCAAATTAAAAAAAGCTGCATTGCAACTATGTTTAAAGGGAAACATGAGAATATTAAATGCCATATCACGGGTAATTATTACAGATTGTGCTCTCTGTAAAAAGGCACTGCAAGGATAAAATACTACTAAGGTTCCAGCAGGGCACAGGTTACTTGCTTATGTAATAAGCTTGAATTAAAGACTGGAATATGAGTAGGAGAGACCTGAATAGAAGGTGAGTAATTAAAAGTGGAGTCAGTGACAATCGTTTGAAAGCTGGAAAGAGTCAGAAAAAGGCAGCAAGTCATTTAAAAAAAACTATAAAAAAAAAATAAATGATGAAGAACAATTGAAAAGTTGCTTAGCATTAGCCATCCCATAACATACTTAAAGTTAACTTAATGGTGAACCACTCCTTAAATTCATGCCAAAGTTATAGATTCATGAAGCCATTGCTATAGTTTACTATAGCTTTAGGGCAGCATATACAGTCAATTATACTTCACAATTGGCCTTAAGAGTTGTGCTTCCAGATACATTTAGGAGACCAACTAATTATTCAAACCAAATATTACTCTCAAACCAATCAGGCAGATCCCGGCCATAAGCTGCTTGGCACTGGGTGTCAGCCTCACTGTTTTGAGGAGGCTGCGAAATCAAGATAGCCTTCTTATAATCCTTCATGACCCTCTGTGTCAGGTTACAATGGCAATGACCATTTGTAACACCTTAGGTATCAGAGATAAGCAATCAACTGCTGGTTGAAGGTTGAAGACCATTCGTAGCACTTTAGATACCAGAGATAAGCAATCAACTGCTGGTTGAAGGTTGAAGACCATTTGTAACAACTTAGATACCAGAGATAAGCAATCAACTGCTGGTTGAAGGTTGAAGACCATTTGTAGCACCTTAGATACCAGAGATAAGCACTCAACTGCTGGTTGAAGGTTGAAGACCATTCGTAGCACTTTAGATACCAGAGATAAGCAATCAACTGCTGGTTGAAGGTTGAAGACCATTCATAGCACCTTAGGTACCAAAGATAAGCACTCAACTGCTGGTTGAAGGTTGAAGACCATTCATAGCACCTTAGATACCAGAGATAAGCAATCAACTGCTGCTTTAAGGTTGAAGACCATTCATAGTACCTTAGATAACAGATATAAGCAATCAACTGCTGGTTGAAGGTTGAAGACCATTTGTAGCACCTTAGATATCAGGGATAAGCAATCAACTGCTGGTTGAAGGTCGAAGACCATCTGTAGCACCTTAGATACCGGATGTAAGCAATCAACTGCTGCTAAGAACTGCAGCTATTAGCTTGACTGTGAGGAGAATTGTGGAAGCAGCACTTTTGCAAAGGCTGGAAGAGTGTTCTTTACTCGTTCTTGGTTTTCTAAACCTAGATTTGAATTTCTGTCACTATAAATGTCAACAAGAAAGAGTTAAGAGACATTATGGCAATAGAAACATAAGTAAGTAAGGTATTTACAGCAAACATATTCTTACCATAGGGCATAGAGGTTTTACTAGAGGCTAAGTTGACTTAGAGGCTTATTTTAAAATGTAAACACCTGTCTGCATTTCAGAAGTCCTTACATATCACAACCTTTCAGTACATCTCATCTCTTATTCCACTCCATCACATATGCTCCATGCAGCCATATGCATATATGGTGCTGACTGGTGTAGCTATTTGCAGCTCTAGTATCTGGCACAATATGTTGCATATAACTGCAGTGGTCACAGTTACACTTAAATTAATCGAAGGAATGTTGCATTATTGGTAATAACATGGCAAATTGAGATGTTCTTTGTACTACAATGTTTGTGTGTCAACACGTATAGGCTTAATTGATGCTAAAAATTGTATTTAGGGAAACATTTATGTTTGGTAGTTGTCAGACACTTGTAATATGGTTTCTTTAGAAATAGATTGAGAAGCTTTTAGCACTGTATGAGGGCTTTTACCATGGATACAAGAGACAAATACCTTGCATAGTTGTTATTTACTTGGAGTTATAGTGTCTGTCCATTGCAATATTGGGCCTGAATAGATAGGCCTTGGTTTATATAGTGTTTCTAACCATGAGTTGGAATGGTTTAATGAAATGTGCCCAGACAACAGTTTAATGCCTGTTAGGGTAATGAAACTGCATCGAGAACAGAATTACATTGTCTGTAGCCACCATGGTTGGATGACAATAATTGGGTTCAAGATTATTGAGCAGGTCACAGCCAACAATCTATGACTTAATGTACTGCTCATCTATGGCTGACTGCTTGTGCGACTTGATGACTGCAAAATGCACATTTTCCAGCGATGGATATATGGGTACAGCTTGCAACAGACATATGAAAGCTAATCTATGTTACTCGTTCAATAAAAATAATCTTGAAGTGAAACATAACATTAATTGACCATGTCCTATTACCCAATTCATTTTGTAACTGATTTTATTTGCTGTGTCTTGCTTACCATTCATTCACACAATACACTTTCTGCCTTACTTAATAACATCTGTTTCACCAGACTCAGGTGCTCTTCTCGTCTGTGTATTACACAGATGTATTAACCAATAATAGCAGTAACAGAAATGGGGAACGCAGCAGTACAGTGGAGACAGTGTAAGGCTAAATCCAATAACTTTACTGCTCAAGCTGTAGATAAGTGCTGTATATTTCTGTACAGAGCAGCAGGGTTGTATTTACAATATAGGCACTCAAGGGACTATGCCTAGGGTGGCAGCTTTAAGGGGGCAAAACTCCCCATTCCAACCAAATCAGGGCTAGGAATGGTTAAAAAAGAACCATGCATGTTCATATGGAAAAATCAAAATTTCCTTGTTCATGTGATGAAAAGTCACATGTTTGAAAGGGTTTAGATTTCAGTCAACCAGGAACTTGAATTTGGCTGAATCTGAATCCTGCTGGAAAAGGCAGATTCTGAATTCTTAATTGAATGCATCCCTTATTTTTAATCCTAACCCGCTATGTTCTATATATTCTCATAATTATTTTATTTTCTAAATTATAAATTACATACCCAATGCACCAATTCATCAACTGAATACTATGCTTTAAACACATCTTTAATTGAGTTTGCATTTACAATATACAGGTACTGTAAAGTTCCTGCTTTGATATATTGTTCCCCCGGGTAAACCAGTGACATCAACCCATTATAAATTTTCCAAAATGTTTAAGAAATGTTTCTACATTAGCATAGAGTGGACTGTAGAAATAAAACCATCATCATCATCCCAGATGAGACACCAATATCTAGCTTAGGTTTCCTTGAACTGTCAGGAAAAACTACTAAACCTTCCAGAGAAACACTTTAACTAATCAGTCAGTCTTCTATATCTCCACTGGATAGAAGTTAAAACATTATGAATTCCTTAAATACGCATGCAAAGAGGATTCTGAACAAAATTGCCAGAACTGTGTGTAACACTGTTGAAGTCCAAATTGTTGGATCATCTAGATCAGTGATCCCCAACCAGTAGCTCGTGAGCAACTTGTTACTCCTCAATCCCTTGGATGTTGCTCCCAGTGGTAACAAAGCAGGTGCTTATTTTTGAATTCTTGACTTGAAAGCAAGTTTTAGTTGCATAAAAACAGATGTACTGCCAAACAAAGCTTTATGTAGGCTGACAATCCACATAGGAGCTACCAATAGCTAAATACAAACCTTTTTGTCACCAGCAAGAAAATTTTTCATGCTTGTGTTGCTCCCTTACTCTTTTTACATATGAATGTTGATCACGGGTGAAAAAGGTTGGGGACCCCTGATCTAGATGATTATATTATCCGTGTCCAACAACTGTATCCTTTTAGCTCCAGACAAAACATGTTTTGTTGTCTGCATTGCTTAGCTTAAGCCAGCTCTTAAATGTAGATGAAAGGAAACACAAGTATAAAGGGTTCTAGGGGCTTTGGGGTATTGTAATTGATACTTTTTGTAAGTCCTATCAAATATCAAGTGCCAGTGGGGCAAATGCAAGGCCCTAATTTGTTTACCTAGAAAGGATGTGGCCTTTTTGGGGTGATCGGAGTTGGGGAAGATCAGGAGGTATTTGAGTGAAATAGGACATGGCCAGGTGGATAAGGAGTTTGGTCGATATTGATAAATCTCCTTTCTGCACTGTGCAACAAGTTGCCAGCTGTACCTCATACAAGGTGTAGCACACATTGGCATGAGGGATGGATGCCAGTTTAACTAGCATCTCATTTAGTGAATGTTGCCACTTTTGTTCCAGGAAAGACAATTTAGGGATCATATACAAAGCCCCACGCAGTGTGCAAGAAGGCTGCAGTCAGAACAACAACCCTGGGAAGGGGGATCGGAAATGATTCCTATAAGGTGCAAAAAGTTATGGGCATACATTTTGTTACTCCCCAAACTACACTGGAATTCTGGAGAAGAATACTGAATTGTGGGTGAAAACATGCCAATTGTTGTCACAAGGTTAATGAGCTCTATTTTTCCTTAATTATTTGTTACGATATGCTTCTATACTCTATTTTCTAGTACCACTCCCCAGCATATCTGTCCTTTTGATCTCTCCAGCAGATACTTGTTTTGTTATGTGCCATAGAATTTTAGCAGGGAATGGGATTCACATAATTGGATGAAGATTTTTTTTTTTTTCAGTAGAAAAAAAATTTAGAGCAACTATTCAAAATAACACACTTCTAAAGAAAATGGAGCTATTAAGTGGCAATTTAAAAATCCAGGTACATTTTACAATGTTATATAACAATGCCCCTGAAACCCAGTCTTTGCAAACCACATGACCAAGAGAAGAAATAACTAAGAAAAAAAAACGTAAAAAAACACGTGAATAAATAAATAATGAAGCTGAAATAATATCTGGATAAAAGTGCTAAAGGACATTCTTGATGCTCAGTTTTTACAGAGTAGAGCATGGCATGATGATCAATGCATTCTGGGCTGTAGTCCCAGTGTACATGGGCTGTAGGGCCTATCAGGCTCAGTAAACCACAAAAATTAAGTACACGCTTTAGGATAATGAGCTTGGAAAGTATTGTCCTAAAGTCCATTTTGGCTTTGAGCTGCGGTGGCATCCTGTGCGCATAACTGACTGCCTCATTACTAAAATATGTTTCATACATTGTTATTTTAAGTGACCAGTACTTTGTAAAATATTATTGAAATCTTGATGCCACAATTTTTTATATAGTGGCGTGCCAATAAATGTAGGGCCTTATTTATCGATTTTTTTTTTTTAAACTTCTTTTTATTGAGTTTAACAACCGTGTATCCACACGAAGAGATACACATCACAAGAAAAAAAAAAAGAGAAAAGGAAAGGTAGAAAGAAAAGGAAAGTAAGGCGGAGGAGAGCGGAGGGGGGGTTGAACGTACAGAGTGATCATACACTATAACACAATGCATACATTTTAGACCTTAAAAAACATGTGGGCTGTTAGTTTCAGGGTTGAGCACCCAGATCATCCAGATGTCTATGAACTTGTCCATGCAGCCTCTAGCAAAGTAGGCAGTCTTGTAGCATGGCAGTGCCTTGTATCCAAGTACCCGGGTGGCCGCACCCTCGAGTACAATTGGCGTCTCTGGTGGGAGTGATGTGGTGGAGGTGCTCAGGAGTTAAGTAGGAGCGGTGTAGGAATTTCACCTGAATCAGCTTGTCTCTGCTGGCAATCATGGGTTATCCGACTATTTTAATGAAAAAAAAGTCAGACCAAACTAGAATCCATGATTGGACCTTATTTATTATTAAAAAAAATGACGATTTTATTTGGATCGAGGACCAACATGAAAAAAAAAAAAAAATCGATCAAATATTCGAATCGTACAATTTTTTTTTTAGATTTTTGCCCGAAAAGTCCAGAATAGTTTTTTACTAGGATTTGTTTTTTTTTAGTTTTTTAATAGGATTTTCCTGTTAATATCAGCACACACCACAGAAACATCCGAATAGGATAGGGACCTCTCCCATTGACTTATATACAACCTCAGTAGGTCTGATATGCCAGATTTTCGGATTCCGACGTTCCATCCTCAGGGTATAATAAATCTCAAAAAAATTCAGGTTTTTTTTCCAACCACTAAAAATTATTTTATAATTATAGTATAGCTGATTGTTTTGGCATTTGGACTTTAATAAATAACCCCCTTAGTGTTCACCACTTATCACCTCATAGAGGTATCATTTATAGTACAAAAGTGAGCCTAGATTAGATCTCAGGATATTTATGGCTTGCTCTTTCCATTCATATGCCACTGCTGGAAGACTGATGAAATGCTGCTGATGTCATTACCTCAACTACTTGGAAATTATATTTCTGTCCTGTAGCAATGCAATAAACCACCCATGACTTCTTCATATAAAGCACTGTGCTCCGTCATTATGTCCCTCATTACATTGCTGCCGCTATTTCTGTTAATCAGTTTCTCCCAGACAGTCAGTGCCTTAACTATATATTAATCTGCACCGAACACCAAATTATACTTTTCTGTTGCTACAGGTGTCTCAAATAGTGTTAAAGAGGCAGTGTTTCCAAAAGAGTTCATACTGTACCTGTATATCATCATGTATACACTAAAAATAATACAGGTATAGGACCTGTTATCCAGAATGTGTGGGACCTGGGACTTTCCAAATAACAGATATTCTGTATCTTTATACCTTACATCTACTAGAAAACCATATTAACATTAAATAAACCCAATAGGCTGGGTTTTCTTCCAATAAGGATTAATTATATCTTCGTTGGGATCAAGTACAAGCTACTGTTGTATTATAACAGAGAAAAAGGAAATCATTTAAAAAAAAATTGGATTATTTTATTATAGTGTAGTCTATGATAGATGGACTTTCTGTAATTCGGAGCTTTCTGGATAATGGGTTTACGAATAATGGATTGCATACCTTTCCTGTTTTATTATTACTATTTACTGTTTTATTATTATTATAAAAAGGAAATCATTTTGATAATGTAGATACAATGGAGCCTATGGGAGACAACCCTTCTGTAATTCTGAGCTTTCTGGATAACGGATTCCATACCTATTCAATACTCTAAAATAAAAATGAATAGAGAACAGTGATTTAGGAAAATGGATCCAAGAATCAAGACAGAACAAAATAATGTTCAATGCTTCCTGCTAAAACTTAGATTTTATGTGATGGATATAAACCAACGCACTACACTGTGGGGTGGGTACCAGTCCTTGTGTGTGCTCACCCAGAAAGGTAGTATTTTGCTTTTATGATCTATGTTCCATACCTGAGTAGTTGGCATATTGTATACATAGTCCATCCAAATGTCTTTAGTTCCATCGCAATATAAGCTGCATAGGACGAGTATAAAGTATTGCTTATTATATACTATTTCTTTAAATTTGTACCTTCTCAAAAATTAAACTGAAACGATACCCCGACTTGATCAAGTTTGAAAAATCTGCTTAATTAGCATATGGGTCCATTTTTGGGCTACAAAAATGGCTTTTAGTGGAGCAGACTCAATGAATCCATTTGCAATCAACATGCCGTGTATGGTTGACATTGTGTAAGAACAACCCATTCATCCCATTATGGCTCCTACAAGAGCAAGAGAATCAATTTTTTACTTAAGCTAGGACCAGATGCACAATGACAGTCAGTATTCATCTCTGGATCCAGACATGCGTGCAAGTGTCAGTTTGGACACCTGTGAATGAGGCTGCTTCTGACACTCATGGGTCACTAGGAAGACACGGGGACCTCAGCCTGTATTGCAGGCCATTCAACTGTCAGGCAAATTGCCAAATGCGTAAGTTGCAAAAGGTCAAATAGCAAGTGACTCTAAAGGCTTTACTAGTGACTTTTTTATTGATCAAAGACAGACTTCCCTTTAGACAAGGTTACATGCCTTTATCTCACTCTAGCAAAGTTCAACTGATAGGGCCATATCAGGTGACAAAAACATTCTAAAGGTCTGAAAAATAAGTTATAGCTTTAACTGGTTATTGTAATTAACAAGCCATGTGACAAAAACATTCTAAAGGTCTGAAAAATAAGTTATAGCTTTAACTGGTTATTGTAATTAACAAGCCATGTTATGCATTAAAATGCAAAATATTAACATAGCTAATACACAAGTTGTATACAAGGACTATCAATTGCTGCATATGTTTCTGGTCACAAAACTGGAGGAAAGATCTTGTCCCTTCCCCTGTTTTTTGGGTAGGAGGTAATACATGTATGGGACCTCTTATGCAGAATTGCTTAGTTTCAAGATATGGGAACTTTTACTTGCTGACTGGACTCGCTTTATAGTCAATATATAGTAGTTTCATGTAAAGATATTATTTGTGACTGCATTGCTGTACTGTTTTCATTACCAGCAGAACAGAATTTTTCCCTTGGTCCTTGAAAGCAATAGAGCTTTACCATTTTATCAGTAGTAATGTGATGTCATAAAACTGTCTATAAAGTAGCTGTAGTCTTACCGAACTTACTTGAGAGGGTTTTTTACTGTCAAATGGCTGCCTTAGGCCTGCAATATAACCACAACGAAGATTTGCTACCATTGACTGCAGTTATTTTGGTTTGCAGCCATTCTTATATAGTATAACTACTCAATGTCCCTACAGTTAGAGGTTCCTGTAACAAGTAAGAAAATTTATTGTAAACTTGTAGCTTACTAGAGCCAAAAGTCTGTTTCACTCATGCCTTGTGTTAGGGCCAAGATTGGCTCTGTAAGCCTACGTAACAGTTCAAGCAGCTCTGAATATGCAACACTTGAGGTATGTACATTTATTGAATTACGCATAGTATGCAATTAGTATTCTGATGATAGTGTATAACATGCTGTTCTAGAAAGCCCCACAAATTTTTGGAACAAACAAGATGTCAGTGCTTATGACTTAAGTTTGCTTAAAGATATGGAAGTTGTGATAAGAGCCCCTTGGCTTGAATTCTTTGCTGTGCAACAAGTGATGCTGCTATAGTATAGTAAAGTATGTTACTTATAGCAGTATGGTTTATGCACCAAACTTAGACAACCTTCATCAAAAACATTGTCTTAGATACACGTAATTGTCAACTGTAAATTCAGTCTGACTGTGTTTTTTGCATAACCTAATTAGCAAACCTGATTTAGATGTTTCACTAGTTCAGTCAATCCATTAACAGTAGTAACACTAAATAATGAGTTATGATTCACTGCACACCTTTCATTTCACCTTTTTTAAAGTGCTTTGTGGTGGTTAATATGAGCAATAATTGCCAGTTCATTGGACAGCTCGGAGGGGCAGAGAGTACAGACATGGGGAAAGAGAAGAGAGACTTTGTAGCAAAGAAGAATGGGAAGGAGGGGAGAAGAAGGTAGAAAGGACATGAAGGTTAGAGAAGGCTCAGTAAGGAGATGAGGGTGCAAGGATATGCACAAAGGACTGAAAGTGGCACAAAAACATACAAAGAAAGGGAGAGGAGGAGATACAGAAATAGAATGTGGAAAGGGATGTTGCAGAGAGGGCACAGAGGTGGTGGAAGGCGGTACAGAGTT
Source organism: Xenopus petersii (assembly GCA_038501925.1). NCBI lineage: Eukaryota > Metazoa > Chordata > Amphibia > Anura > Pipidae > Xenopus > Xenopus petersii. The sequence continues at coordinate 91,218,929 of CM076685.1, forward strand.
GGAATAAGGTGCCTAGATGAAGCATGGAGGGCAGGTAGAAGAAAAGGAGCACAAGTATGGAGTGTAAGCAGAGAGGGCATATTGTGTTGAGATTCCAGGAATGTTCCTCCCCAGTTATGTGGAAAACCGAAAGGTATTTACTTGTCTCATGCCATACACACAGCACTGCTTAAATACCAAAAATGAACATCATTAAGGGGCGGAGACATGCAAATCACTCCTTTATGTCCCTTTGGCCAATTATGCATCCAGAACCACTGGTTTATAGCACAGATACAGCCTAATGGTTCAGAGCCATATATCCAAATTTGCACACTGCCTGTTTCCATCTTGTTAGATCCCTCCCTAGTTATGTCACACTAGTAGTGTTGTTTTGAGATGTGAAAATCTAAATACATGGAATAAGTTATAAAGAAATAAACATTTGCAAAAATAAGAATAAAATGGTGCATTTTGCACTGTACTAATGTTCCCTACAGATTATATAACTGTGAATAATTTAATTGAGCATTGTGCATGTTTAATATTTGCTTGAAAGTGGCAGTGGGTTTTTTTGCATAAAAATAGCTTTTTGAGTAAGACATTCTATTCCACTGACTATAAACTAGCACAGCGTGTTTATTGCATACTGTGGAAAGTGTTCATTCTTATTTAAGGTTGCCACGTTATGAAATTTGGCATGGGGGTGACGAGGTTTCATGGCAGTTCAGTGTTGGATTGGGGTTCTGCAATGATGCCAGGGGTGGGGCGTTCTGTCATTTACTTTAGAGTCCTGCCCAGATTTTCTCATAATTTTTTTTTCATCCATTCTGAAAACGGGCTGTCTGGGTGAAAACTGGGCAGGTGCAACCCTACTCCTATTTGTAGGTGATATAATCTTGCAAAGGCTTTCTTAATTGTAGTAATACCACACCTGTGTAATTGTACACAAAAAAAATACAGGGCTGTGAATATATGTTAAGCTCACCATGGATGTTAAGATTTTTCTTTCCTTAACGACCGATTTTAGAGCGATCTGACAAATCCACCAAATTATCGTGAGTTTAATGGACACCGAATGATCGTGCATCTAACGATTTTTCGTTCGACATTGGTCACAAAATCGATCGGGCAGGTTCAAAGATTTTCATAGGTGAAAGTGAAATGTGAAATGTATCCATTGTCCAACTGTTTGCAGGGCCAAGCGGGCGGCTACCCACAGTTTTCCTGGCTTTAACTAGACTATATCGCTTGAAATGGTCTTCATAGTTGATGGACAAATCAAACATTTAAACAATCGTTTCAAGATAAGCTTGGTCTTACTATAACGAAAAGTTTTTTTTACAAATCTTAACATCTATGGCCACCTTGACATTTAAAATATCTCTACAATATTTTATTTAGGCAAGGGCCAAGGTTAAATGCTCTTTTGGCCTCCTCAACCCTTCCATTCATGATCATGCCAATCTGCTTTTCTTCTATGGTTCAAACCCAACTGAAAGAACAGAGCTGGTTCATTGAGATTAACTGGAACATAGTCCATGGCAACGGCATCCCTTTATATACATTTTTGGGTTCAATAGCGAAATAGCTAAATATTCCTCTGATCTCCAACCTTTGTTCAGAAATCTAGGATAATCCCTTGGAATGATAGAAGCACGGTGACTGGCAGGGCGCAGGATTTTTAGTATTTTACTGACTTGTCATTCGGATTTACTGCACTTTCTCTCTAACTGGGACATTATTAGCGCAATCTTTACTTTTGCCTTAGAGGGAATGTGCTGGCCTTGACAGAAGAGGACAGCTAATAAACTGAGCGAGATGTGCTATAAATCAGTATCCAGCCTTTAACAAGAGAGAAACAATGATCCACTGCACCAAACTTGTGATACATTTCCTGGCACCTGGCAGCAAGGAGCAGAGCGATGGAGAAGCATTGTTTTGTTTCGAACGGGGATGTTGCGAGAAGGGGGACGAGCCCAGTGATGTCAGTCAGATGTCAGTCTCTGCAGAGGACGTGCTGTGCATGAGAATTACATAGTAGGAGGAGATGACATCAACTGCACTGCAGCACACTGCAGCACTAACACAACAAAGGCATCTCTGAGAAACAGCACTACATGTTGGAACTGACCCGCTTTGTTGTGCTTCCCTCTCACTACTCTTGCCTGTTCTTTCTTATGTACCAACCGTCATGGTGAGCCAAATGGTGCGAAATTATGTACAGTATACTCGGAATGGCGTTTAGTAAAAAAAAAAAAAAAAATGCTTTTCAGATAAATGTTTTGTGTGGATACAAATGAAGGATTTCTAAGCCTTTCTCCTGGAAGCAAGATTTGAGTCTCGGAATTAGCTTTGCCATCCAATTGGACTATTAACCATTCACTTGAATTTAATAGCTATTGTCTACAGTAGGAAACAATCTATTTTTGTATTTAAAAAAGGCATCATACAGACCCACTCTGAACTGCTTAGAGACTGTTTTGGGGTCTTGTCTGAGGTTAGGCACTCCGGGTTTACAGGGATGCATCTGTACACAACTCAAAAAGAACAATGTTCTTAGGAGTCCTTGGTTAAGGACCTTCTGCCCTGTATGTAAGCATGTGATGCATGCACATTTCTGCACTGGGGCACAGGTGTATGATATTGGTACCAGTATGGGATCCATTATTGAGAAACCCATTATACAGAAAGATCTGAATAAAAGGGCCATCTGCCATAGACTCTATTTTAATCAAATGATTATTTTTTTATGTACTTTATACTTGATCACAACTAAGATATAATTAATCCTTATTAGAGGCAAAACAAATCTATTGGATTTAATTAATGTTTAAGTTATTATTTAGGAGCATTAAGGTGCAGAGATCAAAATTGCAGAAAGACACAGGTCCCGAGCATTCTGAATAACAGGTCTCATTCCTGTATTTGTTTACATACACAGACGTATTACCAGGGCTGTGTTGGGACATACTGTATGTTCAAGTGCAGGAATAAAGTTACAATTTGCAGCAAAACTGGTTTTACCAACGTAGGCACCAAATTGATCCAGTACGGTTACTCATAGCGACCAATTTGCAGTTTTGGTCAGACTATTGCAAGTTAAATATATACAAAAATGTAAGTTATTAATATAACAGCAAAAAAAGTTGCAATAGGTTATAGCACCAATGTTATGAGTCCCCATGTTACATCCAGGGGGGCAGGGAGCTTTACTGTAAGTGTGCTTGGATAAAGGGCTTCTGACTATTATACATGGACGACAGGGTGGTACAGATTATATTTAATACTAAATTACACTTATGAAATGCCAAAGCCTTTTCTGGCTGTGTGGTAAGTGGTGACTTTATCTGAATGACTGACATGTATACTGGCACGTGCCATTACATGAACCAGTTGATACTGTGCTCCATACACAGGTGGTTTACTATAAACTGGATGGATGTGGAGTTACAAAAAAATAACATTCAATACCTACTGAAAGTGTGTATGATGGGCTGTGTTAATTGCAGTCTGTATAAGTCTATATCTGTGGCAGGAAGTCATTTAACACTGTAAGCTGGGATTGATTCAACTGTAGATAATGGAGTAGATCAGTTTCCTTGGCTTGTGCATGTTCTATTTTGGAACTGTCACTGTCCATCACTTATAATTAATCCTGAATTCTGCACCATACAACATGCAGGTATGGGGTCCATTATCCGAGAAACCCGTTATCCAGAAAGCTCTAAATTACGGGAAGGCCATCTCCCATGAACTCGATTTTTTTTTAAATCACTTTTTAAAATGATTTACTTTTTCTCTGTAATAATAAAAATAACCTTGTACTTGATCCCAACTAAGATATATTTAATCCTTCTTGGAGGCAAAACAATGCTATTGGGTTTATATAAAGTTTAAATTATTTTAAAGGGATATTGTCATGGGAAAAAACATTTTTTTCAAAATGAATAGGTTAATAGTGCTGCTCCAGCAGAATTTTGCGCTGAAATCCATTTCTCAAAAGAGCAAACAGATTTTTTTCTATTCAGTTTTGAAATCTGACATGGGGCTAGACATATTGTCAATTTCCCAGCTGCCCCAAGTAATGTGACTTGTGCTCTGATAAACTTCAATCACTCTTTACTGCTGTACTGCAAATTGGCATGATATCACCCCCTCCCTTCCCCCCCCCCCCAGCAGCCAAACAAAAGAACAATGGGATGGTAACCAGATAGCAGCTCCCTAACACAAGATAACAGCTGTCTGGTAGCTCTAAGAACAGCACTCAATAGTAAAATCCCATGTCTCACTGAGACACATTCAGTTACATTGAGAAGGAAAAACAGCAGCCTGCCAGAAAGCATTTCTCTCCTAAAGTGCAGGCACAAGTCACATGACCAGGGATAGCTGGGAAATTGACAAAATGTCTAGCCCCATGCCAGATTTCAAAATTGAATATAAAAAAATCTGTTTGCTCTTTTGAGAAATGGATTTCAGTGCAGAATTCTGCTGGAGTAGCACTATTAACTGATGCGTTTTGAAAAAAACAAGTTTCCCGATGACAGGATCCCTTTAAATAGGCTTAAAACAGGGGCACCAATCTTATTTTACCTGTGAGCTACATTCATAGTAAAAAGAGTTGAGGAGCAACACAACCATGGAAAATGTCCCAGGGGATGCCAAATAAGGGCTGTGATTGGCTATTTGGTATCCCCTGTGTAATCTGGCAGCCAACAAGAGCTTCTGTTTGGTAGTACACATGGTTTTTATGCATTTAAAACTTGCCTCCAAGCCAGGAATTAAAAAATAAGCACCTGCTTTGAGGCTGGTGAACAACCTGTTCCCCACAAGCCACTGGTTGGAGATCACTGACTTAAAGTATGGTGCTCCAAATAACTCCAGATCCTGAGCATTCTGGATAGCAGGTCCCATACCTGTACCACAGTATATTTTAAGGTTTCTTTACACGGTAATACACCAACTTGTACCTCTTCGTAAAACATGATGGCTTAATCCAGAATGTGAATTACAAGAAATTCCTGTGACAGTCATCATTGAGATATTGCCATTGTCTTTGGCCTGCAGTTGGGTTCAGTTGAGCACTCAGTATGCTAATAGTGTCATGTCTAAATGTTGGTAAATGTCCAGCAGTTTGAAGCCTATATGCTGGATAACCCAGATGACACACAATCACTGCAGGATTAACAGCAGAAGCCATGATAAAGTGAAGGAGGTTTAATGGTTAGACTGAAAACAACAATGAAAAGAAGTGCAAACTGAAAAACCAGATACAGGCCTAGTTAGAAATAGAAGACTGAGTGAATCCAATAACGGGCTGTGAAGGTCAGGGCTGGCAGAAGACTTAGCAATGTCCAAATTGCAGGCAAGGTCAGTGGCAGGTAGCAGTCAAGCAGGGCCAAAGGTCAAACCAGTGAATCCAGAGAAGACGGGCATCGGGAACCAGTTGGAAAAAGGAGCAAGGGAAACAGGCAGGGAACACAGGAATCAGAAATCACAAAAATCAGAGGCTGACTCAGGAGCTCAGATGATCAAGCAAGGATCACTGGTCAGGGCAGGTTTATAAAGGGCCTTGATTGATTAAATGATAACACATGTTGTGAACAAGGCAAGATGAGGTAATGGATTTGCAAGAAAAATTATTAAAAGTCTGTCTAGGGCAGTGTCCAGCATAAGCACTAAGACCCCCAGTAACTCACCAGAATAGTGCAGGATTGTCCAAACACTAAGGCCAGGGTTTGATTCCTGGTGATTCTTAACATTTAGTGCTAAATGTGCTTTGATGTGACTTACAGGGTATATTAAAACCTATTCCATGGACAGGTTTAATGAGGGCACAGCTGGTTATACTTACTTATGTAGGTTCCTGCTAAGCATAAGGGCCCTTTAACTAGTAATTATCAGCCGAGTTTCACAGCGAAAATGACACCCATAGATGCATTAATAAATGTTGCTCATGAAAATAATTTTGACACTCATAGACTTCAATGCATTTTGGCGATTTTTTGCTGTTTCGCTAGTTTTTGGCGAAATGGGTCAGATTCGCCAATCACTACCTTTGACCCAATATTACACCAGTCACCACAATTTCCAAAATCTTGGGGATGGATCACAGAAGTGTTTCAACATTCTAAACAGCTTTCCAAGTAAGATATAATTCGGCTGCCAGTCGTCTTTTGAACCAGAAGCCAGAATGCAAAGCAGCTGGAAAAAGAATTCCCAGAACCACAGTATCTGTAGTTGGTGTATTTAAGTGTTCACTGGAAAGCAATCTATGTGAAATACAGTTATTTTGATATCCCTGCTAGCTGCTGCTGTCAGTCTCAGGATGCTTGAAAAAGCCTTGGCAGACAACTGCTTTGTCTATTGGGCAGAAATCCATTACCATGAAAGCAGCGCTTCTGGATATGACAGGAGTAATTGTGCAGCTGTTACAAAGTGCCAGTGCCCTGTACCCAACTGTTTTACAGTGAATGTTTTCTGCGGGTTGGGGTGATTGGAACAATGGGCTAGATTCACTTTGATTAGAAAAGCTTCTTTCTTAATTCAATTCCAGATTTTTCCATAGAATCAGAATCATCCCACTGTTCATCACATTGAAGTCTATGGGAAAGACTGGAACTGAATTAGTAGAAAAAAATTGTAATTATCTGTATTAATTACTAATCAGCCTTATATTGTGACATTTCTATTCTATGTGTACTGTATATTGTGAGTGGGTCCCAAAGCTCAGTAAGTGACAGCAGCACAGAGCATGTGCAGTGAATCAGTAGAAAAGAAGATGGGGAGCTAATGTGGCATCTTTGGAGACACAGATCTTCAGTGCTAATGGGCTGTGGTTGCATTGGGCTGGTACAGAAGCCCAAAACATTTCTAGCTGTTTCTTTAGTTACGCTTTGGTTGTATAAAAAACATGTACTGCCAAACAAAGCCTCTTGTAGGCTGCCAGTCCACATAGGTGCTATCAATAGCCAATCACAGCCCTTATTTGGCACCAACCAGGAACTTGTTTCAGGCTTGTGTTGCTCCCCAACTCTTTTTACATCTGAATGTTGCTCACAGGCGAAAAAGGTTGGGGACCCCTGATATAGACCGTAAAGTACTGGGATTTCTAAATCCCTGCAAATGTAATGTGGCAGTATTCCATTGCCAACGCCAAGGCAGGCTGATGGCAGCTGTAATATCCTGGCAAGGCTCACGATTACTTAACACAGACAACTGCTATGTAAGCTTGCATGATTAGGGTTAAGGTGGTCTTATGCCTTTAAAAATGAGGACTAAGCCTGAAAAAAACCAGTGTTTTGTTTATGGCAGTTTTGCTAATGGCTTAGTCAGGAGACACTTATCCCAAGAAATGCTCTTATGCAGGGAGGTGCCAGCCTATGACCAGAGGTAAATACTTAGGACCACCATATGGGGTATTTTGATTTGATATGGTAACTTTACAATGTTATGATCATAACCTTACTAATGTAACAGGGGACAAGGGAATGTGCTTTGACCAGACTCCTCTCTTTTGTATGTTTGTAGCTAACTTGGCCAGATCAGTTGCACTTCCATTGAACTTGTGTATTTTATGTATCCCTGGAGTCCTCCCACATCCCCCCTTTTTATGTATGCTTATAGGAGAACTAAAGTTTAACTAAAGAAGTGGAGCAGAAACGTTGTATATTATTATATTTTAGGGTTTTAGTTCCAGCCAACGCAACCGCTAGCAGTAAAGATCTGAGCCTTCACAGATGCCCCAGTAGCTCCCCATCTTCTTTTCTGCTGATTCACTTCACATGCTTACTGAGCTTAGGGACTGACGCACAAGATATTGAATAGATATGATAGAAATGTCACAATATAAGGCTGAATCATTCTGATCATTCGTACATGGCAACTCAGAACCCAGCACAACTAGCATCAGAATTTAATAATCAGGCCTATAGCTCTGTGTATATGAAAACCTCAATTACTTATTGATGATTTGCAATGACCTGAAGCTTAGGTTCTCCACTCTCCAGCTACTAAGCTACTGAGCATGTGCGTGTCGCAGACACTCCTAACAGTATCCAAGATGGGAATGTGCTGTGACAACTTTGAAGGCCTGGATCATTAATACTATAGAGATGCTGAACCTTAAGACTGGTTCAATAAGTTAAATATTTAAAATATGGCATTACTAGCCATATTCACTTTTAAGTTAGTAACTCAGTAACTTGATTCCAAGAAGCCAATGAAATTCTAGCTCAGTAACGACTGAAGAGTGAGAGATTAGCAATCACCCGGCACATTTTTTCCATTGGTGGCTATGTGTTAATCACTGTGATATCACAACTACAAAATGTGCAAACTGATAAAAAGTGACAAAGAGAGCTCTTAGCCTTCCACGAAAATTGATAAAGGAAAGTGCTAAATGTATAGTTTGCAGTTAATGATGCTTTTAGCTACACAGCAAGGAATTGTTTCATTTAACACAATAGTCAATATGCCTAGTCTGTGTCCACCTAAAACTAACAACAGCTGCTTAAAACTAGACAACCTTTCCCTGAAAGTGCTATTAGTTAATAATAACTCTAGGACCACAGAGGGTCTTTTAAAAACAAAAATCCAGAAGCTCCAGTTTGAAAGAAAATGAACATCATAATATCAAGTTCAGCAGTAAAACAAAATAAAAGAGACATGTATATTAAATTCTCACCCCAGGCTCCTCAAATGCTACCAAGACAATATCATATATTTTACATTTTATGGGAACATTTCATATGACAACTGGCATTAGCAGCGTGTATTAAAATATTCTCTTATACAAGAGAAAACGTTCGATAGAGAATTTTTGCTAGTGTGTGGTATAAGGGTGTCAATAAGTTTCAACGCAAATCCCCAGCCTAAGATTCCCAAAGAGATTTCACACCAGAAAGCTGTTTAATTTTGGCCTCTGGTACTAATAAGGTAAAATGTTGGCCTGTAATCTTACACATTTCACATGTTGACTGACATTACCTTATTTGTATTAGTTAAGACCAGATTCAAGGTAGCTAAGGAGTCAAATCTTGAATAAAATATGCATATGGCAGCACACAGATAGGGTGCCCTTGTGAAGGACTCTACCCTACCCTGTCCCTACCAAATGTTATGAACATGGTTTAGGCTCAAATTTCAATAGAATACATTATTCTTGGCAATTAGATAAATCATTCTTTTTGTTTTACTCAGATAACCAATTTAGAATGTCAATCCTGGAACGTTTGGAGCAGATGGAAAGGAGAATGGGTGAGATGACAAGCGCTCAGCAACATAAGCAGAGTGTTGGAGGAGGCAATGGAAGTGGAACTAACAGTGCAGGAAACCAGGCACAAGTAAGTGTCTTCAAATTGCTATTAACTTTGTACTTTACATGTATTTATGTAACCTTCTGAAGTTAAAATAAACCAGGAGAGAACAGGACACATAAGGCCACCAGTCCTTAATTACCAGTTGCTTCACCCAAGGACACTGAAACCTGACACTTAAGTCAGGGGTTGTTATGGATGAAACCCAGAATAGGGTCTCAGGCTTTATTTGAAAAACATATTGCTTAAAAGGGGACCTGTCACCCTAAGAAATAATTCTAAATTCTTTTATATCATGTTAGTTGAGTAAAATAAACTTGACTTGCACCATAATTATTATTTACATTTTGTTTCCTTCAGTCTTGCAATTACACTATCACAGCAAACAGGCGGGATCCATTTTGTGGACACTGTTATGAAGATAAATTGTGTATCACCCCAAAATCTTGTGTATGCACCAGAATGGGGAACCTAATTTTCATGTGCAATGTCCTATATAATTACAGAGTGTGAGGAGGGAAGGGAAAATGTGAAAAGTGCAGTGACATTTAAGAGGTGCAGAATGGAAAGTGAAAGTTGTCGCCTCTATGCCTCAGGCAGATAATATTTGATTGACAGCTCAGATATTTAAACACCTTTATAACCAATATGGATGTTCTAATGAAAAAAAAAAAGAATTTAGGTTTCATGTTTAATTTGCAAAGGACTTTCATTATGCAGCTTTTTATGTGTAGGTGACAGGTTCACTTTAAACATAGTCCTATCTGCCGATAGCTACAATACAAAGATCAATGCAAGTCACCTTAGCCACCTGGGTGCCTGCACCCTATAGATGTATTCTTGATTCCTCCTCCTAGAAATGACGAATCTGTAGAATGGCCTAGTTCTATATAATTATATAGGTCCCTCTGTAGTTGCACAAGAGTTAATTAGACTTGGTGCTAAAACATTTTATTATACTGATTCACTGAAGGGCGGCTAATTTGTACTTTGTGTAAACTTTAAATTTGTGCACAGCACTATCATCTTGTACACAATTTCTTTCTTATACAAGAAGCTAAGCATTAGTTTAATGGTTAAGACTTCAGCAACAAACACCAAAATAAACTTCTTGGCAAAGTAAAGATTGAATGCAGAACATTTTTATGGCAAAATCTACAACAATACATTGAAGACTGAATAATATGCTGAACCAAATGCTAAGGGGCAGATTCACTTAGGGTCGAATTTCGAAGTTAAAAATACTTCGAAATTCGACCCTCGAATTGAAATACTTCGACTTCGAATATCGAAGTCGAAGGATTTAGCGCTAATCCTGCGATCGAACGATCGAAGGATTTTTCGTTCGATCGAACGATTAAATCCTTCGAATCGAACGATTCGAAGGATTTTAATCAAACGATCGAAGGAAAATCCTTCGATCAAAAAAAGGTTAGCAAGCCTATGGGGACCTTCCCCATAGGCTAACATTGACTTCGGTAGGTTTTATCTGCCGAAGTAGGGGGTCGAAGTTTTTTTTAAAGGGCAAGTACTTCGACTATCGAATGGTCGAATAGTCGAACGATTTTTACTTCGAATCGTTCGATTTCGTTCGACTTCGATCGAATTCAACGAATTTAACCAATTCGATGGTCGAAGTATCCAAAAAAAACTTCGAAATTCGAAGTTTTTTTCATTCGAACCCTTCACTCGAGCTGAGTGAATCGGCCCCTAAGTATTGTGATGAACCCTTCTGGTGAACTGGATTTCCATTTTTCGCTTCTTTATTCTCATTCTACTCCAGCTATCAGTGCAGATGGTCTGTGTTGGCTGCAAACTGACAGTTCCCAAAATCAGATATGAAATAATAAGAATTTATGCTCACATGAGAGTGGTTCGAATTTGTCGGTGCTATTTTCCAGTTGGATGTATTTTAATCTTTCTGTTTATTTTAGATAATTACATATTCAATATTTTGGGCATATTAGTTAAGTGGGCAGAAAGCTAATTTGGTTTATCATTCTTGGCTTCACTGTGCAAATATCTAAGCACATGTTGATTATTTACAGTGTGCTACTGGGACCGGCTCTATAGGAAGCTGCTTTGAAAGCCGAGTGGTGGTTGTTTGCGAGAAGATGATGAGCCGAGCTTGCTGGGCAAAATCCAAGCACCTGATCCACTCCAAGACTTTCAGAGGGATGACACTTCTGCATCTTGCTGCTGCCCAGGGTTATGCCACGCTTATTCAGACTCTAATCAAATGGAGGTATGGGTGGAAATTGGTTTTGTCTGTTGAAATGGCATGATATTCTGACAATTTATATTCCAGTTAGCAATGACAAAACAATAGTTCCTATATCATGCCAGATATGGGGACTTCCAATGAATTCTGTTTTTCTAGTGTAGCAGGACAAGGAGAGGTCCTAGTGGTACAGCATCTCCTGACCAATGAAGATTTTTAGAAGTTTTTTTTAACTATAAAATTCTAATTTTTAGTGGAAAAAAAACCTCACATTTTTGGAGATTTATTATACCCCGAGAATGGAAAAAGTCTGAATCGTAAAATACTCCATCTCAGACCTGCTGATATTGTATGTAAGTCAGTGGTAGAGGTCCCTTGGAAGTTTCTGTGGTCTGCACTGGAATTAGCCCAAAAAGTCTGAACAAAACCGTGTTTTTACCCGATCCGATTAAACCGTGCTTTTTTTTAATAATAAGGTCCAATCATGGATTCTAATTTGGTCAGTCTTCTTTTAATTTAAATACTTGAATTTTGATAAATAAGGCCTATAGAGTTTGTATTTTGTATATCCAGCTTGTTCTGCCACACATGAACATCTCTGCTACTGACATTTTATACCTTTTTAAATATTCTAGAAACAGAACGACATACAAAACTTTAATCTTTACAAACAACATGTTCACATTTGGGGTCAAACTGGCCTCCCAGAGTACTAGAGGATATATTGATGGACACAAGGCCTAGAAAATTCCCATTAGTCCTTTGCACTATAACCCTATGTATACCTTTTGCCACTGTCTCTATCTAATAGTTGTTAAAACAGGCGCTGGATGTCAGGTTGCCTGTTGGGCCCTAAGAGGCCCAGTCCGACACTGTTCACATTATTCTCTACCCTATATGGTTGCATTCAGTTCTGGCAGAAGTAGACTTTGCCAGAGATAAATGCCATTGTGCTAATTTTAGAGGCCACTTAAAACACTTATTCTAAATCAGTCAAGTCATATCAAAGGTTGCCATTTATAGACAAGAGCCTCATTAAGTTAATAAAAGCAGCGATTACTGCCTCTTTGTAAGACATCCTCACCAATCTGACCATTAAATAATGATTAATGCTATTTCTTTCTCCTTTTCAGAACAAAACACGCTGACAGTATTGATTTGGAATTAGAAGTAGATCCTTTGAATGTTGATCATTTCTCGTGTACTCCTCTGGTGAGATTCTCTGTTTATTGTATGCAAAGCCTATTTAATGAATATGTAAATCAAAGATGTGAACAACAGTGAATTGTATTTTTTCAAATGTTGGCTGGCAGCTAATGTGCAAGTAATCATAAACTTTTCAGGTTTGAATTGTAGATCTTGCGGTCCTTAGCACTGGAGAAATGCTTGGCTTTTATAACTGAGGGAAAAATATTACTGGAGATTAGGGCTACCCAATAAGCATCTACAAGCATCTCTCTACAAGCTACAAGCATCTCTCCAACACTGTGAAGGCTTTTGGTGAGAGGCAGTCAACAGCAGTGGGGGGCAGCACTAGCTGGGATGTCTGGTTGTAATTGTTAGACAATTATGCATTTTCTCCCAGGAGTCCAATAGGATGTATGTTACATGCCTATATTAATGAGAAAGCTATTTTCGTCAACACCATTCCATAAGTCTATAAATGAGGGCATAAATTATACAAAATGATTTAAAAACCACAATTTTTTAGCAGCGGGAATCTATAGTAGATGGACTCCCCATAATTTCATAACTTTCTGGTTAACGCATCCCAACCTGTGCCTTTAAAACATAATCATGTAATTTAGAAGCACTTTTCTGTACTTTGCCATAAGTCGGAATTACACTTCCAAAGATTGGTGTTATTAATACATTTCCTTTTCCTTCCTAGATGTGGGCTTGTGCTCTTGGCCATACTGAAGCTGCTGTAGTGTTATATAAATGGGATCGGCGGGCTATCTCCATCCCTGATTCCCTAGGCAGGCTTCCCCTGTCCATCGCACGTTCTAGAGGCCACGTGAAACTGGCTGAATGCCTTGATCAGTTACAGCGGGAGGAACAGTCACAAATTGGTCAGAATCCCAGGATCCAATGTTCACCAAGTGAAGACACTAGTGCAGACAGTTGGTTAACCCAGTGGCAAAGTGATGCAATTGGCTCAAATGAGTCCCAGAAGGGAGTTACAATTATTTCTAATGTCAATACAGGTAAGACAAGTTTATTTTTTTTGTTATTGGTAATAATAAACAATCTTGTATTTTCTTTATTTGGA